>CM023532.1:65594282-66254047 GCA_013350335.1 Chimonanthus salicifolius | reverse complement strand
GGAAAATAGAGATGAAAAGATCCAAGCTTTTGCAATGCTAATTCGGCCAAAGGGGTATGGTTTGATCTTTTGTATAACAGCCCCTTAAACCATTCATTTACCCTCATGAATGTTGGTCTAACTAAGGGGACCTTTTCGTATACCAAGGGACACTTGGCTTAAGCTAAGCAGCTCTCCATCTTCCCAAATTGGTCTTGGTTTCCATCATGAGATGGAAACCCTCCATATTCTCAATGCTAAACTTATCCCATTACATTAAAGTCTATGCATGGAACATAACTCCCAAGCACCAACGTGTGGAACTTGCTTTTGGTGGTGTTTGAGATCAAGGCAACTCCTCACCTCCCCATTTGACTCACTTGAATTCAAGGTCCCTTTGGTTTCCAATTTAACTCACCCAACTCATTAGCTCAATTCACCACATGTAATGGCATTCATTTAATGCACTTGAGTCAACTCCATTATTTAATTCAAATCCAACTCACTTCAGCCCCAACGCAACATGATTTAACTCAACCCTTTGAGTTCACTTGGTGCTCCATACGGTCAACCATGGTCGACTCGACCCATTGAGTCTAAATTTAGCTCATTGATCCCATTTGGCGTCATGGCCCATTTATGGGTGGTTTACCCATTTAAATGTGGTTTACATATTTGCATCCAGCCTACCTATTTATCCTTCATTTAATTCCAAGTCAATTCAGCCTAACCCAATTAAGATTGGGCTCACCCAATGGTCAAATGAATCCATCATGACCCATTGGGTCCCAATTGGGTCCTTTGACCCAAACAACCATCTTGACCCAATTAGATGTACAATACCCATTTAATTTAATTTGATCCTTATAATATGCACATTGGATCTTAATTTGAACAATGGGCCCCACCATTTTCTCATCTACGATCATATCTTTTTAATTTACCATTCCAATGGCATTTTTGTAAACATTAATATCTTTGAAAAGTTAGGGTGTTACATTGATGGACATTCATAGCAAAATGTTCTTGACCACCAAAGTTATAACATTTTTGTTCCTTGTTCTTATCTTTCCCTTTTTCATTCAATGTACTAAATCTTTTGGTATTTTTAACTTTTGGTTCACTTCTTTTAACATTCTTGAATTTGTTCCTTTTGTTAATGTTTTTAATAATTTTTTTAGCCAAAAGAGCAACATCATCACTCTCAGAATCTGATTTTTCTTCTTTAGAATTATCTGTGTTTGAAGATGACCTTAACGCAATAGATTCTTTTTAGTCATTTCATCTTTAAAATGGAGCTAGGTTTGAAGGGATCGTACTAAGTAATCAACCCTCATTAGAGACACATTTCTATATCTTCAATGGCAGCTACCTTGGGCTTAAGTCTTTTGGGCATATTCCTTAATATTTTAGTACAAATCTTAAAGTAAGGGATTATTTAACCTAAGGCCCACATGGAATTTACAATGTCTCTTAGTTTCGTATAAAACTCCATAAACATTTCATTTTCCTCCATACATATGTTATCAAACTTTGACTTAAGGATTTGGAGTTTCGACCTCTTAACTACTTAGGTTCCCTCATGTGTTCTTTCTAAGATGTCCCATGCGTTTTATATAAGATGTCCCGTGCATCTTTGGTGAGACAACATAGTTAATGGCATTTAAAGCCTTTCCATTTGCAGTAGATAGTGTCTTTTCCATGTCTGTCCAGGTGAGTAATCCTAAGGTTTAGTACCAATGATCTATCGTACAAAAATTTCAGCTTCATCGTTGGCGGAGTTTTCATTGATTTCTTCAACAGGATGTTCCTAATCCCTTACTACTGATTCCCAGACGGCTCCATCAAGTGATATAAAAAATCTTTTTATTTTTACCTTTCAGGATGCATAGTTAGAGCCGTCAAAGTAGAGAGTTTTCGAAAGAGGATGATTGTCACCTTTATGCATGACTCTAGTACATGATCAACTCGAACCATTAAGTCCAACGCAGAGTAATTGAGCGCTTGATGCCAATTGAAATTCTATTACTAGAATAATGCAAGACCTAAAGGGGGGTGAATAGGTCTGATTTTGAAATTCGATCCTTTTACAAAACCTTTGATTAAAGGCACTCAAATGTATGATATATATATGATCCAATTTATTGCCTTTTCAAGTAAACGCCATTGATAAACCATAGCCGATCCAACCATCCATGCAAATCATCAACCACCATGTATGCACAGAGATTTATAGTGGTTCGATTTTCAATTAATCTACGTCCACTGTTAGACTTCCCAACTCTAGGGTCGTCCCAATATACTATGAATGGACTTCACACCCAGATAGTCAACCAAATTTTTTATAGAGATTCGACCCAAATGTCTAGTCCTCGACATCTTTTTTTTTTTGGTTTCGAATACAATTTCCTAGTCCACCTTACAATTGATTCAAATAAAAGAATAAGAGGAACCTTTCCTTGGGCCTTAACAAGTCTTCAAGATATGTGTTCTCTTTGTTGATGTCTTTGCGCCTCTTCCTTCAGATCAGGTCCATCCTTGTTGAGTATTGGCACAGTGGAACATGGGTGTTAGGACAGGAGTATGACTGATTTTTGGTCCTAGACAAACATCCTCATCTTCATCACCAACCAAGTATTGAATACTTAACCATTTCCTTGTCATAAGACGATGAAGATGGAGAGATATGGATGGGAATGGTCTCTAGTTACTACTTTTAGTTTTTTCAAATGTCCAGTCTTATATATTGAATTCAGCCAGCCATGTATATATAAAACACTCTTGGAATGGCTAAACTTTGAGGCCTCAAAACTTCCCATGACGCCTCATGTATGTATTTGGTAATACAACTATTAAGATTTCCAGATTTTAAGCCTTAGAACCTGTGACATTTAGTCCAAGGCCAGCTCACAAAATCGACACATGTAAGTAATTGTCAAACCCAATATCTTTTATTCCATAATATCGGATTATGAGGTGGCAAGAATATTTTCCATAATCTAAGAGGAGCCTCTTTAAGATTTCCAAATTTATATGATTGCCACTCACGATATAAGATTCCCAATCACAATGATATTTAAGATTTTGCAAAATCGTGAGGAGCCTTTCCAAATTTGCACAAGATTTCCACCCATAATTTCCAAAGATCTCTTCATAGTTATGAGATGGCAAATTGATATTTCATAATATAATCAAATCAAGAAGAGTCTCCTAGAATCTCCATATTTCCATAAAATTGCCAATCATGATAAGACTTTGGATTTTTTGAAATCATGAGGAGCATTTCCCCTTTCTTGATTTTTTTTTTACCATATCTTGTGAGACTTTTGGTCAAATGACAAATAGACTTGAGATTACATGCTGAAATCCAGCTGTCAAAATTTTCGCTCAGATATGGACAATCTTCGAGGCCTCGAGATAGAAAGCCAAGAAATAATATAGTCTTTTAATAAACTTGCTCTCACCATATTCAGTCTCGAGGGTTCGAGATAGAGGACAAGGCCTCGAGGCTGAGACTTAATATTTTTTAGATTTTCCATTTATTAACCATTGATTTCTAGGATGTTTAGCCTTGACCTAAGGTCTACTATAGTCCATTTACCTGTGTTCCAATCACATGTTCGGTGTAGACTCTTCTATGCATAGTAGATTTTTTGACATTTTCACATTCTTCCAAGGAAGGTCCAAGTGAGTCATGTAATTGACAATATTCATGACTCGGACAAGACGGGGCACTAACAATTTTGTGTGTCTTCTTAAACATTTATATGAGCATGTTTATATAAGGAGAGTAATGCTAATGTTGAGGGGGAGATTAAAATCCCACCAAGTTTGCCTTGTTTTGTGCTTGTAATACCCCGGATTTTCAAGTTATAAATATTTACGAAAATTACCCATTCATTTATTGAATTTTAGATATGGACCTTAGATGGGTAAAGTGTTGGGTCCTTTCCCAATTAAGACCCAACAGATTGTGGAAATGTTTTCAAATAAATAAAATGGGGCTGAATTTAATTAGTGATGCAATATCTATAAATGAGGGATATAAATTAAGTGACATGCGCATAGAGGGAACATGGAAAGGATATTAATATTTTAATGGAATATATATTGCATGGCCAAATTTTAGATATCCATATCCATGATTTTATGTTAGAATATCTTGAGAAGATATCTAAGATTAAGTGGAAAGATTTTAGGATGGTCCTAAAATGGGTCACACGTTGGGATTAGGCAATGATATCTTATTGCCAAATAATAAGATGTCTATAGTTAATTATATGCGCATGATGTGTGGATTATTTTAAAAAAGGAGTTCTTTATTTTATTAAGAGAAATACTAGGGATTTGCAAGAAAGAAAGGGTCTCGCACTTTCTATTTGAGACACAAGCAAGGAGCGCATGGCACCTTCTAAGTTGGAATTAATGGAAGTTTATAAAAGAGGGAACAAGAGGGGCGCATGGGACTTTCTAAAGATGGAACCAAGTGGAACTTCTATAAAGCAAAGTTAATGCACACGGCATTGTCTAAACGAATAACCGATTGGGTGTTTTTATAAGAGAAAGACAAAGGGCTCACGGCAACTATATATCTTAGCACCTTCTAAGATTGGCAGATGGGAGATCAATAAGAGAAGGGCAGCAAAGGGCACACGGCACCCATAACTTCAAGATCATTCACGGTATTATTCAGAGCAGAAAGAAAGAGCATCCAGCCGAGTGCAAGATCAAGAAGAAGGAGAGGAAAATGCTAAGGAAAGAAGAAGGATTGGAAGAGCAAGACCAACAGAGGGAAAATCGGAGGAGTCGCGGAACCGGTAAGGGATTTTATAATTTTTGTTTAAAAAGAAATGAACCATAGGGTTCGGCCATGGTGTATGGCTGAACCCCATGGAAGACGAATGGGAGATGATTGGCGTATCAATTAATGGAATGATGAACCATAGGGTTCGGCCATGTGGTATGGCCGAACCCCATGGAAGAACTTTGATGATTCTTTTTAATGGAATGATTTTGGAGATGTTTAATGGAAGGTCTTAGGTTATGTTTATGGGTTCAAAACCATGAAGAATATTAGTTATTTTAATGGAATATGAAGATGAAAATCATAGGTGTAGATTCATGATTTTAAAGGGTTTAATTGGATGTATGGTTGATGGTTTTTGGATACATGGAATATTATTGATAATTGTTGAAAGAAGATTATGGACCATAGGGTTCGGCCATGGTGTATGGCCGAGCCCCATGGAATTGTATTGGTATTTTTGATATATGTAATTGATTAAAATAGAAGGTGGAGATTAAATTGGAAAGTTTCTAATTATGGAAGGTGGAGATTAAATTTGGAAAGTTTCTATAATTGGGAAGTTATGCATCATAGGGTTCGGCCGAGGTGTGTTGCCGAATCCCATGAACCAACTAAGGGATCATATGGGTCTTGAATGGACCTAATATGATTAAAGGAATGGAAGGTTTTATTTGTGGTTCTATGGTTATGGATCATTGGTGGATCCATGTATGCAATATTATGGGCCTATGTGTGGAACCTAAACATAAGTTGTTGAAGGCAATGGCAAAGTTGTAAATACATGCCAAAATAGAGGATCATGGGTTCGGCCATGGTGTATGGCCGAACCTCATGAGGTTTCTTTTATGGACTTGTTTGGATTAAGGATCGGTTTGGAATTGAACATGGGGTAATGGCATTATTGTAATTAAGTAAATTAATGGACCATGGGTTCGGCCATGGTGTATGGCCGAACCCCATGGGAATTGTTTGGTGGACATAGGGACTATGTTTGGCATATTCAAATGAAATAATAACTAAAGATTAGACCTATGGCAATTTGGTAGGCTATGGGTTCGGCCATGGTGTATGGCCGAACCCCATGAGGATTGTGTTTATGGACTTAAACAAAGTTGTAAATCAAACGGGACATGTTTTAATTAATTGTTATATTATAAGGTAACGGGACCTCACAAGGTGTTTACAATCATGAGCGGTTACCGGACGAAAGACGCAAGGACACGTTAGCGGTCTTTGGTAGGATTCCACCTCTTTGAAACCATGGGTTCATGTACATTGTTTTTATCTTATTTTTTATGAATATATGTTGCAAAGTATATATTTCAAATTGTGATTTTAAATGCTATGTTTATATGATAAAATAGCATGTGGTTTAAATGTGAGTTTTAAATGCTATGATTTGTACTTCTACATAGCGTGTTGGCATTTGCATCTCATGCATTGCATGGGAGGGATGAAAAGTAACCGGAGGCTCCACATTCCGTCGGGGAGTCTGAAGAACCTATGTGGGGTACCTTGATGTGATTTCCATCAAGAGGATACTGTGTATGAACTGTAACGGGAGATTCACACTCCGTCGGGGCGTCCGTAAAACACTCGTGGGGGATACCTTGATGAGGAGCATTCCATCAAGAGGATACTATGTATGAAACGTAACCGGAGATCCACACTACGTCGGGGTGTCCGTAATACAATCGTGGGGGATACCTTGATGAGGAGCTTTCCATCAAGAGGTTACTATTTGTTTGTGATGGGTGGGACACATTGCATATGATAGCATGGCGTGGCATTGAATCAGCATCATTATGATCTTTATTATCATGCACGGTTTCTGGCTTTTATTGGTATGATTGGATCTCTATTATCATACACTGTTTTGGATACAATGCTTTATAAGTATGATATGATTTATTATAATTGGGTTTTGATATATATTATATCTGGATTTTTGGTACTAACCCATGTGTTAACCCTAATTGGAATACCTACTAGGCGCGTTGTACTAACGCCCTACTTCTACCTTAGTGGATGATACAGGAAACGAGGGGAACGATGAACGCGAAACGGGCCAGGCATAGGAGCTTGGAGGATTATAGCTTATATTTTGTTTAAGATACTCATGGACTTGTATTTTTTAGTAACTAGAATTCGGATGTAATAACTTAGATGAATTTGCTATGGTTGGATGTTTTATTGGATAATTAATTATGGATAAAGACTTGCCGTACTTTGATATCTGAAATGGAATAGAACTTGGTTCTATTATGATTCCACATGTTATGATTATAATTCCGCAGTTTTGATGTTATTCCACATGTTTGATATTGTTATGTGTGAACTGTTTTCATGGACTTAGTCCATGCACACATAGGGTTGGCCAGTTAAGGGTCGGACTTTAGAAGTTCGGACTAAGCTCGCATCGTGACGTCTTGCTCTCTATCACTCTTCTCTGTTATAAAAAAAAAATAAACTCTGATTTACGGGAAGAAGCGAGTGAAAAAGGGCGGGGTGTTACATTTGGTATCAGAGCGAACCCGAAACATTGAATCTTTCCGAGTAAATTAATCTGGCTTCCGTGCATTAATTTACTTTGTTAGTCTCAAACGGATGATAGCAAAGGAAGTACAGTCAAAATAATTGGAATTATCCAACATAGTACAATAAGATATATTCCCCGGAAACAGAGAAAAATCAAAGAGTGCTTATTTGGAAATTTTTCCCCAAGGACAAGAAACATAAGATGATTATTTGGCAATCTTCCCCAAACAAGAGATATTATGTGATACATAGAGAAATTCCCCAAACAAAGAGTTAGTTTGATTAGAACTGATATTGGCATTGACATACTTCGGTTGTTGTGATACAGATATATCATGCAACACAAAGTATACAGAGTTGTGGGACAGAGAGACACCTAGCTGACCGATAGATCTGGTTTCTTCGTCCGACGATTCCCGCATACCCAACTTCATCAATGAAGTTGTAACCAGTCAGGACATGGAAGTAGAATCACCCGAGTACCATGTTGGGGTTGTACCAGCCTTTGTACCCGAAGAGGACGAGGAAGATGTCCCAAACTTAGAAGAATCCGTAGGGGAGATAGGCTTGCTCAAGTATACTCCTGCTACTCCGACTTCGGATGAGTTGACAGATTATATGTACGAATTATGTAATCAGGAGAGGCACAACGGTATTTATTGCCCCCATCCTATTAAGGTTATTTGCCCTGTTCGTGGGTTTCACGGGCACGGGAAGGAGAGGACTAATTGTCCTTACATTGGGGGAACGGGAATAATATCCTGTCTGACTTGTGGAGTGTTGAGGTACACGTCAACGACATGCCCTGACAACTACTTCGATTTTTATGATGATGCAGGGTCTTCTACAGAAGGTTAAGCTAAGGAGTGGTAAGAGAATGTCGGGGAAAAGGGAGAGATTTTGTAAGGGTTGTGGGTACATTTTGAAGGGTTGTTCTAACCCTACCAACCCTTGTATTGTGGTGAAAGTTTGAATGATTTTCAATAAAGTATGCAAGTTTAAGAGTTTATGAGGACATGAGCACTGAGATATATGTGACGAGGTCACTTGATTATATTGAGACGTGGTATGGGTACGTCCCTCATGTGATATTGATGAGATAAGTATATAGATTTCATGAGTATGGCTTAGAGTAGCTGTGAAACTGTGTGAACCTCGATATGAAATACGGAGACTTGGTCCCGTAGGGTTGCTGTTGAGGAGTGGGTCCCTCGCAGGCTTCACTCTGAAGGACGCTCTCACGGCTATTTCGCACATTTGTTGCGCGTGGATGCGCATTGCTAGGTACTATTTTTCCCCGTGGGGGTGATACTAGCTTCGTTAGACGCGATTCGACTGCCTTAGAGCTTGACTAAATCACCTTTGGGGTGAAGGGATGCAGGGCGAGGTAGACTTGATCACGTTGGACGTGGGTCTTCTGCTTAGTAAGTCATGGGTCCTAAGTCTTGCCAGGGGTCAGGGTATAAATGTGATTTGATATGGTTGCCACAGTCAGGTAGTGACTCATTCGAGTGTTGTTTCTATGGATAGAATATCTCATGGTAGAGGATGTGCCCTGGATTAATTATGCCCATGAATGGATTATACCCATAGGAGGGTTATATTCATGGATGGTTATTAATCATGGATAGATGATACTCACTGATAGAGTGGTACCAGGGATGGGTGTGTATAACCGCGGATGGTGATTTCAGTGGTGGTTTGGATTGATGTCGTGTATCGGTACCAAAGTAGACATGTCGGTAGTGTAATGGACCTGTTGGTCCCATAGATGACGTATGGTTCTAATTTCTGGGACATGTTTCGATTTACGTCCCACGTTATAAGAAAAAGGTGGTATCGTATTACGACTTGTATCACAGGAAAGTTAGTGTGGAAAGATACTTGGTATCGTAGAAGTTATGAACAAAAGGGTTAGTCACATAGTGACTTATGTGCAGATGAAGATGTGCTTAATTTTGGAGATGTACTTAAGGGAAAAGTTAAGAGTCTAGTGAAACTAGAATGGGAAGCTATGGGCGACTGCCGAGTGAGATTGATCACCTGACTCTTTAGTTAGCCGATGGAGTTCCAAGAGAGTGAAGCTAGAAGCCTAGTTAAAATGGAATAAAAAAAAAAGGCTTGAGCATAGGCTCGTATCGGCAGGTTACCTCACACAGAGAGTAGACAAATGAATGTATTGAGCAAGTGCGTATGGAAAAATATTTTGGTAACAGGGAAAAGTGAAATAGAATACATTGATCTACATAAGATCGCAAATGGGTTCACGAGAAAAGGAGATAACATGAGACAGAGTAAATTCTACGAGAATGAAACTCATAGGTTGATATGAGTGATTTTGATGTAATTCAGTAGTACTTGACAAGATTGAATAAGAATAATGGATAGATCTGGAAATGGAAGCGATATGGGTCGTGGTGGACCGACTGACCAAGTTTGCACATTTCATTCCCATTAAGATGACAGACTCATCTAAGACTTTGGGTTGGCGGCATATTAAGGATATCATCAGACTGCATGGTATTCCTCGGACTATTGTGCCCGACAGAGATGGTCGATTTACCGGCAGAGTATGGCAAAGCATACAGTCGGCAATGGGAACAGACTTATTGACTAGTACAACATTCCATCTACAGACTGATGGGCAGTTTGAGAGGACAATACAGACATTGGAGGATATGCTGAGAGCATGTATGCTAGATTTCAAGGGTGGATGGGAGGATCACTTGCCGTTGGTAGAATTCTCATACAACAACAATTACCAGGCAAGCCTCCAAATGGCTCCATTTGAGGCATTATATGGTAGACCTTGTAGGTCACCAGTGTACTGGACAAAGGCCGGTAAGCCTGCATTGATTGGACCTGAGTTGGTTGTAGAGACTACAACGCAGATATAGTTGATACGACAACATCTATTGACTGTGCAAAGTTGTCAAAAGAGCTATGCTGACAAGAGGAGGAGGTTCCTTGAATTTGAAGTGGGGGACAAGGTATTTTTGAAAGTCTCACCACGAAAGGGATACATGAGATTTGGGAAGAAGGGGAAACTATCGCCAAGATATGTGGGACCGTTTTCAATCATAAGAAGGATGGGGGATGTGGTTTATCAATTGGCACTCGCATCACAGTTGGCATCCTTACACGATGTGTTCCATATATCGATGTTGAGGAAGTACAATCCTGATTCTTCTCATGTACTAAACATGCAGGACATAAAAATTCAAAGCGACGTGACATACGTCAAAAAAGCTTGTCCGAATGGTGGACATAGAATAAAGGGTATTACGGAACCGAACGATCCAGTTTATCAAATTGGTATGGGATCGACATGGCATTGAGGAAGCCACATGGGAACTCGAGTCGAAAATGAGGACAGCTCATCCTGAGCTATTTATGTAAATATTTGAAACCCTACTTCACTCAATTTTTTGTACGAAAATTTAAAAAAAAAGGTTGTATTGTAACACCCCAGATTTTCAAGTTATAAATATTTACGGAAATTACCCAATTATTTATTGAATTTTAGATATGGACCTTAGATGGGTAAAGTGTTGGGTCCTTGCCCAATTAAGACCCAACAAATTGCGGAAATATTTTCAAATAAATTAAATGGGGCTGAATTTAATTAGTGATGCAATATCGATAAATGAGGGATATAAATACGTGACATGCGCATAGAGGGAACATGGAAAGGATATTAATATTTTAATGGAATATATATTGCATGGCCAAATTTTAGATATCCATATCCATGATTTTATGCTAGAATATCTTGAGAAGATATCTAAGATTAAGTGGAAAATTTTAGGATGATCCTAAAATGGGTCACACGTTGGGATTAGGCAATGATATCTTATTGCCAAATAATAAGACGTCTATAATTAATTATATGCGGATTATGTGTGGATTATTTTTAAAAAGGAGTCATTTCTTTTATTAAGAGAAATACTAGGGATTTTCAAGAAAGAAAGGGTTTGGCACTTTCTATTTGAGACACAAGCAAGGGGCGCATGGCACCTTCTAAGTTGGAATTAATGGAAGTTTATAAAAGAGGCAACAAGAGGGGCGCATGGGACTTTCTAAAGATGGAATCAAGTGGAACTTCTATAAATCAAAGTTAGTGCACACGGCATTGTCTAAATGAATAACCAATTGGGTGTTTTTATAAGAGAAAGACAAAGGGCTCACGGAAATTGCATATCTTATCACCTTCTAAGATTGGCCGATGGGAGATCAATAAGAGAAGGGCAGCAAAGGGCGCACGGCACCCATAACTTCAAGATCATTCACGGCATTATTCAGAGAAGAAAGAAAGAGCAGCCAGCCGAGTGCAAGATGAAGAAGAAGGAGAGGAAAAGGCTAGGGAAAGAAGAAGGATTGGAACAGCAAGACCAACCGAGGGAAAACTTGAGGAGTTGTGGAACCGGTAAGTGATTTTATAATTTTTGTTTAAAAAGAAAAGAACCATAGGGTTCGGCCATGGCATATGGTCGAACCCCATGGAAGAAGAATGGGAGATGATTGGAGTATCAATTAATGGAATGATGAACCATAGGGTTCGGCCATGTGGTATGGCCGAACCCCATGGAAGAACTTTGATGATTCTTTTTAATGGAAGGATTTTGGAGATGTTTAATGGAAGGTCTTTGGTTATGTTTATGGGTTCAAAACTATGAAGAATATTAGTTATTTTAATGGAATATGAAGATGAAAATCATAGGTGTAGATTCATGATTTTAAAGGGTTTAATTGGATGTATGGTTGGTGGTTTTTGGATACATGGAATATTATTGATAATTGTTAAAAGAAGATTATGGACCATAGGGTTCGGCCATGGTCTATGGCCAAACCCCATGGAGTTGTATTGGTATTTTTGATATATGTAATTGATTAAAATAGAAGGTGGAGATTAAATTGGGAAGTTTCTAATTATGGAAGGTGGAGATTAAATTGGAAAGTTTCTAATTATGGAAGGTGGAGATTAAATTGGAAAGTTTCTAATTATGGAAGGTGGAGATTAAATTTGGAAAGTTTCTGTAATTGGGAAGTTATGCATCATAGGGTTCGGCCAAGGTGTGTGGCCGAACCCCATGAACCAACTAAGGGATCATATGGGTCTTGAATGGACCTAATATGATTAAAGGAATGGAAGGTTTTATTTGTGGTCCTATGGTTATGGATCATTGGTGGATCCATGTATGTAATATTATGGACCTTTGTGTGGAACCTAAACATAAGTTGTTGAAGGCAATGGCAAATTTGTAAATACATGCCAAAATGGCGGATCATGGGTTCGGCCATGGTGTATGGCCGAACCTCATGAGGTTTCTTTTATGGACTTGTTTGGATTAAGGATCAGTTTGGAATTGAACATGAGGTAATGGCATTATTGTAATTAAGTAAATTAATGGACCATGGGTTCGGCCATGGTGTATGGTCGAACCCCATGGGAATTGTTTGGTGGACATAGGGACTATGTTTGGTATATTAAAATGAAATATTAACTAAAGATTAGACCAATGGCAATTTGGTAAATAAGTGTGAAAATGATAGGCCATGGGTTCGGCCATGGTGTATGGCTGAATCCCATGAGGATTGTGTTGATTGACTTAAGCAATGTTTTAAATCAAACGGGACATGTTTTAATTGATTGTTATATTATAAGGTAACGGGACCTCACAAGGTGTTTATGATCGTGAGCAGTTACTGGACGAAAGACGCAAGGACACGTTAGCGGTCTTTGGTAAGATTCCACCTCTTTGAAACCATGGGTTTATGTAATTATTTTTATCTTATTTTTTATGAATATATGTTGCAAAGTATATGTTTCAAATTGTGATTTTAAATGCTATGTTTATATGATAAAATAGCATGTGGTTTAAATGTGAGTTTTAAATGCTATGATTTGTATTTCTACATAGCATGTTGGCATTTGCATCTCATGCATGGCATGAGAGGGATGAAAGGTAATCGGAGGGTCCACACTCCGTCGAAGCGTCCAAAAAACCTATGTGGGGTACCTTGATGTGATTTCCATCAAGAGGATATTGTGTATGAACTGTAACCAGAGATGCACACTCCGTCGGAGCATCCATAAAACACTCATGGGGGATACCTTGATGAGGAGCATTCCATCAAGAGGATACTATATATGAAATGTAATCGGAGATCCACACTACGTCGGGGCGTCCGTAATACAATTGTGGGGGATACCTTGATGAGGAGCTTTCCATCAAGAGGTTACTATGTGTTTGTGATGGGTGGGACACATTGCATATGATAGCATGGCGTGGCATTGAATCAGCATGATTATGATCTTTATCATCATGCAGGGTTTCTGGCTTTTATCGGTATGATTCGATCTCTATTATCATACACTGTTTTGGATACAATGCTTTATAAGTATGGTATGATTTATTATAATTGGGTTTTGATATATATTATATCTGGATTTTTGGTACTAACCCATGTGTTAACCCTAATTGGAATACCTACTAGGCGCGTTGTACTAACGCCCTACTTCTACCTTAGTGGATGATGCAGGAAACGAGGGGAACGATGAACACAAAACGGGCCAGCCATAGGTGCTTGGCGGATTAGAACTTATATTTTGTTTAAGATACTCATGGGCATGTATTTTTGAGTATCTAGAATTCGGATGTAATAACTTAGATGAATTTGCTATGGTTGGATGTTTTATTGGATAATTAATTATGGATAAAGACTTGACGTACTTTGCTATCTAAAATGGAATAGAACTTGGTTCTATTATGATTCCGCATGTTATGATTATAATTCCGCAGTTTTGATGTTATTCCACATGTTTGATATTGTTATGTGTGAACTGTTTTCATGGACTTAGTCCATGCACACATAGGGTTGGCCTGTTAAGGGTCGGACTTTAAAAGTTCGGACTTAGCTCGCATCATGACGTCCTGCTCTCTATCATTCTTCTCTGTTATAAAAAAAAAAATAGACTCTGATTTACGGGAAGAAGTGAGTGAAAAAGGGCAGGGCGTTACAGTGCTGGAGAATTTTTATTGTAGGCTTATATTCAGGGGGAGAAACTCAAATATGAAGACCTCAATATTCTTTTATTTAGTATATTCATCATTGAGTCTTGTTGTTGCAATTGATGTAACTGAGTCCTTTAAAAAAAGGGTAATATTAATAAGGTTGTCTGTGTAGAGTTTAGGTTTCGTTACAAAATTGGGAAAGGGGGAGATTGTTAGAGCTCTATGTTGGGTTTTAAATTTATACTCGCAAGAGCACGGACCATTTATAATATAGCTTATGAGTGCGAGGTCGAACCCATTGAAAGTTCCCTAAGTGCTTAGAACCGGATTATCCCTAGAGAGAGGCTGAATAGGGTAATCACAAATTATGGGTCCTTTTTAAATTTTACTTGATTAATGTGAAGTAGTGCAGAATTGAGAATCAATTAATCAAATGTGTGTGATAATATAAATAAGTAAGATTAAGAACAATCACACAAGCAAGAACCAATGCACAAAGTTTATAGTGGTTCAGTTAAACAACCTACATCCACTTATGAAACTCACCGAACCTTGGGCTATCTCCAATTCACTAAGCCTTGGAATTACACCAACACAATAGAATAGGACTTCCACCTATCCAATTGATTAGGACTTTCACCCAATTCCCATCCCACTATTTTTTATAGTGGTTCAAGAGAAACTAATTCTCTTTAATCCACTTCACAACAATATAAAGATTTTTAAAGTAAAAATCTAAACTAAGGAAACACTTGCCTTTGAAGCTCTTTGCAAATGTAGATGTGTGCTTCCAAACGATCCACCCAATGTGAGCTCGTACAATCCCGATGTTGAAGAAGACCTACCGTGTAGAGAAATCACAATCTTTGGAGATCTAGGAAATTGGAGGTCCAATATCTATCCTAGAGCTTTGGCTTAACCATTCTATCTTAATCTCAATCACAGGGGATTGGATACATGAATGATACGCGTTTGATTTGCCATGAGAGAATAAGCCAAGATGTTTGTCTTTGGTCCTTGGGAGAAATCCTCACTGGTAGGTGTTTCAAGTGAATGCTCGTCAATCCTCTTCCAACTCCGTAAATAGTGTCTGTATTTATAAGCAACTCTAAAAAATTTATAAGGCCGATACACACGATCGATCGTATACTGGCGATCGATTGTCAGTGTTTGAAATCCTACTCACCAACCCGACCGTTGAGCATTAAATGCACAGTAACTGTAACAAACTGTAACCTCACAACTGATCGTGCCACACGATTGATAGTTCGTGTTTCTGGCGACAAATTGTGGGTTGGCAAAAGCATTGCGCTAAAAAGGTGATGGGTAGTAAGCCCAATGTGTTATTGCCCTGTCTTGGCGATGGGTCATGCGATCGATTGATCATGTTATACCACACGAAAGGTCACCACTAGACGAAAGCATCGTCCAGAGCCTGACTGTATTTTTCAATGGATATCTGATCTAAGCTCCAGGCGATTGATTGTGAGGGCGATTAGTAGGCCTTGTACCCAGACGAGGCATCATTTGCACGATCTGTTATCCGTGACTTGACTGTGAATGACAGTCCAAATTTGTCTAAGCCCCGGGCGATCGATTGTATGCACGATTGGATCGCCCATGTCCCAGTAATACATCATGAGCACGAATGTATCGTCGTGAGACCTAATGTATTTATCAATCCATTTCATCCAGAACCCTTGACCTTCCAGATGATTGGTTGTCCTATCATATGGCGATGGGTCACCGACATGACGTGCCATCCATGACAGTAGATTCATATTACCATGTTGGGTTCCACTTGGTGTCTAACACATCTTAGGCTAGCTTAGTTATCAGATATGATGTTTAAATCTAGGGATGGTCCACCTAAGGTTTGGGTTGCCCCTAAGGTCATCTATGGCCAATTACCTTCTGTGATTGCCATACACATGTTGATCATTTGAGTCTTTCATGGTTTAATGAACACTTGAGTCTTGAATCTTGAGCTTCCTCTCTTCAAGGTATTGCTTCACCTAAGTCACGGAATTGACAAACAAGTGACTCGGCAAGCTGGGGCACTAACACCCATCGGAACTTAGGAAAATATATCCATGAAAAACACACCATTTATTTATGCAATTTAAGAAATTTAGAAAAACATGGAAATAAATCATAAACGAGGAACTAATTCTCTAATCTAGGAAATCTAACTTTAGTTAAGAAATATTCTAAAAACAAAAAACAAAATCTAAAATTGGAAATAACATCTAAAAATAAAAGCTAACCATTCAAGAGATCTAATTTTCATGGAAAACACAAAATTTATCCAATTTCAACTAACATGGTGGAATTAATTTAAAAATTATAAATAATCTTAACCTAAATTTGAACACAAAATTAAGATGTAGTAAATTAATTTACCAACTTAGTTCTACAATTTTTAAGAATTTTGAATTTACAAACAGAAGTGTTAGTGCCCTGGCTTGCCGAATCCCTTGTTTGTCAAATCCATGACTCGAGTGAAGCATTGCCTCGAAGAAAGAATCTCAAGAATGAAGAATCAAGTGGTGGTTGAATCAAGTTCAAAGTTGGAAGACTGATCAAGATTCCATGGATCATCAAAGTGTATGACAATCACCCATTGTAAAATGGCCATAGAAGACTCTATGTGGAACCCACACCTTAGAATGCCCTTTCCTTGGCTTTAAGAATGCCTTGGTAAATCATAAGTAAGCCTAGTGGTTTTACTGTTAGGACGACACATCATGTCGGCGATCCATCTCCATTGACAGCAGGCAACCAATCGTTGTATTGCTATCAATCGCCCAGAAAATTGAAGGTTCTGGTTTGGAATGGTCTGTCAAAATCCAGCGGTCTCAGGACGATACATTCGTCCTCACGATGTATCGCTGGGTCAGGGCCGATCAAATCATGCATACGATCGATCGCCCTAGACATTAAACAAAAACGTGAACTATCATCCACAGTCAAAGTCTCGAATAACAGATCATGCAGACGATGCTTCGTTTGGGTATAGGGTCGACCAATCGCCCTCACGATCAATCGCATGGAGCCTGGGTCAGATACCCACTAAAAAATACAGTCAGGCTCAGGGCGATACCTTCCTCTTGAGGAGAACCTTCGTGTGGTATAGCACGATCAGTCAGTTGCACGACCTGTCACCGAGACAGGGCAAGCCTAGGTGAGACTTGATGCTAGAAAATACAGTGAGTCCCAGGCTGATGCTTTTGCCAACCCACGATCTGTTGCCAGAAACACGATCAATCAATCGTGGTGTTACGGTTTTCTTGCTGTTGTTATGCACTCAATACACAATGGTTGGGCTGGTAAAGGAATTTGAACACGAACGATCAATCTCCTGTTGCCGATCAATCGTTCGTTTCATTTGGTTGATTTATCTATTTAAGTTCCGATTTTTTTGTTGGAAGACGAGGCTTTCATTTTTAAATAGGAAAAATCTTGAAGCATTGCTTGGAATTCTTCTCTCTTTTGAATATTCATACTTGGAAAATCATCTTAGAGATTCAATCAACTAGTTGACTGAGTTCAAGAAAGAATAAGAAAGTATTTTCTAGGATACACACTTGGACACCTTAAATCCTAGAAACTCCTCTCCTTATCTTGTGATTGCTCCATACAAAAAGTACATATTCATCATCAACAAGATTGTTGCGAAAGACATTCAAGAAACACATTGCCATCAAGGTTGAGCTTCAAAGGCAAGTGTTTCTTTGTGTTGTTGGTTTTCCAATCATAGTTGTAAAGTGGAATAGATGAAGGTGATCAAACCACTATAAAAAATAGAGGGATAATAATGTAGACCAAGGGTGGTCGAACCTTTCAAAACTAGGAGTGTGTAGGTGAAAGTCCTACACTATTGGTGAGGGTGTAATTCCCCACTTACTAATTTGGAGATAGTCAAACGATGTAGGTTGTTTAACCGAACCACTGTACATCAAGTGTCCTTGTGTAACGTCCTGTCCCGCTATGGGCACATTATCTCCAAAATATCTCAAAACACGACAAAAGACGAAAGTCGAGTAGTTTTTTTTTGAAACGGGGTAACTATCTCCGGTGCAACAAACCACGAGTCCATAACGCTAAGAACATAAAAAAAAAACATAGGCTAATGAAATATAGCTAGATAGTCATCCAAAAAAACATATGATAATGTGTTCATACAAACTAGAGTCTCCCAAATTTAAAACATAAGCATGAATATAAATGTCTAACTACCGCTGCTCCTCCCCAGGTGTCTACTCAAGGGGGCCGCCTAGCCCCTTCTCAATCGGGTTATCTGAAATGTAAGGGGTGAGCAAACAACCCAATGAAGGGATAAAACATACCACATGTCAGCAACATAAATATACATCACATATATAAAGTGTAATGAACATCATAAATGAATGAATATCCATGTCCATGGGTACTCAGCTGTACTACTAACCAATGGTCCCACTGACCTGTAGCGCCCCCACCCCCTGACCACCGACATCAGAGTAATATAATAAGGATATTTCAGTGGAGAGAGGGAGGTCGGCGAGAGAGTGCCACGATGAGAGCCGAGTTCGAGTCCGAGTCCTAAGACCTGACCCTCGACTGGCGAATTTATTGTGTGCGCACGGATAAATGTCCTTCTTATCATATGCAACATACTAATATAAACCAGCAGAAACATAAAACAATATCTGATGCATCTGAACGATAATCATTTTCACATAAGTCAAATTACAAATAACAAGTCTAACACAAGTATCTACGAGTTTAAACATCAGTTATTACATTTACATATTCGTAACTCTATAAAATTACATTCTCTCAAACTGTAAACAAAATAACCAAATAAACTAAGTATTCTTCAATTCCAAAATATCCAAAAGAGTAATTTTCCCCAAGCTCTTCCTTTTTGCTTTCTTTCTATTCATGCCTGGCTATTACTTGGCCCTGATTCTGTAATAGCCCGAATTTTTAAATCAACATATATATGGCATTTATTTATTTTAATAATGGAAAAATTGGAATTTTGATGTTAAGGATATTAAATGGATCAAATTTTGGGGCAAAGTTCCAAATATGTTCCAATGGACAATAGATTGGATGGGATTCATCTGAGGGGTCAATAATGGTCAAAGTGGGCCCGATAACCATTTGAGACCCAATAGGTCAAAATGAGTCAAGCTCTGAGGTAAATGATAGAAAATAATTTAATTGGGCCATGGGCCCAATGGTGACCCAATTGATTAAAATGAGTCGAATTGGAATCAAACCACCTAAGTTAATGATGAGATGGTTAAGATGGCATAACCAAGTTGGGCCCACCTCCACCTCACCAAGTGAGGTGGCGTGTGGACCAAGGAAAAGGTGGGGCTGACCATCATGGTTGACTTGGTCAACCATGGATAAGTTAAGGGGACTAAGGAGAATTAAAGTAGATTAAGTTGATTAAATGATTTTAAATCATCTAAGTTAAGATTAATGGGGTTTAAGTGATATGGCCGAATGGGGCCCACCTCCACCTCATCAAGTAAGGTGGCAGGTAGGTAGGTGTTGGTGGGGGCCGTCCACCATGGTTGACTTGGTCAACCATGGGTGGATTTCTTAGAAAGAGAAGTTAATGGAATTAATTTAAATAGGAATTAATTAACCTAAGTAAGGATCTAATTTAATTAATTAGGTTGGTCAAATTAGGGTCAAGTGAATAAGTCAAAGGGGTAAGTCAAAGAGTGGTTTTATCTCATTGAAACCACCCAAAGAAACACAAAAATACCATGGACTTAGGGTGGTGGTTTCATCTCAACCACCACCACTCAAGGTATGGGGACCCATACCTCTCATCATATGGTCAAGTGGTCAAAGGGAGGAAGACCAAACCACTCCCTCACAAAGAGGCCAAACCGTTGGCTTGGTGGTGGTTTGGTCTCAACCACAACCACCAAGGACAAGGGAGCCATGCTTGGTGGGTGAAGGCCATCATGGAAGTGTGTGGTCTAAGGAACCAAGGATTCGATGGTCTTCACCTTACCACTCAAGCCACTCTCATTCCTCTCCTCCTCCCTCTCACCACCGTCCCTCATCTCTAAGGAAAAAGAAGAAGAAAAACTTGGAAAGAAAAGAGAAGAAAAGAGAGGGAAAAGGTGTAAGCAAAGGCCCTCCACTCTAAGATCAAAGGTTGGGATCTTATTTCTCACCATCTCCTCCTCTCCCTCTCTCAAGCAAACCCTACCGTAGCCGATCCCAAGCTTGGAGGTTTCCACCATTGATCAAGCATTTTGGCCGACCAAAGATCAAGAGGAAGGAGAAAGGAGGCCAAGGAGTCCGACGGGAGCAACGAAAGGCCAAAGCAGTTGTCGGTGTGGTAAGAAATTCTTCAACAAAAATTTATATTTTTTTAAAAGGATTAGATGTGTTTATGGAATCCATTTCTTAGAATGAATGGTGGCCACAAATGTTATGGGCCTTAGATCTAAGATCCATTCAATGATACGATGAGAAATGGATGAAATGGGAGAGATAGATTAAGAAAAAATAAAATAATTAAGGAGGTTATGTAATTAAATGGATTAAGCATGGAAGCATGGGTTTTTGAATGGATTGATGGACCATAGGGTTCGGCCATGTAGTATGACCAAATGGTTGATGATTTTAATTAGGGTTTTAATGTTTAAAACCATGGAGAATGATTATGATTTTTGAGGTTGTAAATGATTAAATGTTGGAAAATTTTTAAAGGGGTTTAAATGAGGAAAAATCATGGAGTGTAGTGGCAAAACCGTAATTATGGGCCACAATGAAGAACCATACCATGGCCGAACCCCATGTAGGTTGGACATGAACTTGGGTGCATTAAGATGACATTATGAGTGATTAAATGAAACATAGGGTTACTGCGTTTTTGGCTCACAAATTAGAATGTTTAAATGGGCAAAATTTGGAATTATGTATGTGTTTAAATCAATGGAAATGAGGCTAAGTTATGGGCTGATTTTTGATAACCTTGTAACATAATTAGGGATCATTAATGGATCTAAGGTTGTGATCAGTTAGGGACTTAATCATAGATAAAATATGGACTAATTTTGTAAATGTATAATAAGGTATCGGGACGTCGCAAACGGTATGCGAACGGCGACCGGATTATCGAACGAAAACGTAAAGGGATGTTAAACGATATTCGGTAGGATTCCTACCTTTTTGTAAGCCGTGGATTATGTGTATGTGATGGTTTCCTCGTTTTATTTCGGTAATTATATGATTTATTTTAAGATGGATTTTAAATTCTATGGATTATACTTTAATGCTATGGATGGTATTTTAAATGCTATGGATTATATTTCAATGCTATGGATGATACTTTTAAGGCTATGGATTATATTCCAATGCTATGGATTTTATATTAAGGATATGAATTATATATATACTACATAGCATAATGCACTTACATCTCATGCATGGCATGGGCGGGAAAGTAATGAAACCGGAGTCCATGCTCCGTCGGGGCGACCGAGAATCAAACATGGGGATAGCCTGAGGTGCTATAACTGGAGTCCATGCTCCATCGGGGCGACCGAGAATCAAACATGGGGATAGCTTGATATGCTATAACCAGAGTCCATGCTCCGTCGGGGCGACTGAGATGCAAACATGGGGACACCTTGACGAGGCTTTGCCGTCAAGGGGATATGACATTTTATGATGATATGGGTGATGGGTGGGACACATGACATAAGCACCCATGGCATGGCATTCATCATATGATTTTATTATATTGTTATCAGTATGCTTGTTATCACTAATCCATGTGCTAGCCCTACTCGGAGTCCTACTGTGTGCGTTGTCTAATGCCCTACTTCTACCCTAGCTGATGACGCAGGAGACGGCGGAAACGGTGGACGCGACGGGAGCCAAGCGTTGGAGCTTGGGAAAATGGCTACTTTGTTTATTTAAGTTTTATTTTGGAAAAGTTGTAATTTAAGTAGCTTAGCTTGTCGGCATGTAATAATTACTGTTTCTTGCTACAGTTTAGACTATACTCTGGACGTTATCATTTTGAGACATAGTTATGAACATAGGGGTATTTTAGAAATTTAATGATGTATCTTCCCTTCTATCTAAAACTGGTAGGATAGTCTCTATTATAATGTTCAGCATATAATTATATTTCGCGAGCTTACTTCCTACGCGTGAACAGTTCTCGTGGACTTCGTTCCCCGCACGCGTAGGGTTGGCCAGTTAAGGGTTGGGCTTTAGAAGCTCGGACTTAACTCGTGTCGTGACGTCCGCGCCCGTCATCACTTTTTTTAAAAAAAAAATTAGACTCTAATTTCGGTGAAAATGGGGCGGGTGTTACAGTTGGTATCAGAGCGAAATCAGAAAAATGAATCTCTCGAAGTATGATTAAGACGGTTTCACGTCTCACTGACGGATAAGAATCCCAACTGACCGACTCTTCGGAGTCCGCTGCACGGGGGCCGGGTTAATTTACTTTGATTGACTCAAACTGAAGCATTCAATCTGAGGGCCACATTTGACGTAAGGAAATGATAGCAAGGGAAGTACAATCATTATAACATTGATGGATTTATCAAACGTAGGAAAAATTCCCCGATTTCACCAAAAGGAACAATACTAAATACTTAGGAAATTTTTCCCAAAAACAAAGTATGCATATTTGGCAATTTTCCCCCAAAATGAGAGACAATACTTAAATACTTAGGAAATTTTCCCCAAAAAAAAAGTATGCATATTTGGCAATTTTCCCCCAAAATGAGAGACAATACTTAATACTTAGGAAATTATCCCCTCAAAGACTAAGTATGTCTATATTGGCAAATTTTTCCCAAAAACTAAATGTATATAAACGTGCCAACATTATGAAGGGACTAAGTCAATAAATGTTTTTAATGACTTAGGAAATGCCGCCAAAAAAAAGAACTTGCAAAAACCCACGAGTAGAAGAAGAGGTACCACCCCCTCGTCAGGAAGAGGAGGTACAACCGCCTCATCAAAAGGAGGGACAAAATAGTGTAAACATACCCGTTGTGCCTCCCGAGCTGAAGGAGTTAGTTCAAGCAGTGGTCACCTCTGTTCTCCAACAGCACTTGAATGGGGACTCGACCACCAGCGACTCCAACAAACGGAACATGTTAGAGATTTCCAACAACAGCGCCCTCCCTACTTCAGGGGAAAAGAAGGGGCTGTTGGAGCGGAGCATTGGTTAAAAAGGATCACTCAGATCTTGAATCTGCTTCAGATTTCCAACCCTGCTGATAAGATCCTACTTGCCACTTCCCAACTGATCGAGGATGCCGGTAGTTGGTGGGAAATTGTGGAAAAACAACAAGCGCTGGTGTCGGAAAGGGAAAGAACTATCATGACGTGGGAATGGTTCTCAGCCACTTTTCTAGAGCAGTACTTTCCGGAGGAGGAAAGAGAGCGCCAGACTCAAGCCTTCCTATCGTTGGTGCAAAGCAATATGACTGTGGCAGAATACCACAGAGAGTTCCTCAGTCTATCCATCTACGCATTTTATATGGTGGATACCGAATACCGGAGGGCCCGTAAATTTGAATGGGGCCTTCGACCAAACATCAGAGCCAGGGTGACAATATTCAAGGAACCTACACTGGCAGGGGTTGTCAGCAGGGCCACCATAGCGGAGCGAGAGCTGAATGAAATAGTGCAGTTTGACAACCGCCGAGGGCAAAGTGGGCGGGGTGTATTTCAACCCATCAAGAAGTTCCGCCCAAATTCTAGCAAACCCTCACCCTCCACGGGATCTACAGGGGGCTTTCGCCCAAATCAGGCCTCCCCATCAGCATCAGTCACTCAGGTTCCCCGGGGTGGAAACACATGTTATCAGTGTGGCCAACAGGGCCACTTCAAGAGGGAGTGTCCACAAATCAGCCGACCCTCTAACTCCAGGGGTTCCTTCTGCCCTCTAGCTAGATCAACTCAGTCGCGAGGAGGCAGAATGTACAACCAGGCGGGACGGGCGCCAAACCCCATAGGATCGGGACGACTTTTTACCATACCGTCTCCAATAACAATGGATCGTTCGGTGATGCAAGGTATGGCTGTAGTTGGTAGTTCCTATGCTGTTACATTATTTGACTCTGGAGCTTCACATTCATTTATATCTGCTGCATTCATATCTGCTACGGGCACATTAGTACAAAACCTGTCCACATCACTTACCATTGTATCCCCCGTCGGAGACACATCATTAGGACTCATATGTACGGCATTGAACACTGAACTCGCGGGATTCAGATTCGAGTTCAACTATTTAGTAATCAATATGGCTGAATACAATGTTATATTTGGCATGGACTGGTTGACTACATATTAGGCCCATATTAATTGCCATCTTCGTAGGGTGATATTTTGGTCACCCGAGGGAAAGCGGTACGTAGTACACGTTGACAGACAAGGCATCCCTAGAAGGCTGCAGGAAGAATTGAACCATCTTGCCTTAAACAACCTCAGATTAGATAGGGCACCAATAACTGAACTTCCGGCGGTAGTAGCAGATTATGCCTAGGTATTCCCAATAGAGCTCCCTGGTTTGCCACCCAAGAGGGAGATAGACTTTGAAATCAAGTTATACCCTGACGCCGCTCCAATATCATTACCCCATTATAGGATGGCACCAGCTGAGATGACCGAGTTGAAAAAGTAGATTGATGAACTGCTCAGACTGGTTTTATTTGGAACAGCACATCCGCATGGGGAGCCCCAGTGTTATTTATGAAGAAGAAGGACGGTACCCTTCGAATGTGTGTGGATTATAGAAAGTTGAACCAGCTGATTGTCAGGAATAAGTATCCCCTACCCCGGATTGACGATCTATTTGATCAACTTAGGGATTCCTCTCATTTCTCCAAGATTGATCTGATGTCCGGATACCATCAAATTCGGGTTAGAGAGGAGGACATAGAGAAGACAGCTTTCAGGACACGGTATGGCTTATATGAGTATGTGGTCATGCCATTTGGACTTACTAACGCACCGGCTGTGTTCATGGACCTAATGAATAGGATATTCCATCCTTACTTGGATCGGTTTGTGATCGTTTTCATTGATGATATTCTGATCTATTCCAAAAGTCAGAAGGAACATGCCGAGCACCTGCGGATAGTCTTAGACACCTTGAGGAAGAATCAATTGTATGCCAAAGCCAGCAAGTGTGAATTTTGGCTATCTGAAGTCAACTTCTTGGGGCACATTATATCAGAGGAAGGTATAGCCGTGGACCCGGCTAAAGTAGCGGTAGTGAAGGAGTGGAAAGCGCTGACAAATGTGACCGAGATCCGCAGTTTTCTGGGATTCGCCGGTTACTACCGGAAATTCATCATGAACTTCTCCAAGATTGCAGCTCCACTTACCCGACTCACTCAGAAAGGAGTCAAATTTGAGTGGTCAAATCTATGCAACCAGAGATTTGAGGAGCTAAAGGGGAGGCTTACGACCGCTCCAATTCTAATCTTGCCGGAAAGAGGCAGAAATTATGAGGTGTACTGTGATGCCTCCGGAGAGGGACTGGGGTGTACACTCAGTCAAGGTAATCGTACGGTGGCGTACGGATCAAGACAGTTGAAAATTCATGAACGCCATTATCCCACACATGATCTGGAACTAGCAGTGGTGGTCTTCGCTCTCAAAAGCTGGAGACACTATCTTTATGGTGAAAAGTTTGAGGTGTTCTCGGATCATAAGAGCCTGAAGTACTTATTTGATCAGAAGGAACTCAACATGAGACAGCGCAGATGGATGGAATATCTGGCAGGATTATGAATTCGCACTTCGGTATCATCCTGGCAAGGTGAACAAAGTGGCGGATGCCCTCAGCCGCATGTCACATGCGACAGTAGCCAGCTTGATCAGGACAGAATGGGAGGTATTGAATACCATCAGAGAGTTTAAACTCTACCTCAATAATCATGGGACCATATATAATCTGATCATACGATCCAACATGGTCTCTGAGATTGAACGGGAACAACGGACAGATCTAGAGGTGGAGGAGATTTGGGCTAAGATGTCTACCGGTAAGGTTGTACCGGAGTGGGAGTTACGACCATGACAGGGTCTTATGTTCCGAGGCAGGACATATGTGCCTAAGAATTGCAGAAGAGAGTTGTTGATTGAAGCACACCAAACCAAACTTTCTATCCACCCGGGCAGCACCAAGATGTATCATGATCTTAAGAGGCACTATTGGTGGCATGGACCTAAGAAAGATGTAGCAGCATTTGTTGTTTGTTGCCTAACTTGTCAATAGGTTATGCCAGAATGGAAATGGGAGCACATAACCATGGACTTTGTGACAGGGTTGCCAAGGTCATCAAAGGGCAACGATACGATATGGGTCATAGTGGACCGGTTGACCAAGTCTGCACATTTTCTTCCCATCAAGATGACAGATTCATCAGAAACTTTGGGTCGATGGTACATCCGGGAAATCATCAGGTTACATGGTATTCCCCGGTCTATCGTGTCCGACAGGGATGGCCGATTCACCGGCAGAGTATAGGCAGGGCGTACAGTTGGCTATGGGGACCGACGTATTGACTAGCACAACATTTCATCCACAGACTGATGGACAGTCAGAGAGGACGACACAGACACTGGGGGATATACTGAGAGCATGCCTGCTAGACTTCAAGGGCGGATGGGAAGATCATTTGCCACTGGTGGAGTTCTCTTACAATAACAGTTACCAAGCAAGCCTCCAGATGGCTCCATTTGAGGCCTTGTATGGTAGGCCGTGTAGATCGCCAGTGTGTTGGACAGAGGCCGGTGAGCCTGCGTTAATTGGATCGAATTTGGTTACGGAGACTACAATACCGATTAAGTTGATACGGCAACATCTACTCACTGTACAGAGCCGTCAGAAGAGCTATGCCGACCAGAGGAGAAGGTTCCTTGAGTTTGAGGTGGGAGACTTAGTATTCTTAAAGGTCTCACCACGGAAGGGGCACATGAGGTTCAGAAAGAAGGGGAAACTGTCGCCTAGATTTGTGGGGCCGTTTTCGATCCTGAAGAGGGTGGGGCGAGTAGCTTATCAGTTGGTGCTCCCTCCACAGCTATCATCTCTACATGATGTGTTTCACGTGTCCATGCTGAGGAAGTACAACCCTGATCCTTCTCATGTGTTAAATGTTCAAGACATCGATGTACAAAGCGATGTGACATATGTGGAGAAGTCGGTCAGAGTGATCGGGAGCGAACAAAGGGTGTTGCACCGCGCCATCCAGTTCGTCAAGGTGGTATGGGAACGACATGGCAGTGAAGAAACCACCTTGGAACTTGAGTCCGAGATGAAAGCCACTTATCCAGAGCTCTTCTCATGAGTTGCTTTGAAACCCTACTTCGCTCGAATTTTCGGGACGAAAATTTCAAAAGAGGATTCTATTGTAATAGCCCGAATTTTTAAATCAACATATATATGGCATTTATTTATTTTAATAATGGAAAAATTGGAATTTTGATGTTAAGGATATTAAATGGATCAAATTTTGGGGCAAAGGTCCAAATATGGTCCAATGGACAATAGATTGGATGGAATTCATCTGAGGAGTCAATAATGGTCAAAGTGGGCCCGATAACCATTTGAGACCCAATGGGTCAAAATGAGTCAAGCTCTAAGGTAAATGATAGAGAATAATTTAATTGGGCCATGGGCACAATGGTGACCCAATTGATTAAAATGGGTCGAATTGGAATCAAACCACCTAAGTTAATGATGAGATGGTTAAGATGGCATAACCAAGTTGGGCCCACCTCCACCTCACCAAGTGAGGTGGCGTGTGGACCAAGGAAAAGGTGGGGCTGACCATCATGGTTGACTTGGTCAACCATGGATAAGTTAAGGGGACTAAGGAGAATTAAAGTAGATTAAGTTGATTAAATGATTTTAAATCATCTAAGTTAAGATTAATGAGGTTTAAGTGATATGGCCGAATGGGGCCCACCTCCACCTCATCAAGTAAGGTGGCAGGTAGGTAGGTGTTGGTGGGGGCCGTCCACCATGGTTGACTTGGTCAACCATGGGTGGATTTCTTAGAAAGAGAAGTTAATGGAATTAATTTAAATAGGAATTAATTAACCTAAGTAAGGATCTAATTTAATTAATTAGGTTGGTCAAATTAGGGTCAAGTGAATAAGTCAAAGGGGTAAGTCAAAGAGTGGTTTTATCTCATTGAAACCACCCAAAGAAACACAAAAATACCATGGACTTAGGGTGGTGGTTTCATCTCAACCACCACCACTCAAGGTATGGGGACCCATACCTCTCATCATATGGTCAAGTGGTCAAAGGGAGGAAGACCAAACCACTCCCTCACAAAGAGGCCAAACCGTTGGCTTGGTGGTGGTTTGGTCTCAACCACAACCACCAAGGACAAGGGAGCCATGCTTGGTGGGTGAAGGCCATCATGGAAGTGTGTGGTCTAAGGAACTAAGGATTGGATGGTCTTCACCTTACCACTCAAGCCACTCTCATTCCTCTCCTCCTCCCTCTCACCACCATCCCTCATCTCTAAGGAAAAAGAAGAAGAAAATCTTGGAAAAAGAAGAGAAGAAAAGAGAGGAAAAAGGTGTAAGCAAATGCCCACCACTCTAAGATCAAAGGTTGGGATCTTATTTCTCACCATCTCCTCCTCTCCCTCTCTCAAGCAAACCCTACCTTAGCCGACCCCAAGCTTGGAGGTTTCCACCATTGATCAAGCATTTTGGCCGACCAAAGATCAAGAGGAAGGAGAAAGGAGGCCAAGGAGTCCGACGGGAGCAAAGAAAGGCCGGATGAGTCGTCGGTGTGGTAAGAAATTCTTAAACAAGAATTTATATTTTTTTAAAAGGATAAGATGTGTTTATGGAATCCATTTCTTAGAATGAATGGTGACCACAAATGTTATGGGCCTTAGATCTAAGATCCATTCAATGATAAGATGAGAAATGGATGAAATGGAAGAGATAGATTAAGAAAAAATAAAATGATTAAGGAGGTTATGTAATTAAATGGATTAAGCATGGAAGCATGGGTTTTTGAATGGATTGATGGACCATAGGGTTCGGCCAGGTAGTATGGCCGAACCCCATGGTAAATGGTTGATGATTTTAATTAGGGTTTTAAAGTTTAAAACCATGGAGAATGATTATGATTTTTAACGTTGTAAATGATTAAATGTTGGAAAATTTTTAAAGGGGTTTAAATGAGGAAAAATCATGGAGTGTAGTGGCAAAACAGTAATTATGGGCCACAACGAAGAACCATGGGTTCGGCCATGGTACATGGCCGAACCCCATGTAGGTTGGACATGAACTTGGGTGCATTAAGATGACATTATGAGTGATTAAATGAAACTTAGGGTTGCTGCGCTTTTGGCTCACGAATTAGAATGTTTAAATGGGCAAAATTTGGAATTATGTATGTGTTTAAATCAATGGAAATGAGGCTAAGTTAAGGGCTGATTTTTGATAACCTTGTAACATAATTAGGGATCATTAATGGATCTAAGGTTGTGATCAGTTAGGGACTTAATCATGGATAAAATATGGACTAATTTGGTAAATGTATAATAAGGTATCGGGACGTCACAAACGGTACGCGATCGGCGACCGGATTATCGAACGAAAACGTAAAGGGACGCTAAGCGGTATTCGGTAGGATTCCTACCTTTTTGTAAGCCGTGGATTATGTGTATGTGATGGTTTCCTCGTTTTATTTCGGTAATTATATGATTTATTTTAAGATGGATTTTAAATGCTATGGATTATACTTTAATGCTATGGATGGTAGTTTAAATGCTATGGATTATATTTCAATGCTATGGATGATATTTTTAAGGCTATGGATTATATTCCAATGCTATGGATTTTATATTAAGGATATGAATTATATATATACTACATAGCATAATGCACTTACATCTCATGCATGGCATGGGCGGGAAAATAATGAAACCGGAGTCCATGCTCCGTTGGGGCTACCGAGAAGCAAGCATGGGGACACCTTGACGATGCTTTGCCGTCAAGGGGGATATGACATTTTATGATGATATGGATGATGGGTGGGACACATGACATAGGCACCCATGGCATGGCATTCATCATATGGTTTTATTATATTGTTATCGGTATGCTTGTTATCACTAATCCATGTGGTAGCCCTATTCGGAGTCCTACTGGGCGCGTTGTCTAACGCCCTACTTTTACCCTAGCTGATGACGCAGGAGACGGAGGAAACGGTGGACGCGACGGGAGCCAAGTGTAGGAGCTTGGGAAAACGGCTACTTTGTTTATTTAAGTTTTATTTTGGAAAAGTTGTAATTTAAGTAGCTTAGTTTGTCGGCATTTAATAATTACTGTTTCTTGCTATGGTTTAGACTATACTCTGGACGTTATCATTTTGAGACATAGTTATGAACGTAGGGGTATTTTAGAAATTTAATGATGTATCTTCTCTTCTATCTAAAATTGGTAGGATAGTTTCTATTATAATGTTCTGTATATAATTATGTTTCGCGAGCTTACTTCCTACGCGTGAACCGTTCTCGTGGACTTCGTTGCGCGCACGCGTAGGGTTGGCCAGTTAAGGGCCGGGCTTTAGAAGCTCGGATTTAACTCGCGTCGTGACGTCCGCGCCCGTTATCACTTTTAAAAAAAAAAAAATTAGACTCTGATTTCGGTGAAAATGGGGCAAGTGTTACAGCTTCATCGCCTTTCTCATTATCTGCATTAGATTCTAAAAAGGAAAAAAATTGTGTGCTTAGTCAACATGTCCAGTAGGAATTCCCATCAAAGTGGGACCAACATGTGAAGTAATAAAAATAAGAAAACAAATCATATGTATTAAGCATACCATACTTCTCATTAAAAAATAATAACCCATCCCGTATTTCAAAATCCATTTTATACAAGTACTACAAACTCATTCAAATCCACTAATAATCATTTCATTCAAATAAGAATCGTAATACTTTCAAATGCACTTAAAATCAATATAATGTATTATGCCATGGTGACATGAATCTATGCAAGCCCTTCTCAAGCCGCATGCATTGGTCAATATTTCTTTCTCATTCAATGGTTATAAACATTGGCCATTTATGTCCGTAGATTTTTCGGGGCACCAGCTGGGAGCTACTACCGAATACTAGCAATTTTACCGAAACTACGCTACACACCCATACTCCTGTGCAGGTTTCGGGACTTCTTCTTACCATGGAGCTTTCTGCCTAATTAGAATGCCATAATTTCTGTAACCCATGGACACGACCATATACAATGGTTATTCATTTCATATGTGTGTAAATACTTCCGAGATCAAAGTACGTCGTCCCTTTGTCTCGGTCTCATGCATTCCCACCCAATGCAAATGCATGAAGTTCATGTCCATGCAATGATATCAAATTCATTTGACAATTCATAAAACAATTCATATTTTCCACACTTGAAACTAAAATTTATCAAATCATCATTCAAAACATACATGAAATTAATTTATAGAACTTTGAATCATACACATTTATAGTATCACTATGGTATTCAAGTGGGTAGGAAAACCTACGTGATTAGAGATAAGTTTTCGGGGAGAATGAATCACTGAATAGTTTGTATGCCTCCGAGTCACCTTAAAGTCTTCCATTTTAAAACACAATAATCCCATCATTAGTTGATGTCCTGGGTTTCCAAATCTAATATTTAGTTTTTTTATTAATTACCATTGAGTGGGTCAGATTTGGAGAATATTATTGTTGTCTTATTAATCCCACATTAATGATCAAACTAGGGTGTGCGGTTAAAATCAAAACAGTCTGGTACTGTCAGTCCTAAACATGGGTCCGGAACTTCCGAAGCATGTTCCAAAGCTTCATAACATTCAGGTGATCCCTTGGATCTTCTGAATATACAACACAGGTTTTCTCAGAACTTGATTTCGGAACCTTCGAACCAAGTTCTGAAACTTCGGAACTTCTAGGTCTTCTATTGGTACTTCTGAGACATATAGTTCATACTAGGTTGCTCGGAACTTGGTCTCGGTACTTCCGAGCCAGGTTCCGAGACCTTGGGTCCTCTTTTGGACTTAACAAATTTTTCCTAAGTGTTTAGTCCTTTTGTGGGTTCACTGATCTTATCAGAACTTGGCCTCAGAACGCCCGAGCCAGGTTCTGAGTCCTCATACCTTTCAATGGTCCTCGGAACGTCATTCATTCCCTTGGATTGTTCGAGCCTTCGGTACTTGTAACGCCCGCCCCTTTTCACCGAAATCAGAGCCTATTTTTTCTTTTTTTTGAAATAAAAGTAACAAAAGGCGCGAGACGTCATGACGCGAGTTAAGTCCGAGCTTCTAAAGCCCGGCCCTTAACTGGTCAACCCTACGTGTGCGTGGAACTAAGTCCACAAGTACGGTTCACACGTAGAAGTAAGCTCGAGGAATATTAAACTAAAATGCAGAATTATAATAGAGACTATCCTACCAGATTTTTAGATAGCAGGGAAGATACATCATTTAAATTACTAAAATACCCCTAAATTCATAATTATGTCTCAAAACGATAATGTCCCAAAGTAAAGACCAAACCATAGTAAGAAATCTACATTATTACAGTCCGATGAGCTACATTACACAAATTACATTTCCAAAATAAATCTCAAGTAAACTAAGTAGTCCGCCTTCCCAAACTCCTAAGCTTGCCCTCCGTCTCGTCCTTCGTGTCCGCCATCTCCTGCGTCATCAGCTAGGGTAGAAGTAGGGCGTTAGACAACGCGCCCAGTAGGACTCCGAGTAGGGCTAACACATGGATTAGTGATAACAAGCACATAGGTATAATATAATGAAAACCATAAAATGAATGCCATGCCATGGGTGTTTTATGTCATGTGTCCCACCCATCATCCATACCATCATTGCACAATGTCCCTTTTTCAACCATACATAATGTCCCCCTTGATGGCAAAGCCTCATCAAGGTCTAAGTACAAATACGAATATCCCCCTTGATGGAAGAACCATCATCAAGGTATAATAATAAATACAACATCCCCCTTGATGGATGAACCATCATCAAGGTATAATAATGAATATAACATCCCCCTTGATGGAAGAACCATCATCAAGGTATAATAATAAATACAACATCCCCCTTGATGTATGAACCATCATCAAGGTATAATAATGAATATAACATCCCCCTTGATGGAAGAACCATCATCAAGGTATAATAATAAATACAACATCTTTGTTTGAATAACCTTATCAACATATCATAGAGCCCATAGTAACCTCCCTTATGAATCGAACACATCAAATATCCCCATGTTTGCTTCTCGGTCGCCCCGACGGAGCATGGACTCCGGCTATAGCACATCGAGCTATCCCCATGTTTGCTTCTCGGTCGCCCCGACGGAACATGGACTCCGGCTTCATTTCATCCTTCCAATGCCATATTTACGGTTTTGCCACTACCTCTTTTCCATGACTAATCACTCATTCATCCATGCATAATTAAGTCCATAACTGATCACAAACTTAGATCCATTAATGATCCTTATCTTAGATCCATTAATGACCCATCAGCCATGTCATATGATCATTAAAATTAGCCATTTAATTAGCCTAATCCTTATTCACTTATCCACATACAAAACCCCGTTCTTAGTCCATAATTGATCCATAATCTTGGATCCATTAACGTTCCATCAACCATGATATGTTCATTAACAAATCAGTCCTTACCTTACCTAATTTTCCATTCATCTAATCACATACATAACCCCAAATTTAACTCATAAAATGACTTACAAAAGGGGTCATGGGTTCGGCCATACACCATGGCTGAACCCATGATGTCTTTTCCCCAATTTTCTTGGACCTTTTTTTTTTCCATCATTTAGGTCCACCACAAGTCCCTCCATGAGGGGGTTTACATCATGCATTTAAATCATTAATTTTGATCATCACTAACTACATTTAAAATCCATTAAGGTTGTCAACATTCCCTCATCATCACTATGGTCCATATACCTCTAAGTTCACCAATCACTCTCCATCAATTTCCATAATTTTACACCCATTAAAACTCCAAATACAACACCATAGGGTTCATCTTCCTCTACTACCTTTGAGGCCATTAAAAATCATTAATACCTTCCATGATTTTTCTTCACTAAGATCCCTTTAAAAATTGCAAACATTTGACCCTTTTAAGCCTCCAATTCATTAACACATTACTCCATATTTTCCATCCTCTTAAACCCATTTAAAACCAACAACATTCTTAATCATTTTCCCTCTTTTTATACCCTTTAAATTTACAAACACATCACCCTAGGGTTCAGCCATACACCATGGCCGAACCCATGGTTCATGTTTCATTCCCATCTACCATTTTTTTTTTTTTTGAGGCCATAGACATCATTCACATCTCCCATGAATTTCCTCATTTAAAATCACTACATTCATTCATTTAAAACTTTAAAAATCATTAATCACTTAACATAGCCTCCATTCTCTAAACCCATTAAAATTCTAACACCATCACTATAAATTCATGGTCCATCATTCATTCATGCCTTTTAAGGCCATAAACCCATTTACATCTTCATGAATTTCCTCATTTAAAATTCTTATAAAAATCACTACATTCAGTCATTACCACCTTAAAATCATAATTCATCCTCCATGTCTTCTATTCTTTAGAACCTCATTAAAATCATTCAATCACCTACCATGCTTAAGTAAATTTTAATACATAAAATCCTTAATGCATCCTTCCTTTCTTTTTCTTTAACCTAATTTACCCATTAGGGTTTGCCCACTCTTCCTCCTTTCATTGGATGGATTTGAGATCCAAGGCCCATGAAAATTGGCCACCAACCAATCCAAGAAATGGGTTCCATAATTACCTCTTAACCCTTAAAATGTAAAATTCTTGTTTAAGAATTACTTACAATCCGACGACTCCTCCGGCTTTTCTTTCTTCTCTTGATTTCCTTAGCCCTTTCTCTTCTTCTTCTCTTTGATTGGTCGGCCAAGATGAGCTTGATCAAATGAAAAACATCAAAGCTTGGGTCGGCTACGATGGAGTAGATTTGAGAGAAGGAAAGGAGGAGATGATGAGAAGAACTACCCCAACTCTTGATCTTGAAGAGGTGGGCCAACACTTGCACTTTTCTTCTCTTTTCTTCTCTTCTTCTCTTCTTATTTTTCTTCCTCTCTTCTCCTTGGGGTTGAGGGACCGCAATGACAGAGCAAGAAAGGGAGAGAGTGAAAGAGTTAGATGGAAAAAGATAGAGAAAAGGGATAAGTTCATCTCATTAGTTGAGTGACTTACACTCCACCCTTAACTTTTCCCACCAACCAACATGGGATTTTTTTTTTTTTATGCTTTATGGTGGTGGTTGGGATAAACCACCACCTAAGCCAACGTTTTTAATGTTAGAGATAAGGTGTTTTGGTCTCCCATCATTGACCATTTGACCACCTTTTAGATAATTTAATCATTTAATTAATTAGATAATTACCTTAGGTTAATTAATTCCCACTTAACCTAATTCCATTTCTTAATTTCCCTCAATGTATCCACCCATGGTTGACCAATTCAACCATGGTGGCCGGCCCACCAATCCTTGGTCCACACGCCACCTCACTTGGTGAGGTGGAGGTGGGTCCCAATCGGCTATGTCACCTTGGTCAATTCATCACCAACTTAAGTGATTTAATTTTAATTAAATCCATTCCAACTAATTGGATTACCATTGGGCCCATGGCCCAATTACATTCACCCTTACCCATTTACCTTAGAGCTTACATTATCTTGATCCATTGGGTCCCAAATGGGTATTGGGCCCAATTTGACCATCCTTGGTCCAATTGACCATCATTGACCATTTAAATGATTTTAAATCCAATCCATGGTCCATTGGGCCATACTTGAGCCTTTGTCCATATTTTGATTCATTCACCATTTATTCCATCAAATTTCCAATTTCCACCATTAAAATAAATAATATCCCCAAATATATTGATTTAAAAATTCTGGGCCATTACAGTACTTGTCTCGAAATTCCCGAGGAGTTTCCGACACAGGCTCCAAGACGTGTCTTCCTCAGATAGTCACTTGCAGAAAGCTGCAGTGCGGACCGAGTTTCTTGAACTCGAAAATTACATTAGGGTGGGTCACTGGACTTGATTCTTACTTCTAATCGCTTAGATTGATTCCATAAAATTGGTCACATTTTAAGGGCTTAATACTCATGATTTGATTAACAAATACATGGACCTTAAATCAAATTCCATGAGTAGTGAGGAAACCCAAAAGTACCTAAGTTTTTCAATTTTCATTTGCTTAACCCAAATTTGTCTTGGGTTGATTCTAAACCACCCTAATCCCCAAATTAAGTCTTGATACCAAGTATAGGAAAAAATACTAACCTTTTGTGAAGCTCTTCCAAGAATTTCTCCTATCTAAATCTCAATCACGTCTTAATTACTTAATTAAGTCTTCTTAATCTCAATTAATCATTAATCATCCATTTTTTTAATGCCATTAATTAAAATTTAAATTTTTGGGGTGTAACAATACTGACACCTTTTGGCATTTTCTTCATATAAAGGTAAAGTTTAAATAACTTACGCAAAAAGTTCCAAATGGTACATCCTCTTTTCTGACTCTAGCTGCCAAGTAGGCTCTTCATTGTCGTGTTTTTCACAAACTACTTTAACAAAATGAATTGCCCAATTCCGGAGTACTCATTGTTCTGCATCTATGATCTTGGTTGGTGTTTCAATGTAAAACACGCTACTGTGCACATCCAACTCTTGCACATCCAAGACATGTGATGGGTCTGTATTATACTTCCTCAACATCGATACATAGTAGACATCGTGCATACTGGACAGCTATGAAGGAAGTACAATGCTGTAACACCCTGATTTCTCAAAGATATGAATATTTACGAAAATGCCACTGGAATAGTAAAATTAATAGATGTAATTGTAAATGAGAAAATGGTGGGGCCCATTGTTCAAATTAAGACCTTCTGAACATATTATAAGGATCAAATTTAAGTAAATGGGTAATGTACATCAAATTGGGTCAAAACAGTTAATTGGGTCAAAGGAACCAATTGGGACCCAATGGGTCATGGTGGACTTATTTGACCATTGGGTAAGCTTAATTTTATTATGGTTAAGTTGAATTGATTGGAAATGAAATGAAGGATAAATGGCTAGGCTTGATGCAAGTGTGTAAACCACATTCAAAGGGCTAAAACACCCATAATTGGGTCATGGCGTCAATTGGGTCAATAAGATAAATGGGGACCCAATGGGTCGTGTTGACCATGTGGACCATGGTTAACCGTGTGGACCCTCAAGTAAGCTTAAAGGGTGAGTCAAATCAAGTTGAGTTGGGACTGAAATGAGTTGGATTTGAAATAAGTAATGGAGTTGACTCAAGTGCATTAAATGAATGGCATTAAATATGGTGAGTTGAGCTAATGAGTTGGATGAGTTAAAATGGAAACCAAAGGGACCTTGTAATTACATTGAGTCAAATGGGAGATGGAGTTGCCATGGTCTTAAATACCACAAAACAAGTCCCACACGTTGGGTACTTGTGGAGGGGGTTTCCCATGAAAAGATTTAATGGAATGGCATGGGGAATTTGGAGGGTTTCCATCTCATGATGGAAACCCAAAGCTACAACGTTGGGAGCACCAAGGGATGCCTTGGTTGGCATCAAATGACTCCTTGGTTTGATCAAGAGTTGATGAGGGTAATGAGGGGTCCAAGGGCTGTTTAACAAAAGCAACAAACCATACACACTTGGCCGAATTTTACATTGCAAAAGTCATAGAATTCTCGTCTCTCTCCCTCTCTCAAGAACCTACCCTCTTGGCCGAATTATCCTTTGGTGTGTTCACCATTGTTCAAGCTTCTAATCAGCTAAGAACTAAGGGAGCAAGAAGGAAGAAATCAAGGATCAAAGGCAAGAAGAGAGGCTTAGAGAATTGGTAAGTACTCCTAGAATTTTGATTAATAAAGTTGGTCAAATGGAACATGATTTGGCCATGGGATGGCCGAATCTACCAAACGTTTAGATTACGAATAATGATGTTTAAAAAGATACAAAACATGGAGCATAGGGTTCGGCCACTTTGGATGGCCAAACCCCATGAAATAATATGGTTATGTTGATGGTTTTTATAAGTTAAAAACCATGCAATATGATGGACAGTTTTTAGATGTTTTAATTAGACCTAAGATGCAAGTTAAAAGGGTTTTAAATCATGGATTTGAATGTCATGATTTGGCCATGGAATGGCCGAATTCATCAAGGGTTTAAACCTTGGGTAAAGGTTGTTTAGAAATGATAAAAATGGATCATTGGGTTCAGCCACTTTGGATGGCCGAACCCCATGAAATTATTTGGGTATTTGATGGTTTTTGAAGGCTAAAAACCATGCAATACTATGGAGTTTTATATGTTTTAATCAGACAGAAATTATATGTTAAAGAGATTCAAATCATGGGCCATAGGGTTCGGCCACTCATGAAAATATTTGATAAAGTTATGGTTATTTGTAATGGTTTTTGAGAGATAAAAACCATACAATATTATGGGATTTTTATGTGATTTAAATGAAGTTAAGGCTAATGTGTAGGGTCGGCCAATGTATGGCTGAATCATATTATTTTTATGATTAAGATATCTGTATGAACCATGCACAAGGATGGAAGGATTGAACCAAAGAGAACCATAAGGTTCGGCCATGTGTATGGCCGAACCCCATAGACCATTTTATGGGATGTTTAGAGTTAAGAACATGCTCGGGAATGGCTGATTTATAATGGGTTTTGTGTCATGATTGATAAGGTATGGATGGATCCATGTTTATGGATCAGTTAAGGTTATGAACACACATATATGAAAGGTGATCAACCAAGGGACGAATGAGCTGCAAGGATGTAATTATGGCTGCAAATGAAGAATCTCATGGGGGATGATTGTGGACTTAGGGTTTAAATAAAAGACCAAATCTAAGGTGGTGAGGTTCAGCCATGTTGTATGGCCGAACCCCACTAAGGTGGTTTGGTCATATGGGCTTTGACTATGAAGCAAAATTAAGCATTGGTTAGGCCAATGGCAAAACCGTAAATACAAGTCAAATGATAAATATGAAGGGGTTGATCAAAGGACTTGAAAAGAGGGGTCCAAAACCAAAGTGATAAGGTTCGGCCATGTTGTATGGCCGAACCCTACCAAGACATGTTTTGAAAGGTGAAATGTTTAAGTGTTTATCAAATGAATTAAATCCCAAAGTGGGTGAGGTTCGGCCATGGTGTATGGCCGAACCCCATGGAATGATACTAAGTTTTTCTCCATGGGTTTAAAGGATGGAAATGATGGAGTAATGTATTAATGATTTTGACTTAGAATGATTAAATGTTTGTAAGTTTTTAAGGGGTTTTAGTGAAGGAAACCATGGACAAATATTGGTGATATTATGGCCCTAAACCTTACAACTAAGGATGAACCATGAACCATGGGTTCGGCCATGGTGTATGGCCAACCCTATGGTGGTGTGTTAGTGATATTAAGAGTGAAAAATATGGAAAATGATGAGGGAAGGTTGGTGACTACAATGGACTCAAAATGTACCTAATGATGTTCAAAAATGGTGATTTTAATGTATCATGGAATCCCCTCATGGAGGGACCTTGTGGTGGATCTAAATGTGATAAAAGATCCAAGAAAAAGATGAGGAAAATACATCATGGGTTCGGCCATGGTGTATGGCCGAACCCATGACCCATTTGTGAGCCATTTTATGGGCTAAGTTAAGGTCTATGCATGTGTTTAAATGAATGGGAATTAGGTTAAGTAAATGGCTGATTTTTAATGATTATATGTCATGGTTAATGAAATAATCATGGATCCATGTTTATGGATCAGTTATGGACCTAAGGGTGTGAAAATAAAATGAGAGCTTAGCCATGGAAAGGAGGAGTGGCAAAAATGTAAATAAGGCCAAAAATGAAGAACCATGGGTTCGGCCATGGTATATGGCCGAACCCCATGGGGGATGTTTGTGGACTTAGGGGCTTGTAATAAGGACCTTATTTGATGGATAAATGAAGCATAGGGTTGCCGGTTTTTAGACTCACACAATTAAAATAATCTATGGATTAAAAAGGGACCAAAAAAACCTAGTTAGTGAGGTTCGGCCATGGGGTATGGCCGAACCCCACTAAGGCATGAGTAATGGACTTAGGCGTGGCTGAAACATGGTTTAATTTGCTGATATGTAATAAGGTATCGGACCTCGCAAGCGTGCGCAAATGGTGACGGGTTCTTGGACGAAAACGCAAAGGAATACTAGTTGGTATTTGGTAGGATTCCTACCTCATTGTAACCCATGGATTATGTGTATATGAATGTTTTACTTGATTTATTTTGTTAATCAAATGACATGTTTTAAGATGGGATTTAATGCTATGGTTCGTAATATTATTATATGGCATATTGCACTTACATCTCATGCATAGCATGGGAGGGATGAAATGAAACCGGAGTCCATGCTCCGTCGGGGCGACCGATAAACATACATGGGGATACTGTATGTTTATGATTATCTTGATGAGGCTATCCAAACAAGAAGGTTACTATGTGTTTATGATTATCTTGATAAGGCTATTCAAAAAAGAAGGTTACTATGTGTTTATAATTATCTTGATGAGGCTTTTCCATCAAGAGGGACATTGTATCATGGTGATATGGATGATGGGTGGGACTCATGGCATATGACACCCATTGCATGACATTGTATTTAATTGCATGGTTTTGATATACTATTACCTATGTGTTTTGTTATCACTAATCCATGTGTTGGCCCTACTCGGAGTACCTACTGGGTGCGTTCTCTAACGCTCTACTTCCACCTTAGATGATGACGCAGGAAATGGAGGAAATGAAGGAAGTGACCGGAGCCAAGCGTAGGAGCTTGGAGGAGTGAGCTAGTTTACTTACTTAAGTTTTTTTTTGGAAATGTAATTTGAGTAACTTAGCTCATTGGACTGTAATATTTTAGATTACTTGCTATGGGTTGGACTTTATGTTGGACATTATAATTTTGAGGTGTTATTATTAATTAAGTGATGTAACTTCCTTGCTATCTAAAATTGGTAGGATAGACTCTATTATAATTCTGCATTTGGTTAAATATTCCGCAAGCTTACTTTCTACGTGTGAACTGTTTTCGTGGACTTAGTTCCATGCACACGTAGGGTTGGCCAGTTAAGGGCCGGGCTTTGGAAACTCGGACTTAACTCGCGTCGTGATGTCCCGCGCCCTTGGTCACTCTTTATTAAAAAAAAAATAGACTCTGATTTTCGGATAAGTAGCATAGTGAAAAAGGGGCAGGCGTTACACTAATTGTCCTTACATTAGAGGACCGAGGATAATACCTTGCTTGACATGTGGAGTACTGGGTCACATGTCGATGACATGCCCTGACAGTTACTTTATGTTCGCTGATGATGTAGGATCTTCCACGGAAGATTAGGTTAAGAGGTTAGAAAGAAAAGTGAGAGGAAAGGGGAATATTTTGTAAGGGTGCATTTTGTTCTTTAAAAGGTTTGTTATAACCCTACCAACCCTTGTACAAAGATGAAATATATATATATATATATATATATAAAGTATGCAATTTTATGATGTTATGAGGATTTCTAGATGTTACGAAGAAAACTAAGTCCATAATGTTTCCATGATTTAGGAAAAAATGGCTCCAACGAGAAAGAGCCTACAAAATCAGAAAGGGAAGGAAAAATTGTTACTAATTGTTTTAGGCGAAACGGCTCCAAAAAGAAAGACTCAACAAGACGATAAAGGGAAGGAGAAAATTGTACATGAGAAGGAGCAATCAGTACATGAGAAGGAACCATCAGTACATGATAAGGAGAAATCAGTACATGATAAGGAGAAATCAGTACATGGGAAAGAAAAATCGCACAATGAGAAAGACGATCGGTACTCTCGGCGAGATGAGGAGGATAGTGAACATTCATCTTGACGGGAGGAAAAAGGGAACAACAACAGCAACGTGACTATACCACATGTGCCGCATGAACTACAGAGCTTGGTACAAGCAATAGGTACTTCTGTCCTCCAACAACATATGAATGGAGGTGGAAGCACGAGTGAGGCTAATGACAGGAACATGGTCAGAGACTTTCAACAACAGCGCCCTCCTTACTTCAAGGGGAGAAAAGGGCCTGTTGGAGTGGAGAACTGGTTGAAAAAAATCTCCCAAATACTGACTCTTCTGAATATCAAGAGTCATGCCCACAAGATTCTACTGGCCACGTCACAGCTGATAGATGATGCTGGTAAGTGGTGGGAAGTAATGGAGAAACAGCAGGCACTTGTGCTAGAAAGGGAAAGGACTGTTATGATCTGGGAGCAATTCTCAGCTACATTTCTGGATCATTGTTTTCCTGAGGAGGAGAAAGAACGCCAGATTCAAGCCTTTTAGTCATTGGTGCAAGGTCCCATGACGGTAGCTGAGTATCATCAGGAATTTCTCAGTCTATCAATTTATGCATTTTATATTGTGGACACGGAGTACCAGAGGACTCGTAAGTTCAACCGTGGTCTACGGTCAAACATTAGGGCCAGAGTAACCGTGTTCAAAGCAGCTACGCTGGCGGAAGTGGTCAGTAGAGCCACCATTGTTGAACAGGAATTGGCTGAGTTCACACGAGTTGACAACCGTCGAGCACCGAGTGAGAGGGATACATATCAGCCTAACAAAAAGTTCCAACCGAACTTCAGCAGACCCTTACCATCTATTGGATCTACTAGGGGCTTTCGCCCCAACCAGCCTTTTCAATCTGTAGCAGTCACTCAGGCGTCTAGAGGAGTGAGCAGCTGCTTCCACTGTGATCAGCCAGGTCACTTTAAGAAAGATTGCCCAAAGCTCAACAAGCTTTCATATTCCAGGGGATCATTTCGTCCACCGGCCAGACCAGTTAACTCCCGAGGAGGCAGGATGTATAATCGGGCAGGACGGGTGCCTAATCTTACTGGAGCTGGATGATTGTTTACTTTAACTTCTCTAGCAGATGAGGATCATTCAGTGATTCAAGGTATGGCGGTAGTGAGTAGTTCTTATGCATATGCACTATTTGATTCTGGAGCTTCACACTCCTTCATAGCTGCATCATTTATGACTGTTACCGGTACCTTAGTTCAAAAATTAGCCACAACACTCACAATTGGGTCCCTTGTCAGAGACTCGGCATTAGGACTTATATGCACGGCAGTTAATACTGAACTAGCTGGACTATGATTTGAGTTCAATTATCTGGTACTCGACATGGCTAAGTATGATATAATCTTCGGCATGGATTGGTTGGCTAAGTTCCAGGCCAACATTGACTATTATTGCTGAAGAGTGACATTTTGGTTACCCGAAGGAAAGCAATATGTGATTCGTGAAGACAAGCAGAGTGGACTACAGGAAGGGTTGAACCACGTGGTATTGAATAATATCATCATAAATAAAGCACCAATTACTAAACTTCCCTCAATTGTGAAAGAATTTACGGATGTTTTTCCAAAAGAACTCCCTGGTTTACCGCCTATGAGGGAGATCAACTTTGAAATCAAGCTGTATCCTGGTACTTCACCAGTGTCTCTACCTCACTATCGGATGGCTCTAACAGAATTGTCTGAGCTAAAGAAACAGATCGATGAACTGCTCAGGCTGGGTTGCATGCGAAACAACACGTCGTCTTGGGGAGCTCCAGTGCTGTTTGTAAAGAAAAAGGACGGTTCACTCCGAATGTGTGTGGGTTACCGGAAGCTGAATCAGCTAACGGTCCAGAACAAGTACCCTTTACCCATGATCGATGACCTATTTGATCAATTGAGGGGTTCCAGCCACTTTTCGAAGATTGATTTGATGTCCGGATACCATCAAATCTGGGTTAGGGAGGAAGATATAGAAAAAATAGCCTTCAGGATGTGGTATGGACTATACGAGTTTGTAGCCATGCCGTTTGGACTCACAAATACACCGGCAGTGTTCATGGATTTAATGAACAGGATCTTCCATCCGTATTTGGACCAGTTCGTTATCATGTTCATTGACGATATCCTGATCTATTCCAAAAATCAGGAGGAACATGGGGAGCACTTACTGATAGTCTTGAACACTTTGAGAAAGAACAAGCTATATACCAAAGCCAGCAAATGTGAATTTTGGCTACCTGAGGTTCATTTCTTGGGGCACGTTATATCCGAAAGAGGTATAGCCATGGATCCGGCTAAGGTGGCAGCAGTGAGAGATTGGAAAGAGACAAAGAATGTAACAGAAATCCGTAGTATCTTGGGATTGGCTGGTTACTACAGAAGATTTATTAAGGATTTCTCCAAGATAGCATCTCCACTAACTCGACTCACTCAAAAAGGGGTCAAATATGAATGGTCAAAATTGTGCGACCAGAGATTTGAAGAGCTGAAGACAAGACTTACCACTGCCCCTGTGTTAGTTTTGCCGGTAAGTGGCAAGTGTTACGAGGTATACTGTGATGCCTCAGGAGGGGGACTAGGGTGTACACTCAGTCAAAGTAATTGCGTGGTGGCTTATGGTTCAAGACAGTTGAAAATACATGAACGCCTTTATCCTACGCATGATCTTGAACTAGCCGTAGTGGTCTTCGCTCTCAAAAGTTGGAGACACTATCTCTATGGCGAGAAATTTGAAGTGTTTTCTGATCATAAGAGTTTGAAATACTTGTTTGATCAGAAAGAACTCAGTTTGAGGCAGCGCAGATGGATGGAGTATCTGCCGGATTATGAATTCGCGCTTCGATATCATCCAGGCAAGGCAAACAAGGTGGCGGATGCCCTTAGCCGCCTATCACATGCATCGGTAGCATGCTTGATCAGAACAGAATGGAAGATGTTGAATACCATTCGAGAGTTTAAACTCTATCTCAATAACCATGGAACCATATACATTTTGGTTACACAATCCAACATGGTTACAAGATTGAACAAGAACAACGAGTAGATCCGGAAGTGGAAGAGATATGGGCTAAGATGTCTACGGGCATAGTAGTACCTGAATGGGAATTATGACCAGGACAGGGTCTTTTATTCCGGGGTAGAGTATATGTGCCAAAGAGCTGTAGGAAAGAGCTACTGATTGAGACACATCAATCCAAGCTCTCCATTCATCCCGGCAGCACCAAAATGTATCACGACTTGAAGAGACATTATTGGTGGCACGGACTCAAAAGAGATGTGGCAGAATTTGTGGCACACTGTTTAACTTGCCAGCAAGTTAAGATAAAACATCAGAAGCCAACAGGGTTACTCAAACCCTTATCAGTGCCAGAATGGAAATGGGAGCACATTTCCATGGACTTTGTGACGGGGTTGCCGAGATCCTCAAAGGGCAATGATGTTATATGAGTCGTGGTAGACCTACTGATCAAGTCTGCGCATTTTATTCCTATCAAGATGATGGATTCATCTGAGACGTTGAGTCGGCAGTATATCAAGGAAATCATTCGGCTACACGGCATCCCCCGAACTATATATCTGAAATAGATGGCCGATTTACCGACAGAGTGTGGCAGAGCATGCAGTTAGCTATGGGGACAGATCTACTGACTAGCACGGCATTCCATCCACAGACTGATGGACAGTCAGAGAGGACGATACAAACCTTGGAAGATATGCTGAGAGCATGCATGTTAGATTTCAATGGTGGATGGGAGGACCACTTTCCATTGGTAGAATTCTCGTATAACAACAGTTATCAGGCAAGTCTCCAGATGGCCCCATTCGAGGCTTTATATGGTAGGCCTTGTAGATCACCAGTGTGCTGGACAGAGGCTAGTGAGCCTGCACTGATTGGACCTGAGCTAGTCGCAAAGACTACAGCACAAATTCAGTTAATACGTCAGCACTTATTGACTGCACAGAGTCGGTAAAAGAGCTATGCTGACAAAGAAGAAGGTTTCTGGAATTTGAAGTGGGAGACATGGTATTCTTAAAGATCTCGCCACGGAAAGGACACATGAGGTTTGGAAAGAAGGGGAAACTGTCACCAAGATTTGTGGGACCGTTTCCCATCATAAGAAGGATGGGGGAGGTAGCATATCAATTGGTACTTCCTCCACAATTGGCATCTCTACACGATGTGTTTTACGTATTGATGCTGAGGAAGTACAATCCCGATCCGTCCCTTGTTTTGAATGTGCAAGATATAGAGGTGCAAAGCGATGTGACATACGTTGAGAGACATGTCAGAATAGTGGAGACTGAGCAAAGGGTGTTACGAAACAGAGCGATTCAGTTCGACAAAGTGGTATGGGATCGACATGGTATTGAAGAGGCCACTTGGGAACTTGAATCGGAGATGAGAACAGCTCACCCTGAGTTATTCATGTAATTTATTTTGGAACCCTACTTCGCTCGATTTTCGAGATGAAAATTTTAAAAAGAGGGTTATATTGTAACACCCCGATTTCTCAAAGATATGAATATTTACAAAAATGCCACTAGAATGGTAAAATTAATAGATGTGATTGTAAATGAGAAAATGGTGGGGTCCATTGTTCAAATTAAGACCTTATGAACATATTATAAGGATCAAATTTAAGTAAATGGGTAATGTACATCAAATTGGGTCAAAATGGTTAATTGGATCAAAGGACCCAATTGGGACCCAATGGGTCATGGTGGACTTATTTGACCATTGGGTAAGCTTAATTTTATTATGGTTAAGTTGAATTATTTGGAAATGAAATGAAGGATAAATGGGTAGGCTTGATGCAAGTGTGCAAACCGCATTCAAAGGGCTAAAACACCCATAATTGGGTCATGGCGTCAATTGGTCAATCAGCTAAATGGGGACCCAATGGGTCGTGTTGACCATGTGGACCATGGTTGACCGTGTGGACCCTCAAGTAAGCTTAAAGGGTGAGTCAAATCAGGTTGAGTTGGGACTGAAATGAGTTGGATTTGAAATAAGTAATGGAGTTGACTCAGGTGCATTAAATGAATGGCATTAAATATGGTGAGTTGAGCTAATGAGTTGGATGAGTTAAAATGGAAACCAAATGGACCTTTTAATTACATTGAGTGAAATGGGAGATGAAGGAGTTGCCATGGTTTTAAACACCACAAAACAAGTCCCACACGTTGGGTACTTGTGGAGGGGGTTTCCCATGAAAAGATTTAATGGAATGGCATGGGGAATTTGGAGGGTTTCCATCTCATGATGGAAACCCAAAGCTCCAACGTTGGGAGTGCCAAGGGATGCCTTGGTTGGCATCAAATGACTCCTTGGTTTGATCAAGAGTTGATGAGGGTAATGAGGGGTCCAAGGGCTGTTTAACAAAAGCAACAAACCATACACTCTTGGCCGAATTTTACATTGCAAAAGTCATAGAATTCTCATCTCTCTCCCTCTCTCAAGAACCTACCCTCTTGGCCGAATTATCCTTTGGTGTTTTCACCATTGTTCAAGCTTCTAATCAGCTAAGAATTAAGGGAGCAAGATGGAAGAAATCAAGGATCAAAGGCAAGAAGAGAGGCTTAGAGAATTGGTAAGTACTCTTAGAATTTTGATTAATAAAGTTGGTTAAATGGAACATGATTTGGCCATGGGATGGCCGAATCTACCAAACGTTTAGATTACGAATAATGATGTTTAAAAAGATAGAAAACATGGACCACAGGGTTTGGCCACTTTGGATGGCCAAACCCCATGAAATAATATGGTTATGTTAATGGTTTTTGCAAGTTAAAAACCATGCAATATGATGGACAGTTTTTAGATGTTTTAATTAGACCTAAGATGCAAGTTAAAAGGGTTTTAAATCATGGATTTGAATGTCATGATTTGGCCATGGAATGGCCGAATTCATCAAGGTTTAAACCTTGGGTAAAGGTTGTTTAGAAATAATAAAAATGGATCATTGGGTTCGGCCACTTTGGATGGCCGAACCCCATGAAATTATTTGGGTATTTGATGGTTTTTGAAGGCTAAAAACCATGCAATACTACGGAGTTTTATATGTTTTAATGAGACAGAAATTATATGTTAAAGAGATTCAAATCATGGGCCATAGGGTTCTGCCACTCATGAAAAGATTTGATAAGGTTATGGTTATTTGTGATGGTTTTTGAGAGATAAAGACCATACAATATTATGGGGTTTTTATGTGATTTAAATGAAGTTAAGGCTAATATGTAGGGTCGGCCAATATATGGCTGAATCATATTATTTTTATGATTAAGATATGTGTATGAACCATTCACAAAGATGGAAGGATTGAACCAAAGAGAACCATAAGGTTCGGCCATGTGTATGACCGAACCCCATGGACCATTTTATGGGATGTTTAGAGTTAAGAACATGCTTGGGAATGGCTGATTTATAATGGGTTTTGTGTCATGATTGATAAGGTATGGATGGATCCATGTTTCTGGATCAGTTAAGGTTATGAACACACATATATGAAAGGTGATCAACCATGGGAAGAATGAGTGGCAAGGATGTAATTATGGCCGAAAATGAAGAATCCCATGGGGGATGATTGTGGACTTAGGGTTTAAATAAAAGACCAAATCTAAGGTGGTGAGGTTCAGCCATGTTGTATGGCCGAACCCCACTGAGGTGGTTTGGTCATATGGGCTTTGACTATGAAGCAAAATCAAGCATTGGTTATGCCAATGGCAAAACCGTAAATACAAGTCAAATGATAAATATGAAGGGGTTGATCAAAAGGACTTGAAAAGAGGGGTCCAAAACCAAAGTGATAAGGTTCGGCCATGTTGTATGGCCGAACCCTACCAAGACATGTTTTGAAAGGTGAAGTGTTTAAGTGTTTATCAAATGAAAAAAGAAGATTAAATCCCAAAGTGGGTGAGGTTCGGCCATGGTATGGCCGAACCCCACAAGATGGTTTACGGGATCTAGACTTAATGAGAAATCCAAAGGTTATGTTAATTAACTTGCTGTTATATAAACAAGGTAACGGGATTTGAACCTCGTGCGAGTCGTGATCGGGTGACGCTTAAGAGGAACGGACGCTTAAGTGAATTTTCTGTAGGTTTTCTACCTACTTGTAACCACTTTTATAATTGGTTTTATCATGGTTTTTATGAGTTATATTGTTATTGTTTTATGTTTCAAATGGGTTTTGAATGATGTGATATATTTACAAATGACATATATACATTGACATCTCATGCATGGCATGGGGTGATGATTATGGAATAACTTAATGATGAGAGTCCTATCTAGAGGAAATGAGGAGTACTTTGGATTACTTTGACATGAGAGTTCTATTCAGAGGAAATGTGGAGTACTCTGGATTACCTTGACATGAGAGTTCTATTCAGAGGAAATGTGGAGTACTCTGGATTACCTTGACGTGAAAGTCCCATCAAATGATAGCTATGTATACTTGTGATGGGTGGGACTCATTACATTTGCACTTACATACATAACATTGATTTCAGATATTTTTGATGATCATATACTATGATATATGCATGTTTTATATACTAACCATGTGGTAACCTGATCGGAGAACCTTCTGGGCGGTTGATCTAACGCCCTATTTCTATCCTTAGAGGATAATGCAGGAAAAGGGAAAGGAAAAGAGAAGGTGGAGGACCGCGAGGAATGTAAGGGCCCGGAATTTTTAAAATTAATATAAATGGGAATATTATTTATTTTAATGATGAAAATTGGAAAATTGGTGGAATAAATGGTAAATGGGCCAAAATTTGGACAAAGGCCCAAGTATGGCCCAATAGACTAATGTGTGGATTTAAAGTTATTTAAATGGGTCAAGAATGGTCAAATTGGGTCACATACCCATTTGGGACCCGATGGGTCAAAGTAGTTAAGCTCTAAGGTAAATGGGCTAGATGGAAGTGTAATTGGGCCATGGGCCCAATGGTGATCCATTTAGAGTGTATTCAATGAAATTAAATCACCTAAGTTAAGTTAAAAAAAATTAAACCAAGGTGATGTGGCCAAGTGGGACCCACCTCCACCTCATCAAGTGAGGTGGCGTGTGGGCCAATAATTGGTGGGGCCGGCCACCATGGTTGACTTGGTCAACCATGGGTGGATTTATAAAGATGATGGCTTAAGTAAATGGGAATTAAAGTAACTAAAATATCTAAATATAAAATGATTAAAAATTATACAAATGAGGTGGTCAAAGTGGGGCCATGAGGTGAAGACTCACCTCATCTCAAACTCAAAATTTACACACGTTGGGACTTGGTGGTGGTTTAGATAACCACCACCATAAAGCAATTTAAATATCTTGGAAATATCTTAGGGTGGGTGAGATAGTTAATGTAAAGTGTAAGTTAAGTTACAAAGGGGGATAAGCCTCATCTTTTCCTTTCTCCCTCTCTTTTCATCCTCATTTTAATCTTTCACTCTCTCATGGCCGTCCCACACTAGGAAGGAGAAGAGAAGAAGAAAATTAAGGAAAGGAAGCTAAGAAGAGAAGGAGAGAAGAAAGAAGTGGAAAATTACACAAAATCACTCTAAGATCAAGATTATCATCTCCCCTCTCATCATCTTTCCCTCTCCCTCTCTCAATACAAACCCTACCTTGGCCGATCCTAAGGTTGGGGGTTGCCACCATTGATCAAGAATCTTGACCTACCAAAGATCAAGAGGAAGGAGAGAGGAGGCTAAGGAAACCGACGGGAGCTGCGGAAGTCGGAGGAGACGACGGATTGTGAGTATTTCTTAAGCAAGAAATTTTGGATTTTTAGGGTTTAAGAATTGGGATTTAGTTTTGTAAATTAATGGTGGTTACATAAGTTTATGCCATGGATTTTAAATCCATCAAAATGAAAGGGTGGAAGATGGAGGAAACCCTAAATGGATAAATTAGGGTTAGGCTAAGAAAAGAAATAAATGGATTATGTGTATTTTGTAATTTATTAAATTAAGCATGGAATTGGGTGATTGAAAGAAATCATGGGCCATAGGGTTGGCCATGCTGGTGGGTGATTAGGTGTTTGATTTAATTAGTTAGGGTTTTAAAGAATGGAAGATAATGAGGGATTTTAGCTAATGAATTTTAGGGTTTTAAATGAATAAATGTGGTAAGTTTCAAAATGGTTTTATGATGAAAATGCAAAGGGGTTTTATGGCATTGAAAGGCATAAAAGAGAATGAAGTATGAACCCTAGGTTGTTGTGGTGTGTGAAATAAATTAGGGTTTTAAGATTTGAAGCCATGGAAAATGGGAAGATTAATGGATTTAATATTTTGGTGAATGTGGGTATTTTGGAGCAATGAATTGAATGAGAGAATATGGTTTGGATACATGATTTAAACCCCTCAAGAAAGGACTATTAGTGGATCTAAAATGTAACAATGGACCCAAGAAAAAAAATGGGGAAAGGACACCATGGGTTCGGCCATTGTGTATGGCCGAACCCATGGCCCAATTGTGATCCATTTTGATGGGTTAAATTGGAGGATGAGAGATGTTATGCTTTCCAAAGGGTATGAATGGGTAAGGGACTCATTGTAGTTTAAATGTATGAAGTAAATCCCATGGGAAGAGTTGATGAATGAGGTATTTTAAAACCATGATCCATTACCCATCTAAAGGGTTAAATGTGGGGTTTTGTATGGGTTTAAATGAATAAGAGTTAGGTTAATAAAAAGGCTAATTTTAATGATGTCATGACATGGTTCAATGGGTCATTAATGGACCTAAGTTAGAGATCTAAGTTCATGATCAATTAGGGATTTAATCATGCATGGGTAAATGAGTGATTAATCATGGAAAATAAGGTAGTGGCAAAACCGTAATTAATGGCCAAATTCAAGAATTCCATGGAGATTGATCATGGACTTAGGGGCTTTAATGTAATAACCTTATAAGTGATTGATCAAGCCTAAGGTGGCCAATTTTTAAGACTTATGGGATTAAAAGTTTTAATAGATGAAATGGGACCCACAAAACCTAAATAGTGACCGGTTTTTCATATGGACTTGGAAATGATTTATGGGCTTAAAAATGGTTAAAACTTGGACTGATTTGTGTATGTAATAAGGTATTGGATATCGCGAGCGATACGCGTGTCGGTAGCCGAATTTTCAGACGGAAACGGAAGAAAGAACGCTAGTTGGTATTCGGTAGGATTCTAACCTTTTTGTAAGCCATGGATTGAGTGATGGTTTCCTTGAATTATTTTGGAAAGTATGTGGTATGTTTTAAGATTGGTTTTGAATGATGCATTATGTAGAGTTTTTTTACTTGATTTATTCTGGTAAGCATATGATTGGTTTAAAATGGGTTTTAATGCCATGATGTGATTATTGAGGCTTTGCTTGATCTATTTTGGGTAATTAAGTTATATGTTTTATTGATGGCATTTTTTAAATGTCATGGTTTGTTATTATAGTCATTACATGGCATATGGCATCTACATCTCATGCATGGCATGGGAGGGATATGACAGGGGAAGGATGAAATGAAACCGGAGTCCATGCTCCGTCGGGGAGACCGATAAACAGACATGGAGATATTTTGATGTGTTTGATGTATCAGGGATGTTGTATGTAATTATGATACCTTGATGATGGTTCTTCCATCAAGGAGGGTGATGTGTGATTGTTTATACCTGGACGAGGTTTTGCCGTCCAGGGGGATGATATCTTGATGAGGTTTTGCCGTCCAGGGGGATGATATCTTGACGAGGTTTTGCCGTCAAGGGGGATATGACAGCATGATGGTATGGATGATGGGTGGGGTCCATAACACAGACACCCATGGCATAGCATTCATTTTATGGTTTTTCGTTATGTATTATCTATATGCTATGTTATCACTAATCCATGTGTTAGCCCTACTCGGAGTCCTACTGGGCGCGTGGTCTAACGCCCTACTTCTACCCTAGCTGATGACGCAGGAAACGGCGGAGCAGAAGGACGAGACGGGAGCCAAGCTTAGGAGCTTGGGGAGACAGACTATTTAGTTTATTCAGTTTAATTTGGAAATGTATTTGATAGCTTAACTCGTTGGAATGTAATATTTTAGATTAATTGCTATGTTTTGGATTTCATTTTGGATATTATATTGTTGAGGTATTTTGGTAATTAAATGAATGTATCTTCCCTGCTATCTCAATTTTGTAGGACAGTCCTTATTGTAATTCCGCACGTAGTTTAATATTCCGCAAGCTACTTCTACGTGTGAATCATTCTCCGTGGACTTCGTTCCACGCACACGTAGGGTTGGCCAGTTAAGGGCCGGGCTTTAGAAGGTCGGACTTAACTCGCGTCGTGACGTCCGCGCCCTTTGTCACTTTTATGTAAAAAAAAAAAAATAGACTCTGATTTTCCGTGAAAAGGGGCGGGCGTTACAGTTGGTATCAGAGCGAATTCGGAAGAATGAATCTCTCGAAGTAAGATTTAAGACAGTTGCACGTCTCACTGACGGCTAAGAATCCCAACCGACCGACTCTTCGGAGTCCGCTGCACGGGGGCCGGGTTAATTTACTTCGATTGACTCAAACGGAAGTGTTTAATCTGAGAACAACAATTGACGGAAAGGAATGATAGCAAGGGAAGAAAGATTCATTCTAGGAGAAATTTATTGAAACATAGCAAGATAGGGTTTACTTCCCCAGAAATGAGAAAACATCTAGGTTTTCCCCCAAATTGATGAAACAGTACTAGATTTATCAGACATAGTAAAGTATGATGTACTTCCCCGGTATCCCCAATTTGAACAACAGACAATAGCAATTTAGAGATTCCCCACCAGAAACAAAGGAAAAACAAGTGTGCTTATTTGGCAACTTTCCCCAAACCAAATACATTGTGATATACATAAGAAATTCCCCAAAACTGAGATTGGTTTTATTGGAAATTGCAGTTGATGATTTTTGGGTTCTATTGTATTCTATGAATACAGGTATGTCAAATGAAGGGGACTGTACGGAATTATGGGATAAGGGAACCCATAACTGTCTCATAGATTTGGTGTCTGCTTCCAGCATAGAAGTTAGCATGGACATGCAGGAGGGACCTCCCGAGGAAGATGAAGAGGATTTAACATCTCTTTCTGAAGAGAATGTGGAAGACTTTCTGATGATAAGATAGTCGGTAGGGGAATTGGAACCCAGTTATATGTGCGAGTTGTGTAACCAGGTTGGGCACAATTGCACATATTGTCCCTACCCTTTTGAAGTGGTATGCCCGGTTTGTGGGCTACATGGACATGGGAAAGAAAAGACTAACTGTCCTTATGTTGGAGGACCAGGGATAATATCTTGGTTGACATGTGAAGTACTGGGTCACATGTCGGTGTCATGCCCTGACAGTTCCTTTGTGTTTGAGGATGATGCAGGGTCTTCTATGGAAGATTAGGATAAGAAAGGGTAAGGAAATGTCTGGGAAAAGGAAAAGATTTTGTAAAGGTTGTGGATACGTTATAAAAGGTTTGTGCTAACCCTACCAAACCTTGTAATGTGATGAAAGTTCGAATGATTTTCAATAAAGCATTCAAATGTAAGAGTTTACAAGGATATTGAGGCTCATAATGATTAAGTGTAGTGATATCTTCTTTTAGGGATCTTGAATGAAGAAATTCATGAAGATGTAAAGTGGTTTATATGGCCTTAAAAAGGCATGAATGGATGATGAACCCTAGGGTTATGTAGTTGTAAATTTGAAGGGTGTAATAGTAGGAAAAAATGATGGAGAGGGTGCATTGTTTTAAGTGGAGTTTAGGTATTATAAATAGGGTTTTAAAAAAAATAAAACCATGGAGAAATTTTGGTGAACTTAGGTGTTTTGGAATCATGGAAAAAAAAAAAAAAATTGGGGGAGTATTGGTAGTTGGTGAAATTTGTAATACTTGGGAATATTTTTAGTGGTGAATGGATATTATTTGACATAACCTAAGTAAGCTTAGACCACTATTTTTAGGAATCTATGAATATGTGTTGAATAATTCAGAGGGGTAGGAAATTAGTATTTATATGATTTGGATTGATGCCGGACAATGGCATTATGATAGACATTTTTGATTTCGTAGTCAACGCATGGGTCGTATGTTAGACCTGCTAGCCCTATGATCGACAGAATAGTTCTACGAAGGTATTAGTTAAGCCCATGAATGGATTATACCCATAGGAGGGTTATATTCATGGATGGTTATAAACCATGGATGGGGGTTCCCATGGTGGATTGGATTGATGTCAGGTACTGGTGTTGTAGAAGTTATGAACAAAAAGGGTTAGTCACATAGTGACTTGTGTGCAAATGAAGAGGTGTTAAGTTTTGGAGATGTAATTGATGGGAAAGATAAAAGTCTAGTGAAACTCGAATGGGAAGCTATGGGCGACTGCCGAGTTAGTCTAGCTAGCTGACTCTGTAGTTAGCCGATGGAGTTCCAAGAGAGTGCAGCTAGAAACCTAGTTGAAATGGAATCAGCAAATGACTTGAGCATAGGCTCGTACTGGCAGGCTACTTCACACAGAGAGTAGACGAAAGAACGTGTTGAATGAGTACGGATGGGAAATATCTTGGTAGCAGGTAAAGTGAAATAGAATACATTATTCTGCATAAGATCGCAAATGGGTTCGTGAGGGAAAGAGATAGCAGGAGACAGAGTAATTTTCGCAAGAATGAAACTCATAGGTTGATATGAGTGGTGTTGATGTGAGTAAGAGATACTTGACACGATTGAATGGGAACAACGAATAGACCCAGAAATGGAGGAGACTTGGACCAAGATATCTACATGTGAGGTAGTATCAGAATTCGAGTTACGACCGGGATAGGGTCTTGTGTTCCGAGGTAGGACGGAGGTACCTAAGAGCTGTGGAAGGGAATTGTTAGTTGAGGCACACCAAACCAAGCTCTCTACCCATCCGGACAGCGCTAAGATGTGCAAGGATCTTAAGAGGCACTAATGGTGACATGGACTTAAGAGAGGCAGAGTTTGTTACTCGCTATACTAACTTGTTGGCAGGATAAGGCGGAACATCGGAAGCCACCGGGTTTACTCAAACCCTTACCAGTGCCGGGGTGGAAATGGGAGCATGTAGCCATGAGCTTTGTAATAGGGCTACTAAGGTCATCTAGGGGCAACGATGCAATATGGGTCGACGGTACATCCGAAATATTATCGGACTACATGGTGTACCCCGGACTATTGTGTCCGACAGAGATGGCCGATTCAATAGCAGAGTATGGCAGAGCGTGCAATCGGCTATGGGGACCGATGTGTTGACCAGCACAACATTCCACCCATAGACTGATGGACAGTCGGAAAGGACAATACAGATATTGGAGGATATGCTGAGAACATGTATGCGGGATTTCAAGGGTGGATGGGAGAATTGCCTGCCACTGGTGGAGTTCTCCTACAATAACAGTACCTCCAGATGGATCCATTTGAGGCCTTATATGGTGGGCCATGTAGATCACCAGTGTGTTGGACAGAAGTTGGTGAGCCTGCGCTGATTGGACCGGAGTTGGTTGCAGAAATTACAGCGCAGATTAAATTGATACGGCAACATCTGCTCACTGCACAAAGCCGACAGAAGAGTTACGCCGACAAGAGGAGAAAGTTCCTCGAATTTGAGGTGGGGGTAGCTTATCAGTTGGAGCTCCCTCCGCAGTTATCCTCTTTACATGATGTGTTTCATGTGTCCATGTTGAGGAAATACAACCCTGATCCTTCACAGGTGTTGAACGTACAAGACGTCGATGTACAAAACGACGTGATGTGTGTGGAGAAGCCGATCAGAGTGATCGGGAGAGAACAAAGGGTACTGCGGAACTCTTTGTGTCGATGTTTTGAACCTCTACTTCGCTCGAATTTTCGGGACGAAAATTTTAAAAGAGGATTGTATTGTAAGGGCCCGGAATTTTTAAAATTAATATAAATGGGAATATTATTTATTTTAATGATGAAAATTGGAAAATTGGTGGAATAAATGGTAAATGGGCCAAAATTTGGACAAAGGCCCAAGTATGGCCCAATAGACTAATGTGTGGATTTAAAGTTATTTAAATGGGTCAAGAATGGTCAAATTGGGTCACATACCCATTTGGGACCCGATGGGTCAAAGTAGTTAAGCTCTAAGGTAAATGGGCTAGATGGAAGTGTAATTGGGCCATGGGCCCAATGGTGATCCATTTAGAGTGTATTCAATGAAATTAAATCACCTAAGTTAAGTTAAAAAAAATTAAACCAAGGTGATGTGGCCAAGTGGGACCCACCTCCACCTCATCAAGTGAGGTGGCGTGTGGGCCAATAATTGGTGGGGCCGGCCACCATGGTTGACTTGGTCAACCATGGGTGGATTTATAAAGATGATGGCTTAAGTAAATGGGAATTAAAGTAACTAAAATATCTAAATATAAAATGATTAAAAATTATACAAATGAGGTGGTCAAAGTGGGGCCATGAGGTGAAGACTCACCTCATCTCAAACTCAAAATTTACACACGTTGGGACTTGGTGGTGGTTTAGATAACCACCACCATAAAGCAATTTAAATATCTTGGAAATATCTTAGGGTGGGTGAGATAGTTAATGTAAAGTGTAAGTTAAGTTACAAAGGGGGATAAGCCTCATCTTTTCCTTTCTCCCTCTCTTTTCATCCTCATTTTAATCTTTCACTCTCTCATGGCCGTCCCACACTAGGAAGGAGAAGAGAAGAAGAAAATTAAGGAAAGGAAGCTAAGAAGAGAAGGAGAGAAGAAAGAAGTGGAAAATTACACAAAATCACTCTAAGATCAAGATTATCATCTCCCCTCTCATCATCTTTCCCTCTCCCTCTCTCAATACAAACCCTACCTTGGCCGATCCTAAGGTTGGGGGTTGCCACCATTGATCAAGAATCTTGACCTACCAAAGATCAAGAGGAAGGAGAGAGGAGGCTAAGGAAACCGACGGGAGCTGCGGAAGTCGGAGGAGACGACGGATTGTGAGTATTTCTTAAGCAAGAAATTTTGGATTTTTAGGGTTTAAGAATTGGGATTTAGTTTTGTAAATTAATGGTGGTTACATAAGTTTATGCCATGGATTTTAAATCCATCAAAATGAAAGGGTGGAAGATGGAGGAAACCCTAAATGGATAAATTAGGGTTAGGCTAAGAAAAGAAATAAATGGATTATGTGTATTTTGTAATTTATTAAATTAAGCATGGAATTGGGTGATTGAAAGAAATCATGGGCCATAGGGTTGGCCATGCTGGTGGGTGATTAGGTGTTTGATTTAATTAGTTAGGGTTTTAAAGAATGGAAGATAATGAGGGATTTTAGCTAATGAATTTTAGGGTTTTAAATGAATAAATGTGGTAAGTTTCAAAATGGTTTTATGATGAAAATGCAAAGGGGTTTTATGGCATTGAAAGGCATAAAAGAGAATGAAGTATGAACCCTAGGTTGTTGTGGTGTGTGAAATAAATTAGGGTTTTAAGATTTGAAGCCATGGAAAATGGGAAGATTAATGGATTTAATATTTTGGTGAATGTGGGTATTTTGGAGCAATGAATTGAATGAGAGAATATGGTTTGGATACATGATTTAAACCCCTCAAGAAAGGACTATTAGTGGATCTAAAATGTAACAATGGACCCAAGAAAAAAAATGGGGAAAGGACACCATGGGTTCGGCCATTGTGTATGGCCGAACCCATGGCCCAATTGTGATCCATTTTGATGGGTTAAATTGGAGGATGAGAGATGTTATGCTTTCCAAAGGGTATGAATGGGTAAGGGACTCATTGTAGTTTAAATGTATGAAGTAAATCCCATGGGAAGAGTTGATGAATGAGGTATTTTAAAACCATGATCCATTACCCATCTAAAGGGTTAAATGTGGGGTTTTGTATGGGTTTAAATGAATAAGAGTTAGGTTAATAAAAAGGCTAATTTTAATGATGTCATGACATGGTTCAATGGGTCATTAATGGACCTAAGTTAGAGATCTAAGTTCATGATCAATTAGGGATTTAATCATGCATGGGTAAATGAGTGATTAATCATGGAAAATAAGGTAGTGGCAAAACCGTAATTAATGGCCAAATTCAAGAATTCCATGGAGATTGATCATGGACTTAGGGGCTTTAATGTAATAACCTTATAAGTGATTGATCAAGCCTAAGGTGGCCAATTTTTAAGACTTATGGGATTAAAAGTTTTAATAGATGAAATGGGACCCACAAAACCTAAATAGTGACCGGTTTTTCATATGGACTTGGAAATGATTTATGGGCTTAAAAATGGTTAAAACTTGGACTGATTTGTGTATGTAATAAGGTATTGGATATCGCGAGCGATACGCGTGTCGGTAGCCGAATTTTCAGACGGAAACGGAAGAAAGAACGCTAGTTGGTATTCGGTAGGATTCTAACCTTTTTGTAAGCCATGGATTGAGTGATGGTTTCCTTGAATTATTTTGGAAAGTATGTGGTATGTTTTAAGATTGGTTTTGAATGATGCATTATGTAGAGTTTTTTTACTTGATTTATTCTGGTAAGCATATGATTGGTTTAAAATGGGTTTTAATGCCATGATGTGATTATTGAGGCTTTGCTTGATCTATTTTGGGTAATTAAGTTATATGTTTTATTGATGGCATTTTTTAAATGTCATGGTTTGTTATTATAGTCATTACATGGCATATGGCATCTACATCTCATGCATGGCATGGGAGGGATATGACAGGGGAAGGATGAAATGAAACCGGAGTCCATGCTCCGTCGGGGAGACCGATAAACAGACATGGAGATATTTTGATGTGTTTGATGTATCAGGGATGTTGTATGTAATTATGATACCTTGATGATGGTTCTTCCATCAAGGAGGGTGATGTGTGATTGTTTATACCTGGACGAGGTTTTGCCGTCCAGGGGGATGATATCTTGATGAGGTTTTGCCGTCCAGGGGGATGATATCTTGACGAGGTTTTGCCGTCAAGGGGGATATGACAGCATGATGGTATGGATGATGGGTGGGGTCCATAACACAGACACCCATGGCATAGCATTCATTTTATGGTTTTTCGTTATGTATTATCTATATGCTATGTTATCACTAATCCATGTGTTAGCCCTACTCGGAGTCCTACTGGGCGCGTGGTCTAACGCCCTACTTCTACCCTAGCTGATGACGCAGGAAACGGCGGAGCAGAAGGACGAGACGGGAGCCAAGCTTAGGAGCTTGGGGAGACAGACTATTTAGTTTATTCAGTTTAATTTGGAAATGTATTTGATAGCTTAACTCGTTGGAATGTAATATTTTAGATTAATTGCTATGTTTTGGATTTCATTTTGGATATTATATTGTTGAGGTATTTTGGTAATTAAATGAATGTATCTTCCCTGCTATCTCAATTTTGTAGGACAGTCCTTATTGTAATTCCGCACGTAGTTTAATATTCCGCAAGCTACTTCTACGTGTGAATCATTCTCCGTGGACTTCGTTCCACGCACACGTAGGGTTGGCCAGTTAAGGGCCGGGCTTTAGAAGGTCGGACTTAACTCGCGTCGTGACGTCCGCGCCCTTTGTCACTTTTATGTAAAAAAAAAAAAAATAGACTCTGATTTTCCGTGAAAAGGGGCGGGCGTTACAAGGAAAGCCAAGCTTAAGTGTTTGGGTGTTGGAATGAATTTCTGTTTACTGTTGTTTGGATACATTTATATGGACATGTAATAGTTAGTAACTTTGCTATGGTTTATTTATAGTTCTGATAATGGATATCTAATTTAAGTAGTTTTAATGGATGACTTGTACTTGCTATCTATTAAGTATAATTCCGCAATCAGATAGTTCTGCAATTTGTCTAGTATTATTCCGCATGACTTGTTTAGTTCCGTGTGTGTGTTGTTTATCATGGTTTAGACCATGCACACATGTTTGGCCAGTTAAGTGTCGGACTTTGGAAGTCCGAACTTAGCTCGCGTCGTGACGTCGTCCGCCCTCTTCCGGTTTGACTTCATTATTTAAAAAAAAAAAAAATTAGACTCTGATCTTCGAAGCGAAAAGGGCGGGGCATTACAAATGCAGTATGCAACTTCACCAATCTTTTCAAGGATGGAAAAGGCCCGACAAATCTCGGCGACAACTTTTTTGTCTTTCAAAATCTCATTTGGCCCTTACATGGAGAGACCTTAAAAAACACTTGGTCTCCCCTTTCGAATGTCAAAGGCCTTCTTCTCTTGTATGCATAACTTTTTTGTCTGTTCTGCACGGTCAAAAGACGTTGCCTGATGGTCTCGATCTGCTCTGTAGTCTCTGCAACCAATTTCGGTCCAATGAGTGCAGCATCACTAGCATCAGTCCAACATACTGGGGATCTATAAGGTCCACCATACAATTCCTCGGAAGGTGCCATCTGTAGACTTGTTTGATAGCTATTGTTATATGAGAATTCCACCAATGGGAGGTGGTCTTCCCAACTATCCTCAAAGTCGAGTATTCAAGCTCTCAACATGTCCTCCAAAGTCTGTATGGTTCTCTCGGACTGACCATCTGTCTGTGGGTAAAAAGTTGTGCTATATAATAAATATGTCCCCATGGCTGCTTGTAAACTCTGCCATACTCTCCTTGTGAATCTGCCATCACAGTCTGATATGATAGTTTTGGGTATTCCACACAATCTGACAATGTCCTTGATATATCGTCTACCCAAATTTTTTTATGAGTCAGTTACCTTGATAGGTATGAAGTGTACGGACTTCGTGAGACGATCAATCACAACCCAAATTGCATCTGCCTTTTGAAGATCTAGGCAATCCTCTCACAAAGTCCATGACAATGTGTTCCCACTTCCATTTTGGTACGGAAATGGACTGAAGTAAACTGGGTGGTCTCATATGTTCGACGTTGACTTGTTGACATTTGAGACATTTTGAGACAAAGTCTGCAACATCTTTCTTAAGTCCGGACCACCAATATTGCCTCTTGAGATCTCGGTACATCTTTTTTCTACCGCGGTGTATCGAGAATCTTGACTGATGTGCCTCTTTCAAAAATTCCAAACTACAATCCTCGGGTACGTATACCCTGCCTTGGTACATTAGGCCCTACCTTGACTGTAGTTTCCAGTCTTGAACTGTTTCTCCTCTTGCTAGCTTCTCCCATATTTCAGTCAATTTTGGACTTGACCTCTGTGCCTATTCTATCTTCGATGTCATAGTGGAGTGTACTGTGAGATTGTACACACATCCCCTATTAGTGATCTACAGGTTCAGGTTTCTAATTGCCGACATCATCTCCCATTCTTGTCCAATCAAACTGGCCACTGATCCATGGTTCATACCACTAAGTGCATCTGCGACTTTGTTTGCCTTGCCCCGGTGATAATGGAGAGCAAAATGATAGTCCTGAAGGTACTCCATCCACCTCCTCTGTCTCATGTTGAGCTCTTTTTGTCCAAACAAGTATTTGAGGCTCTTGTGATCGGAGTAGACTTCATACTTTTATCCATAAAGATAGTGCCTCCAACTTTTGAGCGCGAACACCACTGCGGCTAACTCAAGGTCATGGGTGGAATAGTTCCGCTCATAAATCTTCATCTGTCTAGAACTATAGGCCACTACGTTTACACCTTGATTGAGAGAACATCTGAATCCTTCACCTGAAGCATCACAATACATTGTGTACCATTTGCCTCGGTCTGGAATGATCAAGATGGGAGCCGTTATCAGTCTTTCTTTCAGTTCTTCGAACCTACAGTGGCACTTGTAACGCCCCGCCCTTTTCCACTCGCTTTCCAAAAATCAGAGTCTATATTTTTTTTTCTTTGAATAAAAGAGTGAGAGAGAGCGGGACACCACGACGCGAGCTAAGTCCGAGCTTCCAAAGCCTGACCCTTAATTGGCCAACCATACGTGTACGTGGACCAAGTCCACTAAAACGGTTCACACGTACTCAAGTTAACATGCGGAATAATCATAGATGTGGAAATATAATAGAATAATAATTTTGTTCCATTTTAGATAGCAAAGTGGTCCATCACTTAATAATAATTACCTTAAAATAAATATCCAAAATCAACCATCCAAACCATAGCAAATATATCTACGTTATTACAGTCCCACGAACCAATTACTCAAATACATTATCCATGAGTATCTTAAACAAAACTATAACTTAATCATCAAAAGATTATAATCTTGGATGAATTATTTTAAGATAAGATTATGAACCATAGGGTTCGGCCATGGTGTATGGCCGAACCCCATGGAAGATTATTAGTAATTCTAAAAGGTCTTATATGAAAGGGTGTTAGTGATTTAAAAGAGAAGAATAATGGAGGAATGTTGTTGATTTTTAAATGGTCTCTAATGTTGTAAATGGATTAAGGTGAAGGATGAAAAATGACATCATGGGTTCGGCCATGTTGTATGGCCGAACCCCATGAACTATTTTTATGGATGTTATGATCTATGTATGCATGTTTAAATGAATGGAGGATTAAATGGAGGATTCAATTATGGGTTCCGCCATTTGCCATGGCCGAACCCATGATCTTTCATTTTTTCCTCATAATTACATTCTATGCCATAAATCGTCCACGGTTATACACATCCATCCTTGGTATCTCTCTATCAGTGAGTATCATCTATCCATGGTTAATAACCATCCATGAATATAGCCCTCCTATGGGTATAATCCATTCATGGGTATAATCCATCCTTACGCATAATTAATCAAGGGCACATCATCTACCATGAGATATTCTATCCGTAGGAACAACACTCGAATGCATCACTACGTGACTGTAGCGACAATATCAATTCATAAATATACCCCGACCCCTAACAAGACTTAGGGCCCATGACTTACTAAGCGGAAGACCCACATCCAACGTGATCAAATCTACCTCGCCCTGCATCCCTTCACCCCAAGTGTGATTCAGTCAAGCTCTAAGGCGGTCGGACCGCATCTTACAAAACTAGCACCACCCCCATGGGGTAAAATAGTACCTAGCTTTGCGCATCAACGCACATCAAGTGTGTAAACTAGCCGTGAGAGCGCCCTCCAATGAGTAGCATACAAGGGACCCACTCCTCAACGGAAACCCTACGGAACCAAGTCTCCGTATTTCATATCGAGGTTCCCACAGTCTTATAGCTACTCTAAGCCATACTCATGGAATCTAAATACTTATCTCATCAATATCACGTGAGGGACGCACCCATTCCACATCTCAATCATCAATATCACGTGAGGGACGCACACATACCACGTTTCAACATAATCAAGTGACCTCGTCACCTATATCTCAGTGCCAAAGTCCTCATAAACTCTTAAGTTTGTGTACTTTATTCAAAATCATTCATACTTCCATCACAATACAAGGGTTGGCAGGGTTAGAACAAACCCTTCATTACGTACCCGCAACCCTTACAAAATCTTTCCCTCTTCCCCGACATCTTCTCACCATTTCTTAGGCTAACCTTCCGTCGAAGACCCTGCATCATCATAAAAATCAAAGAAGTCGTCAGGGCATGTCGTCGACGTGTGCCCCAACACTCTACAAGTCAGACAGGGTATTATTCCCGATCCCCCAATGTATGGACAGTTAGTCCTCTCCTTCCTGTGTCTGTGAAGTCCACAAACAGGGCAAATAACCTCAATAGGGTGGGGGCAATAAGTACATCTGTGCCCCTCCTGATTGCATAATTCGCACATGTAATTTGTTAACTCATCTGAAGTCAGAGTAACTGGAGTATACTCGGGCGAGCCTATCTCCCCTACAGATTCCTCTAAGTTTGGGACATCTTCCTCGTCCTCTTCGGTTACAAAGTCTGGAGCAATCCCAACATTGTACTCGGGCGATTCTACTTCCATGTCCTGACTGGTTACAACTTCATTGATGAAGTTTGGCACGCTGGAATCATCGGAAGAAGAAACCAGATCTATCGGACAGCTAGGGGTCCCTCTGTTCCACAACTCTGTATACTCTATGTTGCTCAACATATCTGTATCATAACAACAGAAGCACATCAATGAAAACCGTAGTTCAAATCACACTAATCTTTGTTCTGGGGATTTCCTAATCATCACATCATGTCTCTTGTTTGGGAAACTTTCCTATGTATCATATAATGTCTCTTGTTTGGGGAATTTGCCAAATCAGTACTCTTTGTATTTCTTTATTTTTTTTGTTTTGGGGAAACTTCCTATGTATCTATCGTTTGTTTCTCAATTTGGGTATATCGGGAAATATATCCTATTTCGCTATGTTTGATAACTCCAATTATTTTGACTGTACTTCTTTTGCTATCATTCATTGTTGTGCTCAGATTGAATGTTCAGTCTGAGTCTAAAGAAGTAAATTAATCCGGCCCCTGTGAACGGACTCCGAAGAGTAGGTCAGTTGGGATTCTTATCTGTCAGTGAGACATGAAACCGTTTTAATCTTACTTCGAAAGATTCAACCTTCTCGTTTCGCTTTGATACCTGGAACGCCCTGCCCTTTTTCACTCGCTTTCCGAAAATCAGACTCTGTTTTTGTAAGGGCTCAGAATTTGTAAATCAAGGAATATGTGAATATTATTAATTTTAATGATGAAAATTGGAAAATTGGTGGAGTACATGGTAAATGGGCCAAAATTTGAATAAAGGCCCAAGTGTGGCCCAATAGACTATGGTTTGGATTTAAATTTATTTAAATGGGTAGAATGGTCAAATTGGGTCAATTAACCGTTTGGGACCCAATGGGTCAAGATGGTTATGTTCTAAGGTAAATGGGCTAGATGGAAATGTAATTGGGCCATAGGCCCAATGGTAATCCACTTAGAGTGAATTCAATGATTTTAAATCACCTAAGTTATTTGGAATTAAACAATGGTGATGTGGCCAAGTGGGACCCACTTCCACGTCATCAAGTGAGGTGGCGTGTGGGCCAAGGTTTGGTGGGGCCGGCCACCATGGTTGATTTGGTCAACCATGGGTGGAGTAATGGACTTAGGCTAAGTACCAATGGATTAACCTAAGGTAATTATCTAATTAATTAAATAATTAAATTATTTAAAATGGTAGTTAAGAGTGGTCAAAGTGGGGCCATGAGGTGATGACTCACCTCATCTCAAACTCAAGTGAAACATGTTGGCTTGGTGGTGGTTTAGATAACCACCACCATAAAGCTTTTTAAATATCTAAGAGAATATCTTAAGGTCAATGGGTATATATGTGATTAAGTATGGGTTTTGAATGGATTTAAATGAGTAATGGTTAGATTAATTACATGACAAATTGTAATGCTTTGGTAAGTCAATAATGGACCTAAGTTAAGGACCTAAGTTGTGGATTAAATTTTGGGCTTAAGTAGGCATGAATTAATGAAAAATTGTTTATGTGAAGGGTAGTGGCAAAAATGGTAAATATGGGCTAAAATGAAGAAACCCACTAAGTTATGATTTATGGGCCTGGAAATGATTAAAACTTGGATTGATTTGGTAATTTAATAAGGTACCGGATAGCGCGAGCGGTACGTGAGTCGGTAGCCAGATTGTCGGACGAAAACGAAATAAAGACGCGAGTCGGTATTCGGTAGGATTCCTACATTTTTGTAAGCCATGGATTGGGTGATATTTTCTTTAATTTATTTTGGAAAGCATGTGGTTGTCTTTAAGATGAGTTTTGGATTATGCATCTTGTCATGTTTTCCTTTAAATTATTTTGGAAATCATGTGAATGTCTTAAGATGGGTTTTGGATTAAATATTATGGGATGGTTTCCTTTTGATTTATTTGGTCATCAAGTAATTGTTTTAAGATGGGTTTTATTACTATTGAATTACATATATTACATGGCATATGGCATCTACATCTCATGCATGGCATGGGAGGGATATGATAGGGGAAGGATGAAATGAAACTAGAGTCCATACTCCGTTGGGGCGACCGATAAACAAGCATGGGGATATTTCACATATGTATTATTATACCTTGATGAGGCTTTGCCATCAAGGGGGGGACTCTTGTAATTATGATACCTTGATGATGGTTTTCCATCAAGGGTGATGTTGTATTTATGGGTATACCTTGATGATTGTTCTTCCATCAAGGGGGGATGCCTAGTGTGGATCACATCTTGATGAGGCTTTTCCATCAAGAGGGTCATGGCACGATGATGGTATGGATTATATTTTGAACATTATGTATGGATGAAAAAGGGACATTGTACAATGAGGATGAGATTGATGGGTGGGATTCATGACATAGAACACCCATTGCATGACATTGCCCAAAGTGCATGGTTTTACTATAATATTATCAGTATGCTGTTATTACTAATCCATGTGCTAGCCCTACTCGGAGTCCTACTGGGCGCGTTGTTCTAACGCCCTACTTCTACCCTAGCTGACGATGCAGGAGATGGCGGACCGGAAGGGCGAGACGCAAGCCAAGCTTAGGAGCTTGGGGAGGCGGACAAATTATTTTTGTTTAAGTTATTTTGGGGAATGTGTAATTGTATAATTTAGCTTGTCGAAAATGTAATAACTTAGATGGCTTGCTATGTTGTATATTTTATTTTGGACGGTGCAGTCCAGTGGCATTTTAGTAATTAAATGGATATTTCTTCCCTGCTATCTGAAAATTGATAGGATAGTGTCTATTATCATCCGCATTGATTTTTATGTGTTGCGAGCTTACTTTCTACGCGTGAACCGTACTCGTGGATTTATGTTCCACGCACGCGTAGGGTTGGCCAGTTAAGGGCCGGGCTTTAGAAGCTCAGAACTTAACTCGCGTCGTGACGTCCGTGCCCTTTGTCACTTTTATGAAAAAAGAAAAATAGACTCTGATTTTCGGTGAAAAGGTGCGGGCGTTACAGTTGGTATCAGAGCGAATTCGGAATAATGAATTTCTCGAAGTAAGATTAAGACGGTTGCATGTCTCACTGACGGCTAAGAATCCCAACCGACCGACTCTTCGGAGTCCGCTGCACGGGGGTCGAGTTAATTTACTTCGATTGACTCAAACTGAAGTGTTTAGTCTGAGAACAACAATTGACGAAAAGGAATGATAGCAAGGGAAGAAAGATTCATTCTAGGAGAGATTTATTGAAACATAGCAAGATAGGGTTTACTTCCCCAGAAATGAGAAAACATCTAAGTTTTTCCCCAAAATTGATGAAACAGTACTAGATTTATCGGACATAGTAAAGTAGGATGTACTTCCCCGGTATCCCCAATTTGAACAACAGACAATAGGAATTAAGAGATTTCCCCCCCAGAAACAAAGGAAAAACAAGTGTGCTTATTTGGCAACTTTCCCCAAACAAAATACATTGTGATATACATAAGAGATTCCCCAAAACCTAGATTGGTTTTATTGGAAATTGCAGTTGATGATTTTTGGGTTCTATTGTATTCTATGAATACAGGTATGTCAAATGAAGGGGAGTGTATGGAATTATGGGATAAGGGAACCCCTAACTGTCTGATAGATTTGGGGTCTGCTTTCGGCATAGAGGTTAGCATGGACATTGAGGAAGGGCATCCCGAGGAAGATGAATAGGATTTAGCATCTCTTACTGAGGAGAATATGGAAGACTTTCCAATAATAAGAGAGTCGTAGGGGAAATGGAACCCGATTATATGCGCGAGTTGTGCAACCAGGTTGGGCACAACTGCACATACTACCCCTACCCTCTTGAAGTGGTATGCCCGGTTTGTAGACTACATGGACACGGGAAAGAAAGGACTAACGGTCCTTATATTGGAAGATAATTAATGATTTTGGGGTTTTAAATGAAGGAAATAAGTGTGATATTAAATTGCACAAGCATACTTGTATTGGGAGTGCATGTGAATATACGTGTGTTGAATTCTTATTGTTGGGTGTATGAGGTGATGAAATGAGGATACGAGCCAGGAACTTTTGATGTGGGATATATGTTGCATATGCTTATGAGAGAGATAAATGTGTATAAAAAGGGTGGGGAGTATTTGATAATGTGATATATGGGTATACTTGGGGGGGACGGTACAATGGCTGTTAGAAATGGCTTTTGTATTGGTGATGACCCATGGCTTGATATTTTGTCATGACCAAGTGAAGAGATTTATATTATGACATATAATGGGTGATGATGTAAACGCTTTGTGAAGGGGTATAAGAGGTTCTCATATGAACAAAGTGCCATTTGAGAGATGTTGGATAAACAATGTACTTGAAAGGGGACCGGAGTGCATGGGTTAACTTGCCACATGAAACTCGTGAGAGGATGACATTATGAGGAGAATGTGAAGGGTCTAGCTTGCAAAGACTAATATGTTGTATGAAAATCTTGTAAATCTTGTAAGTATAATGCAATTGCATTCTCCCAATGTTTAGTGTAGAGTATGAACGGGTGATGATAGGCTTTGAAGTGGGTTTATGGCCTTAAAAGGCATGAATGAATAATGGACCATGAATTTATGAAAGTATTTTATTTAGTGATTGCATGAGGATTCCCTATGATATTGCTTTGATAATTGGTGGTGTGCAATGAATAGTCATTGAGGAACAAGGATGTGTTAGAGACTATGTGTATGATGATGAGCTGATAAAGTGCCGGGAGTTGTGAATATATAGTATGCATGAAGAGGCCGTGATATGCCAATGCATTTGGTTGGAAACCTAGGTGGGGCTGATGAATAATTCCAAAGTTTAGGGATTTGTGGATGGTCATGGATGGTCTTCGAATGTATTGGGATGACTTGCTTTGGATGAGTAGGATTATTATTTTAAAAATCTCTCGGTGTGTGTTGTAAATGGGGTAGGGTAACCTAATCATAATTATGTTGAATCACTAGATCTTCTTAAAGTGTTATTTCTTATGTTACCTCAAGTTGTTGGTTGATGTGAATGGAGGTGAAAGATCTGGTTACACATGAGTTGTTTATTCGAAGGTTGTGTGTGATTTCAATTCTACGTGGCCTACTAATGAAGGAATATGAACCGTATGATGTGGTAACCATTGATAACGTAGGCATGTAGAGTGGAATTTGATGATTGGTGAAATTGGTAATACTTGTGAATATTTTAGTGGTGAATGGGCACTATTTGACATGATCTAAGTAAGCTTAGATATAACACTGTTTTTATGGAATCTATGGAAATATCTGGGATAATTCAGAAGGGTAGGAAATTAGTATCTATATGATTTGGATTGATGTTGGGTATTGGTATTGTAGGAGTTATGAACAAAAAGGGTTAGTCACATAGTGGCTTATATGCAAATAAAGGTATGATTGCTTTTGAGAGATAAACCTAAGGGAAAGGTTAAGAGTCTAGTGAAACTTGAATGGGAAGCTATGGGCGACTACCGAGTAAGACTGATCACCTGACTCTGTAGTTGGCCGATAGAGTTCCATGAGGGTGAAGCTAGAAACCTAGTTAAAATGGAATCAACAATGGACTTGAGCATAGGCTCGTATTGGCAGACTAACTCACACAGAGAGTAGACGAAAGAACGTATTGAAGGAGTACGTATGGGAAATGTCTTGGTAACAAATAAAGTGAAATAGAATACATTAATCTACATAAAATCGCAAATGGGTTCATAAGGAAAAGAGATAATATCAGACAGAGTAATTTCTGTAAAAATGGAACTCATTGGTCGATATGAGTGATATTGATGTAATTAAGAGATATTTAGCACAATTGAACGGGAACAACGAATAGACCCAGAAATGGAGGAGATCTGGACCAAGATATCTACATGTGAAGTAGTATCGGAGTTTTAGTTACGACCGGGATATGGTCTTGTGTTTCGAGGTAGGATGTAGGTACCTAAGAGCTGCGGAAAGGAGTAGTTGGTTGAGGCACACCAAACCAAGCTCTCTACCCATTCGGAAAGCGCCAAAGATGTACCATGATCTTAAGAGGCACTATTGGTGGCATGGACTCAAGAGAGATGTGGCAGAGTTTATGCTCGCTGCCTAACTTGTCAGCAGGTCAAGGTGGGGGCATCAGGAGCCACCGGGGTTACTCAAACCCTTACCAGTGCCGGAGTGGAGATGGGAACATGTAGCCATGGACTTTGTAACAGGGCTGCTAAGGTCATCAAGGGGCAACGATGCAATATGGGTCGATGGTACATCCGAAATATTATCAGACTACATGGTGTACCCCGGACTATTGTGTCCGACAGAGATGGCCAATTCACTAACAAAGTATGGCAGAGCGTGCAATCGGCTATGGGGACCGACGTGTTGACCAGCACAACATTCCACCCATAGACTGATGGACAGTCGGAAAGGACAATACAGATATTGGAGGATATGCTGAGAGCATGTATGCTGGATTTTAAGGGTGGATGGGAGGATCACTTGCCATTGGTGGAGTTCTCCTACAATAATACTTACCAGGCAAGCCTCCAGATGGCTCCATTTGAGGCCTTATATGGTAGGCCGTGTAGATCTCCAGTGCATTGGACAGAGGCCGGTGAGCCTGCGCTGATTGGACCGAAGTGGGTTGCGGAGACTACGGCGCAGATTAAATTTATATGGCAACAGTTACTTACTGCGCAGAGCCGTTATAAGAATTACGCCGACAAGAGGAGAAGTTTTCCCGAGTTTGAGGTGGGAGACTTGATGCATTTGAAAGTCTTACCACGGAAGGGACACATGAGATTCGGAAAGAAGGGGAAACTGTCACCTAGATTGTGGGGCCATTTCCAATCCTAAAGAGGGTGGGGAAATAACTTATCAGTTGGTACTTCCTCCACAGTGATCCTCTTTACATGATGTGTTTCATGTGTCCATGTTGCGGAAGTACAACCCTGATCCTTCACAGGTGTTGAACGTACAAGACGTCGATGTACAAAGTGACGTGACGTATGTGGAGAAGCCGATCAGAATGATCGGGAGCAGACAAAGGGTACTGCAGAACCGTGCCAGTCAGTTCGTCAAGGTGGTATGGGAACGACATGGCAATGAAGAAACCACCTGGGAACTTGAGTCGGAGATGAGAGCCTCTCATCCGGAACTCTTTGTGTGAGATGTTTTGAACCTCTACATCGCTCGAATTTTCGGGACGAAAATTTCAAAAGAGGATTGTATTGTAAGGGCTCGAAATTTGTAAATCAAGGAATATGTGAATATTATTTGTTTTAATGATGAAAATTGGAAAATTGGTGGAGTAAATGGTAAATGGGCCAAAATTTGGATAAAGGCCCAAGTGTGGCCCAATAGACTATGGTTTGGATTTAAATTTATTTAAATGGGTCAAGAATGGTCAAATTGGGTCAAATACCCATTTGGGACCCAATGGATCAAGATGGTTATGCTTTAAGGTAAATGGGCTAGATGGAAATGTAATTGAGCCATAGGCCCAATGGTAATCCACTTAGAGTGAATTCAATGATTTTAAATCACCTAAGTTATTTGGAATTAAACAATGGTGATGTGGCCAAGTGGGACCCACCTCCACGTCATCAAGTGAGGTGGCGTGTGGGCCAAGGTTTGGTGGGGCCGGCCACCATGGTTGATTTGGTCAACCATGGGTGGAGTAATGGACTTAGGCTAAGTACCAATGGATTAACCTAAGGTAATTATCTAATTAATTAAATAATTAAATTATTTAAAATGGTAGTTAAGAGTGGTCAAAGTGGGGCCATGAGGTAAAGACTCACCTCATCTCAAACTCAAGTGAAACACGTTGGCTTGGTGGTGGTTTAGATAACCACCACCATAAAGCATTTTAAATATCTAAGAAAATATCTTAAGGTCAATGGGTATATATGTGATTTAGTATGGGGCTTGAATGGGCTTAAATGAGTAATGATTAGATTAATTACAAGACAAATTTTAATGTTTTGGTAAGTCAATAATGGACCTAAGTTAAGGACCTAAGTTGTGGATTAAATTTTGGGCTTAAGTAGGCATGAATTAATAAAAAGTTGTTTATGTGAAGGGTAGTGGCAAAAATGGTAAATATGGGCTAAAATGAAGAAACCCACTAAGTTATGATTTATGGGCTTGGAAATGATTAAAACTTGGATTGATTTGGTAATTTAATAAGGTACCGGATAGCGCGAGCGGTACGCGAGTCGGTAGCCGGATTGTCGGACGAAAACGAAATAAAGACGCGAGTCGGTATTCGGTAGGATTCCTACATTTTTGTAAGCCATGGATTGGGTGATGTTTTCTTTAATTTATTTTGGAAAGCATGTGATTGTCTTTAAGATGAGTTTTGGATTATGCATCTTGTCATGTTTTCCTTTAAATTATTTTGGAAATCATGTGAATGCCTTAAGATGGGTTTTGGATTAAATATTATGGGATGGTTTCCCTTTGATTTATTTGGTCATCAAGTAATTGTTTTAAGATGGGTTTTATTACTATTGAATTACATATATTACATGGCATATGGCATCTACATCTCATGCATGGCATGGGAGGGATATGACAGGGAAGGATGAAATGAAACCGGAGTCCATGCTCCGTCGGGGCGACCGATAAACAAGCATGGGGATATTTCACATATGTATTGTTATACCTTGATGAGGCTTTGCCATCAAGGGGGGGACTCTTGTAATTATGATACCTTGATGATGGTTTTCCATCAAGGGTGATGTTGTATTTATGGGTATACCTTGATGATGGTTCTTCCATCAAGGGGGGATGCCTAGTGTGGATCACATCTTGATGAGGCTTTTCCATCAAGAGGGTCATGGCACGATGATGGTATGGATTATATTTTGAACATTATGTATGGATGAAAAAGGGACATTGTACAATGAGGATGAGATTGATGGGTGGGATTCATGACATAGAACACCCATTGCATGACATTGTCCAAAGTGCATGGTTTTACTATAATAATATCAGTATACTGTTATTACTAATCCATGTGCTAGCCCTGTCCTACTGGGCGTGTTTTTCTAACGCCCTACTTCTACCCTAGCTGACGATGCAGGAGATGGCGGACCGGAAGGGCGAGACGCAAGCCAAGCTTAGGAGCTTGGGGAGGCGGACAAATTATTTTTGTTTAAGTTATTTTGGGGAATGTGTAATTGTATAATTTAGCTTGTCGGAAATGTAATAACTTAGATGGCTTGCTATGTTGTATATTTTATTTTGGACGGTGCAGTCTAGTGGCATTTTAGTAATTAAATGGATATTTCTTCCCTGCTATCTGAAAATTGATAGGATAGTGTCTATTATCATCCGCATTGATTTTTATGTGTTACGAGCTTACATTCTACGTGTGAACCATACTCGTGGATTTATGTTCCACGCACGAGTAGGGTTGGCCAGTTAAGGGTCAGGCTTTAGAAGCTCGGAACTTAACTCGCGTCGTGACGTCCGTGGCCTTTGTCACTTTTATGCAAAAAAAAAAATAGACTCTGATTTTCGGTGAAAAGGGGCGGGCGTTACAGTTTTTTTTTTTTAAAAGTGATAGAGAGCGGGACGTCACAATGCGAGTTAAGTCCGAGCTTCTAAAGCCCGACCCTTAACTGGCCATCCATACGTGTGCGTGAACTAAGTCCACTGAGATGGTTCACACGTATTAAGTTTATATTCGCGGAATATAATATAAACTGCGGATTATAATAGAACCTAACACTAGTCTATTTTTAGATAGCAAAGTACTTCGTCACTTAACCAAATTACCTTAAATTAATTATCCAAAATAAACCAATCAAACCATAACGAAATTATCTAAGTTATTACATCCCAAATTCTAGCTACTCAAATTACAAGTCCTTGAGTAACTTAATAAAATAACAATAAACATTCCCAAGCTCCTATGCTTGGCTCCATTCACGATCATCATTTCCTTCATTTCCTGTTTCATTCACTAGGGTAGAAGTAGGGTGTTAGAACAACGCGCCCAGCAGGAATTCTAGGTAAGGCTAACACATGGTTAGTGTAAAACATGCATATAAATAATATATAACATCAAAATCTTGTAAAATCATGCCATGCCATGTACGCAATGAGTCCCACCCATCACAATCAAATGTATCCTCTTGATGGGATTCTCATCATCAAGGTACCCCCACATAGGTCTTTCGGATGCCCCGACGGAGTGTGGCCCCTCCGGTTATCTCTTGATGGGATTCTCATCATCAAGGTACCCCCACATCGGTCTTTCGGACGCCCCGACAGAGTGTGGCCCCTCCGGTTATCTCTTGATGGGATTCTCATCATCAAGGTACCCCCACATAGGTTTTTCGGACGCCCCGACGGAGTGTGGCTCCTCCAGTCATATAGCCTTCACCCCATGCCATGCATAAGATGCTAATGAATCACATGCTATTTTATATGATAATTATAGCATTAAATCCTCATATTTGCAATATATTATCTTACAACATAACTCATCAAAATAAGATAAAACCATCACACATAACCATGGTTTCAAAGAGGTAGAATCCTACCCAAAACAACTAAGGTGTCTTTGAGCTTTAATCCGGCAACCGTTCACGATCGTGCCCCCTTTGTGAAGTCCCGTTACCTTATAACATATCCATGAGTCAAACCAACAACCTATTTGATTTGTAATAGTGTCTAAGTCCAAAAAAAAACACAACTTGTGGGGTTCGGCCATACACTATGGCCGAACCTCACCTATTTGATTTTAATCCTTCCTTTGATCCATTACTCCCTCATTTCTTAGTTAATCACTTAATAATTAATCATCCACCATTGGTAACCACCTAATCCATAAAAACCTTCCTCATGGGGTTCGGCCATTCATCATGGCCGAACCCATGATCTTTCATTTTTCCTCATAATTACATTCTATGCCATAAATCGTCCATGGTTAATTACTTGGTTTATTTACTTATGACCAAGTCCCAAAAATGATCCACAAAATGGTTCATGGGGTTCGTCCATACACCATGGCCGAACCCTATGATATCTAAATCCATAAATAGTACTTGGTGGGGTTCGGCCACACACCATGGCCGAACCAACACCTTTCTAAATTATTAACCATCTTAAAAAATTAATTACACATGACCACACTATCCATCATTGTCTCTCCATGGGGTTTCAGCCATACACATGGCCGAACCCTATGGTTCCTTATTTCCATTAAAACCTATTATACATCTATGATTGGTTCTCATACCTCCATCCATGTAAATCCTTTTAAACCTTTAACAAAATCATACACATACATTTATGATTTCCCTCCTTCATATCCATTAAAATCAAACCAATGTCTTTTCATGGGAACCGGCCATACAAAATGGCCGAACCCTGTGATCCATCATCTTCCCTTTTAAAATCACTTTAAACCCATAAAACTTCCTTAACTCTTTCCATGGGGTTCGGCCATACACATGGCCGAACCCTATGGTTCATCATTGGTTCTTTCATCCATAATAAAAATTAGGGTTCTGCCATGCAATGGCCGAACCATGTCCTTGACCACTTTTTCCTTAATTTTGCAATTTATCGAGCACTTACCGATTCCGCGTCTCCTCCGGTTTTCTTTCACTCCTTCTTGCTTCTTTCCTTCCTTAGCCTCTCCTTCTTCTTCTTGATCTTTTGGCCGAGTGTGAGATTCATTAATATAAAATCCCCAAGAGTGGTTCGGCCAAGAAGGGTATAGGTTTGAGAGAGAGAGATAGAATTCAGCCTTGCATAATAGCTTGAGATCAACACTTTTCTAAGTCTTTTGGTCTTGAGGGGTGATCGGCCAAAAGATGATTTTGAGGGAGAGAAGAATAGCCAAGAGGGAGAGGGAGAGTATGAGATGAATATTTTGTTTTCTTCCAATGATGTGGTCAGCCAAAGATGATGGCATTGGTGCAGCCCATTGTGTAACTCCCATTTCCTTAATCTCCCTCCTTAATGCTTCCCTTGGGGATTTCATCCAGGAGATGAAACTCCCAAGGCTCCAACGGCTGCAATGGGGTGCCTTGTGTAACCTCCACAAACCTCATTCATCTTCCATCTTGGGGGTTCATCCATGAGATGAAACTCCCATGTGCCCAACGACATGTGTTTGTTTGAAATGTGTAACCGCCAGCACTCCATTATTTGCCCATGTGGGGGTTTCATCCATGAGATGAAACTCCCATGTAGCCAAGGGTTTTGTCTTGCCTTAGACCACAAAACCGTCCATCTCCCCTTTAGTTCTCATTTGGGGGTTTCATCCATGAGATGAAACTCCCCCCTCCAAGTGTGAACCCCTTGTGTAACTCCCACAAAAACGCCACCTCCATTCATTATTCATCTTGGAGTTTCATGCATGAGATAAACCTCCCATGCATCCAACGTGGACCCTTGGATTTGAATTGTGTAACCCCCAAAACCTTTTCATCCAACTCACCTCTTATGTAATTTAATTCAAATCTATTTAACTCACTTAATTCAACTTATTCATTTAATTCAACTTATTCATTTAACTCAACTCATCCATTAAACTCAACTCACTTTTTTAATTCAATTTAACTCAACTCATTCACTTGATTGCATTCCCATTTAATTCAGCCCCAACCTAATTAGGCTTGAGCTCACTTGGTGGTCAACCAGGTCAACCATGACCCATTGGGTCCCACTTGAGCATTTCGGCCCAATTAACAAAATTTGATCCAATTAACACTCTTGACCCAATTGAACACATCTTACCCATTTATTTCTATTGGAAACATTTCCACAATCCGTTGGATCTTAATTGGGCAATGACCCAACACTTTACCCATCTAAGGTCCATATCTAATAATTCACAAATTAAATGGTAATTTTCATATATATTATTCACTTGAAAATCTGGGGTGTTACAGCAATGATCTGTCCATTCGAACTTGACTCGTTTCTGAGTCAATCGGGTGAGTGGGCAGCAATTTTGGAGAAGTCCATGATAAACTTACGGTAATTCCCAACTAGACCTAGGAAACTTCAGATCTCTATGACGTTCTGAGGTGGTTTCCAATCTTTCACTGCAGCTACCTTTGCCAGGTCCACTGTTATCTTTTCTGTCGTCATTATGTGTCCCAAGAAGTTGATTTTAGACAACTAGAATACACATTTACTTGTCTTGGCAAACAATCTGTTGTTTTCTCAAGGTATTCAACACAATCCGCAAGTGCTCGGCAAGTTCTTCTTCACTTGTGTAGTAGATTAGAATGTCATCTATGAATACAACCACAAACTTGTCTAAGTAGGGATGGACGATTCGATTCATTAACTCTATAGAGATTGCCGGTGCATTTGTCAATCCGAAGGGCATCACCACATACTCATATAGCCCATATCTGGTTCTAAATGTTGTCTTTTCTATATCTTATTCCATGACCCTGTAACGCCCGCCCCTTTTTCACTCGCTTTTCAAAAATCAGAGTCTATTTTTTTTTTTTGAAATGGAGAGTGAGAGAGGGCGCGGACGTCACGACGCGAGTTAAGTCCGAGCTTCTAAAGCCCGACCCTTAACTGGCCAACCCCACGCGTGCGCGGAACTAAGTCCACAGGAACGGTTCACGCGTAGGAAGTAAGCTCGCGTAATATAATTACGTGCGGAATGTTATAATAGAGACTATCCTACCGGTTTTAGATAGAAGGGAAGATACAACATTAAATTACCAAAATACCCCTATTTTCACATTTATGCCTCAAAACGATATTGTCCATAATGCATTTCAAACCATAGCAAGAAATATAAATTATACAGTCCGACGAGCTAAGCTACTTTAAATTACATCTCCAAAATGAAACTTAAATAAAACTAGATATCAGCTTCCCAAGCTCCTAAGCTTGGCTCCCGGCGTGTCCATCGTTTCCGCCATCTCCTGCGTCATCAGCTAGGGTAGAAGTAGGGCGTTAGTCAACGCGCCCAGTAGGACTCCGGGCAGGGCTAGCACATGGGTTAGTGATAACATGCATACCGACAATAATATAATAAACATATGATGAATGACATTCCATGGGTGCCTATGTCATGTGTCCCACCCATCCACCGTATCATCATAAAATATCGTATCCCCCTTGACGGGAAAGCCTCGTCAAGGTGTCCCCATTTTTGTTTCTCGGTCGCCCCGACGGAGTATGGACTCCGGTTATAGCATAAGAGTAATCCCCATGTCTGATTCTCAGTCGCCCCGACGGAGCATGGACTCCGGTTATAGCCCCTCGGGCTATCCCCATGTTTGCTTCTCGGTCGCCCCGACGGAGCATGGACTCCGGTTTCATTATTTTCCCGCCCATGCCATGCATGAGATGTAAGTGCATTATGCTATGTAATATACATATATATCTCATAAACTTAATATATCATACATAGCCATATAATGCAAAACATTAAAAATATAAACCATAGTATGAATATATAATTCATAAATCAAAAATCCATCATAATACAAATCACATAATTATCAAAATAGATTAAAATAACCATCACATATCCACGGCTTACAAAGAGTAGGAATCCTACCGAATACCGCTTAGCGTCCCGTTATGTTTCCGTTCGATAAACCGGTCGCCGATCGCGCACCGTTTTTGCGACGTCCCGATACCTTATTACACATTTACCGAATTAGTCGGTATTTTATTTCATGATTAAATCCCTAACTGATTACAACCTTAGATTCCTAATTACGTTACACGTTTATCAAAATCAGCCCCTAACTTAGCCACATTTCCCATTGGCTTAACCATATGCATAATTCCCATTTTGCCCATTTTAAATATTCCGATTTGCGAGCCTAAAACGCAGCAACTATCCGTTTCATTTACTCATCATAATATATCCATTTTCATGTCCAACCACATAGGGTTCGGCCATGTACCATGGTCGAACCCATGGTTCTTCAAGGTGGCTACACCTTACGGTTTTGCCACTCCTCTTCCATGCACATTTTAAATTCATATTTGACCCATAAGCTTGGGCCCATTTGTGATTCCCTAACCATGGCATCATGTACTTAAAATCAGCCACCTATTTAATTAATTTTGAAAAACATTTAATCCCATATATCATTCAATATTTGGCCCAAAATGTGGCCCACAAAAAGGGGTCATGGGTTCGGCCATACACCATGGCCGAACCCATGATGTCCATTTTCCAATTTCTTGGTCCATCTTGCCTCATTTAATCCTATCACAATTGAATTTAAATCATTCATTGAACTCCCCATTTTCATCTCATTTAAAGTATTAGCTACTATACTTACAAATCCATTTAAATTTTTTTTACCCATCTCCATCCTTTTCCATTCATTAAAATCACTAATCACCACCATAGGGTTCGGCCATACACCATGGCCGAACCTGTGGCTCATGGTCCATCTTATCCATGCCATTTTTAAAACCGAAATACCTATTTACATTCCTCATGGTTTTCTCATTAAAACTCCTTAAAAATCACCAACTTTTTTTAATCACTTAAAAACCTCAACATCATTAACCCTTCTCCATAATTTTAGACCTCAAACCCTAATTAAAAAATCATCCATCATTTACCATGGGGTTCGGCCATGCTACATGGCCGAACCCTATGGCCCATCAATCCATTAAAATTTCTATTTTTCCATGCTTAATCCATTCATTTTATTTTTTCCTTAAACCATCTCTTCCATCTCATCCATTTCTTATCCTACTGTTGGATGGATCTTAGATCCATGGCCCACAACATTTTTGGCCATATTTAGTCTAAGAAATGGATTCCATATCTTATCTTAAAAAAAATATATAAACTCTTGTTTTAAGAATTCTTACCACCCGACGACTCCTCCGGTCCTTCTTTGCTTCTCCTCTTACTCTCCTTAGCCTTCTCTTCTCTTCTTCTCCTTGATGTATGGTCAAGATGAGCTTGATCAAATGGTGAGGCCCTCTAAGCTTAGGGTCGGCCAAGATTGAGTGGGTTTGCTTGAGAGAGAGAGAGAGAGAGGATGAGGGGATAGAAAATGTCAACTTCCTTGGTCTTGAAGTGATAATTGTTTGGCCAAGCTTAATCTTTCTTTCCTTCTCTTCTTCTTCTCTTCTAATTTTTTCTTTTCTTATTTTCTCTTGGTGTAGGACGGTGGAGAGGTGGTGAGAATGAGAGGGATGAGATGGAAAACCCATCTCATTTCTTTGGTCTTACTTAGACCATGCTCCTCCATGATGGCCTCACCAACCAAAGTATGGGCTACCTTGACTTTGGTGGTGGTGGTTGAGACAAAACCACCACTAGCCAATGGTTTTGGGTGTTTGAATTTGGTGGTTTGGTCTTCCCATGTTGACCCCTTGACCAACCTAATTAATTAAATTAAATCCTCACTTAGGTTAATTAATTTCCATCCAATTTAATTTCATAAAATTTATCTATCTAAGAAATCCACCCATGGTTGACCAAGTCAACCATGGTGGACGGCCCCCACCTATACCTACCCCACTCGCTACCTCACTTGATGAGGTGGTTCCATTAATTTTAAATTAGATAATTTTACAATAATTTTAATCAATTTAATTCTCCTTAATCCACCTTAGTCCTCTCAATTTATCCATGGTTGACCAAGTCAACCATGATGGTTGGCCCCACCTTTGCCTTGGTCCACACGCCACCTCACTTGGTGAGGTGGAGGTGGGCCCCACTTGGTCATGCCATTTCATTTCATTACTAACTTAGAGGGTTTAATTCCAATTCACCCCTTTTAAGTTAATTGGCCCACCATTGGGCCCACGGCCCAACCAAATTATTTTCTACCCCTTTACCTTAGAGTTTGGACCAATTTTGATCCATTGGGTCCCACATGGTGATCGGGTCCACTTTGACTATCGTTGACCCTTCCGACGAATTCCATTCACTCTATGGTTCATTGGGTCCTTCTTGGGCCTTTGTCCCAAAATTTGATCCATTTGGCATTCCATCACATCAAAATCCAAATTAAAGTAAATAAATGCCAAATATATATTGATTTAAAATTTCGGGCTATTACAGACCCTGATATGATGATAACCTAACATGAGGTCTATCTTAGAGAAATTACTAGACCCTCTCAGCTGATCGAATAAGTCATCAATTCTCAGCAAAGGATATTTGTTCTTTATTGTGACTTGATTGAGGTGCCGATAATCCACACACATTCTTAGGGAGCCATGTTTCTTCTTGACAAACGATGATGGTGCTCCGCATGATGAAGTGCTATGTCGGATGAAACTCAATCGAGGTAGCTCATCAATCTACTTCCTCAGTTCGGACATCTCTGCTGGTGCCATCCTGTAATTTGGAAGTGACATAGATGCGGTGTCAGGGAACAATTTGATTTCAAAATCAATTTCCCGCTTGGGAGGTAAACCTGGAAGTTCAGTTGGAAAGACATCAGCATAGTCTTTCTGTAACGCCCTGCCCTTTCCCACCTTCACAAAATCAAAGTATATTTTTTTATTTTTTCATAAATGAGTGAGAGAGAGCGGGTCGCCACGATGCGATCAAGTCCGAGTTACCAAAATCCAACCCTTAACTGGCCACCATTACGTGTGCGTGGACTAAATCCATGATATTATTCATATACTCATCATTATAAGGCAAGGCAAGCCAATCACCATATACTTAAAATAAAACTTAAATATCATCAAAGCATAGCAAATAAGTCTAAGTTATTACAATCCAAAATATAGTTCTCCCAATACATCATTGAAATTCAAAACTAAATAATTTAAACATTAATCTTCCAAAGCTCCTACGCTTGGCTCCCTTCCGGTCCAGCATCCTTTTCATTACCATTCCCTATTCCATCATCTATAGGATAGAAGTAGAGCATTAGTCAACATGCCCATAAGGTATTCCAAGTAGGGTTATGTGGACACAGGATAATATAAATCAAGGTAGCTAGATCATATCATATTTGCAAAATATCTCATAAATAGTAAAAACAATGCATGATGTCCATATCATAATCATGCTTACTTATGTGTCATGTCATGTGTGTCAATGCCATATGATCTCTCACCCAATTTCCATATCCAATCACATCATAAATCAATATCAATCGTTTCCTTGATAAATCGTCATATCAAGGTTTACTTGGCCAATTACGTCCGCAGTATTTTGTGGTGGTAACCACCAGGTCATTGTATACCTTTCCACAAATTAACAACCGAGACTATCAGTGGAGTGTGGACTCCTCCCTCTGCGCAGGGTTTCAGTACCTTCCCAGGAGCACTTCGGCCCAAATTACACCGTACTTGTTTCTATCAACCCGGACAAAACCAAATCTTAACAGTTTACATAGCTTCATACAAGCTAGTCTCAAGCCCAAGTCATGTCCGGACCACTCAAGTTCTCCCAAAGTTGGGTCTGAATTTCTTGTGAGGGCAGAAAAAATATTTCCCTTGCTCTGGCTTCGTCTGTTGTTCACAAATCTAAATGTCTCCATTAACTATTGCTCGCTATACCGGCTCGACTGACCACTTCTGCCAAAGTAGCTGAGTTGAAATAGTAACTTTGTCTCTGATGTTTGGTCGCAAGCCTCGTTCAAATTTCTGGGCCTTCTTATATTCAGTGTCCACCATGTATAGAGCATAACATGATAGACGAAGGAATTCTTGATAATATTCTGCGACGGTCATGGTGCCCTGAACCAAGGCTATGAATGCCTGTGTCTGGTGCTCTTTCTCCTCTTCTGGAAAATAATGGTCCAGAAACATTCCAGCGAACTGATCCCATGTTATCTCTGTTCAATCTGCCGCTGGAATCTACCTTGTTGATGTTCGATAACTTCCACCATTTGCCGGCATCATCTACCAGTTCTGAGGTAGCCAGCTGTATTCGGTCCTGGTCATTGGGGATCTTGAGCAGCTAAGATCTTTGTAATATTCTCAATCCAGTTCTCCGCTCCTATCCCTCTTTCCCTTTGAAATAAGGGGGACATTGTTGTTGGAAATCTCTGACCATGGTTTGGTCCTGAGATTCATTAGAGGTTGTGCCTCCATTGCCGTTCTGGTGTTGCTATAGAACAGAGGTGACCACTGCCTGTACTAAGCTCTGTAGCTCGGGAGGCACCTCAGGAATTTTTACACTGTCCTGTCCATATTCCTAATGTGGGTTCTGTCGGGTATTTCTTCTTATCGGAGGCATTTTCCTAAGTCATTGAAACATTGGTTGACTTAGTTTGCTAACAAGAAATTGTGTTCACATACTTTGATGTTATAATTGTTCAAATAATCATACGGAGGGGAAAGTTCTGCTTAGTTCTCCTATATATCATTTGTGTTCCTTTCTTGAGGAAATTGCCTAGATGACATCTTTTATTTCTTTTTTAGGGGAGATTTTCTAAGTATCACATCATGTTTTTTGTTCGGGGAAGGAACTACCTATTTCGCTATGTTATATAAATCTACAATTTAAAGTGATTGTCCTTCCCTTGCTGTTGTTTTTCTCATCAAATGTTGTTCTCAGATTGAATACTTACAGTCTGATTCTCATCAAAGTAAATTAATCCGGCCCCCATGCAGCAGACTCCGAAGAGTCGGTCAGTTGGGATTCTTATCTGTTAGTGAGACATGATACCGTATTAATCTTACTTTACGAGTTTCAACACTTCTGGTTTCACTCTGATACCAACTGTAACGCCTCGTCCTTTCCACCTTCACAAAATCAGAGTATATTTTTTTTTTTATAAATGAGTGAGAGAGAGCGGGTCACCATGACGCGAGTCAAGTTTGAGTTACCAAAACCCGACCCTTAACTGACCACCATTACGTGTACGTGGACTAAATCCACTAAACATTTCACACGTTTTTCTGAATACTTGCAGAATTACTTATATGAATAAGATACTATTCATATACTCATCATTATAAGGCAAGGAAAGCCAATCACTATATACTTAAAATAAAACTTAAATATTATCAAACAATAGCAAATAAGTCTAAGTTATTACAATCCAAAATATAGTTCTCCCAATACATCATTGAAATTTAAAACTGAATAATTTAAACATTAATCTTCCCAAGCTCTTACACTTGGCTCCCTTCCGGTCCAACATCCTTTTCATTACCATTCCATGTTCCATCATCTATAGGGTAGAAGTAGGGCATTAGTCAACATGCCCAGAAGGTATTCCAAGTGGGGTTATGTACACACAGGAATAATATAAATCAAGGTAGATAGATCATATCATATTTGCACAATATCTCATAAGTAGTTAAAACAATGCATGATGTCCATATCATAATCATACTTACTTATGTGTCATGTCATGGGTGTCAATGCCATATGATCTCTCCCAATCTCCATATCCAATCACATCATAAATCAATATCAATGGTTTCCTTGATAAATAGTCATATCAACGTTTACTTGGCCAATTACGTATGTAGTGTTTTGTGGCTGCAACCACCAGGTCACTGTATACCCTTCCACAGGTTAACAACCGAGACTATCGGTGGAGTGTGGATTCCTCCCTCTGCGCAGGGTTTCGGGACCTTCCCAAGAGTAATTTGCCGAAATTACGCCGTACCTATTTCTATCAACCCAGATAAGGCCAAATCTTAATAGTTCACATAGCTTCACACAAGCTAGTCTCAAGCCCAAGTCATGTCTGGACCGCTCAAAACTTGGCTTGCTGGTCATATATGCTCCCTCCCATGCCATGCATGAGGTAATGTATGCAAGAATGCAATTTTATTTAAAACACATTACATCATTTGAAAGTCAGTTCGTAAACATATACAATTTGTTTAATCAAAGTAATCACCATATTTGGAATAAAAACTAGTATCATATCATATTCCATAGTGTTCTCAATAAGGTAGGAATCCTACCAATGTCCAATACTCTATCTTTGCTTGTCTTGTGAGGACAACGCTAGCAATCGCGTCGAAACAAATCACAGTCCCTTTGCAAATCTCTTTACCTTATTAAATTCAATAACATATATAAATTTGATTTTTCATTTTAATTTCATCACCCCCTCCATCCTACCAGGTAGACAGAGGCATCTGGAAGATCATCCAAAAATTAAACTTTTCAATTCAGTCAACTGAATCACACCCAGATACCATTTATTCTTTATCTGTAATCTTTCAGTCGACTGAATCATAAGATTCAGTCGGCTGAACATACAACTAGGTATTGTATAAACTTGCCCTGTGGACTTTCAGTCGGCTAACTTTGGGTCAAATCCTTTGTGTTCTCGGCCAGTACACATTCAGTTGACTGAATCACAGATTCAGTCAGCTGATATTGGATCGGATGATTTGTGTGTTCAGCCAGTATAAATTCAGTCGGCTATAATACCAACAAACCGCTTACGTGTTTGGTAACTATACCTTCAATCTACCTTCAGTCGACTGAATCATAAGATTCAGTCGGCTGAAACAACCAGATATCCCTTATGTGTTCGACCAGCACACTTTCAGTAACACCCCAATTTTTCAATAAAATGGAAAATTACGAAAATGCCCCTGAGTTGTGAAATTAATTATTTTGTGATGACAAAATAAGAAATGGTGGGGCCCATTGCTCAAATTAAGGTCATATGAGCTCATCATAAATATCAAATTTGATTGGATGGGTAATGAACATCAATTGGGTTGGAAATGGCTAAATGGGTCAAAGGGCCCAATTGGACCCAATGGGTCAAAATGGATGATTTGACCATTGTGTAAGCTTAAATTAAATAGGGTTAAGCCTATTTGATTGGAAATCAAGTAGAGAAGAAATGGGTAGGTTTGATCCATATGAGAAAACCACTTACAAATGACCAAAATACCATAATCGGGTCATAGAGTCAAAAACGGGTCAAGGAGCTAAAGGGGGGACCCAATGGGTAGGGTTGACCAGTTTGAGCATGGATGACCGTGTGGGCCCTCAATTGAACTCAAGTGTGAGTTAATTCAGCTTGAGTTAGGTTGATTTGAAATAAGTTGGATTTAATAAATGAGTTGACTCAAACTTAGTGCATTAAAAGTGATGAGTTGGATGAGTTGGTTTAGAATAAAAATATTCCGAGTTAGGTGAGTCAAGAGGAGATGGAAATGAGTTGTAATCTCACACAACAATTAATCAGAATTAATCTCAGCCGTTGGTATGAAAGGGTGCTTTGGCAAAGCCAAAAGACACCAAGGTTGGGTGGCACCTTTTCATGAAGGGTTGCATTGGTTCATTTCCCATGTGATACAATGTTTGGCACCAAGGGGTGCAACGTTTGGCACCAAGAGGTGTCTTGGTTGACACCCAACATCCACTCGTTTTTAGCAAGGTTAATGAGGGAGGATGAATGGGAGTTGGGGGGCTGAAACTATAAAAGAAAAACCTTACCATACATGGCCGTTTTTCACACCAAGGAAACCAAGAATTCCCATCTCTCTCTCCCTCTCTCCAATTCGTTTTCTTGGCTGAACAGCAGAGGTTTTTGGCATCAGTCAGTCAAGTATAAACCAGCAAGAAATTAAGGAAAGAAAGAAGAAATAAAAGAGAGAAACCAAGGATCAAAGTCAAGAAGAAAGGCTTGGGAAAATTGGTAAGTTTTTCATTGAGTTTTGTTGAAAAACATGGAACAAGTAGGGTGCGGATTGGGCCATGATCATGGCCGATTACACCAATGATTAACCTTGATTAAATGGAGGATTTAAAATGGTAAAAATAACCATTGGGTACGGCCACCATGGATGGCCGAACCCCATGTAAAAGATGGGTGGTTTTTCATGTTTTGAACATGGAAACCATGGAATTTTATGGACTGTTTTAGATGATTAAAGGTGTATGTTTTACAAAGGTTAAATCACAAATAAGAGTTTGATTTAGACCTAGTTGAATGATAAAGAAATGCAAAACCAAAGGTCATAGGGTTCGGCCACCATGGAGGGCCGAACCCCATGCAAATGATGGTTGGTTTTAAGGTGTTTGAAACATGGAAACCATAGAGCTTTGGTGGACTGTTTTTGGGTTTTTATTTAAGAATCAAATACATGTTATAGAAGGGATGATAAACATGGATCTGAATGACAAGAAGACTGAAGTTAATATGGGTTTAAACAGTAGATTTAAATTGATATTATGGACCATTTGGACCGGCCATCTTGGATGGCCGAATCCCATGAAATGTTGTGGTCATTCGGACAAAGTGATTAACTTATTTCTATGGTTTTGAGAGGTAAAAATACAGTAGTAATATACTGATTAATACTTGTCTAAATGAGGATTTAAAACACATACATAAGGACCAAGACATGGACATAGGGTTCGGCCACTTTGGATGGCCGAACCCCATGTTAGTTTTGATGATGTTGGTGAGTTTTAAACCATATAAAATATGGTGTTTGAGGTGATTTATGGAAGTTTAACTTGCTGTTATTGGTTGGCCAACATAGGGCTGAACCATGTCATTTTTTTAGGGTTAAGTTATGGATTCAAATCAGGGGTAAATCATGGACTAGTTGAACCAAGAGAACCCCATGGACTGTTTTTGGATGCCATGGTTGGATTGAATCCTATTGGAAACTATGATTTGTTTCATGTTTTTGATCTAAGAATTACCTAGTTTGAGTTGTGGATTTAATACTAAGTTGACCAACCATGTTATAAGATGGAAAGTGGAGACAAAAACCAGATTGGTGAGGATCGGCGATGTGTATGGCCGAACCCCACTAAGGGTCTTTGGTAACCCTATTGTGTAGCCGACTTTGTGATTGAAATTATGGGAAAGAGTGATTATTGATCAAAGGTAGAATTGTAACACCCCAATTTCTCAATGAAATGGAAAATTACCAAAATGCCCCTGAGTTGTTAAATTAATTATTTTGTGATGTGAATAAAGGAAATAGTGGGACCCATTGCTCAAATTAAAATCATATGAGCATATTATGAATGTTAAGTTTGACTGGTTGGGTAATTTTCATCATTTGGGTCAAAAATGGCTAAATGGGTCAAAGGGCCCAAATGGGGCCCATCGGGTCTAGCTGGGTTATTTGACCGTTTTGTGATTTTAAATTAAAAAGGGGTTAAGCCTATTTGATTGGAAATCAAGTGGAAGAAAAATGGGTAGGCTTGATCCATATGTAAAAACCAATTAGAAATGACCAAAATACCATAAATGGGTCATGTTGTCAAAACGGGTCAAGGAGCTAAAAGTGGACCCAACGGGTCGAGTTGACTATTGTTGACCGTGTGAACCCTCAAGGGAGCTCAAACACGAGTCAAATCAGTTGAGTGGGACTGAGGTGAGTTGGAATTAAATAAAAAGGTGAGTTAACTCATGTGCATTAAATGAAATGCATTAAATGTGATGAGTTGGGTTGGAATAAAAATACCTTGAGTTGGGTGAGTCAAAATGGAAATTGAATGGACTGTAAATCATTGAGTCTAATGGGAATTTGAAGAGGTTGGCCCAGCTTTAACCACCCAAACAAGTCCCACACATTGGGGACTTGTTTGGGGTGATTTCCATGATGTATTAAATGAGAATACATGGGATTGTGATGAGATGCTTGGGGATTTGAATGGCTGTATTGGTAGCTGCCAAGGGGTGCCTTGGATGGCACCCAATGCCCACCGTTTTGAGCAAGAAGTTATGAGGAATTGAGAGGTTTTTGGGGCTGAACTACAAAAGAACAACAAACACCCATGGTTGGCCGTTTTTGTCAAAGGAAACCCAATTGTTCCCATCTCTTTCTCCCTCTCTTCAATTGGTATTCTTGGCTGGAACAGCAGAGGCTTTTGGTACCAGATATTCAAGCATACAATCAGCAAGGAGTTAAGGAAACAAGGATTAAAAGTCAAGAGCAAAAGGCAAAGGAAAGTGGTAAGTTTTTCCCATTGATTAATGGTTAATAAAATGGGTAAAATAGGACATGATTTGGCCATGTGATGGTCAAATCTATCAAAGGGTTAAAATATGATTCCTTTATGCTCAATTAGATGGAAAGCATGGACATAGGGTTCGGCCACTTTGGATGGCTGAACCCCATGGAATTTTATGGTTAGTGTTGATGGTTTTGTAAGGATTAAACCATGCAAGAATAGGACCGATTTTAGAGGTCTAAGATACATGCTTTGGAAAGATTGAAAACATGGATTTGCCTGTTATAATTTGGCCATACCATGGCCGAATTTGACAAGGGTCTAAACCATAGAAGAAGGTGTCAAAAAGAAATGAAATGAACCATTGGGTTCGGCCACTTTGGGTGGCCGAACCCCATGAAAAGAATTAGTTAATGGTTATGGTTTTTGAAATTTAAAACCATCCATTTGGGGACTGTTTTTACATATTTTATTAAGATTTAAAATACATGCTTAAAGAGGGTTAAAACATGGGTTTGAATATCAGAAAAGGCTGAAGATATGTGGTCTAATCAGTGGAGTAAAATTGGAAAAGATGGACCATGGGGATCGGCCATCTTGGATGGCCGAATCCCATGATATGGTGTTGGTTTTTGGATGATTTCTTTGAGAGTTAAAACCTGATATTAATATACTGTTTATACATGTTTACATGAGGTTTAAAAACAGTAAACATAGCCATTGGGTTCGGCCACCATGGAGGGCCGAACCCCATGTAAAAGAATGTTGGTTTCATGTTGGAAAAACATGTAAACCATAGACTTTTTATGGACTGTTTTGGATGATTTCTTTGAGAGTTAAAACCTGATTTAATATACTGTTTATACATGTTTATATGAGGTTTAAAAAAAAACAGTAAACATAGCCATTGGGTTCGGCCACTATGGAGGGCCGAACCCCATGCAAATGATGGTTGGTTTTAAGGTGTTTGAAACATGGGAACCATAGAACTTTGGTGGACTGTTTTGGGTTTTTATTTAAGAATCAAATACATGTTATAGAAGGGATGATAAACATGGATCTGAATGACAAGAAGACTGAAGTTAATATGGGTTTAAACAGTAGATTTAAATTGATATTATGGACCATTTGGATCGGCCATCTTGGATGGCCGAATCCCATAAAATGTTGTGGTCATTCGGACAAAGTGATTAACTTATTTCTATGGTTTTGAGAGGTAAAAATGCAGTAGTAATATACTGATTAATACTTGTCTAAATGAGGATTTAAAACATATACATAAGGACCAAGACATGGACATAGGGTTCGGCCACTTTGGATGGCCGAACCCCATGTTAGTTTTGATGAAGTTGGTGAGTTTTAAACCATATAAAATATGGTGTTTGATGTGATTTATGGAAGTTTAAATTGCTGATTATTGGTTGGCCAACATAGGGCTGAGCCATGTCATTTTAAAAGGGTTAAGTGTTTAAAAGTTGATTAAATAAAGTAGGAAGTTAAATACTAAGTTGGTGATGTTCGGCCAAAGGGCATGGTCGAACCCCACATGATGCGGATGGGTCGTAGATGTGATTGAATAAGTAAATGATGTTATGACTTGCTGATTGGTATATGGATAAGGTACCGGAAGTCGAATGACGTGCGAGCTGTGATCGGGTGACGCGAAAGAAAGATCAGTTACTGAAGGGATTCTTAGTAGGTTTCCTACCTTTATTGTAACCACAATTTAATATGCTGTTTTATGTTGATTTCGATAAATTATATGATTGTAAAGTTATGTTTCTAAATGATATATATGCATAGACATCTCATGCATGGCATGGGATGATGGTGTTGTAACCGGAGGCCACACTCCGTCGGGGCGTCCGAAAGACCACTGTGGGGGTACCCTGATGATGAGAATCCCATCAGGAGGAATCCGAAGGCCACACTCCGTCGGGGCGTCCGAAAGACCACTGTGGGTTACCTTGACGATGAGAATCCTGTCAAGTGATGGCTGTGTTGAATGGTGATGGGTGGGACTCATTACATGTTCATTTCATACATAGCATGATTTTATGGAATTTTGTCTCACATGTATTATTATGATATTATTTGTATGTTTTAACTAACTATGTGGTAGCCCTATTCGGAAACACTACTGGGCGCGTTGATCTAACGCCCTATCTATATCCTTAGTGGATGATGCAGGGAAAGGAAAGAACGTGGTTGAAGAAGAGGACCAAGCACGGAAACTTGGCCGGTTTGAATGATTTTGAATGGACTATTCATGGATGTGTTATTTGAATTATGTGGACAATGTAATTTGGTAGCTAGATTTGTTGGCATGTAATAAGTAGATAAGTAGATGTTGTGGATTAGTTTATTTTGGATGGTTGGATTGAATAGTAGAATAATATAGTTAGTAATTTTGGAGAATAAGATTATGTAATTTGCTATCTAATATTGAAAAAAATGGAATAGTCATAGGTTCTATTATAACCTCAGTTAGAATAAGACTAAGTTAATTCCGCGAGTTATATATATACCATGTGCGGATCAGTTTTATGGACTTAGTTCATACGCACATGGGCTTGGCCAGTTAAGGGTCGGATTTAGAGATCCGAACTTAACTCGCGTCGTGACACTTCGCCCCGATCACATGATTATTATATTTAAAAAAAAAATAAACTCTGAAAATTAGAATGAAAAGGGCGGGGTGTTACAAGAATAATCATGTGTATGGTTGTATGGACCTTAGCAAGACATGTTTAAAAGGGTTAAGTGTTTAAGACTTGATTAAATAAAATAGGAAGTTAAATCCTAAGTTGGTGATGTTCGGCCATGGGAATGGCCGAACCCCACATGATGTGGATGGGTCGTAGATGTGATTGAATAAGTAAATGATGTTATGACTTGCTGATTGATGTATGGATAAGGTACCGGAAGTCGAACGACGTACGAGTCGTGACCGGGTGACGCGAAAGAAAGATCAGTCACTGAAGTGATTCTTCAGTAGGTTTCCTACCTACTTGTAACCACGGTTTTACCCAGTTTTTCTTATGATACTCTTGTTTTAATATATATGTGTTTCAAATGATATATTATGCATTAACAAATGGCATACAGGCATTGGCATCTCATGCATAGTCATGGGATAATGAATGAAGTTCTACAGTGATGGCTACGATTGTACATGATGGGGGTTGCCCATTGCATGTACATATTGTATAGAAGAGATGAATGTTGTTGTAATTTACCTTGTCGGTGCAAGGCACGTCAAGTGATAGCTACGATGGTACATGATGGGGGTTGCTCATTACATGTGCATCGCTTATAGAAGAGATGAAGGTGTGTTGTAATTTACCTTGTCGGTACAAGGCACGTCAAGTGATGGCTATGAAAGTACATGATGGGGGATGCTCATTGCATGTGCATATTTCATAGCATTGTTTTACCTGTTTTGATGATCATGTATTATGATATGTATATGCATGTTTTATATGCTAACATGTGGTAGCCCTGATTCGGGAACCTACTGGGCGCGTTGATCTAACGGCCTAATTCTATCCTCAGAGGAGATTGCACGTACAAGCAAAGGGAAAGGAAAGGTCATTGACCGGGAGGGGAGTTGAGCCTAAGTGCTTTAATGATGGATTTGGATTACATTATATTATTGTCATTTGAATACTATTGTTGGACATGTAATAATTCGTTATTTGCTATGGTTTGATTAGGATAATAACCTGTGGATGGTTGATCTATGTTATTTAATATTTAAGATTGTTACTTGCTATCTCGTCTTTCTATTCCGCAATTATCTAGATTATTCCGCATGTTGATGTTAGTTCCATGTGTGATTTACTATCATGGTCTATTCCATGTACATATGGGTGGCCAGTTAAGGTTCAGACTTGGGTAGTTTGAACTTAACTCGCGTCGTGACGCCGCCCGCTCTCTTCCGATGTTTATTTAAAAAAAAAAAAAAATTAGACTCTGAAATTCTAGGAGAGGGCGAGGTGTTACACTTTCAGTCGACTGAATCTTGAGATTCAGTCGACAGACTTTTTGTCAGTTCTTTCTGTTTGCATGTCTTGTACAAACCTTCTCCATAAATTCATTATTTAACACATCTAAACATGGATTTCATCTTTCATACTTTAATTAGTAAATTTACTCTACCCACTAGCCAAGGTTTGGGTCTTTTCCATAATTCATTCAATTCTTAGTATCATATCATGGATTTGAATATCACCTTATTTTCTTTTCAACACATTACCATTTCTTGGATGGATTTCCAACTCCATGGCTTTATAACAATTTGGCCATCCATTCCAACCAATTATGGAACTCATGGGTTCGGCCACACCATGGCCAAACCTATGGTTTCCTTGGAATCATTCCTATGTTATTAAACCTTAAACATACCTTCTTTCTGTCTCCTTCTTTTCTTTTTGATCTGTCTGTTCTTCCTTAATCCTTCTTCTTCCTTCATTGCTCTTCAAAGTCTCCAATTATAGAGGTAGAGGTGGGAGAGAGAGAGAGACGAGAGGAGAGAAAATCCTTTGCTCACAAGTGGAGGAGTTGGCCAAGGGGTGTGGAGTGCCCCTTCGTTTGTGTCTTTTTGTATAACAGACTAATCTCTTCATTTCCTCTCATCATGGCTTGGTTTAGCCAATGTGTCCCCTGGTTTAACCAAGGAGACCCTTGGCTTAAACCAAAGAGACCACTTGACTTCCAACGAGTCCCTTGGCTTCATGCCCCTTGAGATGAAAACCTTTCATCTTGTCAACTCAACAACATCTTAACTCAATTGAACTCACTAGTGGTTGACCAAGTCAATCATGACATGGCCGGCCATACATGTGGTGACTTGGTCACCACATGGCACTTGGGTCCCATCTTGGCCATGTCACTTGATGATGCAGCACCTTGCTTAATTGGCTTCCATGTGATGACATGCATGCCACATGGCAATGCCACATCACTCACATGCCACCTCACTTGATGAGGTGGACTTTAATGCATTAAATACATTAATTATCCAATTAAAATAATTTAATTAAACTTACCCAATTATTTAAGAATTAAGTTTATCTATGATCATTAGGTCTTAATTGGGTAATTGACCCATTTCCTTGCCCATTTACTGTCCATTTCAACCATTTAATCTCAAATTCATTTAATTCGCAATTCAAATGGACCAATCTATTATATTTATAATCTAAGGAAAATATGGGGTGTTACACTTTCACTACTACTGGTAAGGTGGAGACGGGTGAATCTTCAAATTTGATGTTGTTTAATAGATAGAACCCGTCTGACTTCACCTTGAGGCTTTCCACATTTGGACATTTTCTGTGCGTCCCCATACACGATGAATTTCTGTCCCTCAGGTGACAAAAATGTGACTATCCTGCCATAACATTCAATTCATGCCTGATAGGTGCTCAACCAATCCATACCGAAGATCACATCATACTCGGTCATATCCATCACTAAATAGTTGAAGTCAAAGTGAAAATCAGCCAATTCAGTATTAACAGAAGTGAAAATCATTTCAAGTTATGTGCTGCCAATAGGTGATATGATAGTGAGGGCAGATGACAATTGCTTAACCAATATACCCGTAACAGAAACAAAAGATGCAGACAAGAAAAAATGTGATGCTCCCGAGTAAAATAAAGCAATTACGTATGAACTACCAATGATGGCCATACCTCGGATCACAAAGTGATTAATTGTCTCTGGAGCGAGAACAAGAGGGTATACTTGTCCCAAGCTACTGGTGCTGGGGGTCACCTCAACTGAGTCTGTGACAGAGACACATGGGTCTAAGCTGGTCTACTTGGCGGACGGTAGAATGTCTGCGCTGGAGGCCCTTGACGAAGCTGAGGAAAGGTTCTCCTGACATGATCTGTTTGCCCACACTGGAAGCATGAGAAGGTGAAGCCAGAAGACTGTGTGGCCGGTGTCCTACTGGTGTTGTGGATAGTTCCTCTTTGTGTTACCTGATTGCCCGCAGTGATAACGTGAGAATATACTGCCAATGGACTGTACAACAGATGCAGAAGCTGAAGGATATGGTGCATTTGGATGAAATTTCTTATGATGTTGGGATGAAATTGCACCATTTTGTTTCCTTCTACGATCCATGAAACTTGTTGAGTCTGCCAGATCTTTCTCAATGGTGATTGTCCCGCTCACTATCTCTACATATGGCTTTGCTAACGGGGATATTACCCTTGACCAGATAGAGGGTCGAAGTCCCCTTTCAAACTTACGGGTCTTCTTCAGCTCAGTATCCACCATGTAAAGAGCATAAGTGGACAATCGAGTGAACTCCACTTGGTAATCCGTAACTGACATGTTTCTCTGCACCAGATTTATAAATTCAAGTGCCTTGATTTCTCTTTCTTCTTTAGGAAAATAGCGTGCTAAGAACAGCTCAGTGAAGTCCTTCCATGTCCTATTCGACAGTAGCTCATCTTCTTCGACCATTTTTCACCACTTTCCAACATCGAGTTGAGAGCAGGCCAGAAGGATTCGATCTTCCTGATCTGTGATTTTGAGTAACTTGAATGTCTGGGTGATATTCTCCGCCCAATTATCAGTTTATATTGGTCCTTCTGTGCCATTAAACTTAGGAGAATGTTGTTGCTGGAAGTCTTTTTCTATGACCCAATTCCCAATGTTAGTGGCTTGGGCCACACCAGTCCCAGTCTGAGCTGACTGCATCACTGTATGTACTAGATTCTACAGGAAGTTCTGAACTTCCTGTAAGGTCTCGGAATTTTGGAATTAATATAAATGTGAATATTATTTATTTTAATGATGGAAATTAGAAAATTGGTGGAGTAAATGGTAAATGGGCCAAAATTGGATAAAGGCCCAAGTGTGGCCCAATAAACTATGGTTTGGATTTAAATTTATTTAAATGGGTCAAGAATGGTCAAATTGGGTCAAATACCCATTTGGGACCCAATGGGTCAAGATGGTTATGCTCTAAGGTAAATGGGCTAGATGGAAATGTAATTGGGCCATAGGCCCAATGGTAATCCACTTAGAGTGAATTCAATGATTTTAAATCACCTAAGTTATTTGGAATTAAACAATGGTGATGTGGCCAAGTGTGGACCCAAGGTTTGGTGGGGCCGACCACCATGGTTGATTTGGTCAACTATGGGTGGAATAATGGACATAGGTTAAGTATAATAAATTAACCTAAGGTGATTTAAATAAGTAAATGGGAATTAAAGTAACTAAGTAATTAAATAATTAAATTATTTAAAATGGTAGTTAAGAGTGGTCAAAGGGGGCCCATGAGGTGAAGACTCACCTCATCCCAAACTCAAAAAAATAGAACACGTTGGGACTTAGAGGGGTGGAATTATAAGCCATAAAGCAACTTAAATATCTCAAAATATCTTAAGGTTGGTGAAGGTAATTAATGTAAAGTAAAAAAATGGGGATAAGCCTTGATGTCTTTTCCCATTCTCTTTTCATTCAACTCTCTCCATTTCCACTCTCCCATGGTCGTCCCCTACATCCAAGTGAAGGAGAGAAAGAGAGTTAAGGAAAAGAGAAGAGAAGAGAAGGAGAGAAGAAAGAAGTGGAATTTTGAGAGAAATCACTCTAAGGTAAGGGATTATCATCTTCCCTCTCATAATTTTCCCCTCTCCCTCTCTCACACAAAACTTACCTTGGCTGATTCTAGGGTTGGGGATTGCCACCCTTGATCAAAGATCTTAACCTACCAAAGATTAAAAGGAAGGAGAAAGGAGGCTACGGAGACCGACGGGAGCGGCGGAAATCGGAGGAGACATCGGATAGTGAGTATTTCTTAAACAAGAAATTTTGGATTTTAGGGTTTAAGATTTGGGTTTTATTTTGTGAATTTAATGGTAGTCAAGTAAATTTATGCTATGGATTTTAAATCCATCAAACGGAATGAATGGAAAAGTGGGCAAAAACCCTAAGTGGAAAAATTAGGGTTAGGGAAAAGAAATAAATACTTGGATTATGTGCATTGGGTAATTTATGAAATTAAGCATAGAATTGAATGATTGGAAGAAAATCATGGGCCATAGGGTTCGGCCATGTGGTATGGCCGAACCCCATGGTGGGTGATTTGGTATTGGATTTAAATAATTAGGGTTTCAAAAAGATGGAAGACAATGAGGGTTTTATCTAATGAAAATTAGGGTTGTAGATGAATGAATGGGAGTAAGTTGTAAAATGGTTTTATGATGAAAATGCAAAGGGGTTTATGGCATTGAAATGCATGGAGGAAGTGAACCTTGAGCCATAGGTTCGGCCATGGTGTATGGCCGAACCCTATGGTGATCAAATGGTGGAACGAAGGGTTGTGAATAATGGAAAGTAAATGGGAATGCTGGTGGTGTTGATGGACCCGAAAATGGTTTTAGCATTGATATTTGTAATGGACTCTAATGTAGCTAAGGATGATGGTTTTAAGTGTATGAATTAAACCCTTCATGGAGGGATTTGTGATAAACCCAAATGTGTAACAATGGACCCAAGAAAAATGGGGAAAGGACACCATGGGTTCGGTCATGGTGTATGGCCGAACCCATGGCCGAATTGTGATCCATTTTGGTGGGTTAAATTGGAGGATGAGTGATGTTCATGGTCTCCAAAGAGTATGAATGGGTAATGGATTCATTGTAGTTTAAATGTATGAGCTAAATCCCATAGGAAGAGTTGATGAATGAGGTATCTTGAAACCATGATTCATTACCCATCTAAAGGGTTAAGTGTGGGATTTTGTATGGGTTTAAATGAATGAGGGTTAGGTTAATAAAATGGTTAATTTTAATGGCTATGTGACATGGGTCAATGGGTAATTAATGGACCTAAGTTGGGGATCTAAGTTTATGATCAATTATGGACTTAATCATGCATGGATAAATGAGTGATTAAGCATGAAAGATGAGGTAGTGGGAAAACCATAATTAGTGGTCAAATTCAAGAGTTCCATGGAAATTGATCATGGACTTAGGGGATCTAATGTAATAACCCTATGGTAATGTGTTACAAATTTTAAATGGGTTTAAAAAGCCAAGGAAAATGGGAAGATTGATGGGTTTAATAGATGACGTGGGACCCACAAAACCTAGTTAGTGAAGTTCGGTCATGATGTATGGTCGAACCCCAATAAGGTATGATTAATGGACTTAATAATGGTTAAAACATGGACTAATGATGAATGTGTAATAAGGTACTGGACATCGCAGGCGGTGCGCGATCGGCGACCGGGTTTATCGAACGGAAAACGTAAAAGGACGCGAGTCAGTATTCGGTAGGATTCCTACCTATTTGTAAGCCATGGATGTGTGACGGTATTTTTGTCATATTTTATTGATTTTAGTATTTATCTTATGATGGGTTTTTTATAAATATGGATGCTATGTTTAAGATGGATTTTATTTAATAGCTATGAACTATGATTAAGGTTATGCATTATAAATTAAGGCTATGTATGATATCTTAAGGTTATGAGTTATAAATAATACATAGCATAATGCATTACATCTCATGCATGGCATGGGCAGAAAAAAATAAACAAACCGGAGTCCATGTTCCATTGGGGCGACCGAAAAACAGGCATGGGGATATTTTGATAACCGGAGTCCATGCGCCGTCGGGGCGACCGAGAACAGGCATGGGGACACCTTGACGAGGTTGTGTTCCGTCAAGAGGGATATGATATTATGCTGTTTGGATGATGGGTGGGTTGCATATCATGGACACCCATGACATGGCATTTACTTTACAGTTTCATTATATGATGGTTTATCAGCTTTCATTGGGTTATTATCAGTATGCTGTTATTACTAATCCATGTGCTAGCCCTACTCGGAGTCCTACTGGGCGCGTGGTCTAACGCCCTACTTCTACTCTAGCTGACAATGCAGGAGATGGCGGACCGGAAGGGCGAGACTGAAGCCAAGCTTAGGAGCTTGGGAAGGCGGACTAGTTATTTTGTTTAAGTTGAAATTATTTCATTTTGGAAATGTAAATTGAGTAAACTATCTTGTCGGAATGTAATAACTTAGATGGCTTGCTATGTTTAGATTTTATTTTTGGACAATACAGTTTAAGGGCATTTTAGTAATTATACGTATGTTTCTTCCCTGCTATCTGAAAATTGGTAGGATAGTCTCTATTATCATTCCGCATGTAATTTTATATTCCGCGAGCTTACTTTCTACGCGTGAACCGTACTCGTGGACTTATGTTCCACGTCCGCGTAGGGTTGGCCAGTTAAGGGCCGGGCTTTAGAAGCTCGGAGCTTAACTCGCATCGTGATGTCCGTGCCCTTTGTCACTTTTATAAAAAAAAAATGTGTACTCTGATTTTACGGTGAAAAGGGGTGGGCGTTACACTTCTAGTGTTACGACTAGTCTCTTTGACACGTTCTGCCGTACATCTTGTACGTCTTCAAGGCGACATTTTTCTATGTCAAACAATGACGGTTAGAAAATTCCTCATCTTATAAACTCATGAGTATGCTCATTCCAACAGGTACTATCATATCTGTTAGTGCAGAAGCTAGCCGAGTAACTTATTTGTCAATTCCATGACTTAGGTGAAGCATTGTACCTGAAGTTTAAGCAATGATCAAGACTCAAGTGATGAAGACTGAATCAAGAACTCAAGCGTTGGAGGATCAAGTGCGGATTCATCATCACTATGTATAGCTATCACAAAGGTAATTTGGCCATAGATGACTTTAGGGGGAACCCAACACCTTAGGATGACCTTGCATAGGCTTAGTTGAATATGTTGGTAATGGACATAAACAAGCCAAGAGGTTGCTTGACAATGAATTGGATCTCAACTTGGCAATATGTATTTGGTTTCACTATCAGCACAACCAGTCATTCTCACCGACCCCTCGGTGGAGAAGGGATCGACCCATCATGATCATAGACTGGTTGGCATGATTGACAGAGGTTCTAGATCATAGAACTGTCATTCTTGGTATGCCTCTGTTCGAGAGTCTCATATGCACCGACATCTCGGTGATGAGCCTATCGACCCATCGTGGTCATCAACTCCTCGATCTGAACAAGGTGAGTTCTGGGCCTTAGAACTCAAAGGGGTGCTCTTAGGAACACAGACCGTTGGAAGACAGACCGGTCGAGATACCAGGATCGACGCCTCGGTGGGGACTACAAGTTATTCTTGGTGGGACAAGTTTCGAGACCTGAAACTTTGTCTGTAAGTGTTGTCCTAAACCAAGAATCTCATATGGATCGACCCCTCGGTGCCATGGCTATCGACCTATCAGTGACAGAGACCCTCCCTAGCCTTAGAACACTCATTGGTAAATCATTAGCATGCCTAGGGGAATGGATCAAAGACTTGGAGCATCCATGAACAATGTTAAGAAAAATGTTGAGTGTCAAAATGTCATGACTTGGGAGTCTCTTTCACTCTACCAAATGAAATAATCAACTGGTACAACTACCCTGGTTGGATAGAACGCTGAAAAGTCTTTTCATAGAGCCCAAGAACCCTTAAATTGGAGTTCGGAGTGGAGAGCATTTTTTACTGAAAACTGTCCATACGATCCAATCATAAGAACAACCCATCGTATGGAATTTTGTACGACCAGTCGTGAAAATGACAATCTGTTCTCCGTGTCAGTTTTCTACCCTTTGGGAAATATTTAATGCGCAGCGGTAACATTCCAACGGCTCTTTTGGCTACATAACCCATTGTCGGGTGGCGACCGATCGTCTGTGTTAGCTCAGGACCTTCACTTGTTTGCCTATTTAAACATCAAATCAAGTTGGGTTTTGGTTGGACACTCCATGGACATTTTCCAAAGGTAAATTCTAAGGAAAATCTTGTGCTCCCCACCTCATCTCCATGCACTACACTTGGTGAATCAAATATCCAATCTTCTTGATTGTGATTAAGAAAGAGAGAGAAAGAAATATAGATCTAGGAATCCATTGGCACATCTAAATCCTAGAGACCTCCAATAGATTGTGATTGATCATACACAAGGCATATCTTCGACATCATCGACATCACATTGGGAGAGCATCCTCAAAAAACATACATCTACAAGTGAGCTCATACAAAGGCAAGTGCTTCTTTGTGATTTTATTTTATAAATCATCTTGTCAAGTGGACTAAGGCAAGGAACCCGGAACCACTATAAAAAAGTAGAGGGATAAGGGAGTAGACCTTGCGTTTGTCGAAACCTTCAAAATCTAGGACAAGTGGATTAAGGAGGCTTGGCTCCGGAACCACTATAAAAAATCTAGAGCATTGTCTCTAGCACATGTGGTGGGTGGAATTCCCAACCAATTGAGTACGGTGGATGTAACACCCCGATTTTTCAATATATCCATATTTACGAAAATGCCATTGGAATGGTGAATTAAAAAGATATGAATCCTAGATGGGTAAATATTGGGTCAATAGCCCAATTATGATCCAATGGATCAAGGATAGAATTCGGTTGGAAAAAATTGGGTCAAGAGGTTCAAATGGGACCCAATGGGTCGAGTTGACCATGTGGACCACGTTGACCATGTGGACCATCAAGTGAGCTAAAAGGGTTGAGTTAAATTATGTTAAGTTAGGCTGAATTGAGTTGGAAATGGATCAAATAATGGAGTTGACTCAAGTGCATTAAATGAGTGGTATTAAATGGGGTGAGTTGAGCCAATGAGTTGGTGAGTTAAATTGGAAGCCATGGAGACCTTTTAATTCAAATGAGTCAAGTGGGGAGGTGAGGAGTTACCTTGATCTCAAAGACCTCAAAACAAGCTCCCACACGTTGGTTACATGGGAAGTTTCTTCCATGCATGAAACCCCCACATGGGGCGTTAATTGGAATCAACGGGAGATGGACGGTCTCAAGAGACACACCCAAGGGTTTCAGCCGATTGGACAAGGGAGGTGAAGAGGCATGGGTGTTTCATCACAAGGATGAAACCCCCAAGCAAACCATAAAGGAGGAGATGAAAAGACATGGGGGTTACCAAGGGGTGTCACCAAAGGACACCACCTTTGAGTAACTCTCATTAACCAAGGAAGTTAGAGTTTTACATCACTCTCTCACTCTCCTTTCCTTGGCCGTCCCTACCTCACAAAGACAAAGAAATACTTGGAGTTTTCTCATCTTACTCTCTCCATCCTTCACACAAAACCGATCATTCATCAAGACCAAAGGAGCAATAAGGAAGGAAGGAAGAATCAAAGGCAAGAAGAGAAGCTAAAGAGATTGGTAAGTACTCCATGGAATTTTGTTAAATTATTTGGATAAAGAGAGCATGATCCGGCCATTATATGGCCGAATCTATCAAAGGTTAAACCATGGAAGATAATGCTTAAAAAGGGTAGAAATATGGATCATAGGGTTCGGCCACTTTGGATGGCCGAACCCCATGAAATGACTTGGTTATTTGTATGGTTTTGAGGGATAAAAACCATACAATGATTTAAGGTATTAAGTTGTTTAACATGGAGCTATGATGACATTTTGGGTCGACCATTGAGTGGCTGAACCATATTGATTTTATGGCTAAGTTGTTATGCACAAACCATGCATAAATATTGGAGGGTTTGCATTAAGAAAACCTTAGGGTTCGGCTAAGTGTATGGCTGAACCCATGGACCATTTTATGGGTTATATGGAGTATTAATATGATTAGAAATTATTGTTGGTTTTATAATGTTTTAAAGGGCCTAAATTATGGATATATGGGTAAAGCATGGTTCGGCCATTGCATGGCCGAACCCTAATCTCTGTGATGAATAAAAGAACCAAAGGTGAACTATAGGGTTCGGCCCTAGGTATGGCCGAACCCCATAGAAAGAGGCAATGGTCATGTTTGGGGTTTTGAAGGATAAAAATTATGGAACATTATGAACGTCGTAGATAGATTTTTAGTATGTAAAACTATGATGTTAGAGTATGTTATTGATCATGAACGTGCATGAATGGCAAAAGTGTACATAGATGGAAATAAGGAACCATAGGGTTCGGCCATATGTATGGCCGAATCCCATGGGGTGATTTTGATGGATTTAAGTAATTTTGGAACCAAGAAAATGATGGAAGATTAAGGGCTAGTTAATTACATGAATAGATTGGCAACTAGTCTTAAGTATGAAGGATTAAAGAACCAAGTGTGAGATAGTGAGGTTCAGCCATGTTGTATGGCCGAACCCCACTAAGGTGGATTTGTTTTGGATGATGGTGGTTAGCAAAATTAAACATTGGTTAGACCAATGGCAAAACTGTAAATACAAGTCAAATTATAAATATGAATGAATTGATCAAAGGACTTGAAAAGAGGGGTCCAAAACCAAAGTGGTAAGGTTCGGCCATGTTGTATGGCCGAACCCTACCAAAGTGTGTTTGAAGTGTGAGGTGTTTAATAAAAAGAAAGGACAAATTCAAAGTGGGTGAGGTTCGGCCATGGGGTATGGCCGAACCCCACAAGGTGGTTTTTGGGACTTAGATTTAAATGGAAATTAAATGATTAGTATCTTGACTTTCTGTTATATAAATAAGGTGTTGGGACTCCTTGAACGGTGCACGAGTCGTGAACGGGTGACGGTTAAGAAGAACGGACATTTAAGTGACTTTTAAGTAGGTTTACTACCTCTTTGTGACCACATATTATATTTGGTTTTACTTTGATTTTGATGAGTCATTTATGTTAAAGTATTATGTTTCAAATGGGATTTGAATGTTAAGATTTATTTACAAATGACATGTATTCATTGACATCTCATGCATGGCATGGGATGATGGTTATGGATACCGGAGCCCACACTCCGTCGGTATGTCTGTAATGCAACTGTGGGGCCTCCTTAAGTGATGAGAGTCCCACCAGGAGGAATAACTTCATGATGAGAGTCCCATCAAGAGGAAATGAAGGAACATTGTGGATTACCTTGACGATGAGAATCTCGTCAAGTGATGGCTATGTATAATTGTGATGGGTGGGACTCATTACATGTGCATACATACATAGCATAGTTTTTGTAAGTTTTGTTGACCATGTACTACTATGATATATGCATGTTTTATACTAACCTTGTGGTAACCCTAATCGGAAGACCTACTGGGCGTGTTGATCTAACGGCCTATTTCTATCCTTAATGGATGACGTAGGAAAGGGAAAGGCAAAGACCGAGAATCGCGAGGAAAGCCAAGCATAGAAGCTTGGGTGTTGGAATGGAGTTTATTTATTGACGTTTTGAATACATTTTTATGGACATGTAATAATGTAGATAACTGCTATGGTTTGATTTAAGTTTGAATGAATGTTTAGTTTAAAGTAATCATGACTTGTGCTTTGCTATCTAAACCATTTAGTTCCACATATTTGATTTATTCCGCAATCAGTTATGTATATTCCGCAAGTCTTACTTAGTTCTATGTGTGGTTTAGTTTTCATGGACTTGGTCCATGCACACATAGGTTTGGCCAGTTAAGGGTCGGACTTTGGAAGTATGGACTTAGCTCACGTCGTGACGCTCCCTACTCTCTTCCACTTTACTTATTATAAAAAAAAAAAAAATTAGACTCTAATTTCGAGTGAGAAAGGGAGGGGGGGGGCGTTACAGTGGAAGTCCTACTCTATTTGTGAGGGTGTAAGTCCCCACATAGTGAATTCAAGATAACCCAAGGTTGGGTTTGTCCTTAAAGTGGATGTAGGTTGTTTAACCGAACCACTATTAATTGGTCTTGTAGGTGTTGATCTTTACTTGTGTGATTATTCTTATAATTGTGAACACTTTTAATCACACAACCATCTCTCTTAATTAACATTATTAATCCTCTGCAAATTTGTTAATTAATTAAGAAATTTGTGAAGACCATAAAAATTGGGGATTATTTTATTCACACCCCCGCCCCCCTCTCTCCCCCCTCCTCCCCTCCTGGGATAATCTCGGTCCTTGTTCTAGCACCCAAGGGAACTTTCAATTGGTATCAGAGCCTGAGTTCTCTTCTAAAGGATTTAACCATCCGAGTTGATCTGTGCTAGAACACCATATGGGTACTCCAAAATTTGCTCACTATTCTCTATTGTTTGTTTACTTTTACTTGAAAACAAAAATAGAAAATAAACTTTCATCCCATGATGAAAAAGAGTGGACCTCTATCCAAGATGAGTTTATTGAAAAATATTGTACATCTTTGGATAGCTCAATGGAAGGCTCCACCTCTCATAACAAATTAGAGAATCATGAGAGGGGTGAAAATTTGAAATGTTTCATAGCCTCCATTGGTGATGTACAAGAGGGATCTCAAGTGAAGAAGAGGATAGTGTAGAGGATCTCGACGAGGATGATGAAGACCTCTGAGAATCCAACAGTGCCCTATACTTAGAGAGTTTGAGATTGGCAAAGGATCTTGATATGGTAAAAATTGAGAATGCCAAACTCTCTAGCCAACTTCAATGTGTTAATAAGGAAAATGATCTTCTCTCATCAAATTTGAAAAATGCAAATGATGAAATTGTGAATTTGAGAGAAAATCAAAATTTGCTTTAGGAGAAACTAAAATCTATTAAAATAAAAACTTGCAGCTCAAGGAAGTTGGAAAATGTCTTGGAGATAAGAATGTTAAGAAATCTCAAGACATGGTTACCCAAAGAAATAAAAAATTGGAAGAATCCATTTTGGGTAAATCTCATAATGATTGGCATGGTTTTGGTAATTCTAAATCAAACCCAAGGAGACCCATGAGCCAATCCAAACTTGTAAGGACCACCCTACACACATTTCTATAGTAAAATGCTTTTATTGTGGCTTAACAGGGCACTTCAAGCATGAATGTAAGACTAGGATGCGTGTTCGAAGAAAAATGGTCAAAGATCTTCCTCAAAATGTAAAGAAGAGAAAGTTTGAGGTGATTGGAAATTCACAACATGCAAGAACTAAGGTATATCATTATGTGAATGTTCATAGGAAACACAATGTAACTCACACTTCACATTATCCCTTCAATTGCAAATCTAAAAGGGGTAGACCAAGATCTCCTCATACTATGGTTAGAAATATGAGAAGGGGAGTTTTGTCTTAATTCAATGAATCTGGGCCAAATGTTCGTGATGATAGAATCAAATTGTCCAAAGTTCAAAGATTTGAAAGGAAAGGTCCGGATTTAAAATTTGTATGGATCCCAAAGGGATAGGACCTTACCCATGCCCTACATTGGTCTAAGACTTGAGTTTAATTTTTGTATCTCTAGTCCAATTGTAGTTGAACTCAAACTTGGTATAAGTGAGTTCAAATGACCAAGTGTTGTGGCATGGCACATTTGACCTCTTGCAAGGACCTGATTTCACTTTTCCTGGCTATAGTGTTTATCATGCTTGAAAGGTCATACAGTTGTGGACTTAGATTCCAAGTCCCACAATGTTTGTCCAAATGTGTTATTCTTTGTATGGTTAACACATTTGAATCATATTTTGGAATCATCTTTGGTATCCTTCCTTCATTCCATGTTCTTGTTTGATTGTTGGAATGATCATGTGCAAGATGCGTCTGTAGAATATATGCTCTTAATTTATAGAATTAAAATTTTCATATGCCATAGGTGTCTCATACTTCATTTTCATGCCTTTTATTGGTATATCATTTATGAAATGAATGTATGGTTGTGTGCTGGGTCTTCATTCCTATACTCATCATTGGTATACGTTATGAGGAATTTTCTCGGTTCACATGCACCAAGTTTTTGCTAAATTATGAATGCCTTATCATATGACATCACACACAGGTAATGGTCGGTCAGTTTGACAAAGGTTCTGGAACATTGAATAGTCATTCTGGGTATGCCTCCGATCAAGAGTCTCGTATGCATCGACCCCTCGGTGATGAACTTAACGACCCCTCGTGGTCAAATGACTCGTTGATGATAACTTATGAGTTCTGAAACTTAGAACTCAGGTGGACTCTAGAGTAAATAGACAACTCGGTATTTCATAACTGATCGACAGTACCAGGACCGACCCCTCGGTAAAGGGTGTCATGTCGTTCTGGATAGGACAAGTTTCGGGACATGAAACCCTGTCTGCATGGTGTTGCCCTAGATCGAGACCCTCAGATGGATTGACCACTCTGTGCCATGATTGTCGACCCTTCGGCGACATAGACATGTCAGTGGGTATAAATTATGCCGTTGGGAGTGCATTTAATGCGCAACGGTCGGGTGGTTGTACGGTAATATTTTTAGTCATCGACCCCTCGGTGCTGTCGGCCTATCAGTACATGAAAGTTTCTGAAATAGGTTGCCTTCTCTATAAATATCAATCCTTGTGCAACCGTTTCACATCCTTTGGCAAATCAGCTGGACCCTCATCATTATCAATGAGCTTAAACTAGGGCTCAATGACGGCTATAAGGCGGAGCATCAAGATTAACTCCGGCACACATTTGTTGGATCTTTGAAAAGCACACATCTTCGAGAAAGAGCTATAAGGCAAGTGCTTCTTGGTTTTAATTTTGTTTAAATCCTTTATCCTGTATAAGTGGATTAAGGAGGTTTGGCCCCAGAACCACTATGAAATATCTAGAGCGTCGTTTCTGGCACACGTGGTGGGTGGAATTCCTAGTCAAATCGAATAGGTGGAATTCTTATTTTACATGTGGTGGGTGAAATTCTCAGCCGATTGAGTTAGGTTGAATTCCTACTCTAATTGTAAGGGTGTAAGTCCCCACTTAGTGGATTTGGGGATAGTTCAAGGTTGAGCTAGTCCTAACAGTGGATGTAGGTTGGCTAACCGAACCATTATAAATTTTGTGTCTTTGTTCTTATGGTGTTAGAGCGAATTTATTATGTTGATTGATAATCACTATTGTTAACACACAAACATTTGATTGCAATATCCGTTGCATAAAATCTAATCAATCAAGTAATTTTAAAAGGACCAACGATTTTGGGATTGACCTATTCACCCCCCCCCCCCCCGATTCCCCTTCCTAGGGTCAATCGTGTTCTAGCACCAAAGGGAGAACTCACAATTGGTATCAAAGCCTTGTGCTCTTTGTTAAGGATCTAACCATCTGAGTTGATCCATTCTAGAACAATGGCTATGAGAGAAAGTCATAATATTTCCAAACCTTCATTTGTGATGAAAAATGGAATTAATTGTTTTCATCCATAAATATGTTTGGAAATTGGAAAATATAAAGTGGTTTAAGCCTGGAAAGAGGTATTTGATTAACTCTCAAAATTCCATGACCACTCAATCTAAAAACAAGTAGCTTGGATTTCTGATGAAATGTCTATGCACTTTTATTTAACACACTGGTAGCTTTCGTCAATGGTGTTTCATAAAATGGTTATGAGGAACTCATGAGATATGAAACAGCATAAGAGGCTGAAACAATTCACGAAGAAATTGCCTCTTCTAGCCCAATGGATGAAATCACCTATCCAGACCAATCAATGCACTAAGAAGAAAAGGTGACTGATTAAGTTCATCCATTGAAGAAATCCAAGTTGAATCTTCTAAAGAAGAAGAGGATGGAGTTAAAGACATTGATGAGGGTGATGACCTCCAAGTATCCTATAAGGCCTTGTACCAAGAGAGTTTAAAATAGGCTAAGGACCTTCACACCGTAAATAGATTGCCTAACTCTCTAATCAACTTCAAAATCGTAAATGAAATTGGAATATGTCTTGAAGCTTATAATCTGAATTTGGGATCAGATTTGATGTTGTCTCAAGACATGGGTGCCCAAAGTGGAAGTCCTTTCATGTTGGGATAACCTCAAGGTACAAAATCTGGTGTTTTGATTCACAAAGTTAAGTGGGAAGGCATCCAAGATCAAAACCAGATTTGAAACAAGGCCGTCATGGTGTTGTGGACTTAGATTCCATGTCCCAGAGTGGTTGTTCAAATGTGTGGAGAGATACCATTGGTGGTATCACATTTGAAACATGTTTTGGATTCACCATTGTATAAATCCATGTTCTTGTTTGATTGTTGGATTGATCGTGTGCAAGTTACTCGTGTGTACTATAGGTTAGCACCATAGTATTGGATTACACTTGTCTCATTTCATTTCATATGCCATGTGACTTAAGCATCTTTAGGAAATGAATATAGTATGTGCAGTACCTCATGTATAGGATCTGTATGGTACACATGCACAGTGTCCTTTCAGTCCAAGTCTATAAAATTGTGAATCTCTTGCATAATGAAACTTGTTCCATGCTTTTAAATGGATTTTTCAACTTGGTGTGACTTACGAAAGGTGTTGATCAAAGTGATCAAATGTGCTTATCTGTAATCCATTTATGTACCAGCTCTTTCAAATGAAGGATTATGTATGAAAGAATGGTAGAATTGTTTATCATGTTTGAGTGATCACATGATAACAGGCACGAGATCTGTATGGGTTGTATCATACTTCATTTCCATATGCATGGTAATCGTATTCAAAAAGGGAAATGAATGTATGCTTTGTGTGCTTAGTGTTTCATACCAATATTCGTTATTTTATACATTATGTGAAATTATTTATATTCATAGACGTCTAGTCCTTGTTAAAGCCTGGAGATGCCGCATTCATGATATCACACACTTGGGCAATATGTTTGAATTAGGTAAATTAAATGTGCCCAAGGTCTTTGGATTGGATTGTGATTGGATCTGGGTAAAGTGATCCATGATCCATGTTTTTGTGCATATCTTTAGAGGGATGTAGTGAATCTTCTATTGGCACAAAATATGTGTGAATGTATGCATCTACACTGGCATTGAAGGGTGTATAAGGAAAGCATGATGCACTGTGAACATCTCGAGCACACACACATACACACTCATGACGAAGGACAGTCGGAGGAACAGACATATCAGTACTGTTCTAAATCAGAACAATGTCTGCAAAGGGGGAAAAATTGAAAGGATAGACAGGTCGGTAAGTCTCAACGTGTTGATGTAGACCAGTAGTTGGTCACGACCTATCTGTGGGACGGAAAGTTTAGAAAGGCCCCTCTCTGCGAAAACGACAGATTATTTCAAAGTCGTCATTTTCTCTCCCAGTGAGCTCTGGCGATTTCCCTTTTGCTCCCGTGCCCTAGACCAGTCAGGTTTGTTATGGTTTGATGTGTGTACTGCTGTATTTGAGTGCCTTCTATCTCATGTCTATGAATTTTGTTAAATAGACTAACATGTGTAACGCCCCGCCCTTTTTCACTCACTTAGCTTTCCGAAAATCAGAGTCTATTTTTTTTTTTGTAAACAAAGAGTGATAAAGAGCGGGACGTCACGACGCGAGCTAAGTCCGAACTTCTAAAATCCGACCCTTAATTGGCCAACCCTATGTGTGCATGGACTAAGTCCATGGAAATGGTTCACACATAACAGTATCAACATGTGGAATAAAATCATAACTGCGGAATTATAATAGAACTAGTTCTAATCCATTTCAGATAACAAAGTACATCAAGTCTTTAATCATTATTAACATAACACAATCATCCGAATAAAACATCCAACAATAGTAAATTCATCTAAGTCATTACATGTCCGAAAACTAGTTACTCAAATACAAGTCCATAAGTAACTTAATCAAAATATAAACTAAAATCATCCAAGCTCCTACGCCTGGCCCGTTTCACGCTCATCGTTCCCCTTATTTCCTATATCATCCACTAGGGTAGAAGTAGGGTATTAGAACAACGCGCCCAGTAGATATTCCAGTTAGGGCTAACACATGGTTAGTACAAAACATATATAATAACATATAGTCCAAAAATCCATATATACCATGCCATGTCATGATGCAAATGCAATGAGTCCCACCCATCACATGTACATTTAAGTACCCCCACATAGGTATTTCAGACGCCCCGACGGAGTGTGGACCCTCCAGTTTCTTCTTGATGGAAAAGCACATCAAGGTATCCCACATAGGTTTTTCGGATGCCCCGACGGAGTGTGGCCCCTCCGGTTACATATCCTTCACCCCATGCCATGCATTAGATGCCAATGAAACACATGCTATTTTATCATATAAACATAGCATTAAAAATCACAATTTGAAACATATTCCTTTACAACATAATTTCATCAAAAATAAGATAAAAACATTGTACATTAAACCCATGGTTTCAAAGAGGTGGAATCCTACCAAAGACCACTAACGTGTCCTTGCGGTTCCGTCCGGTAACCGCTCACGATGGTACACACCTTATGAGGTCCCATTACCTTATAATATATCAATCAATTAAAACATGTCCCGTTTGATTTACAATAATGTCGAGTCCATAAAACAATCCCCATAGGGTTCGGCCATACACCATGGCCGAACCCATGGTCTATCATTTTCACACTTATTTACCACATTGTCATTGGTCTAATCTTTAGTTAATATTCCATTCGTTTTAATCTGCCATACATAGACCCTATGTCTACCAAATAATTCCCATGGGGTTCGACCATACACTATGGTTGAACCCATGGTCCATTAATTCACTTAATTACAATATTGCCATTATACCTATCCATAACCAAAACATTCCAAAAATGATCCATACATAGTTCTTTAATCCAAATACACAATCCATTAAATAGTTCATGGGGTTCGGCCATACACCATGGCGGAACCCTATGTCCATCATTTTCACCTACTTACAACTTTGCCATTAATTCCATCAACTTATGTTTGGGTTCCAAAATTGATCATTCATAAAACTCATCATAAAACCCCCAAGTTTACCAAATATTTCTTCATGGGGTTCGGCCATACAGCATGGCCGAACCCATGGTCCATTAATTCTACATAATTACCATATTGCCATCCAAGGCTATTATTCTCACCCTTCATCCTTTGGTTTGGTGAACCATTCATTAAAAATATACATAGTCAATATTAGATTCATAATTGAACCATAGAATTGATTCATGGGGTTGGCCAAACACCATGGCCGAACCCTATGATGTATAACTTTCCAATTATAGCAATTCTCATTCTTGAATCCATAATTCAAGGTTCCTTCCATAATTAGAAACTTTTCTAATTTAATAACCATATTAAATCCATCTATATATTTTTCCATGGGGTTCGGCCATACACCATGGCCGAACCCATGATCCATGATTCTTATCCATTTTTAAACCCTTTAACATCATCATATTATTCCATGGTTTTCATCATTCAAGCCTCCATTAAATAATCGATGTCCTTCCATGGGGTTCAGCCACACACCATGGCCGAACCCTATGATTCATCATTCCATTAAAATTACCATATTCATCTCCCAATTCTCTTCCATGGGGTTTTGCCATACACCATGGCCGAACCCTATGGTTCCTTATCTTAAACAAAAATATCAAAACTACTTACCGGGTCCGCGAATCTCTGGTTTTCCTTCGCTTGTTCTTGCTCTTCCAATCCTTTTCCTTCTTGATCTTTCACACGGCTGAGAACACCCTCTTGACAGAGCACAATGCATCAATCCTTCCCTAGATTGTGTGTTGCCGGTGCGCCCCTTATGTTGCCTCTCTTTTATAAATCCAATTGTCCTATCTTAGAAGGTACCAAGACCCTTTAAATTAGCCATTGCCTAATACATGTGTGCCCCTTGCTGAAATAGCCATTGCCGTGTGTTCCTTATGTCTTTCTTCCAATCGGCTCTATGTTTAGAAGGTGCCATGCGCCCCTTTATCTCTCTAAGATAGCAATTGCCATATTATTACTCCTAACAAGGAAATGACTTCTTTTTTTTAAAATACTTTAACATATCTTATCTTGTATGCGCATATCTCATGGATACGAAAATCCCACACACACGGCCATGCATCCTTTCAATTTAATCTTAGATATCTTCTCAAGATATTCTAGCATATCACATGGATGTGCATATCCCATACACGGCCTTGGCAATCTATCCTTAATGCTCTCCATGCACATAATCATGGATTGCATATCTATTCCATATTTCAACTCCTAAAATCTCTCTATGTTCCCTTTATCCACATAATGATTAATTATAGACATAATGCATTACTAATTTAACTCGGCCCCATTTAATTTTTATTGAAACCAATTCCACAATCCGTTGGGTCTTAATTGGACAATGACCCAACATTTTACCCATATAAGGTCCATATCTAATAATTCACAAATTAAATGGGTAATTTATATACATATATATATATATATATATATATATATATATATATATATATATATTAATAACTTGAAAATCCGGGGTGTTACAACATGCAGGTTGTGTTGAGTTGGTTTTGTATTGGCATGTTAGGGAGATAGGGATTGGTGCTGTGATGTTGCACTTACTTTTGGAGTTTGGTGGAGCACAAAATATGTGCTGATTAGCACCTGTCACTGATCATGATAGATAGAATGGAGAAGAATGATGCAAGCTTGAAGGAAGCTTGGAGAAAAATAAATTAGAGGCAGATAAGTTTATGGGGGAGATAATCTGGAGAAGCTGGAAAATATAGCTTACTCCATGGGGGAGATGAGTCGAAGAAGCTAGAGAAGATAGCTTTGATAACGGGGGAGAAGATTTAAAGGAAGCTAAGTAAATTAGCTTGACCCATGAAGAAATAAGCTAAGTTGGAATTTAGCTTATGCAAGGGCAGATAAAATTGGATGCATAAGAAGCATGCATTGGTCCATATGAGAGATTTAATGAGTTTGGAAGTAAACTCATGGAAGCACTAAAAGCAAGAAGCATGGGGGAGTGCTTGAAATCTTATTCCTTCAAAATGAAGGGGAACTCGATGTTTGCCTACTGATCTTTGTCAATTGTATGACAAAATAGGGGAGAAATTAGTAGAAGCTATTAAACATCACAGCCAATTAATGGGGGAGTAATTGGTAAGATTGGAAGTAGCCTAAGTGCTTGGACCCCTTGGAGAATAGAGGAGAAATATGAAGAAGCAATGGACATGGGAGAATATCTATGCTTGGACTTTGGGACTTCAATCTCAAATAGGATTGGGGGAGAAAATATTCTCAACACTAATAGCTTGGATATGCTATGAGTAGTGTTGGTTTCTAGGAAATCATGGTGTATGGGAGAGCATGAATACAAATCTAGTTTAGTCCATTGATGCATATTTATGTTTTGGACTAACCCCTATAATGACTTTCTAGTGTTGCTAGCTTATGTGCCTGAATAGGTAAACATGAATTGAAGCAAGCTGAAGAAGAATATGCGAAGATCATAGTCTTGTTTTCCATTTGAATATGTACATGTAATCAATGTAATATTTTTGTATTCAAATGTGATGTAATAAAGGTGGGTTTGTAATTGGGCTAGCTTCTAGGTTTTATCATCAAAATTGACAAAGGGGGAGATTGTTAGTGCTCTGGCTTTGCCGAGTCCCAAAGTTTGTCAATCCCACGACTTGGGAAGAAGCACTTGCTAGAAGCTTGAAGATCTCAAGGTGATAAGAAAAGGAAATCATGCTCCACCGGATTCAAGCTCATCATTATGGCAATCAGAAAAAACAGGTATGTGGCCATAGATGACTTTAGGTGGAACCCACAACTTAGAGAGGACCATCCCTAGGCTTAGTTGCATATGTTGGTAATGGACATAATAAGCCTAGAGAGAAAGCTTGACAGTGAATTGGAAGCGAACTTGGAAATGTGAATTAACTTCACTGTCAGCTCGAGCAATCGTTCTCACTGACCCCTCGGTGGAGACAAGATCGACCCATCGTGGTCAAATACTGGTTGACCAAATTGACAAAGGTTCTGGAACATTGAATTGTTATTCTGGGTATGCGTCTGGTCGAGAGTCTCGTATGCACCGATTCCTCTTGTTGATGAACTTAACGAACCCTTATAGTCAAACGACTCGTCGATGATAACTTATGAGTTCTAAAACTTATAACTCAAGTGGACTCTCGAGAAAACAGACATCTCGGTATTTCATGACCAATCAAGAGTACCAGGACCGACCCCTCGATAAAGGGCGATAGGTCGTTCTGGGCAGGACAAGTTTCGCGACATGAAACTCTGTCTGCAGGGTGTTGCCCCAGATCGAGACCTTCGGATGGACCGACCCCTCGGTACCATGACTATCGACCCATCGGCATCACAAACATGTCGGAAGGTATAAATTATGCTGTCAGGAGTGCATTTATTGCGCAATGGTAGGGTGGTTGAACGGTAATATATTTCGTCACCGACCCCTCGGTAAACCCGACCTGTCTGTACATGACAGTGTCTAAAACAGGTTGCCTTCTCTATAAATACCAATATTTGTGCAGCTATTTCACATCTTTTGGTAAATCCGTTGGACCCTCATCATTATCAGTGAGCTTAAATAAGGCACACCAAAAGGATCACTCTCTCTATTGTGCTTAAACTGGGAGAATCTAATACAACAAATCATAGTGATTGAGGTTGTGAAAAGAGAGAGAGTGGAAAGGATATACAACTAGGATAGATATTGGTAGAACCAATTTCCTAGTCACCTGAAATTGTGATTGCGCAACGACGGCTACAAGGCTGAAGCGTTGGGATTAAATCGGGCACACATTGGGTGGATATTTGAGAAGCACACTTCTTCGAGAAAGAGCTACAAGGCAAGTGTTTCTTCGATTTAATTTTGTTTAAAACCTTTATAATGTGAAAGTGGATTAAGGAGGCTTGGCTCCAGAACCACTATAAAAATCTAGAGCGTCATCTCTGGTACAAGTGGTGAGTGGAATTCCCAGCCAAATCAAATAGGTGGAATTCATATTTTACATGTGGTGGGTGAAATTCCCAGCCGATTGAGTTAGCTGGAATTCCTACGCTAATTGTGAGGGTGTAAGTCTCCATTTAGTGGATTTGGGGATGGCTCAAGGCTGAGCTAGTCCTAACAGTGGATGTAGGTTGGCTAACCGAACCACTATAAATCTTTTGTCATTGTTCTTATGGTGTTAGAGCTAATTTATTATGTTGATTGATAATCACTATTGCTAACACATGAACACTTGATTGCAATATCCACTGCATAAAATCTAATCAATCTAGTAATTTTAAAAGGATCAACGATTTTGGGATCAACTTATTCATCCCCTCCCCCCTTGTGGTCAATCGTGTTCTGGCACCAAAGGGAGAACTCTCACGGAGAATATTATTGTTATCTTATTAATCCCACATTAATGATAATACTTTGGTGTGGGGTTAAGATCAAAATAGTCTGGTCACTGTCAGTTCAGAACTTGGGTCACTCTGTTCGGAACTTCCGAACCTTGTTCCCAAGCTTCGGAACATCCAGGTCATCCCTCGGACCGTCCAAAGTATACAACACATAGGTTTCCTCGGAACTTGATTTCGGAACATCCGAACCAAGTTCCGGGACTTTGGAACTTCTAGGTCTTCTTTCGATACTTTTGAGACATATAGTTCACACTAGGTTGCCCGAAACTTGGTCTCGGTACTTCCGAGCCATGTTCCGAGACTTTGGGTCCTCTTTTGGACTTAAGAAATTTTCCTAAGTGTTTACTCCGAGAGTTGAACCAGTGCTCTGATACCAACTGTAACGCCCCATCCCTCTATGGGCATGTTATCTCTGAAATATCTCAAAACATCACGAAAAGGCGAAAGTTGGGTGTTTTTTTTTTAAACGGGGTAACTACCTCCTGTTCAACAAACCACAAGTCCATAATGCTAAGAACATAACAAAAAGAAAACCATAGGCTAATCAAATATAGTTATACAGTCATTCAAACAAAAATATGATAATGAGTTCTTACAAACTAGACTTTCACAAATTTAAAACATAAGTATAAACATATATGTCTAACTACCTACTGCTCCTCCCCATGGGCTTGCTCAAGGGGCCCGTGTGGCCCCTCTGTAATCGGGGTACTTGAAAGGTAAGGGGTGAGCAAACAACCCAATGAAGGGATAAAATCTACCACATGTCAGCAACATAAATATTCATCACATATATAAAGTGTAATGAACATCATAAATGAATGACTATCCATGTCGATGGGTACTCAACTGTAGTACTAACCAATGGTCCCATTGACAAGTCCAAGATATTATCTCCTTAGCTCACAATGGTCCTCCAACAACCGCAGGTCTCACTACCAATACAAACGGGAGACTATACAATATACAATTTCCTCGACCTGCTAGAATGAAACAGGGAAACCAACATCTCCTATGGGGGTATCAACCTTCGGAGTGTAACAGTGAAGCCAATCTCAAGGGCAGGCACCTCGACTGTTGGATCGCAATGGAGAGACCCGCATCTCCTATGGGGGTCTCAACCGCCGGAGCGTAAGAGGGAAATCCTCCCTGAAACTTCTCCCTTGGTGCTAGAACATGATTGACCCTAGTGGCGGAGGGGGGAGGGGGAAGAGAAGAGGGGGGGGGGGGGGGGTCGGCGCGGGTGGTGTGAATAGGTCAATCCCAGTTTCCATTGTGGTCACAAATTTCTTGATTGTTTAAAGTTTAAGTGGAGCAGAATAAGAATATTAATCAAGAGATTTGTTCAGTGTGATAAATTATTTTTAATTACTTAAATGATCACACTTGTCATGGCCCGACCCAACGGACAACTGAGAAACAATAATATCTTTTTAAAACTCTGAAGCACGTACAACTCATAGTCCAAACACGTGACACCTACACGTGTTGCGAGATCCCTATGGATCATAGGACTTATTGGACCCTTGATATGTTCGAACTGAATTATCAGCTGCCTACGTACTCTAATGGAGATCAGATCCTACGTAGTTCTCAATTCATTGATTTCATGGCACTAACCCCGTACTATTCATGATGTCACACCAAGACATTCTAATTACTCTATCGTGGGCCTCATCAATAGAATAGATCTCATTTATCATTGGTTTAGCCAATCACGGGTCTATACCAAGCATGGGAACACAGTCAACCTTCGGGGTAAATGTCACACATGGGATAAACTGTAACGCCCCGCCCTTTTTCACTCGCCAGAAGTCATAGTATACTTTTTTTTTTTTAAATGAGTGAGAGAGAGCGGAGAACGTCACGACGCAAGTTAAGTCCGAGTTTCCAAAACCCAACCCTTAACTGGCCACCTTTACGTGTGCGTGGACTAAGACCACTTAAACATTTCACACACTTTTCTAAATACATTGTGGAATTATTTATAGCATAATATATTATTCATATACATGACATTATAAGGCAACGAAAGTCAATCACCATATACTTAACTTGAACTTAAATATCATCAAACCATAGTAAAATAATTCTAAGTTATTACAGTCCAAAACATCAGTCCTCCCAATATATCATAAGCGTCAAAATCAAATAATATAAGCTTCATGCATTCCAAGCTCCTACGCTTGGCTCCCTTCATGGCTCATATCTGTTTCCTTGTCATTCCCTGTTCCATCATCTATAGGGTAGAAGTAGGGAATCTGTAATAGCCCGAATTTTCGAATCAATATATATTTGGCATTTATTGATTTTAATTTGAATTTTAACATAATGGAATACCAAATGGATCAAAAGTTGGGACAAGGGTCCAAGAATGGTCCAATGGGCCATGGATTGGATGAAATCCATTTAATGAGTCAATGAGGACCAAGCGGGTCAATGATGGTCAAAGGGGGTCCGATAGCCATGTGGGGCCCAATGGATCAAAATAATCGGTTCCAACCCTAAAGTAAGTGGGCAAAGAGGGAATCTAATTGGGCCATGGGCCCAATGATTACCCAATAGACCATGAATTAGAATTAATTCATTTAATTGGTCAATGGTAAGTAATTGGGTCAAGATAGTCAATTTGGGTCAAAGGGCCATAGGGGACCCAATAGGCCAAAGTAGATAAGCTCTAAGATAAATGGGTAAGACAAGAATATAATTGGGTCATGGACCCAATGGTAATCCAATTAAAATAAATTAAATGGATTAGATAATTATAAAATTATCTAAGTTAAGATGTATCAAGATTAAATGGTATGACCAAATGGGGCCCACCTCCACCTCACCCATGGAGGTGGCGTGTGGACCCAAGGATAGTGGGGCCGACCACCATGGTTGACTTGGTCAACCATGGGTGGATCTTATAGAAGAAATTTAATGGAATTAAATGAAATATGGGGTTTAATTAACTTAACCTAAAAATCAAATGGATCTAAGTTAATTAACCTAATCTAAATTCGTCAAATGGTCAAAACCACTCCAACAAACACAAACCACTCTTAAGAAACACAAAATAAAACCATGGGCTTAAATGGTGGATTGGGCTCAACCACCCCCACCAAAGTCAAGCCAACCCATGCTTGGTTGGTGAGAAAGTTAATGCTTGAGTGAAGGCTACTCCAACCACCTCCCTCCCATTTCCAAGCTAACCAATTTCACTCTATCTCCCGACACACACATGAAATTCGTCCCTCACCTTGCAAGAGAGGAAAAAAGAAAACGTAGAAAAAAAACTTAGAAAGAAAGAGGAACAAAAGAGAAGAAAAAGATAAGTCTTGGGCCACCCCAAGATCAAGAACCTTGAAGATCTCTCCCTCATCTCCATACCCTCTTTCTCTCTTAACCTAACCTCATTTACCTTAGCCAATCCAAGCATGTCCCACCATTGATCAAGCTCATCTAGCCAATCAAACAAGGAAAGGAAAGAGAAAAGAGGCCAAGGAAGTTGACGGGAGCGACAAAGACCGGAGGAGTCGTCGGATAGTAAGTATGTTCTAAATAAGAAATTTATTATTTAGGGTTTTTAAATTTTGAAATCCATCCTTGCCATATGATGGTGGCCAAATTATTTTAGGCTATGGAATGGATCTAAAATCCATCAAATGGAAGGCAAAGAAATGGAAGAGATGGTCTAAGGAAAAAAATGAAATGAATGAATTAAGTATGGAAAAGATGGAAGTTTTAATGGATTGAATGGACCTTAGGGTTCGGCCATGTAGCATGGCCGAACCCCATGGCCAATGTGGGATGATTTTTAATTAAGGTTTGAAGGTTTGAAATGGTGGAGAATGATGTATGATAATTAGTTTTCAAGTGATTTTAATAGTGATTTTAAAGAGGATTTAAAGGCATAGAATGGAATGGATGAATGATCATAGGGTTCGGCCATGTAGCATGGCCGAACCCCATGATGAATAATGAGTGATTTATTAAGATTATTAGGTTTGAAGATAATGAAGAAATTAGGTTAAGCTAATGATGAAATTTAAATGGATTTACAAAGTGAATGATATATTTTAGAGGGCCAAAATGAATGAGGATTATTGATTTTAAAAAGGGATTTCTTTTGGACAAAAACATTGGTCTAAGGATGCCATCAATGGATGATGAGCCATGAATCATGGGTTCGGCCATGGTGTATGGCCGAACCCTTGGTAGTATTTAATAATTCTCTTTATGATGGAAAAATATAGAAAATGGTTAAGAAAAATGGATGGATTGTATGGATGGTTCAAGTATGATATGTGATGTTGGTGATTTAAATGGATGATTTAATTAGAGGTATGTTTAAAAGGGTAAATGAAACCAAGAAAAATGGGAAAAGAAACATCATGGGTTCGGCCATGGTGTATGGCCGAACCCATGACCCAAATTTTGATCAATTTTAGGCTAAGATTAAATGCATGTATCAATGCCTAGGAGTTTGATTTAAAGGGCCAAAATGATTAAAGTTTTGTGATTTTAAATTGGATTATTTTGGGACAAAACTTAGTCTTTGAAAATGGTATCCATAAAGGTGAACCTTAGGGTAGTGATTAGTGGATTTTATAAATGGAAAATAATGTAGAAGAATGCTAGATTTTAATGGATTTATAAAAATGAAATGTGAGGGTTTAAATGGAATGAAAATGGGGACTTGAATGGATAATTTAAAATTCATTGGAGATTGGATTGAAGGGAGTAATATGGACCCAAGGAATAGGAAAATAAGCATCATGGGTTCGGCCATGGTGTATGGCCGAACCCATGACCCATTTGGAGGTCATGATTGTGGGCCACCTTTAGGGCCAAATGTGAAAGGTTATATGGGGTTAAATGTTTTTCAAAAATTAAGTAATGGGTGGCTGAATTTAAATAGGTCTAAGTTAGGGATGAAATCTAGACTTAAAATATACATGAAGGGGTGAAATATTAAACATGGAAGAGAAAGTGGCAAAACGGTAAATAAGTGTCACATTGAAGAACCCTATAGGGATTAGACATAAAAATCAGATATTTTGTGAATGGTTAAGTAAAGCGATTAGTTGCTGCATTGTAGGCCGCTAAATTGGAATATCTAAATTGGGCCAAAAATAGGGTTTAGGTATGTGTTTTAAACCACGAAAAAAAAATGAGTCTAAGTTAAAGGACTGATTTTCGATAAATTTGTAACCTAAATTAATGACCATTATTGAGTCTAAGTAGATGGATCAATTATGAACTTAATCGTGGATAACGTAGGGACTAATTTGGTAAATGTAACAAGGTATCAGACATCACAAACGGTACGCGATCGGCGACCGGATTATCGAACGGGAAGCGTAACGGAACGCGACACAATATTCGGTAGGATTCCTACCTCTTTGTAAGCGATGGATATGTGATGGTGTTTTAAATTATTTTGATTTGGTTTATGATGCATTTTTTATTATGATTTATCTTATGATGAGTTTTAAGTTATGAATCATATGGATTATATTTAATAGTATGCATTATATGGCTATGTATGGGATATCAAAATTATGGTTTATTTATATACTACATAGCATAATGCACGTACATCTCATGCATGGCATGGGCAGAAAAAAACTAAACAAACCGGAGTCCATGCTCCGTCGGGGTGACCGAGAAGCAAACATGGGGATAACTGAGGGGTCATAACCGGAGTCCACGCTCCGTCGGGGCGACTGAGAATCAGACATGGGGATAGCTCTTATGCTATAACCGGAGTCCATGCTCCGTCGAGGCGACCGAGAATCAGACATGGGGATAGCTCTTATGCTATAACCGGAGTCCATGCTCCGTCGGGGTGACTGAGAAGCAGACATGGGGATAATACATTGTATGATCATACGGATGATGGGTGGGACACATGACATAAGCACCCATGGCATAGCATTCATTACATGCTTATTTTGTTATATGTTATTTTATCGGTATGTGTGTTATCACTAATCCATGTGCTAGCCCTACTCGGAATCCTACTAGGCGCGTTGACTAGCGCCCTACTTCTACCCTAGCTGATGACACAGGGGATGGCGGAAGCGGTGGACATGACAGGAGCCAAGCTTAGGAGCTTGGGCAGTGCAGTCTTAGTTTTATTTACGTTTACATTTTGGAGATGTAATTTGAAAGTAACTTAGCTTGTCAGGTTGTATAAGTTTACATTCTTGCGATGGTTTGGATGTTACTTATGGACGATTACATTTTGTGATATAATTATGAATTTAGGGGCATTTTGGTAATTCAATGTTGTATCTTCACTTCTATCTAAAAACAGGCAGGATAGACTCTATCATCATGTTCCGCAATAATTATAATCCGCGAGCTTACTTCCTACGCGTGAACCATTCTCGTGGACTTAGCTCCGCGCATGCGTGGGGTTGGCCAGTTAAGGGCCGGGCTTTAGAAACTCGGACTTAACTCGCGTCGTGGCGTCCACGCCCTCTCTCACTCTTCTATTTCAAAAAAAAAAAAAATATATAGACTCTGATTTTCGGAAAGCGGGTGAAAAAGGGCCGGGCGTTACAGAATCAGTCAACATGCCCAGTAGAAATTCCACTGTAGGTTTACAGTACACGTATGATCAATATAAAATCAAGATAGAAACATCATACCATATTTGTAAAACATTTCATAAGTAGTAAAAACAATGCATGATATCCATATCATAATCATGCTTACATTATGCATCATGTCATGGGTGTCAATGCCAAATGATCACTTACCCAATTCCATATCCAATCATATCATATATAAATAGTTTCCTTGATAAATCACCATACCAAGGTGTTCCCTTGGCCAATTATGTCCGCAGTATTTTGTGATGGCACTACCAGGTCACTGTTATACCTCCTCACATATGTTAATCGGAATTACCGATGGAGTGTGGACTCCTCCCTCTGCGTAGGGTTTCGAGACTATATACCCAGGAGCTCTTTGGCCCAAATTACGCCGTACCAATTCCTAGCAATCCCAGACAAGGCCAACATATCCATAGTTTACATAGCTTCATACAAGCTAATTTGAAGCCCAAATCATGTCCGGACAGCTCATAATTTGGCGTGCTGGTCCCATGTATTCCCTCCCATGCCATACATGAGATAATGAATATAAGCATGCCATTTCATATCAAATTACATACTATCATTGAAAATCAGTTCATAAACATATACCATTTGTTACAACCAAAATAAACATCATAGTTGGAATATAACCAGTATCATATATAATCCAGAGTGTCTCAATAAGGTAGGAATCCTACCAACGTCAGAGTACTGTCCTTTTCTTGTTTCGCAAGAACAACGCTAATGCTCGCGTGAAAACGAATCGAACCTCGTTACCTTAACAAATTCAACCACATATATATCAATTTAATTATCCATTTAATTTTCATCACCCTTTACAACCCATTGGATAAGCTAATGTATCTGGAAAATTAACCAAAAATAAAATATTCAAATTCAGTCCACTGAATCACACCCAGATATAATCTTTGCTTTACCCGCAAACTTTCTGTCGACTGAATAATAATATTCAGTCGACTGAAACACAACTCAATACCTGTATAAACGTGACCTGTAACCTTTCAGTCGGCTGAATCACAAATTCAATCCGCTGACTTTGGGTCAAATCCTCTGTGCTCTTGGTCAACACACTTTCAGTCGACTAAATCACAGATTCAGTTGGCTGACTTAGGATTAGATTATTTGTGTGCTCGGCAGTATACATTCAGTCGGCTGAATTATCAACCAACCCTTTACATGCTCGGTACGCATACCTTCAGTCTACTGAATCACAAGATTTAGTCGGCTGAAACACACTAGATCACTTACTTGTTTGATACGTCTATGTTCAGTCAGCTGAAACACCCAGATATCCCTCATGTCCTCGTTCAGCCCACTTTCATTCGACTGAATCATAAGATTCAGTCGGCTGAAACACCCAAAATACCTTTGTGTGCTCGGCCTAACCCTTTTTCAATCGACTAAATCCTGGGATTTAGTCGACTAATTTTTTGTCAGTCTTCTCTGTTTGCATGCCTTGTTAGGCCCTTCTCCATGAAATCCATCCTTATTCATATCTAAACATGGATTTCATATTCAACCCTTCGTTTACTAAGTTTATCTAACCCATTAGTCAAGGTTAAGAGTCTTTTTCATAATCCTTTCATTCAGAGCATGAATTCGGTTTTTAATCTTATTTTGTTCCAACCCACAACCATTCCTTTGAATGGACTTTCCAATTCCATGGCCTTATAACCATTTGGCCATCCATTCCAACCAGCCATGGAACCCATGTGTTCGGCCACACCATGGCCAAACTTATGTTTTCCTTTAAATCAATCTTATGTTATTAAGCTTTACACATACCTTCTTTCCCGTCTCCTTCTTTTCTTTTTGTTCTGTCTTTCTTCCTTAATCCTTCTTCTTCATTTGCTCTTCACTGATTCGCCAAGTACAGAGGTATAGGAGGGAGAGAGAGAAGAGGAGAAAGAATGTCTTTGTGTGCAAGAGGTGGAGTCAGCCAAGGGTCTAGAGTGCCCCTTGGTTGGTGTCTCTTTGTATGACAGCCCAAACCCTTTCACTGCCCCTCATAAACGTTGTATCCAACCAATGAGGCCCTTGATTTAACCAAGGAGATCCCCTTGACTTCCCAATGCATCTCTTGGCTTCATGCCCCTTGAGATGAAGACTTTTCAACTTCCCAACTCAACTCAAACTCTTAATTCATTTGAACTCATTAGTGGTTGACCAAGTCAACCATGACATGTCCGGCCATGCATGTGGTGACTTGGTCACCACATGGCATTTGGGTCCCACCATGGCCATATCATTCGATGATGTGGCCTCCTTGTCTAGTTGGCTTCCATGCATGTCACATGGCAATGCCACATCATATACATGCCACCTCACTTGATGAGGTGGATTTTATGCATTGGATTTTAATTAGGTAGTTGACCAATTTACCTTTGACCCATTTACTTTAACCTTACCCAATTACTTTAGAATTAAGCTTACCCATGATCCATTGGGTCTTACTTGGGTAATTTACCCATTTATTTTAAACTTAATTATTTTAAAATCAACTCATCTATGACCCATTGGGTCCCAATTGGGTAATTGACCCATTTACTTAGACTTACCCAATTACTTTAACATCAAGCTCATCCATAATCCATTGGGTCTTAATTGGGCAATTGACCCATTTACCTTGCCCACCTTATGTCCATTTCAACAATTTAATTTCACATTCATTTAATTCACAATTCAATTGGAATATTCCAATACATTCATAAGTAAGGAAATCCGGGGTGTTACATAAACCTCAACCATGGGACAATATACCCAAACATAAATACATCCCTTCTCGGGGACAATACTTTAATTATGGGTCTAATCTTCTATGGAATCAATGTCCTCCGTGGGAATATCTATCAACGGTATACAATACTCATCCATGGTCAGAAAGCCCTCCATGGGAAAATAATATCTATCCATAGAACCGTCACATCCACCACGTGACTAATATGTCTACCATGGGACCACTATATCTATCATGGGGTCAATATGCCCACTATATAATCAATATCTAGGCATGAATCCAATATGTCTACCATGGGAACAACATCCATGGGATTCATCGTCCATCCCTGGTAACTCTCCATTAGTGAGTATCATCTATCCATGGATAATAACCATCAATGAATATAATCACTCCATGGGTATAATCCATCTATGGACATAACTCATACATTCATAGAACCCATAAGTCTATCATAGGACTAATAGGTTTAACATAAGACCAATATGTCTACTATGGGACCAACATGTTCACCATAATACCAATATGTCTACCATGGGACCAAAATGTCTAACATAAGACCAATACGTTTATTATGGGACCAACATGTCCACTATAATACCAATACGCCAACCATGGGACCAACAGGTCTACCCTAAGACTAACATCCAAGCACCACCATGGGAACCATCATCTATGTGTATACACATTAATCCCTGATAACACTCTATGAGTGAGTATCATCTATCTATGGGTAATAACCATCCATGAATATAATCCCTCCATGGGTATAATCCATCCATGGGCATAACTAATCTAGGGGAAAGCCATCTACCATGAGATCTTCTATCTGTAGGAACAACACTCGAATGAATCACTACGGGATTGTGGCAACAATATCAAATCATCATATCATATCATAAATATATCACGACACCTAGCAAGACTTAGGGCACATGACTTACTAAGTGGGAGACCCACGACTGGCGTGATCAAGTCTACCTCGCCCTGCATCCCTACACCTCATGGGTGATTCAGTCAAACTCTAAGGCGGTCGCACCGCGTCTAACGAAGGGGTAAAATAGCATCTACCTCTGTGTATCAATGCACATCAAGTGTGCTAAATAGCCGTGAGAGCGCCCTCCACCGCGTAGCATGTGAGGGACTTACTCCCCGACAACAACCCTACGGGACCAAGTCTCCGTAGCTGACCCGACCATCCGGAATACCTCTCTGGAGGTTAGTCAACCATCATAATCACGTGAGGGACGTTCCCATACCACGTCTCAATATCAAGTGACCAAGTCACATATACATCTCAATGCCACAGTCTCCGTATGTTCATATCGAAGCTCCCACGGTCTCACGGCTACTCTAAGCCTTATTTATGGAATCTATATACTTATCTCATCATTTTAACCATATAAAGGTGAGACACAATGATCTACTGATCAGACAGTTTCCATTTTCAGTGGACTGAGACATAACATTATCAATATCACGTGAGGGACATACCCATACCACGTCTCAATCATCAATATCACGTGAGGGACGCACCCATACAACGTCTCAATATAATTACCACATGAGGGACGTATCCATACCACGTCTCAATATAATCAAGTGACCTAGTCACATACATCTCAGTGGCAAAGTCCTCATATGCCCATCTTAAGAATTTTCACAGTTCTCTTGCCACTTTAGACTTTACTCGAGTAATAAACATATATGTCTCATCATATTGGGACTCCCAAAGCATCATAACCTCTTTGGGCCGCCTTCGAGGGATCCAACATCTGGCATTAGGGTATATATGAGGGAAGGTATATCCCACCAATCCCTTTTTACCCTTCACATTTGCTCAATATCTTACATCATCCCTAATATAAGTGGATGACACAATGCATCTTTTGATCGACCTGAGGTACAATGATCTTAGTTGCCTACATACCACATAGTGAATCAGATCAACCGTAGTTCATTATTGTCACATTTGGGTTGATATTGGGGAGTGGTCATACTTTTTACTTTGGGGAAATCAAACAAGGTTTTCCAAGTATTTACATTGCATTCCATGCATTCTCAATCATGCTAGCCCATCCCCATTATAGCACAAGTTAACCCCCTTAGGTTCTAAGATACTTGACCTTAATTGACCATATCACTTAGTCTAACCCTTTACCAAGTTCCTCTTCAAATCAAGGAAATTCATTCTACACATGGTTAGGTCGATCCACCACAACCATTATCAACATAGGTACTCAATAGTGATGTATACATCATCACATAATCCAAGCATGACATTAAAAAAACATCCATCATGTTTATTATATGAATTACCCATTTAAGAATTCCAATAACAATCATGAGAATTCATTGGATACATACATTACTCATAATAATCCACAAGTATGGGAAGTTATCAAGGCCCTACATTACACATCTTGGGCAATCTTGATTTATCACACATTCTATCATACTTTAACACATCACAAATTTATGAATTCTCAATTATAGTAAACATCTAATCATAGGGAACTTGGGAAACTCATATATATATATATATATATATATATATATATATATATATATATATATATATATATATATATATATATATATATGTATCTAATATAATATATTCACATCAATCACACATAGGCATAAAGAGGTAAAAGCATAACCTTACCCAACTATACATTGGAATCTGCACAAGGCAACATTCACTCAAACATATTATCACACACCTTGTGAGCATGGAATTTACCAATATTCTCAATGCTCTAAGTGTATGGCATTCTCCAATTTTATCCAATGTTATCAAACTCGAATCGTATCGAAATTGGTCTAGGGGTGTGAATCGTGAATCGAAAATCATAAAATCGTACGATTCATATATTCTCTTATTCCCATAACTATTTTGTTGACCTAGGCCATTACATTCCACCCCCCTTAAAAGAATTTCGCCCCCGAAATTCAATCATTCTAGGGCTCCGGGCAAGGTCTCCATACTCACAAGTCTCGTAGAGCTTCACCTAAAGGATCCTCCAAAGGTAGCTACTGATCACAAGTCACTCTGGACTCGACTACTAAGCCATCAACATGCTCACATCACACGTGAACAATGCATTAATGCCTAAATAATGGCTCTCATATTGCAGCTCAACACGTGGCAAACAAATATTCATAACTCATTTGGCGATGTTGCCTACAATAAACATCAAACGTGGACAATACGGGGCGGCTCATCACTCAAATAAATGGCCCTCTCACGTGGCTCACACGTGAAGTAGTGTCACATCACACTGAGATCAGCATTTCAAACCAAAACTGTAACACCCCGAATTTTCCTTAGCTTATAAATTATTGGATTGGCCCACTTGGATTGCAATTTAATTGAATTGGAGATTAAAAAGTGGAAATTTACATTGCATGTAATGGCCCGGAATTTTATAAATCAATATGTAGGTGAATATTGTTTATTTTAATGGTGGAAATTTGGAAATTTGATGGAATAAATGGTGAATGGATCAAAATATGTACAAAGGCCCAAGTATGGCCCAATGGACCATGGATTGGATTTAAAATCATTTAAATGGTCAATTGGGCCAAGGATGTTCAAATTGGGCCCAATACCCATTTGGGACCCAATGGATCAAGATGATGTAAGCTCTAAGGTAAATGGGTTGGAGGTGAGTGTCATTGGGCCATGGGCCCAATGGTGATCCAAGTAGTTGAAATGGATTTAATTAAATCACCTAGGTTGGAATTCATTTAAAACCTAGGTAATATGCCCAATGGGACCCACCTCCATCTCACCAAGTGAGGTGGCGTGTGGACCAAGGATTGGTGGGGCCGGCCACCATTGTTGAATTGGTCAACCATGGGTGAAGTAATGGAGAGGAGTCAAGGAATTAAAGGAGATAAAGTGGAAATTAATTAACTTAACCTAATGATCCAATTTAATTAATTAATTAATCTAATAAAAAAGGTGATCAAAGATGGAAGACCAAAAGTTATCTTATCTTTAACACCAACGTTGGCTTGGTGGTGGTTATCCCAACCACCACCATAAAGCATGGAAAATATCTTGTGTGGGTTGGTGGGAGGAATTTATGATAAAGTAGAATTTAAGCAACCAAAAGGAGATGGTTTCATCTCATCTTTTAAATCCCATTTTCATTTTCACTCCCTCCATCTCTTTCACTCTCAACACCGTCCCTTACACACCCAAGGAAGAGAGGAAGAAAACTAAGGAAGAAGGAGAAAAGCTTAGAAAAGAGGAAGAAAAGCCCAAGTGTTGGCCGACCACCTCAAGACAAAAACCTTGAGACATCTCTTTCATCTCCATTCTTCCCCTCTCTCTCAAATCTAACCCTACCTTGGCCGAACCCAAGTGTTGATTGTTTTCATCTTGATCAAGCATCTTGACCCAAAGATCAAGGAGAAGAAGAAGAAAGAAGGCCAAGGAGTCCAAGAGGAGGAAGAAAAACCGGAGGAGACGTCGGATTGTAAGTAATTCTTAAACAAGAAGTTATTTCTTTTTAGGGTTAAGGAGAGAGCATGGAATCCATTTCTTGGATTGTTGGTGGCCAAAGTGTTATGGGCCTTGGATTTAAATCCATCCAAAAGATGAAGTAAGGATGAAAAATGGACAAAACCCTAATGGGTAAATTAGGTTAAGAAAAAAATAAATGCATTAAGGACATTGGTATTAAGAATAGTTTTAAGCATGGATGTATGTAAGATTTGAACGAAATCATGGACCATAGGGTTCGGCCATGTAGTATGACCGAACCCCATGGTAAGTGAGGTATGATTTTTAGGGTTTTAAAGAATGGAATACATGGAGGATGGTTAGTGATTTTAGGGTTTTAAATGAATGAATGTGAGTGATTTTTAAAGGGATTTAAATGAGGAAAAATCATGGGAAATATTGGTGATTTCAATGGTCTCAAATATGGTGGATGAAAGTGAACCCTATGGTGATGAAATGGTGGATTTAGTGGGTGTAAAATAATGGAAGAATAAATGGGGAATGTTGGTGGTGTTGATGAACCAAAGTGAACCTAATGTTGATAGTTGTAATGGGAATGTGGCTAAGTTAATGGACTTAAATATGATTAAGGAATGATGAATTGAATGTATGGTTTAGGTTCTCTCAATGGAGAGACTTGTGATGGAACTAAGTGATGTATGTAGACCTAAAAAAAAAAAATGGGGGAAGGAACATCATGGGTTCGGCCATGGTGTATGGCCGAACCCATGACCCATTTTGTAACGCCCGCCCCTTTTCACCAAAAAATCAGAGTCTATACTTTTTTTAAAATGACAAAGTAAGAAGAGTGACAAAGGGCGCGGACGTCACAATGCGAGTTAAGTCCGAACCTCTAAAGCCCGGCCCTTAACTGGCCAACCCTACGTGTTCGTGGAACGAAGTCCACGAGGAATAGTTCACACGTAGAAGTAAGCTCAAGGAAATACTAACCTAAGTGCGGAAATTACAATAGAGGCTAACCTACAATTTTTAGATAGCAGGGAAGATTTCATTCATTTAACTAACAAAAGTATCTCAACATCACAATGTCCAAAATTAAAACCAAAATATCGCAAGTAATCAAATTATACAGTCCGACAAGCTAAACTATTCAAATATACATTTCACAAAATAAACTTAAATAAAGTAAATAGTCCGCCTCTCCAAGCTCCTAAACTTGGCTCCCGTCTCGTCCTTCTGCTCCGGCATTTCCTGCGTCATCAGCTAGGGTAGAAGTAGGACATTAGACCACACGCCCAGTAGGACTCTGAGTAGGGCTAGCACATGGATTAGTGATAACAAGCATACCGATAATAATATAGTGAAAACTGATAGACAATCATATAATGAAACTATAAAGTGAATGCCATGCCATGGGTGTCTGTGTTATGAATCCCACCCATCATCCCCACCATCATGATGTCATACCCCCTTGATGGAAAAACCTCGTCAAGATATATCCAATCATAAAATATCCCCCTTGACGGCAAGGCCTTGTCAAGGTGTCCCCATGCCTGTTCTCGGTTGCCCCGACGGAGCATGGACTCCGGTTATAGCCTATTACGCTATCCCCATGTCTGTTCTCGGTCGCCCCGATTGAGCATAGACTCCGGTTATAGCCTATCAGGCTATCCCCTTGCCTGTTCTCTGTCGCCCTGACGGAGCATGGACTCCGGTTTCTTTATTTTCCCGCCCATGCCATGCATGAGATGTAAGTGCATTATGCCATGTAATATATATAATTCATATCCTTAATTCATAATTCATAGCATTAAAATATAATCCATAACATTAAAATATAAGCCATAGCATTAGAATAAAATCCATAGCATTAAAACCTATCTTAAAATAAATCATATAATTACCGAAATAAAGCATGGAAACCATCACATACACATAATCCACGGCTTACAAAAAGGTAGGAATCCTACCGAATACCGATTCGCGCCCTTTTACGTTTTCGTCCGATAATCTGGCTACCAACACGCGTACCGTTTGTGATATCCAATACCTTATTATATACACATAATCAGTCCATATTTTTAACTATTTCTAAGCCCATAAATCATTTCCAAATCCACACGAATAATCGGTCACTATTTAGGTTTTGTGGGTCCCATTTAATCCATTAGATATTTTAATTACATGAGTCTAAAAAAATCAGCCCCTAGGCTTTATTTAACCGTACATAAACTTATGACTTAGTGCCCCTAAATCCATGGTCCTCTCCCATGGAGTTCTTGAACTTGGCCATTAATTACGGTTTTGCCGCTACCTCTTCTCCATTGGTTAATCACTCATTCACCCTTGCCTAACTAAGTTCATAATTGATCATAAACTTGGACCCCTAACTTAGGTCCATTAATGACCCATTGAACCATGTCACATGACCATTAAAATTAGCCATTTAATTAATCTAATCCCCATTAATTAATCACATACATACATCCTTCCTTAGCCCATAAAAATGACTTACAATTAAATCACCATTCTTAGCCACATTCTTGGGTCCATAATTGACCCATCACCCATATCACAAGACCACTTACATCAGCCATTTAATTTAACCTAAAGTCCATTCATTTAAACATATACCTACACATTAATCTTAGGCCAAAATGATCTACCATTGGGTTCATTAAAAATCAACCCCTTCTTATCCAAATCCCCAGTTTCCTTGGTCTTTGGTTACATATTAGATTCATCATAAGTCCTTCCATTGAGAGAACCTAAACCATACATTTGATTAATCATTCCTTAATCACATTTCCATCCCAACTATCAACATTAAGTTCACATTGGTCCATCAACACCACCAACATTCCCCATTTGTTTTTCCATAATACATAACCATTAAATCCACCATTTGATCACCATAGGGTTCTGCCATACACCTATGGCCGAACCCATGGTTCATGATCCACTCCCATTTACCATTTTTAAGGTCCTTAACATCATTCATACTTCCCATGCATTCTTCATTTACAATGCCTTTAAAAATTACCCCATTCAAACATTAAAACCCTAATAATCATAATTCACCCTCCATAGCTTCCATTCCTTACAAAACCCTAACAATTAATCAATCACATAACCAATCACCTAATCACCCACCATGGGGTTCAGCCATGCTACATGGTTTGTGTGAGAGAGGGAGAGGAGGAGATGATGAGAGGGAAGATAGTAGACCTTGATCTTAGAGTGGTGGACTAAAAATTGCACTTATTTCATCTCTCCTTCTCTTCTTTTCTCCTTAGCTTTCTTCTTCCTTCTCTTTAGTGTGGGACGGCCATGAGAGAGTGAAAGATGGGAAGAGAGTGAAATGGGAGAGAATGAGAGAAAACTCATCTTATCCTAAGATAGCTTAACTTACACTTCACCATAAATTTCTCACCTACCAAGCATAAGATATTTTTTATGCTTTTTGACCCAACAACATTATCCAACGTTTTTGGTGTCTTCCAATGGGTAGTTTTGGTCTTTCATTGACCATTTGACCACCTTTTTAACTTAGCTTAATTAACTAATTAATTGGATCATTAAGTTAATTAATTTCATTCAACTTAACTCCACTTGCTTAAATTCCCTTTATGCATACACTCATGGTTGACCAATTCAACCATGGTGGCCGGCCCCTCCAAACCTTGGGTCCACACGCCACCTCACTTGTGAGGTGGAGGTGGGCCCCATTCGGCCATGTCACTCAGGTCCAACTAACACTAACTTAGATGACTTAATGTCCAAATCAATCCATTCCTCTTATTGGATCACCATTGGGCTCATGGCCCAATTACATTTTCATCTTACCCATTTACCTTAGAGCTTACACCAACTTGATCCATTGGGTCCCAAGTGGTTATTGGGCCCAATTTGACCACCCTTGGCCCAATTGACCATCATTGACCCTTTAAATGAATTTAAATCCAATCCATAGTCCATTGGGCCATACTTGGGCCTTTGTCCATATTTTGATCCATTCACCACTTATTCCATCAAATTTCCAATTTCCACCATAAAAAATAAATAATAACACATATATATTGATTTACAAATTCCGGGCCATTACACATTTTTGGATTAAATTTGGTATTATGTATGTGTTTAAATGAATGGAGATTAGGTTAATTAAATGGCTGAATTCTAATGTTGTTGTGTCATGGTTAATGAGACATAAATGGACCCATTTTGTGAACCAATTGATGGACTAAGGTTAAGGTATATGCATATGGATTAATTGATGGGAATTAGATTAAATAAAGGGTTGTTTTTAATAATTTTATGTCATGGTTGATGGGTCATAAATGGATCCACGATTATGGATCAACTATGGGCCTAAGAATGGAGAAATGACATAAGAGCCTAACCATGGAGGAGTAGTGGCAAAACCGTAAATAATGGCCAAGTTTAAGAACCCATGGAGGATGATCATGGACTTAAGGGCTTAAAGTAATAAACTTATGTATGGTTAAATAAAGTCTAGGGTGGCTAGTTTTTAGACTCATGTAATTAAAGGTAATTAATGGATTAAATGGGACCCGCAAACCTGTTAGTGAGGTTCGATCCATGGTGTATGGCCGAACCCTGCTAAGGTGTGATTAATGGACTTAAATGGTTAAAAATATGGACTGATTTGGTAATGTATAATAAGGTACCGGACATTGCAAACGGTGCGCGATCGGTGACCGGATTATCAGACGAAAACGAAAAAGGGACGCTAGTCGGTATTCGGTAAGATTCCTACCTTTTTGTAAGCCATGGATTATGGGATGGTTTGTTTAATTTATTTTGGAAATTATATGGTTTGTTTTATGATGGGTTTGTAAGATTATGACTTATGTAAATTATATGGCATAATGCAAGGCTATGAATTATATGTTAAGTTATGAATTCTATATTAAGGCTATGGATTATACATATTACATAGCATAATGCACCTACATCTCATGCATGGCATGGGCGGGAAATAATGAAACCGGAGTCCATGCTCCGTCGGGGCGACCGAGAAACAAACATGGGGATAGCTTTATATGCTATAACCGGAGTCCATGCTCTGTCGGGGCGACCGAAAAGCAGACATGGGGATATTTTGATATGTTGAGATATAACCGGAGTCCATGCTCCGTCGGGGCGACCGAGAAACAGACATGGGGATAGCTTTATATGCTATAACCGGAGTTCATGCTCCGTCGGGGAGACCGAGAAACAGACATGGGGATAGTTTGATATGCTATAACCGGAGTCCATGCTCAATCGGGGCGACCGAGAAGCAAACATGGGGATACCTTGACGAGGCCTTGCCGTCAAGGGGGATATGACATCGTGATGGTATGGTTGATGGGTGAGACACATGACATGAGACACCCATGGCATTGCATTCATTTTATGGTTTTCGTTTTATTACTATCTATATGCTTGTTATCACTAATCCATGTGTTAGCCCTACTTGGAGTCCTACTGGGTGCGTGTCTAACGCCCTACTTCTACCCTAGCTGATGACGCAGGAAATGGCTCAGCAGAAGGGCGCGACAGGAGCTAAGATTAGGAGCTTGGGGAAGCGAACTACTTAGTTTATTTTGGAAATGTATTTGAGTAGCTTAGCTTGTCGGAATGTAATATTATAGATTACATGCTATGCTTTGGATGTTAGTTTACACATTATGATTTTGAGATATTTTGGTAATTAAATGAATGTTTCTTCCCTGCTATCTAAAATTTGTAGGTTAGTCTCTATTATCATTCCGCATTTAATTTAATATTTCTCGAGCTTACTTCTACGTGTGAACCATTCTCCGTGGACTTCGTTCCACGCACACGTAGAGTTGGCCAGTTAAGGTCCGGGCTTCAGAAGGCTCGGACTTAACTCGCGTCATGACGTCCAGCGCCTTTTGTCACTCGTTATTTTTAAAAAAAAATAGACTCTGATTTCAGTGAAAAGGGGCGGGCGTTACACTGCCATGGGCAAGAAATGGGTCAATTACCGAATTAAGATTCAGTGGGTCATGGGTGAGCTTGATTTCAATGTAATTGGGTAAATTTAGTTAAATTAATTAAATTGGATAAATTAATGCATTTAATGCATTAAAGTCCACCTCATCAAGTGAGGTGGCATGTGAGTGATGTGGCATTGCCATGTGGCATACATGCCATCACATGGAAGCCAACTAAGCGAGGATGACACATCATCAAGTGACATGGCCAAAGTGGGATCCAAGTGCCATGTGGTGACCCAGTCACCACATGCATGGTCGACCATGACATGGGTTGACTTGGTCAACCACTTGTGAGTTCAAATATTGAATTAAGGTTTTGCTTAGTTGAGAAGATGAAGGGATGAGATGGATGCCTTGTCTAAGTACATTGTACTTAGACACTTGGGAACCTAAGGGTCTTCATCTCAAGAGCTATGAAGCCACCCTTGGGAAGCCAAGGGACTCTTTGGTTAAGCCAATGGTCTCCTTGGTTGGACCAAGTTATTATGAAGAGGGATGGAAGAGTTTAAGGCTGTTATATAGAAACACAAACCCAAGAGGAACTTCAAACCCCTTGGCCGATTCCTCCTCTTGCATAAGAGTTTCTCTCCACTCCTCTCCTCTCTCTCTCCCACCTCTACCTCCATACATTGGAGACTTTGAAGAACAAAAAAAGGACAAGAAGAATCAAGAAAGAAGAGACAGACCAAAACAAAAGAAGGAGATTGAAGGAATGTATGGTTAAACTTAATAAAATAGGATTTCATCTAAGGGAACCATAGGTTTGGCCATGGTGTGGCCGAACCCATGGGTCCCATGATTTGGTTGGAATGAATGGCCAAAATTATTATGAGGCCATGGAGTTGGAAATCTATCCAAGGGATGGTTATGGGTTGAAACAAAACAACCATAAGATTAATCCGAAACCCTGCTATTATACTATGATTGGATGAATTATGAAAAGCCCTAACCTTGGCTAGTGGGTAGTATAAGTTTATTAAGTTGAATATTGAAAATGGAATCCATGTTTAAAAATGATTAAGAATGGATTTCAAAGAGAAGGGCCTAACAATGCATGCAAACACAGAGAACTGACAAAAAGTCAGTCGACTGAAAGGGTACTGGCCAAGCACACAAAGGATCTGACCCAAAGTCAGTCGACTAAATCTTAATATTCAGTCGACTGAAAGTACACTGGCTAAGCACAAATGGGATCTGTTGGTATTTCAGCCGACTGAATCTTATGATTCAATCGACTGAAAGTATACTTGTCAAACACGTAACTGATCTGGTTGTGTTCAGCCGACTGAATTTTATAATTCAGTCGACTAAAAGTATACTGGCCAAGCACGTAAGATATCTGGTTGTATTTCAGCCGACTGAATCTATTATTCAGCTGACTGAAAGTATACTGGCCAAGCACGTATAATATCTGGTTGTATTTCAGCCAACTGAATCTATTATTCAGTCGACTAAATGTATACTGGCCAAAACATGTAAGATATCTGGCTGTATTTCAGCGATGATTCAGTTGACTGAAAGTGTACGGGTCAAGTTTGTATAGTATCTGGTTGTATTTCAGCCGATTGAATCTTATGATTCAGTCGATTGAAAGTTTGTACGTAAAACACAAATGGTATCTGGTTGTGTTTAAGTCGACTGAATCCCAGATGCAGTCGACTGAATTAGAATGTTTTATTTTGTATTATTTTCCTAGATGCCTCTGTGTATCTGGTAGGATGGAAAGGGTGAATGAAATTAAAATGGGAAATCAAATTAATATATATTGTTGAATTTGATAAGGTAAAGAGGTTCGCAAAGGGATTACGATTCATCTCATGCGATTGATAGTGATTCAGACATTGGTAGGTTTCCTACCTCATTGAGAACATTATGGAGTAAAATATGACACTGGTTTATATTCAAAATATGATGATTATTTTGGTTAAATAAATGGTATATGATTATGATCTGATTTTCAAATGATATAACATTTTTGCATGCATTACCTGATGCATGGCATGGGAGGGAACGCATATGACCAGCAAGCCAAGTTCTGAGCGGTCTAGACATAACTTGGGCTGGAGATTAGCTTGTAAAAAGCTATATGAACTGTTGAGATTTGGCCTCGTCCAGATGATAAAAAGGTACGGCATAATTGGGCCAAAGAACTCCTGGGAAGGTCCCAAAACCCTGTGCAGAGGGAGGAGTTCACACTCCATCGGTAATCCCGATTAATTTGTTGATGGGCATACAGTGCCCTGGTGGTTGCCGCCTCAAACACTGTGGACATAATTGGCCAAGGAAAAAATTGATATGATTGATGATGTGATTGAGCATGGACATTGGGTGGGATCTCATTTGCCATTGACACCCATGACATGACACATGTTTTATTATTTACAAGATGTTTTACAGATGTGATGTTAATGATGTATATACCCTTGATTTAAGTTAATCTAATATTACTCCTATGTGTACCATAACCCTAACTGGAGTACGTACTAGGCATGTTGACTAATGCCCTACTTCTACCCTATAGATGATGGAACAGGGAATGATAAGTAAAATGACGTGGGACCAGAAGGGAGCCAAGCATAGGAGCTTGGGAAGATTTAATGTTTAAATTACTTATGTTGATTTCAATGATGTATTCAGAAGACTTATATTTTGGATTGTAATAACTTAGAACTTATTTGCTATGATTTGATTAATCCTTAAGTATATATGAATTTTATGGTGATTGGTTCTCTTTGCTTAATGATGAGAAGTATGAATAGCATCTTATTCATATGAATTATTCTGCAAGTATTAAGAAAAACGTGTGAAAATGTTTTAGTGGACTTAGTCCACGCACACAGTAATAGTGGCCAGTTAAGGGTCGGGTTTTGGAAACTCAGACTTGACTGTCGTCGTGACGACCCATCTTCTCTCACTTAGTTAAAAAAAAAAATACTCTGATTTGTCGCAAGTGTAAAAGGGCGGGGCGTTACAAAAACAAGCATCCTCAAGTGGCTATATGATCCCACAACTCAACATAGGGTATACAAAATTTGGGTACATCTCATCATGGTACTCTACTGAACTAGGAGTCTCACAGACCTCCAAACAACATCATCGAAGAGTTCGAGATACCCATGTCTAATCCCAAGCATGAGAGATCACAAACTCTCGGCGCTTAATACTTCTCTAAGAAATCACGTCACGACCATACATAAAATCGTGCTTGCCAACAACAGTGGCTAGAAAACTCCAAATGTGTGCCATGGCTTCATGGGTACTCATATAACTCAAGTCACCTTCGCGGCACACGGAGTCTTTATCAGTACTAAGCACATCTCAACTGTGCAAAAAGTGATCTTATGCTTATCTCGGGCAAGTATTAAGTCCAACCTGTCACTTGTAACACCCTGGATTTTCAATTTATGAATATATACGGAAATTGTCCATTCAATTTGTGAATTAATGGAGATGGACCTTAGATGGGTAAGGAGTTGGGTCAATTGCCCAATTTAGACCCAACGGATTATGATTAAGGTTCAATATAGAAGAATGGGTAAGATTTATTTAATTGGGTTAAGGTTGTCAATTGGGTCAAATGCCCAATTGGGACCCAATGGGTCATGGTTGACTTGGTTGACCACCAAATGAGTTCAAGCTTAATTAAAGTGTGGCTGAATTAAATTGGAAATGGAATCAAGAATTTGAGTTAATGAATGAGTACAATCTTAAGTTTAAAAGAATTAAAAGTATGTGAGTTAAGGTGAGTTGAATGGGAAGTTAATGGGACTTTCATCTTAAGTGAGTAAGGAAGAGTAGATGGAGAGTTACATCTCATAAGACTAAACCCAAGGGATGCACACGTTGGGAAGATGGGAGTTTCATCTCATGGGATGAAACTCCAAAGGGATCATTAATGAGGAGGTGAAGAGTTTTTGGTTGTTACACAAGGATATCCAAGGCTACACGTTGGGAAGATGGAGGGTTTCCATCTCATGATGGAAACCCAAGGGGCACACGGTTGGGAGTTTCATCTCATGGAATGAAACCCCCAAAGTAAATATTAATGAGGGAGGTGAAGAGGCATAGTGGTTACAAAGGGGCATAAACCAAAAAATACCACTCAAGGACGACCCTCATTGAACAAGAAAAGACTAAGTGGTTGAACATTCATCTCACTCTCTCTCTCTCTTGGCCGATCCCCCTCTCAAGACAAGAAACACTTAGAGTATTTTCCATCTCAAGTTTCTCTCCCTCTCACTCAAGGCCGACCCTCTCTCAAAGACAAAGGAGAAAGGACTTAGAGTTTTCTATCTCAAGCTCCTCTCCCTCTCTCAAACCTACACTCTTTGGCCGAACCCTCTCTTTGGGTTTTCATCTCAAGACCTCTCAAGCTCACACTCGGCCAAAGATGAAGGAGGAAGAAAGAAGAAAGACTAAGGAAGGAAAAGAGTGGAGGAGCAAGTCAGAACAAAAGAAACCGGAGGAGTGGCGGAATCGGTAAGTACTTGATGAGATTTTATTAAGTAAGATAGGTTATGAAAATGATGATTACTAATGACACTATGTATATACGGCTTAAGCATGGAAAAGAACGGTCAAAGGATCATGGTTAGGCCCTTGCATGGCCGAACCCTAATTGTTACGTATATATGGAAAAGATCTCATGCATGTCTAAGATAAGGTATTATGATCAAAGATCATGGGTTGGCCTTGCATGGCCAAACCCTAAGGTTGATATGCATGGACCACTAATGTAACGCCCCTGCCCTTTTTCACTCGCTTCTTCCCGAAAATTCAGAGTCTATTTTTTTTTTAATAACATAGTAGAGTGATAGAGAGAGGGATGTCATGACGCGAGCTAAGTCCGAACTTCCAAAATCCGTCCCTTAACTGGCCAACCCTATGTGTGCATGGACTCAGTCCATGAAAACGGTTCACACATAACAATATAAACATGCGGAATAAAAAATCATAACATGCGAAATTATAATAGAACCAAGTTCTATTCCATTCAGATAGCAAACTATGTCAAGTCCTTAATCATCATTCAGATATCATAATTATCAAAATTAACATCCAACCATCTAAGTTATTACATTCCCGGAAACTAGTTACTCAATACATGTCCATAAGTAACTTTATTCAAAACTTATAAAATAAATCATCCAACCTCCTATGCTGGGCCCTCCTTCCGTTTATCGTTCCCCTTGTTTCCTGTATCATCAACTAGGGTAGAAGCAGGGCGTTAGAACAACGCGCCCAATAGGTATTCCAATTAGGGCTAAGACATGGTTAGTACAAAACATATGTAATATCATAATGTCCAAAACCATATAAAACGATGCCATGCAATGATGACAAATGCAATGAGTCCCACCCATCACATGTACATAAAAGTACCCACCACATAGGTCTTTCGGACGCCCCGACGGAGTGTAGAGCCTCCGATTTCTTCCTGATGGAAAAGCACATCAAGGTACCCCATATAGGTTTTTCGGACGCCCCGACGGAGTGTGGACCCTTCGGTTACAAATCGTTCACCCCATGCCACGCATGAGATGCCAATGAAACACATGCTATTTTATAACATAAACATAGCATTAAAATCACATTTTGAAACATATCCAACGCATGCTATTTTATCATATAAACATATCATTTAAAATCACAATATTAAAACATATCCTTTGCAACATAATTTCATCAAAAATAAGATAAAACAAATGTACATAAACCCATGGTTTCAAAGAGGTGGAATTCTACCAAAGACAGCTAATGTGTCCTTGCATTTTTCGTCCGATAACCGCTTACGATCGTAAACACCTTGTGAGGTGCCGTTACCTTATAATATAACAATTAATCATAACTAAGTGCCACTTGATTTTTAACATTCTAAGTCCATAAACAAAACCCCATGGGGTTCGGCCATACACCATGGCCGAACCCATGGTCTATTAATTCAGTTAATTACAAAAATCCCATTGTACATAACCATAGTCGTTTTCCTTGATTAGGTTCGGAAATAATCCATACATACTTCTTTAATCCAAACACATAGTCCAATAAATAATTCATGGGGTTCGACCATACTCCATGGCCGAACCCTATGTCTAACATTTCCATATATTTACAACTTTGCCATCCATGGCTTACATATCCAATAATTCGATCCTTTCAAACATTAAAAATCATAAATCATTCCCCATATTAATTCCATAATCGATTCCTTAGTCCCAACATGAACCATCATATATTCCCCATGTGGTTCGGCCATACACCATGGCCGAACCCATGGTCCTTCATTCTAGACCCTATTTACAAAATTGCCATTGGCCTAATTATTTCCAACCTTCCATTCATTAACACATAAACCTAAACCCATAAAATTGGTTCATGGGGTTCGGCCAAGCACCATGGCCGAACCCTATGATATCTAAATTTCCATTTTTATCAACTTCCATTATTGGCAAACCCATAATTAGAAGGTCCATATTTAGAAACTTTCTAAATTCCATATCCAACTTCCATACTTAGAAAGTCCCTAAATAGAAACTTTCTAAATTTATCAATTCCTATTCTTGGATCCCTAACTCCAAGTTCTTTCCATAATTTTAAAGCTTCCAAATTAAAATTCCATAATTAGAAAGTTCCTAATTAAAACATTTTAATTTAATCTTCACCTTCCAAAAATAGAAACTTTCCCATTTTAATCTCCTTCTTCTATTTTTAGAAACTTTCTAAATAAACAAACTTCCATAAATAAACTTTAGTGGGGTCGGCCATACACCATGGCCAAATCTCACCCATAGAAACAAATTTAACCCTTTCCATTGATTTTCTAAATTAATAACCAACTCCATGAGGTTCGGCCATACACCATGGCCGAATCCTATGGTTCATACTCTTTATAAATCATACATTCCCATTCATCCATTAATTTGTCTTTCCATGGATCTAAAACCATCAACCATACATCCATTTAAAATAAATCATAAATGACCTTTCACATGGGGTTCGGCCAACAACATGGCCGAACCCTATGATTCAACTTTTCCTTCAAACTTCCATTTAAAAAAAATCAATGTTCTTTCCATAGGATTCATCCTTCAAAAACCTATTAAACAAACCCAATGTTCCTCCATAGTTTTCAATCCCCTAAACCCATGAATTAAACATGTCTTTCCATGCATGGCCGAACCCTGTGGTTCTTTCTTTCCATTAAAATTCATACATTCATTTCCCTATCCTCTTCCATGGGGTTCGGCCATACACCATGGCCGAACCCTACGGTTCTTTTCTTTTAAAACAAATTTATCAAGTAAAAATACTAACTGGTTCCAATTGATTCTTGCTCTTCCAATCCTTCTCCTTTCTTCTTAATTTTTCAAAACCAAGAACACCTCTTGCTGGCTGCCTTGTCCTTCTCCTTGTTCTTGCTGTGAATGAGAACTTGAGAGAGGGAGAGAGAGAAATAAAATTGGAAAGAGAGATGTGCAATCCGTGCGCCCTTGTCCTTCTCTCCTTTTTAATAACTCCCTCTTGATCTTAGTTTAAAAGGTGCTTTAGATACAATTTCCTCTTAGGGCCGTGCGGCCCTTGTATCTCTCCCTTTATTATTCCACTCAATCCTATTAAGATAGCACTTGCCAACCTTGGCTTCCCATATTTAGAAGGTGCTTAAGATAATACTTACCTCAATGCCGTGCGCCCCCTTGTGTCTTAAGTTGGAAAGTGTCATGCGCCCCTCTTATTGCCTCTTTTAATCTCTCATGATCCCAATTTAAAAGGTGCTAAAATAATAATTCCCCTTATGCCATTTTTTTAATCTAGAAAGCCACTTTTTTAAATGATCCATGCGCATCACCTAGATATGCAAACCCTATACACGGCCAATGTAATCTTCATTTGATTTTTAAACATCTCCTTGGATATTCAAATCCAATAATTCGGCCATGCACAATTATTTATTTAATTTTGGACATAATGCATTACTAAATTAATTCAACCCATTTAAATTTTATTGGAACCCTTTCCAAAACCGTTGGGTCCTAATTGGGCCAATGACCCAACTCTTTACCCAATTTAAGATCCATAACTAATATTCACAAATCAAATGGATAATTTTCATTCAAAATAATAAACTGAAAATCCGGGGTGTTACAATACAACCCTCTTTTTAAAATTTTCGTCCCAAAAATCGAGTGAAATAGGGTTTCCAACATTTACATAAATAGTTCAGGATGAGCTTTTCTCATTTCTGACTCGAGTTCCCATGTAGCTTCCTCAATACCATGTCGATCCCATACTACTTTGACGAACTGGATCGCTCGGTTCCGTAGTACCCTTTGTTCTGTGTCCACCACTCTGACAGGCTTCTCAACGTATGTCACGTCGCTCTGAACCTCTTTGTCTTGTACGTTCAGTACGTGAGAAGGATCAAGATTGTACTTCCTCAACATCGATATATGGAACACATCGTGTAAAGATGCCAACTGTGATGGGAGTGCCAATTGATAAGCCACGTCCCCCATCATTCTTATGATTGAGAATGGTCCCACATATCTTCGTGACAATTTCCCCTTCTTTCCAAATCTCATGTGTCCCTTTTGTGGCGAGACTTTCAAGAACACCATGTCTCCCACTTCAAATTCAAGGAACCTCCTCCTCTTGTCAGCATAACTTTTCTAATGACTCTGCGCAGTCCATAAGTGCTGCCGTATCAACTGTATCTGTGCTGTAGTCTCTACAACCAACTCAGGTCCAATCAGTGCAGGCTCACTGACCTTATCCACCACACTGGTGACCTACAAGGTCTACCATATAATGCCTCAAATGGTTCCATCTGGAGGCTTGCATGGTAAGTATTGTTGTAGGAGAATTCTACCAACGGCAAGTGATCTTCCCATTCTGTCCTAATTAAACATGCCACTGACGTATGTGATAAACGGTTGAGGGCATCTGCTACCTTGTTCGCCTTGCCAGGGTGATAACGAAGTGCGAACTCATAATCCGCCAGATATTCCATCCATTTGCGCTGCCTCAAGTTGAGCTCTTTCTGATCAAACAAGTACTTCAAGCTCTTATGATCTGAAAACACTTCAAATTTCTCGCCATAAAGATAATGTCTCCATCTTTTAAGAGCTCTTATGATCTGTATGCCACCACACGATTACTTTGACTTGAGTGTACACCCCAATCCCTCTCCTGAAGCATTGCATTGTACCTCATAACACTTGCCTCTTTCCTGCAAAATTAGGATAGGAGCAGTGGTAAGTCTCTTCTTCAAGTCTTCAAACATCTGATTGTACAGATCTGTCCACTCATATTTGACTCCTTTCTGAGTGAGTCGAGTAAGTGGAGATGCAATTTTTGAGAAGTCCATGATAAATTTCCTGTAATAACCGGCCAATCCCAAAAAGCTACAGATCTCGGTTACATTCTTTAGCGCTTTCCAATCTCTTACTGCCGCTACCTTAGCCGGGTCCACGGCTATACCTTCTTCTGATATAACATGTCCCAAAAAGTTGACCTCAAATAGCCAAAATTCACATTTACTGGCTTTAGCATATAGTTTGTTCTTCTCAAAGTGTCCAGAACTATTCTCTGGTGCTCAACATGTTCTTCCTAAGTTTTGGAGTAAATCAAGATATCATCAATAAATACAATGACAAATTGGCCTAAGTAAGAACGGAAAATCCTGTTCATAAGATCCATGAACAAAGCCGGTGCATTGGTGAGTCCAAACGGTATGACTACAAACTCATATAGTCCATATCGTGTTCTGAAGGCTGCCTTTTCTATGTCCTCCTCCCTAACCCGGATTTGGTAATATCTGGACATCAGATCATTCTTAGAAAAATGACTGGAACCTTTAAGTTGATCAAATAAATCATCGATGCTGGGTAGAGGGTACTTGTTTCTGACCAGTCAGCTGGTTCAGTTTTCGGTAATCCACACACATACGGAGTGAACCATCCTTTTCTTTACAAATAAAACTGATCTCCCCAAGCTGATGTACTATTCCGAATGCACTACAGTTTGAAGCAGTTCATCAATCTGCTTCTTTAACTCGGACATCTCTGCTGGTGCCATCCGATAATGTGGTAATGACACTGGTGCAGTGCCAGGGTACAGCTTGATTTCAAAATTGATCTCCCTCATGGGAGGCAAGCCAGGGAATTCCTTTGGAAAAACGTCCGCATAGTCCCTTACTATTTTCGGAAGTTCAACCACCAGTGCCTTGTTGATTCTGATAATATTCAATACCAAATGATTCAACCCTTCATGCAGTCTGCTTTTTTTATCAGCACGCACCACATGTTGTTTTCCCTCGGGCGACCAAGATGTCACCCTGCGACGATAACAATCAATGTTGGCCTTAAAGCTAGCCAACCAATCCATGCCGAAAATAATATCATATTCTGACATATCGAGAACCAAATAATTGAACTCAAATCTGAGTCCAGCAAGTTCAGTATTCACTGTTGTGCATATAAGTCCCAATGACTGTGTCTCCGAAAAGGGATACAATGGTGAGTGATGTGGCACAGTTTTTGTACCAATGTACCAATAGCAGTTATAAATGCAGCAGATATGAAAGAGTGGGATGCTCCAGAATCAAATAATGCAAAGGCGTAGGAACTACTGACTACTGCCATACCTTGAATCACAGAATGATCCTCTGCTGCTGGAGGTGCTAAGGTGAATAACCGTCCAGATCCTGTAGGCGGCCGTCCCGCCTAGTTAACTGTCCTGCCTCCACGTGAATTAGCTGGCCTAACTGGTGGACGAGATGAACCTCTCGAATATGAGGGTTTGTTGAGTTGTGGACATTCTCTCTTAAAATGGCCCGGTTGATCACAATGGAAGCAGTTGTTCACCCCTCTAGGGAGCCTGAGTGACTGATGCAGATGGGAGGGATGATTGGGTCGAAAGCCCCCTGTTGACCCAGTGGATGGTGAGGGTCTGCTAGAGTTCTGTCGGAACCTCTTATTGGGCTCAAATGTACCCCTCCCACTCTGAGCTCGGTGATTGTCAAAACGCGTCAACTCAGCCATCTCTTGCTCTACTATTGTGGCATTGCTGACCACATCTGCCAATGTGGCTGCCTTGAATATAATTACCTTGGCTCTTATGCTAGGCCGAGGCCCCGCTCAAACTTGCGTGCCCTCCGATACTCCGTATCCACCATATATAATGCATATACAGATAAACTGAGAAACTGCTGGTGGTACTCAGCCACCGTCATGGTACCTTGTACCAAAGATGGAAAAGCCTGGGTCTGGCGCTCCTTCTGCTCCTCAGGAAAATAATGTTCCAGGAAGGTAGCTGAGAACTGCTCCCAAGTCATCGCAGTCCTCTCTCCTTCCAGAAGAAGTGCCTGCTGCTTCTCTACCACCTCCCACCATTTTCCAGCATCATCAATCAGCTGTGATGTGACCAGTAAAATCTTGTGAGCATGACTTGTGATATTCAATAAAGTCAGAATCTGTGAAATCTTCTTCAGCCAATTTTCCGCTGCGACAGCCCCTTCTCTCCCCTTGAAGTAAGGAGGGCGCTGTTGCTGGAAGTCCCTGACCATGCTCCTGTCATTGTTTTCCTTGGTGGTTCCATTCTCATTTAGGTGTTGTTGAAGCACCTGAAGTGACCACTGCTTGAACCAAATTTTGCAATTCAGGAGGCACCACCGGTATGTTTACGCTACTTGTTTCCTTCCTCCTCCTGGTGGGATGGTTGTTGTTCCTCTTCATGATGAGATTATTGCTCCTCCTCATTTCGAGGATGTTCTACCTCATCTACACCCCCATTTCGGTTTTGTCGGGTATTTCTCCTTGGTCTTCCCCTTATAGCCATTTTTCCCTAAGCCATTGAAAAGTATCAAGACTTAGTTTCCATAATAAAAATTTGTATTTCCTACTTTTTTTGGGGAAATTTCCAAATAAGCACTCTTGATTTTTGCTTTATTTCTGGGGAAATACATCCTATGTTGCTATGTTTGATAATCTGATGTATTTTGACTGTACTTCCTTTGCTATCATCCGTCTGAGTCTAACGAAGTAAATTAATGCACAGGAACCGGATTAATTTACTCCGAAAGATTCAATGTTTCGGGTTCGCTCTGATACCAACTTTAACGCCCCGCCCCTTTTTCATTCGCTTCTTCCCGAAAATTCAGAGTCTATGTTTTTTTATAACAGAGTAGAGTGATAGAGAGCGGGACCTCACGACGTGACGTAAGTCCAAACTTCAAAAGTCCGACCCTTAACTGGCCAACCCTATGTGTGCAAGGACTCAGTCCATGAAAACGGTTCACACATAGCAATATAAACATGCAGAATAAAAAATCATAACATGTGGAATTATAATAGAACTAAGTTCTATTCCATCTAGATAGCAAAGTACGTCAAGTCCTTTATCATCATTCAGATATCATAATTATCAAAATTAACATCCAACCTTCTAAGTTATTACAATCCCGGAAACTAGTAACTCAATACATGTCCATAAGTAACTTTATTCAAAACATATAAAATAAATTATCCAAGCTCCTATGCTTGGCCCTCCTTGCATTCATCGTTCCCCTTGTTTCTTGTATCATCAACTAGTGTAGAAGTAGGGCGTTAGAACAACGCGCCCAGTAGGTATTCCAATTAAGGCTAACACATGGTTAGTACAAAACATATATAATATCATAATGTCCAAAACCATATAAAACAATGGCATGCAATGATGACAAATGCAATGAGTCCCACCCATCACATGTAAATAAAAGTACCCACCACATAGGCCTTTCGGATGCCCCGACGGAGTGTAGACCCTCTGGTTTCTTCCTGATGGAAAAGCACATCAAGGTACCCCACATAGGTTTTCGGACGCCCCGATGGAGTGTGGACCCTTCGGTTACAAATCCTTCACCTCATGCCATGCATGAGATGCCAATGAAACACATGCTATTTTATAACATAAACATAGCATTAAAATCACATTTTGAAACATATCCAACGCATGCTATTTTATCATATAAACATAGCATTTAAAATCACAATATTAAAACATATCCTTTGCAACATAATTTCATCAAAAATAAGATAAAACAAATGTACATAAACCCATGGTTTCAAAGAGGTGGAATTCTACCAAAGACCACTAACGTGTCCTTGCAGTCTTTCGTCCGATAACCGCTCACGATCGTAAACACCTTGTGAGGTCCCGTTACCTTATAATATAACAATTAATCATAACCAAGTCCCACTTGATTTTTAGCATTCTAAGTCCATAAACAAAACCCCATGGGGTTCGGCCATACACCATGGCCGAACCCATGGTCCATTAATTCAATTAATTACAAAAATACCATTGTACATAACCATAGTCATTTTCGTTGATTAGGCTCCAAAATAATCCATACATATTTCTTTAATCCAAACACATAGTCCAATAAATAATTCATGGGGTTCGACCATACTCCATGGCCGAACACTATGTCAAAGTCCATATATTTACAACTTTGCCATCCATGGCTTACATATCCAATAATTCGATCCTTTCAAACATTAAAAATCATAAATCATTCCCCATATTAATTCCATAATCGATTCCTTAGTCCCAACATGATCCATCATATATTCCCCATGTGGTTCGGCCATACACCATGGCCGAACCCATGGTCCATTAATTCAATTAATTACAAAAATACCATTGTACATAACCATAGTCATTTTCGTTGATTAGGCTCCAAAATAATCCATACATATTTCTTTAATCCAAACACATAGTCCAATAAATAATTCATGGGGTTCGACCATACTCCATGGCCGAACACTATGTCAAAGTCCATATATTTACAACTTTGCCATCCATGGCTTACATATCCAATAATTCGATCCTTTCAAACATTAAAAATCATAAATCATTCCCCATATTAATTCCATAATCGATTCCTTAGTCCCAACATGATCCATCATATATTCCCCATGTGGTTCGGCCATACACCATGGCCGAACCCATGGTCCTTCATTCTAGACCCTATTTACAAAATTGCCATTGGCCTAATTATTTCCAACCTTCCATTCATTAACACATAAACCTAAACCCATAAAATTGGTTCATGGGGTTCGGCCAAGCACCATGGCCGAACCCTATGATATCTAAATTTCCATTTTTATCAACTTCCATTATTGGCAAACCCATAATTAGAAGGTCCATATTTAGAAACTTTCTAAATTCCATATCCAACTTCCATACTTAGAAAGTCCCTAAATAGAAACTTTCTAAATTTATCAATTCCTATTCTTGGATCCCTAACTCCAAGTTCTTTCCATAATTTAAAAGCTTCCAAATTAAAATTCCATAATTAGAAAGTTCCTAATTAAAACTTTCTAATTTAATCTTCACCTTCCAAAAATAGAAACTTTCCCATTTTAATCTCCTCCTTCTATTTTTAGAAACTTTCTAAATAAATAAACTTCCATAAATAAACTTTAGTGGGGTTCGGCCATACACCATGGCCGAACCTTACCCATAGAAACAAATTTAACCCTTTCCATTTATTTTCTAAATTAATAACCAATTCCATGGGGTTCGGCCGTACACCATGGCCGAACCCTATGGTTCATACTCTTCATAAATCATACATTCCCATTCATCTATTAATTTGTCTTTCCATGGATCTAAAACCATCAACCATACATCCATTTAAAATAAATCATAAATGACCTTTCACATGGGGTTCGGCCATACAACATGGCCGAACCCTATGATTCAACTTTTCCTTCAAACTTCCATTTAAAAAAAATCAATGTTCTTTCCATAGGATTCATCCTTCAAAAACCCATTAAACAAACCGAATGTTCCTCCATGGTTTTCAATCCTCAAAACCCATGAATTAAACATGTCTTTCCATGGGGTTCGGCCATGCACTATGGCCGAACCCTATGGTTCTTGTAATACCCCAGATTTTCAAATTATAAATATTTACGGAAATTACCCATTTAAATTATGAATTTTAGATATGGATCTAAGATGGGTAAAAATGTTGGGTCTTTGCCCAATTAAGACCCAACGGTTTTGGTAAATGTTTTCAATAAAAAGTAAATGAGGGATCATGGAAAGATTTTTGGAATAAGATAGATTATCATGGCCGTGTGGGAGATATGAAATCTATGAGATATGCGCATGGGACTTTCTAATCTAAAAGAAGAAAGGTTGCATGGCCGAATATGGATTTGGATATCCAAGTAAATGGGCATAAGATCATTTTATAAAGGGTCTTTCTTTGGTTAAGAGTGGAATTAAAGGAATTGCTAAGATAGAGGATCGGCACCTTCTAATTAGAATTAAGAGGAAAGTTTTTATAAAACAAAAGGGAAGGGGGCTCATAGCACCTTCTAAGTATGAACCAATGGGAGATTAATTAAGGCAATGGCTAAATTTGGAAAGTGCCTGAATATGGAAACATTGAAGCTAAATTTGGAAAGTGTCTAAATAAGGAGAATGGTTATTAAGTTTGTAAGTTTCTAAGTTTAGAAGTTGGAAATTAAAATGGGAAGTGCAATTAAAGGGAAGGTTTAATAAAATGGAAGAGGCAACAAGAATGGGGTGCATGGCACTTTCTATTCTTGATTTAGGGAAGGTTTTATAAGAGGCAAACAAGTGCACACGGCATGAGGTAATTAAACAAGGGAGCAAGGGCATAGCACATTCTAAATAGGGATTAAGGAAAAAGAAAGAAAATAAGAAAGGGAGAAAAATAAGGAAGGTTTGACATATATTTAGTATTTTGGTTATAAAGTTTCACTCCGATATTTGATTGCTTTGATTCTTTTTGCGTTGGAAAGAAGACTTCAAGGGCTACAACTTTATAGTTTACCACTTTTCCGGATTCGGAAGTTAACAAGGTTAAAATTGATCTACAATATGGTATATGTGTTAAAAACGGGGAACACAAGTGCTCACGGCAAGGGGCAATTACTATCTCAAGAACCTTCTAAGATTGACCAATTGGAGATCAATAAAAGGAGAAAAGGAGGGGGCACACGACACACCTACACCTTAGGCCGATTTTTCTCTCTCTCTCTCTCTCTCTCTCAAGTTCTTATTCTCGGCTACAACAAAGAAGAAGGCCGGTCAGCAAGAGGTGTCTTGGTTGGAGGAAAAGTAAGAAGAAAGGAGAAAGATTGGAAGAGCAAAGAGGTTAGTATCTTAATGGTTTAATTTTATGTTCGAAACAAAAAGAACCACAGGGTTAGGCCATGGTGTTTGGCCAAACCCCATGGAGGAAGATTAGTGATGATTTGATGATCTTAATTGGAGAAATAGAACCATAGGGTTCGGCCATAGTGCATGGCCGAACCCCATGGAAAGATTTGGTTTATTTATTAGTTTTTAAGAATAAAAAAACCATAGAGATTCTTAAATAAGTAATTGGTGATAATGATATGTAATTTTGAAGGAATTAAATGGAAGATCCATGATTGATTAATGGAGACTTGGATAAGGATGTGGGTCGGCCATGGCATGGCCGAACCATGATTGTATCATGGCCAAGTTGTTGGATCTAAAGAATGGAAAGGAAGAGGGTGAGGTTTGGCCATGATGTATGGCCGAACCCCACCAATTATATTTTGGAAGTATGTAAGTATTATTATTGAATGTTTTAATGGATTTAAACCATTGATGAAGATCATGAACCATAGGGTTCGGCCATGGTGCTTGGCCGAACCCCATGGGGTTGTTTTTGGAATGGAGATGGATTTGTTGCTTAATATGGAAAGCTTCCAATTATGGAAGGAGTTGCTAAACTTGAAAGACATCCAATAATGGAAAGATAGTTTCTAATTTAGGAAACTATCTATCTATAGAAGTTTGTTTAAGATAGGAAAGTGTCTATTCTTGGAAAGTAGTTATTGAAATTAGAAAATATCTAATTATGGAATTTATATTTGGAAAGCATTCATAAGAAAAGGTGGTTTCTAATCTAGGAAACTATCTAAGTATGGAAAATGGTTACTAATTTGGGAAGTTTCTATTTTGGAAGGAGTTGGCTAAATTAGAAAGCTTTTAATTTTGGATGGTAAAATATGGAAACCTTCTAATAATAGAAGGTGGAGTTTAATTATAGAAACCTTCCAATTATGGAAAGGTGGAGATTAAGTTTGGAAACTATTTATTTATGGAAGTGTGAATGATGAAAGCCATTGAATATTATGTATGGATTTTAAAAGAGAACCTTATGAACCATAGGGTTCGGCCATACTGGAGTTGCAATGGCATTTTTAAAGTATGTTAATTGTTTTTGGAAGGTAGGATTAAAATGGAAAGTCTTTAATTTAGAAAGGACCTATTTATGGAAAGAACTTGGAATTATGGATCCAAGATTAGGAAATGATAAATTTAGAAAGTTTCCATTTTAGGGACTTTCTAAGTATAAACTTAAGTTGTTGAGAAATTATTATGGACCATGTAACGGGTGAAAGATTTTAAAAGAAACTATGGGTTATGTAAGCCATGAGTGGTAAAAATTGTAAATACTTGTTGAAGATGGAAGTTTAACCTTGTATGGCAATAAGGTAATTATATGAGAAATTATTTGGAGAACTTAGATGTTTAGGATCTATGTATTTGGATCTAAACATGGGAATTGATTGGCGGACCTAGGGTTATGTACTTTGGATTAAAATAAATAGAACATTAACTAAGGTTTGGACCAATGGCATTTTGGTAATTAATGGAATAAATGGACAAAAAGGGTGAGGCTCGGCCATAGGTATGGCCGAACCCCACAAGTTGGTGTTAATGGATTTAAATATTGCAAATCAAGTAGGACTTGGTGTTGACTTAATATTATATTATAAGGTAACGGGATCTCGCAAGTGGTGTGCGATCGGCGATCGATTATTGGATGAAAGACGCAAGCACGCGTTAACGGTCTTTGGTAGGATTCTACCTCTTTGAAACCATGGGTTTATGTACATTGTCTTTATCTTATTTTGATGATTTTATATTGCAAAGGATATGTTTCAAATGGTGATTTTATATGCTATGTTTATTTGATAAAATAACATGTGTTTTAAATATGAGTTTTTAAATGCCATGATTTTGTATAATTGCATAGCATGTGGTATTTGCATCTCATGCATGGCATGGGAGGGATGACAGGTAACCGCAGACCCACACTCCGTCGCGGCGTTCGTAAAGCACTAGTGGGGGATACCTTGATGATGAGAATCCCATCAAGAGGATACTATGTATAATACTTTGATGATGAGAATCCCATCAAGAGGAATACTATGTATGAAGACCCTGGTGATGAGCATTCCATCAGGGGATACCTTGATGATGAGAATTCCATCAAGAGGATACTAAGTAACCGGAGCTCACACTTCGTCGGAATGTCCGTAAGGCAACTGTAAGAAATACCTTGATGATGAGAATTCCATCAAGAGAAAAGACCTTGGTGATGAGAATTCCACTAGGAAGATACCTTGATGAGGAGAATTCCATCAAGAATATATCCTATATTTTGTGATGGGCGGGACTCATTGCATATGATAGCATGGCATGGCATTGAATCGGCATGATTATGACTTTTATTATCATGCAAGGTTTTGGTCTTTATCGGTATGATTGGATCTCTATTATCATACACTGTTTTGATACAATGCTTTATGAGTATGTTATGATTTATTATAGCTGATTTGATATATTTATTATATCTGGATTTTTGGTACTAACCCATGTGTTAACCCTAATTGGAATACCTACTGGGCACGTTGTACTAACGCCCTACTTCTACCCTTTAGTGGATGATGCAGGAAACGAGGAAAATACTGAACGCGGAAAGGGACAAGCATAGGAGCTTGGAACGCTTTTAGTTTTATATTTTGTTTAAGATACTCAGGGATTAGTATTTAGAGTATCTAGATTTCAGAATGTAATAACTTAGATGAATTTGCTATGGTTGGATGTTTTATTTGGATAATGGTTAATGTGATTATTTGACTATGTACTTTGCTATCAATGGAATAGAACTTGGTTCTATTATGATTCCGCAAATTGGATGTTATGATTCCGCATGTTATGATTTTTATTCCGCATGTTTATATTGCTATGTGTGAACCATTTTAGTGGACTGAGTCCATGAACACATAGGGTTGGCCAGTTAAGGGTCGGACTTTAGAAGTTTGGATTTAGCTCACGTCGTGACATTCCACTCTTGCTCATACTCTGATATTTTAAAAAAAAAATAGACATTGATTTCGATGCGAGAAGGGCGGGGTGTTATAGTTCTTTCTTTCCATTAAAATTCATACATTCATCTCCTTATCCTTTTCCATGGGGTTCGGCCATACACCATGGCCGAACCCTATGGTTCTTTTCTTTTAAAACAAATTTATCAAGTAAAAATACTAGCCGGTTCCGACTGATTCTTGCTCTTCCAATCCTTCTCCTTTCTTCTTAATTTTTCCAAACCAAGAACACCTCTTGCTGGCTGCCTTCTCCTTGTCCTTGTTCTTGCCGTGAATGAGAACTTGAGAGAGGGAGAGAGAGAAATAAAATTGGAAGAGAGATGTGCAATCCGTGCGCCCTTATCCTTTTTTTTTTTTTAATAACTCCCTCTTGATCTTAGTTTAGAAGGTGCTTTAGATACAATTTCCTCTTAGGGTCGTGCGCCGCTTGTATCTCTTCCTTTATTATTCCACTCAATCCTATTAAGATAGCACTTACCGACCTTGGCTTCCCATATTTAGAAGGTACTTAAGATAATACTTACCTCAATGCCGTGCGCCCCCTTGTGTCTTAAGTTGGAAAGTGTCATGCGCCCCTCTTATTGCCTCTTTTAATCTCCCATGATCCCAATTTAAAAGGTGCTAAAATAATAATTCCCTTATGCCCTTTTTTTAATCTAGAAAGCCCCTTTTTTAAATGATCCATGCGCATCACCTAGATATGCAATCCCTATACACGGCCAATGTAATCTTCATTTGATTTTTAAACATCTCCTTGGATATTCAAATCCAATAATTCGGCCATGCATGATCATTTATTTAATTTTGGACATAATGTATTACTAAATTAATTCAACCCATTTAAATTTTATTGGAACCCTTTCCAAAACCGTTGGGTCCTAATTGGGCCAATGACCCAACTCTTTACCCAATTTAAGATCCATAACTAATATTCACAAATTAAATGAATAATTTTCATTCAAAATAATAAATTGAAAATCCGGGGTGTTACAATACAACCCTCTTTTTAAAATTTTAGTCCCAAAAATCGAGTGAAGTAGGGTTTCACACATTTACATAAATAGCTCAGGATGAGCTTTTCTCATTTCCGACTCGAGTTCCCATGTGGCTTTCTCAATACCATGTCGATCCCATACTACTTTGACGAACTGGATCGCTCGGTTCCGTAGTACCCTTTGTTCTGTGTCCACCACTCGAACAGGCTTCTCGACGTATGTCACGTCGCTCTGAACCTCTATGCCTTGTACGTTCAGTAGGTGAGAAGGATAAGGATTGTACTTCCTCAACATCGATTTATGGAACAGATCGTGTAAAGATGCCAACTGTGATGGGAGTGCCAATTGATAAGCCACGTCCCCCATCCTTCTTATGATTGAGAATGGTCCCACATATCTTGGTGACAATTTCCCCTTCTTTCCAAATCTCATGTGTCCCTTTCGTGGCGAGACTTTCAAGAACACCATGTCTCCCACTGGCCTAACTGGTGGACGAGATGAACCTCTCGAATATGAGGGTTTGTTGAGTTGTGGACATTCTCTCTTAAAATGGCCCGCTGATCACAATGGAAGCAGTTGTTCACCCCTCTGGGAGCCTCAGTGACTGATGCAGATGGGGAGGGATGATTGGGTCGAAAGCCCCCTGTTGACCCAATGGATGGTGAGGGTCTGCTAGAGTTCGGTCGGAACCTTCTATTGGGCTTAAATGTACCCCTCCACCCCGAGCTCGGCGATTGTCAAAACGCGTCAACTCAGCCATCTCTTGCTCTGCTATTGTGGCCCTGCTGACCACCTCTGCCAATGTGGCTACCTTGAATATAGTTACCTTGGCCCTTATGCTAGGCCGAAGGCCCCACTCAAACTTGCGTGCCCTCCAATACTCTGTATCCACCATATATAATGCATATACAGATAAACTGAGAAACTCCTGGTGGTACTCAGCCACCGTCATGGTACCTTGTACCAAAGATGGAAAAGCCTGGGTCTGGCGCTCCTTCTCCTCCTCAGGAAAATAATGTTCCAGGAAGGTAGCTGAGAACTGCTCCCAAGTCATCGCAGTCCTCTCTCCTTCCAGAAGAAGTGCCTGCTGCTTCTCTACCACCTCCCACCATTTTCCAGCATCATCAATCAGCTGTGATGTGGCCAGTAAAATCTTGTGAGCATGACTTGTGATATTCAATAAAATCAGAATCTGTGAAATCTTCTTCAGCCAGTTTTCCGCTGCGACAGCCCCTTCTCTCCCCTTGAAGTAAGGAGGGCGCTGTTGCTGGAAGTCCCTGACCATGTTCCTGTCATTGTTTTCCTTGGTGGTTCCATTCTCATTTAGGTGTTGTTGAAGCACCGAAGTGACCACTACTTGAACCAAATTTTGTAATTCAGGAGCCTGGTGGGATGGTTGCTGTTCCTCTTCATGATGAGATTATTGCTCCTCCTCATTTCGAGGATGTTCTACCTCATCTTCACCCCCATTTGGGTTTTGTCGGGAATTTGTCCTTGGTCTTCCCCTTGGAACCATTTTTCCCTAAGCCATTGAAAAGTATCAAGACTTAGTTTCCATAATAAAAATTTGTATTTCCTACTTTTTTTGGGGAAAATTCCCAAATAAGCACTCTTGATTTTTGCTTTATTTCTGGGGAAATACATCATATGTTGGTATGTTTGATAATCCGATTTATTTTGACTGTACTTCCCTTGCTATCATCCCTCGGAGTCTAACGGAGTAAATTAATGCACGGGAACCGGATTAATTTACTCCGAAAGAATCAACGTTTCGGGATCGCTCTTGTAACACCCCAGTTTCTCAATGAAGTGGAAAATTACAAAAATGCCCCTGAGTTGTTAAATTAATTATTTTGTGATGTTAGGTAAGGAAATAGTGGGGCCCATTGATCAAATTAAATTACACAAATAATTTGGGGTGAGCTATTCTCATCTCCGATTCAAGTTCCCATGTGGCCTCTTCATCACCATGACAGTCCCATACCACTTTTACGAACTGAATGGCTCTGTTTCGCAACACCCTTTGTTCGGTCTCCACTATTCTGACCGGCTTCTCAACGTATGTCACGTCGCTTTGTACTTCAATATCTTGAACATTTAAAACATGAGACGGATCCGGATTGTATTTCCTTAGCATCGACACATGAAACACATCGTGTAGGGCTGCTAATTGCGATGGGAGTGCTATCTGATAAGCTACATTCCCCATCCTTCTTATGATGGAAAACGGTCCCACATATCTTGGCAATAGCTTCCCTTTCTTTCCGAACCTCATATGTCCCTTCCGTGGCGAGACTTTTAGAAATACCATGTCTCCCACTTCAAATTCCAAAAACCGACTCCTTTTATCAGCGTAACTCTTTTGCCGACTCTGTGCAGTCAAAAAGTGTTGACGTATCAACTTAATTTGTGCAGTAGTTTCTGTGACTAGTTCCGGTCCGATCAATGCAGGCTCTCCTGCCTCTGTCCAGCATACCGGTGACCTACACGGTCTACCATATAACGCCTCGTATGGAGCCATCTAAAGACTTGCCTGATAGCTGTTATTATAAGAGAACTCCACCAGTGGTAAGTGGTCCTCCCATCCACCCTTGAAATCTAACATGCATGCTAGCAACATGTCTTCCAAGGTTTGTATTGTTCTTTCAGACTGTCCATCAGTCTGTGGATGGAAAGCGGTGCTAGTCAATGAGTCTGTCCCCATGGCTGACTGCATGCTTTGCCATACCCTACCGGTAAAATGGCCATCTCTGTCCGATACTATCGTTCGGGGAATTCCATGTAGTCGAATGATCTCTTTAATATACCGCCGACCCAACGTTTCAGATGAATCCGTCATCTTGATAGGAATGAAATGTGCGGACTTGGTCAGTCGGTCGACTACGACCCATAAGACGTCATTGCCCTTTGAAGACCTCGGCAACCCCGATACAAAGTCCATGGAAATGTGTTCCCATTTCCATTCTGGCACTGCTAAGGGTTTGAGTAACCCTGGTGGTTTTTGGTGTTCGGTCTTAACTTGCTGGGAAGTTAGACAATGTGCCACGAATTCTGCCACATCCCTTTTTAGCCCATGCCACCAATAATGTCTCTTTAGATCATGGTGCATTTTGGTGCTACCCGGATGAATAAAGAGCTTGGATTGATGTGCCTCAATCAGTAGCTATTTCCGGAAACTCTTTGGCACATATGTTCTTCCCCGGAATACAAGACCTTGTCCTGGCCGTAATTCCCATTCCGGAACAATGGTGCCAGTAGACATCTTGGCCCATATGTTCTCCATTTCCGGGTCTGTTCTTTGTTCTTGTTCTTGGTGACTATACTGGACCATATGATTAAATTATACATACTCCCATAGTTGTTGATATGAAGATTGAACTCTCGAATGGTGTGCATCATCTCCCATTCTGTTCTGATCAAGCATGCGACCGACGCATGAGATAGGCGGCTGAGAGCATCCGCCACCTTGTTCGCCTTGCCTGGATGGTATCGAAGCGCAAACTCATAATCTGCCAGATATTCCATCCATCTTCGCTGCCTGAGGTTGAGCTCCTTCTGATCAAAAAGATATTTTAAGCTCTTATGATCAGAGAATACCTCAAATTTCTCGCCGTAGAGATAGTGTCTCCAACTTTTAAGAGCGAAGCCCACTGCAGCTAGCTCCAAATCATGTGTTGGATAGAGACGTTCATGCACCTTCAACTGCCTTGATCCGTAAGCCACCACACGATGACGTCGCATGAGCGAACACCCTAGTCCCTCTCCTGAAGCATCGCATTGTACTTCATATCCTTTGCCCCTTTCCGGCAAAATTAAAATAGGAGCCGTGGTAAGTTTCTCTTTCAGCGTTTCAAATCTCTGGTTACACTGATCTGTCCACTCATACTTGACTCCTTTCTGAGTAAGTCGAGTCAACGGAGACGTTATCTTGGAAAATTCCATAATAAATTTCCGATAATAACCCGCCAGTCCTAAGAAACTGCGGATCTCGGTCACGTTCTTTGGCGCTTTCCACTCACTTACTGCCGCCACTTTAGCTGGATCCACGGCTATACCATTTTCTGTTATGACATGCCCCAAGAAATTGACCTTGGATAAACAGAATTCACATTTACTGGCCTTGGCATATAGCTTATTCTGCCTCAAAATATTTAAAACTATCCGTAAGTGCTCTGCATGTTCTTCCTGACTCTTGGAATAGATCAGGATGTCATCAATGAATACGATTACAAACTGATCCAGATAGGGACGGAAGACTTTGTTCATTAAATCCATGAACACAGCCGGCGCATTTGTGAGTCCAAATGGAATGACAACGAACTCGAACAGTCCATACCGCGTCCGAAAAGGTGTCTTTTCTATGTCTTCCTCCCTAACTCGGATTTGATGATAACCAGACATTAAATCGATCTTTGAAAAATGGCTTGAACCCCTCAATTGATCAAATAAATCATCGATCCTGGGTAGAGGGTACTTGTTCCGGACTGTTAGCTGATTCAGCTTCCGGTAGTCCACGCACATCCGTAGTGAACCATCCTTCTTCTTCACAAACAGCATTAGTGCTCCCCATGCTGAGGTACTGTTCCGGATGCAACCCAGCCTAAGCAGTTTATCAATTTGCTTCTTTAGCTCCAACATCTCTGCTGGTGCCATCTGATAGTGTGGTAACGACACAGGTGCTGTGCCAGGATACAACCTGATCTCGAAATTTATCTCCCTCACAGGTGGTAAACCAGGGAGTTCCTTTGGAAATACATCAGTAAATTCTTGTACAATTGCCGGAAGTTCAGTAACTGGAGCTTTGTTTATGGTGATATTATTCAATACCACGTGGTTTAACCCTTCCTGCAATCCACTTTGTTTATCTGCACGGACTACATATTGCTTGCCCTCGGGTAACTTAAATGTCACTTTTCGACAATAACAGTCGATGTTGGCATGAAACTTCGCCAACCAATCCATACCGAATATAGTATCATATTCAGACATGTCCAGCACTAGATAATTGAACTCAAATCTGAGTCCAGCTAACTCAGTGTTAACCGCCGTACATATGAGTCCCAATGCCGAATCTTCGACAGGGGATACAATAGTAGGTGCTGTGGCTAATCTTTGAACTAATGTACCAGTAGCAGTAATAAAGGATGCAGCTATAAAGGAGTGTGATGCTCCAGAATCAAATAGTGCATATGCATATGAGCTACTCACTACCGCCATACATTGTATCACAGCATGCTCCTTTTCCTCTGGAGAAGTTAGAGTAAATAATCGTCCTGAACCAACAGGGTCAGACCTTCGACCTCCCCGACCTTGCATTCTGCCTCCTCTGGAGTTTCCCGGTCTAGCTGGTGGACGAAATGATCCTCTGGAATATGACAGCCTGTTGAGCTTTGGGCAGTCATTTTTGTAGTGACCTGGTTGATCACAGTGAAAACAGGTGTTCACTCCTCGAGAGGCTTGTGTGACTGCTACAGATTGAGTGGGCTGGTTGGGACGAAAGCCCCCACTTGATCCAACAGACAGCGAAGGTCTGCCGAAGTTCGATCTGAACCTCTTGTTGGGTTGGTACGCACCCCTCCCACTCGGAGCTCGGCGGTTGTCCACTTTTGCAAATTCCACCATTTCTTGTTCCACAATGGTTGCCCTGCTGACCACTTCTGCCAGTGTGGCTGCTTTGAACACGGTTACCCTGGCCCTTATGTTTGGCCGTAACCGTGTTGAGAACATCTCACCCCGAATTATTTGTGTAATTTAATTTGAGAACCCTACTTCAATCTATTTTCGGGACGAAAATTTTAAAAAGAGGGTTATATTGTAACACCCCAGTTTCTCAATGAAGTGGAAAATTACCAAAATGCCCCTGAGTTGTTAAATTAATTATTTTGTGATGTTAAGTAAGGAAATAGTGGGCCCCATTGCCCAAATTAAAATCATATGAGCACATTATGAATGATAAGTTTGATTGGATGGGTAATTTTCATCATTTGGGTCAAAAATGGCTAAATGGGTCAAAGGGCCCAAATGGGACCCATTGGGTCTTACTGGATTATTTGACCGTTTTGTGAATTTAAATTAAATGGGGTTAAGCCTATTTGATTGGAAATCAAGTGGAGAAGAAATGGGTAGGCTTGATCCATATGTGAAAACCATTTACAAATGACCAAAATACCATAATTGGGTCATGGAGTCAAAATCGGGTCAAGGAGCTAAAAGTGGACCCAACGGGTCGAGTTGACTATGGTTGACCGTGTGGACCCTCAAGGGAGCTAAAACACGAGTCAAATCAGTTGAGTGGGACTGAAGTGAGTTGGAATTAAATCAAGTAGTGAGTCAACACATGTGCATTAAATGAAATGCATTAAGTATGTGAGTTGGGTGAGTTGAGATGGAAATCTAAATAGCCTTGAGTTCAAGTGAGTCAAGAGGGAAATTGAAGGGGCTGTAAATCAGTGAGTTGAAGGGAATATGAAGAGGTGGCTTGGTCTCAAACTAACCAAAACAAGTCCCACACATTGGGGACTTGTTTTGGTGATTTTCATGCTAAGTTAAATGCAAATGGATGGGATTGAGATGAGATACCTGGAGAGCTGAATGGCTGCATTGGTAGGTGCCAAGGGGTGCCTTGGATAGCACCCAATGCCCATCGTTTTATGCAAGAATTGATGAGGGAGTGGAGGGGTTTTGGGGGCTGAAATACAAAAGGAATGAACCCCATGTTTGGCCGAATTCCATATTGCAAAAGCCTTAGAATTCAATCTTCTCTCCCTCTCTCAAGAACACCTCCTTGGCCGAATTGTATCTTGGTGATTTCACCATTGGCTCATGCTTCTAATCAGCTGAGACTAAGGAAGAAAGAAGGAAGGAAGCAAGAGTGAAGAAGGCAAGGAGCAAAGGCAACAAGAAAAGCTTGGAATTTGGTAAGTATTTCCATGGAATTTTGATTAATAAAATGGGTGTGTATTGGGCCATGGTTATGGCCGAATACACCAAGGTTTTAACCTTGATTTATAGATGTTTTAAAAAATGGTAAAAATAACCATTGGGTTCAGCCACCATAGAGGGCCGAACCCCATGTAAAAGATTGTTGGTTTTGATGGTTTTTGAAACATGAAACCATGAAATTGTGGGACTGTTTTAGATGTTTTTGTTAGACTTAAAATGCATGTTTTAAAAAAGGTTTAAAACATGGATTCGGATGTCATGAATGGCTGAATGTATCATGGGTCTAAAACCTTAGGTATCAAATGATGAAAGGGTTCATTGGGTTCGGCCATCTTGGATGGCCGAACCCCATGAAATGATGTTGGAATTTTGATGGTTTTGTAAGTTAAAACCATGCAAATGTTTTACTGTTTTGGATGATTAGATTAGACATGAGATGAAATGTTTAAGAGGTTCAAACCAAAGGCCATAGGGTTCAGCCAATGAACATGGCCGAATCCCATGCAAATGACGTTTTGGTTATGATGTGTTTGAAACATATAAACCAAGAAGTTGGTGTACTGTTTTTGGGTTTTATTTAAGATTCAAATGCATGTTTTAGAAAGGGCTAACAACATGGATCTGAATGATAAAAGGACTGAAGTTAGCATGGTCTAAAACAGTGGATTAAAATTGGAAAAATGGACCATGGGGATCGGCCATCTTGGATGGCCGAACCCCATGAGGTGTTATGGTTATTTGGACAAAGTAATGAATTTATTAGATGGTTATGAGAGGTTAAAGTGCAGCAATGATGTGCTGATGTTTATATGAATAAGTGACACCAAAAATATGTTTGAAAGACCAAAACATGGACATGGGGTTCGGCCACCTTGGATGGCCGAACCCCATGTAAGTTTGTCATGTTTTTGGTGAGTTAAAAACCATATGAAGATATACTGTTTTTATGGCTAAGATGCATGATAAATGATGAAAGATCATTAGGAGAATTGGATTCAAAGAACCATGAGGTTCGGCCATGTGAGTGGTCGAACCCCATGGGTTACTTTATGGTTTTTATTTGGTTTACATAGGGTTATGCTTACTTATTGGGTTGTATGATTTTGATTCAAGAATCATGTAGGTATCTATGTACTTAATATCAATAAATAACCAAGCATGTTGATGGACTTTATGCTAATTCATAATGAATGGGTTAAATAGCCTAAGCTTATGAGTAGTAGTTGGTAATGGTTCTATGTTGATTTAAAAGGTTTAAAATACCCTAATGGAGAACCATGTGGTAATGGATAAAGGAACCATTGGGTTCGGCCAAATGTATGGCCGAATCCCATGGAGTAAGTTTGGTGGATTAAAGATTGGACAGACCAATGGCAAATCTGTGAATACAAGTCAAATGAAGGGATTGATCAAAGGACTTACGAGAGGGATCAAATCTAAAGTGGGTAAGGTTCGGCCATGGGTTTTGCCGAACCCCACAAGATGTTCTTTTGGGTTTTATATGAGAATGGACATTTAAATGCTAGTATTGATTTACTGTTACATGATAAGGTAACGGAACGTGAACGACGAACGAGTCGTGACCAGGCGAAACTCAAAAAGGAGCGGACACTTAAGCCAGTTTAAGTAGGTTTCCTACCTACTTGTAACCACAGTTTTACCCAGTTTTCTTATGAGACTCTTGTTTTATTTTATGTGTTTCAAATGATATATTATGCATTAACAAATGGCATACAGGCATTGGCATCTCATGCATAGACATGGGATTATGAATGAGGTTCTACAGTGTTGCAATTTATGGGTTACGTCCTGCCTCGGTGGTGCAAGTCACGCCAGGAGGAGTAACATGATGATCATAGTCACATTGGTCTCCTTAGGCGATGAGAGTCCCACCAGGAGGACTAATATGTGATATGAATCAGTCAATGATGAAGAGATAAAGGTGTATTGTAATTTACCTTGTCGATGCAAGGCACGTCAAGTGATGGCTATGATGGTACATGATGGGGGATGCTCATTGCATGTGCATACTTCATAGCATGGTTTTACTTGTTTTTAATGATCATGTAATATGATATATATGCATGTTTTATATGCTAACATGTGGTAGCCCTGATTCGGGAACCTACTGGGCGCGTTGATCTAACGCCCTAATTCTATCCTCAGAGGAGAATGCAGGTACAAGGAAAGGGAAGGAAAAGGTCGTTGACCGGGAGAGGAGCCAAGCCTAAGCGCTTGAATGTTGGACTGGACTTCTTTATATTACTGTCATTCAAACTATATTTTGTTGGACATGTAATAAGTCATTACTTGCTATGGTTTGATTAGGTTAATAACTTTGGATGGTTGATTTATGTTAATTAATGTTTGAGACTGTTACTTGCTATCTAGTCTTTCTATTCCGCAGTTAATCTAGGTTATTCCGCATGTTGATGTTAGTTCCATGTGTGTTTCATTATCATGGTCTAGTCCATGTACACATGGGTGACCAGTTAAGGTTCAGACTTGAGTAGTCTGAACTTAACTCATGTCGTGACGCCGCCCGCTCTCTTCTGATGTTTTATTATTTTAAAAAAAAAAATTAGACTCTAATATTTCTCAGAAAGGGCGGGGTGTTACAGCTTTGATACAAACTGTAACGCCCCGCCCTTTTTCACTCGCTTCTTCCCCATAATTCAGAGTTTTTTTTTTTTTTATAACAGCTTAGAGTGATAGAGAGCGGGACGTCACGAAACGAGATAAGTCTGAACTTCCAAAGACCCTTAACTGGCCAACCCTATGTGTGCATGGACTCAGTCCATGAAAACGGTTCACACATAGCAATACAAACATGCGGAATAAAAAATCATAACGTGCGGAATTATAATAGAACCAAGTTCTATTCCATTCAGTTAGCAAAGTACGTCAAGTCCTTAATCATCATTTAGATATCATAATTATCAAAATTAACATCCAACCATCTAAGTTATTACATTCCCGGAAACTAGTTACTCAATACATGTCCATAAACTAGTTACTCAATACATGTCCATAAGTAACTTCAATGAAAACATATAAAATAAATCATCCATGCTCCTTTGCCTGGCCCTCCTTGCGTTCATCGTTCCCCTTGTTTCCTGTATCATCAACTAGGGTAGAAGTAGGGTGTTAGAACAACGCGCCCAGTAGGTATTCCGATTAAGGCTAACACATGGTTAGTACAAAACATATATAACATCATAATGTCCAAAACCAAATAAAACGATGCCATGCTATGATGACAAATGCAATGAGTCTCACCCATCACATGTACATAAAAGTACCCACCACATAGGTCTTTCGGACGCCCCGACGGAGTGTGGACCCTCCGGTTTCTTCCTGATGGAAAAGCACATCAAGGTACCCTACATAGGTTTTTCGGACGCCCCGATGGAGTGTGGCCCTCCGGTTACAAATCCTTCACCCCATGCCATGCATGAGATGCCAATGAAACACATGCTATTTTATAACATAAACATAGCATTAAAATCACATTTTGAAACATATCCAACACATGCTATTTTATCATATAAACATAGCATTTAAAATCACAATATTAAAACATATCCTTTGCAATATAATTTCATAAAAAATAAGATAAAACAAATGTATATAAACCTATGGTTTCAAAGAGGTGGAATCCTACCAATGACGGTTAACGTTTCCTTGCGTCTTTCGTCTGGTAACAGCTCACGATCGTAAATACCTTGTGGGGTCCCGTTACCTTATAATATAACAATTAATCATAACCAAGTCCCACCTGATTTCAATGTTCTAAGTCCATAAACAAACCCCATGGGGTTCAACCATACACCATGGCCGAACCCATGGTCCATTAATTCAGTTAATTACAATAATGCCATTGTACATAACCATAGCCATTTTCCTTGCTTAGGTTCCAAAATAATCCATACATATTTCTTTAATCCAAACACATAGTCCAATAAATAATTCATGGGGTTCAGCCATACATAGCTTACATATCCAATAATCCGATCCTTTCAAACATTAAAATCATAAATCATTCCTTATATTAATTCCATAATCGATTCCTTAGTCCCAACATGATCCATCAAATATTCCCCATGTGGTTCGGCCATACACCATGGCCGAACCCATAAAATTGGTTCATGGGGTTCGGCCAAGCACCATGGCCGAAACCTATGATATCTAAATTTCCATTTTTTTTATCAACTTCCATTATTGGTAAACCTATAATTAACAAGTCCATAATTAGAAGGTCCATATTTAGAAACCTTCTAAATTCCATATCCAACGTCCATACTTAGAAAGTCTTTAAATAGAAACTTTATAAATTTATCAATTCCTATTCTTGGATCCCTAACTCCAAGTTCTTTCCATAATTTTTAAAGCTTCCAAATTAAAATTCCATAATTAGAAAGTTCCTAATTAAAACTTTCTAATTTAGTCTTCACCTTCCAAAAATAGAAACTTTCCCATTTTAATCTCCTCCTTCTATTTTTAGAAACTTTCTAAATAAACAAACTTCCATAAGTAAACTTTAGTGGGGTTCGGACATACACCATGACCAAACCTCACCCATAGAAACAAATCAAACCCTTTCCATTTATTTTCTAAATTAATAACCAACTCCATGTGGTTCGGCCATATACCATGGCCGAACCCTATGGTTCATGATCTTGACCATTATTTACTCCTTGATCCTCCATTATTTACTCCCATTAAAATTCAATGATAATACTAACACCACTCCATGGGGTTTGGCCATACCCATAGCCGAACCCTGTGGTTCATAATCTTCCTCTAAAAATTATTAAATAATACATGCATCCCTTCAAAGCTTTGGTATTCCTTCCATGGTTTTTATCATTCAAACCATCATTAAATAAACCATGTTCTTCTATTAAAAAAAATCATCAAAGTTCTTCCATTAAAAAGAATCATCAAAGTTCTTCCATGGGGTTCGGCCATACATCATGGCCGAACCCTATGGTTCCTCATGCCATTAATTAATACTCCAATCATCTCCCATTCTTCTCCCATGGGGTTCGGCCAAACACCATGGCCGAACCCTATGGTTCTTTTATTTCAAACAAAATTTATAAAATACTAACCGATTCCGATTGATTTTTGCTCTTCCAATCCTTCTCCTTTCTTCTTTATTTTTCTCCAAAACTGAGAATACCTCTTGCTGGCTGCCTTCTCCTTGTTCTTGTTTTGCCGTGAATAAGAATGGAGAGGGAGAAAGAAAATTGGACAATGTGTGTATGAGCCGTGCACCCCTCCCCTCTTTCTTTATAATCTTCCCTTGGTTCCATCTTTAGAAGGTTCTTAAGATAGCAATTGCCAACCTTCCTATCTTTCTTTAATAATCATCCCAATCGGCCCATGCTAAGATAAGAATAGCAATGCCATGAGCCCTTTCCTTATGCCTCTTTTAGGAGGTGCTATGCGCATAACCCTTGTGTCTATAATTAGTAGTTGCCAAACCTTCAACTAATAATTCCTCTAGTGTCGATTTTAATCAAGGGAAAGAACCCTTTTTAAAAATATTCTAACACCTCATGTGCATATCTCCTTATATGTGCAAATCCCATTCACACGGCCATGAAATCTTCATTTGATTTTTGAACATCTCCTTGGATATTCAAATCCAATATTCGGCCATGCACAATCATTTTTTTAATTTTGCATTACTTATTAAATTCATCTCCATTTAATTTTTATTGCAACCAATTCCAAAACCTTTGGGTCCTAATTGGGCCAATGACCCAACTCTTTACCCAATTTAAGATCCATAACTAATATTCACAAATTAAATGGATAATTTTTATAAAAAATAATAAATTGAAAATCCGGGGTGCTACAATACAACCCTCTTTTTAAAATTTTTGTCCCGAAAATCGAGTGAAGTAGTGTTTCAAACCTTTACGTAAATAGCTCAGGATGAGCGTTTCTCATTTCCGACTCGAGTTCCCATGTGGCTTTCTCAATACCATGTCGATCCCATACTACTTTAACGAACTGGATCGCTCAGTTCTGTAGTACCCTTTGTTCTATGTCCACCACTCGGACAGGCTTCTCGACGTATGTCACGTCGCTCTAAATCTCTATGTCGTGTACGTTCAGTACGTGAGAAGGATTAGGATTGTACTTCCTCAACATCGATATATGGAACACATCGTGTAAAGATGCCAACTGTGATGGGAGTGCCAATTGATAAGCCACATCCCCCATCCTTCTTATGATTGAGAATGGTCCCACATATCTTCGTGACAATTTCCCCTTCTTTCCAAATCTCATGTGTCCCTTTCATGGTGAAACTTTCAAGAACACCATGTCTCCCACTTCAAATTCAAGGAACCTCCTTTGCTTGTCAGCATAACTCTTCTGACGACTCTGCACAGTCAATAAGTGTTGTCGTATCAACTGTATCTGTGTTATAGTCTCAGCAACCAACTCAAGTCCAATCAGTGTAGGCACACCGGCCTCTGTCCAGCACACTGGTGACCTACAAGGTCTACCATATAATGCCTCAAATGGTGCCATCTGTAGGCTTGCCTGGTAACTGTTGTTGTATGAGAATTCTACCAACGGCAAGTGATCCTCCCATCCACGCTTGAAATCTAACATACATGCTCTCAGCATGTCTTCCAGTGTATGTATTGTCCTCTCAGACTGTCCATCAGTCTGTGGGTGGAATGCTGTACTAATCAGTAGATCTGTTCCCATGGCCGACTGCATGTTCTGCGATACTCTGCCGGTGAATCGACCATCTCTGTCAGACACAATACTCAGAGGAATACCATGCAATTTGATGATATCACTGATATACCGCCGACCCAAAGTCTCAGATGAGTCTGTCATATTAATGGGAATGAAATGTACAGACTTGGTCAGTCGGTCTACCATGACCCATATCGCATCGTTGCCCTTTGAAGATCTTGGCAACCCTGTTACAAAATCCATGGAAATGTGTTCCCATTTCCATTCGGGCACTGGTAAGGATTTGAGTAACCCTGGTGGCTTCTGATGTTCTGTCTTAACCTGCTGACAAGTTAAGCAATAAGCCACAAATTCTGCCACATCCCTTTTGAGTCCATGCCACCAGTAATGTCTCTTCAGGTCGTGATACATCTTGGTGCTGCCCGGATGAATTGAGAGTTTGGTCTGATGTGCCTCAACCAATAACTCTTTTCTGCAGCTCTTTGGTACATATACCCTTCGTCGGAATACAAGACCCTGTCCTGGTCGTAACTCCCATTCTGGTATGATTTCACCACTAGACAACTTGGCCCAAATCTCCTCCACCTTCGGGTCTGTCCGTTGTTCCTGTTCAATATTGGTAACCATGTTGAACCATATGATCAAATTGTACATAGTCCCATGGTTATTGAGGTAAAGTTTAAACTCTCGAATGGTATTCAGCATCTCCTATTCTGTCCTGATACTGATGCATGTGATAAACGGCTGAGGACATCTGCCACCTTGTTCGCCTTGCCAAAATGATAACGAAGTGCGAACTCATAATCCGCCAGATATTCCATCCATCTGCGCTGTCTCAAGTTGAGCTCTTTCTGATTAAACAAGTACTTCAAGCTCTTATGATCTGAAAACACATCAAAATTCTCGCCATAAAGATAATGCCTCCAGCTTTTGAGAGCGAAGACCACTGCGGCTAGTTCCAGATCATGCGTAGGATAGAGACGTTCATGTATTTTCAACTGTCTTGATCCGTATGCCACCACATGATTACTTTGACTGAGTGTACACCCCAGTCCCTCTCCTGAAGCATCGCATTGTACCTCATAACACTTGCCTCTTTCCGGCAAAATTAGGATAGGAGCAGTGGTAAGTCTCTTCTTCAGCTCTCATATTTGACTCCTTTCTGAGTGAGTCGAGTAAGTGGAGATGCAATTTTCAAGAAGTCCATGATAAATTTCCTATAATAACCAGCCAATCCCAAAAAGCTACGGATCTCGGTTACATTCTTTGGCACTTTCCAATCTCTTACTGCCGCTACCTTAGCCGGGTCCACGGCTATACCTTCTTCTGATATAACATGTCCCAAAAAGTTGACCTCAGATAGCCAAAATTCACATTTATTGGCTTTAGCATATAGTTTGTTCTTCCTCAAAGTGTCCAGAACTATTCTCAGGTGCTCAGCATGTTCTTCCTGAGTTTTGGAGTAAATCAAAATATCATCAATAAATACAATGACAAATTGGTCCAAGTAAGAACGGAAAATCCTGTTCATAAGATCCATGAACAACCGGTGCATTGGTGAGTCCAAACGGCATGACTACAAACTCATATAGTCCATATCGCGTTCTGAAGGCTGTCTTTTCTATGTCCTCCTCCCTAACCCGGATTTGATGATATCTAGATATCAGATCAATCTTAGAAAAATGACTGGAACCTTTAAGTTGATCAAATAAACCATCGATCCTGGGTAGAGGGTACTTATTTTTGACCGTGAACTGGTTCAATTTTTGGTAATCCACACATACGGAGTGAGCCATCCTTCTTCTTTACGAATAAAACCGGATCTCCCCAAGCCGATGTACTGTTCCGAATGCACCCCAGTCTGAGCAGTTCATCAAGCTCCTTCTTTAACTCGGACATCTCTGCTGGTGCCATCCGGTAATGTGGTAATGACACTGGTGTAGTGCCAGGGTACAACTTGATTTCAAAATTGATCTCCCTCATGGGAGGTAAACCAGGGAGTTCCTTTGGAAAAACATCTGCATAGTCCCTTACTATTTCCGGAAGTTCAACCACCGGTGCCTTGTTGATTCTGATAATGTTCAATACCAAATGATTCAACCCTTCATGCAGTCTGCTTTGTTTATCAGCACGCACCACATGTTGTTTTCCCTCGGGCAACTAAAATGTCACCCTGCGACGATAACAATCAATGTTGGCCTTAAAACTAGCCAACCAATCCATGCTGAAAATAATATCATATTCTGACATATCGAGTACCAAATAATTGAACTCAAATCTGAGTCCAGCAAGTTCAATATTCACTGTTGTGCATATAAGTCCCAATAATGTGTCTCCGACGGGGGATACAATGGTGAGTGATGTGGACAGTTTTTGTACCAATGTACCAGTAGCAGTTATAAATGCAGCAGATATAAATGAGTGGGATTGTAATACCCCAAATTTTCAGTTTATAAATATTTACGGTTTTTGCCATTGAAATTGTGAATTAATGTATATGAACCTTAGATGGGTAAATGTTGGGTCAATTGCCCAAATAAGACCCAATGGATGGTAGATGTGGATCAATGGAAATAAATGGGTAAGAATTACTTAATTGGGGTCAAGATTGCCAATTGAGTCAAAAGTCCAATTGGGACCCAATGGATCATATATAAGCTAGTTAGAAGTAAATGGGTAAGGCTTGATAATTGGGTCAATTGGTCAATTAAGACCCAATGGATGTTGTATATGGTTCAAGTGAATCAAATGGGTCAAGTTTTATTTAATTGGGTCAAAATTGTTAATTGAGTCAAAATGCCCAATTGGGACCCAATGGGTCGTGGTTGACTAGGTTGACCACTAAGTGAGCTCAAGCTTGATTAGGTTGGGGCTGAATTGAGTTGGAAATGGAATCAAATAATTGAGTTGATTCAAGTGAATTAAATGAGTAGAATTAAATGAGTGAGTTGAGCTAAAATGATGAATTGGTTTAAATGAGTTGAATGGAAGTTAATGGGATTTTAATCTCAAGTGAGTGGAGTGGGAAGGTGGAGAGATGCACCTCATGAGACCCAAGATAAGGTTACACGTTGGAAATGGGGGAGTTTCATCTCATGGGATGAAACTCCAAAGGTGCATTAATGAAGAAGTTGAAGGGTTGTGATGTTACACAAGCTTGCACAAGCATACACGTTGGAAGCATGGGGGGGTTTCCATCTCAAGATGGAAACCCAAGAGCCACACGTTGGGATTGTTTCATCTCAAGGATGAAACCTCCAAAAGAGACTTGAATGAGGGAGGTGATGTAATGCCCCGCCCTCTCCGAGAAATCAGAGTCTAATTTTTTTTTTTTAACATAGTAATAGAATAACATCGAAAGAGAGCAGGCGGCGTCACGACGCGAGCTAAGTCCGGACTATCCAAAGTCCGAACCGTAACTGGCCACCTATGTGTGCGTGGACTAAACCCACGATAACAAACCACACATGGAACTAAACAATGTCATGCGGAATAAACTAGACTAACTGCGGAATTATATTCAACAGATAGCAAGTACAAGTCATACTTTTCAGTTTACTTAACCAAATTAAGATTCGTCAATGCATACTCAAACCATAGCAAATAACTACATTATTACATGTCCATAATAAAGTATTCAAATAACAACAATTATAATCCATCCAGCATTCAAGCATTTAAGCTTGGCTCCCCTCCTTATCATCAACCTTCTCTTTTCCTTTCCTAGTACATGCATTCTCCTCTGAGGATAGAATTAGGGCGTTAGAACAACGGGCCCAGTAGGTTCCCGATTAGGGCTACCACATGGTTAGCTTGTAAAACATGCATATATCAAATATATGATTATCAAAAACAGGTAAATTAATGCTATGAAATATGCACATGTAATGAGTCCCTCCCAACATGCATATACATAGCCATCACTTGACGTGACTCGCACCGTCAAGGTAAATCATCATAACATTTCTCCTGGCGAGACCTGCATCGCCTAAGGAGACCAATGTCTTATCATCATCATAATTCTACTCCTGGCGGGACCTGCATCGCCAAGGAGGTTTCACAGTTGCATCACAGCATATCACCGGAGTGTGGGCTCCGGGTTCCACAATCATCATCCCATGCCATGCATGAGATGTCAATGCATTGTATGTCATTTATAAACACACAATTTATCATTCGAAACCACATTTTAAACAGAAATCAATTATAACATATCTCATAAAAACATAATCAAACCAAATCATATTTGTGGTTACAAGTAGGTAGGAAACGTATTGAAGATTCACTTCAGTGTTCGATCTTTCTTTAGCGTCACTTGCTTACGACTTGCCCGCTGTTCAATTCTGTCACCTTGTGATGTAACAGTAAATAAATCATACTATCATTTAAATGTTCATTCACATTTAAGACCCAACCACATCTTGTGGGGTTCGGCCATGCCCATGGCCGAACATCACCAATTTAGGATTTAACCTCCTTTTTCATTTAATCAATTCTCAAATACTTAACCCTTTAAATATGTCTTGCTAGGGTTCGGCCATACACCATGGCCGAACCATACCTTAGTTTAACCCTTCTTTCATGTCCTTCTAAACTTTTTCTATCCATATTGACATTATCACCCATATTTACAGCTTTGCCACTAGGCTAAGCCATATCAAAACCATTGTCATTTCCATGGGGTTCGGCCCTATACATGGCCGGACCTTGTAATCCCTTTTATCCATCACCAAATGATTCTCCATTGGGATATTTTAAACCCTTTATAAAATCATGAAAACAATAATAAATACTACCCATAAACTTAGTCCATTTAACCCATACCATGGTCCATGGGGTTCGGCCATACCCATGGCCGAAGCCTATGGTTCACTTGGTTCAATATTCACCATGATTACTCATGGTTTTAACATGCTATTTCAACCATGAATAGTACATGGTTCAGCCATATATTGACCAACCAAAAACAGTAAACATGTATTCCATTAATTGCCATAAGAACACCATAACTTTATATGGTTTTTATCTCACAAAATCATCAAATGCTTTCATGGAGTTCGGCCATCCAAGGTGGCCGAACCTATGTCCATGTCTTGGTCCTTATGAACATGTTTTAGGTCCCATTTAAACATGTAATAATCAGTATAATATTACCAAGTTTTTACCTCTCAAAACCCTCCTAATCAGTCCATCACGTTGCATGATTTTCACTTTATAACAACTCAATCCAAATGACCATAACACTTCATGGGATTCGGCCATCCAAGATGGCCAAGCCAACTAGTTCATTTCATCAATTTATATCCATGGTTTAGACCCGTGATACCTTCAGTCCTTCATGACATTCAAGTCCATGTTTTAACCCTCTTTAAAACATGCATTTTAAGTCTTAAAGAAAACATCTAAAACAGTCCACAAATTGCATGGTTTCTATGCTTCAAAGACATCAAAACCAACCAATTATTTACATGGGGTTCGGCCCTCCAAGGTGGCCGAACCCAATGATCCCTTTTACAATTTTAAAACCTCCATTACTCAAGGTTTAAACCTTGATGCATTCCGCCATACTCACGGCCCAATACTTGCTCCAAAATAACACATAAACACTTACCAAACTTCCTTTGCCTTTGATCCTTGCCTTCTCCCCTCTTGTTTCCTTCTTTCTTTCTTAATCCTTTGCTGGTTTATGCTTGATCAATTGGTGCAAACACCACTGCTGGTTCAGCCAAGAAAGGAGTTCGGAGAGAGGGAGAGAGATGAGAATTTCCTTAGAATTTCTTGTGTGAAAAACGGTCATATGAGTTGGTCTTTCGCTTTTGTAATCTCAGCCACAACCTCCATTCATTTCCCTCATTATTTCTTAGCAAAAACGATGGGATATTGGGTGCCATCCAAGACACCCCTTCACCCAAACGTTGCATCCATTGAAATCAGCCAATGCATCTCATTAAATGAGATGATGCTGCCCAACCTTGGTGTCCCTTGGCTTTGGCCAAGGCACCTCTTCATCCAACGGCTAGGATTTGTTTGATTAAGAATTGTGTGAGATTAGAACTCCTTTCCACTTCCTCTTGACTCACTTGACTCATGATCTTTTTATTCCAAATCCAACTCATCCAACTCAACACATTTAATGCACCATATTTGAGTCAACTCTATTCTTAATTAAAACTTACTCCAAATCAGTCCAACACAAGCTGAACTAACTCGTACTTGAGTTCATCTGAGGGCCCACACGGTCAGCCGTGGTCAACTTGGTCAACCCAACCCACTGGGTCCCCAATCAGCCCCTTGACCCGTTTTGACAACATGACCCATTAATGGGCTGATTTTGCCATTTTTAATTGGTTTTCACTTGTGTATCAAGCCTACCCATTTTTGATCCACTTGATTTCCAATCAATTTAGCTTATCCCCATTAAATTTGTGCTCACCCAATGGTCTAATAAGTCCCTTATGACCCATTGGGTCCAATTGGGCCCTTTGACCCATTTAGCCATTTTCGACCCAATTGATGTACATTACCCATCCAATCAAATTTGACATTTATAATGTGCTCATATGATCTTAATTTGAGCCATGGGCCCCACTATTTCCTTATTTAACATCACAAACATTTAATTTAACAAACCAGGGGCATTTTCGTAATTATCCATTTCATTGAAAAATTGGGGTGTTACAATATAACCCTCTTTTTAAAATTTTCATCCTAAAAATCGAGCGAAGTAGGGTTCCCAAAGTAAATTACATAAATAATTCGGGGTGAGCTGTTCTCATCTCCGATTCAAATTCCCATGTGGCCTCTTCATCACCATGTTGGTCCCATACCACTTTTACGAACTGAATCGCTCTGTTTCGCAACACCCTTTGTTCGGTCTCCACTATCCTGACTGGCTTCTCGACGTACGTCACGTCGCTTTGTACTTCAATATCTTGGACATTCAAGATATGGGACGGATCCGGATTATACTTCCTTAGCATCGATACGTGAAACACATCGTGTAGAGCTGCTAATTGTGAAAGGAGTGCTATCTGATAAGCCACATCCCCCACTCTTCTCATGATGGGAAATGGTCTCACAAATCTTGGTGACAATTTTCCTTTCTTCCCAAATCTCATGTGTCCTTTCCGTGGCGAGACTTTTAAGAATATCAAGTCTCCCACTTCAAATTCCAGAAACTGTCTTCTTTTCTCAGCATAGCTCTTCTGCCGACTCTGTGCAGTCAATAAGTGTTGACGTATCAACTTAATTTGTGTTGTAGTCTCTGCGACTAGTTCCGGTCCAATCAATGCAGGCTCACCAGCCTCTGTCCAACACACTGGTGATCTATAAGGCCTACCATATAAGGCCTCGTATGGAGCCATCTGAAGGCTTGCCTGATAGCTGTTGTTATACGAGAACTCCACCAGTGGCAAGTGGTCCTCCCATCCACCCTTGAATTCTAACATGCATGCTCTCAGCATGTCTTCCAAGGTTTGTATCGTCCTTTCTGACTGTCCATCAGTCTGTGGATGGAAAGCGGTGCTAGTCAATAAATCTGTCCCCATGGCTGACTGCATGCTTTGCCACACTCTGCCGGTAAACCGGCCGTCTCTGTTAGATACTATAGATCGGGGGATACCTTGTAGCTGAATAATTTCCCTGATGTATCGCTGACCCAATGTCTCAGATGAATCCGTCATCTTAATAGGTATGAAATGTGCAGACTTGGTCAGTCGATCTACCACAACCCATATGGCATCATTACCCTTTGAAGTCCTCGGTAACCCCGTCACAAAGTCCATGGAAATATGCTCCCATTTCCATTCTGGCACTGCTAAGGGTTTGAGTAACCCTGGTGGTTTTTGATGTTCAGTCTTTACTTGCTGACAAGTTAAACAATGTGCCACGAATTCCGCCACATCCCTTTTTAGTCCATGCCACCAATAATGCCTCTTTAGATCACGATACATTTTGGTGCTGCCAGGATGAATGGAGAGCTTGGATTGATGTGCCTCAATCAGTAGCTCTTTCCTACAACTCTTTGGCACATAAACTCTTCCCTGGAATAAAAGACCTTGTCCTGGTCGTAATTCCCATTCCAGCATGTCTATGCCAGTGGACATTTTGACCCATATTTCTTCCATTTCCGGATCTGTTCTTTGTTCTTGTTCAATCTTGGTGACTATATTAGACCGTATGATTAAATTATACATACTCCCACAGTTGTTGATATAAAGATTGAACTCTCGAATGGTGTGCAGCATCTCCCATTCTGTTCTGATCAAGCATGCTACCGATGCATGTGATAAGCGGCTAAGGGTATCCGCCACCTTGTTTGCCTTGCCTGGATGATATCGAAGCAAGAACTCATAATCCGTTAGATACTCCATCCATCTACGCTGCCTTAGATTGAGCTCTTTCTGATCAAATAAATATTTTAAACTCTTATGATCAGAAAATACCTCAAATTTTTCGTCGTAGAGGTAGTGTCTCCAACTTTTAAGAGCGAAGACCACTGTAGCTAGTTCCAGATCATGTGTGGGATAGAGGTGTTCATGCACCTTCAACTGCCTTGATCCATAAGCCACCACACGATGACGTTCCATGTGAACACCCTAGTCCCTCTCCTGAAGCATCGTATTGTACTTCATATCCTTTGCCCCTTTCCGGCAAAATTAAAATAGGAGCAGTGGTAAGTCTACTTTTCAGCTCCTCAAACCTCCGATTGTACAGACCTGTCCACTCATATTTGACTCCCTTCTGAGTGAGTCGAGTCAAGGGAGATGCAATTTTGGAGAAATCCATGATAAATTTCCGATAATAACCCGCCAATCCTAAGAAACTGTGGATCTCGGTTACATTCTTTGGCGCTTTCCATTCACTTACTGCCGCCACCTTAGCTGGATCCACGACTATACCGTTTTCTGTTATGACATGTCCCAAGAAATTGACCTCAGATAGCCAGAATTCACATTTATTGGGCTTGGCATATAGCTTATTCTGCCTCAAAGTATTCAAAACTATACGTAAGTGCTCTACATGTTCCTCCTGACTCTTAGAATAGATCAGGATATCATCAATGAATACGATTACAAATTGATCCAAATAGGGACGGAAGATTCTGTTCATTAAATCCATGAACACAGCCGGCGCATTTGTGAGTTCAAATGGCATGACTACAAACTCGTATAGTCCATACCTCGTCCTAAAGGCTGTCTTTTCTATATCTTCTTCCCTAAGTCGGATTTGATGATAACCAGACATCAAATCAATCTTTGAAAAATGCCTGGAACCCCTCAATTGATCGAATAAATCATCGATCCTGGGTAGAGGGTACTTGTTCCGGACTGTTAGCTGATTCAGCTTCCGGTAGTCCACGTACATCCGAAGTGAACCGTCCTTCTTCTTTACGAACAATACTGGAGCTCCCCATGACGATGTGCTGTGTCGGATGCATCCCAGCCTAAGCAGTTCATCGATCTGCTTCTTTAGCTCCGACGTCTCTGCTGGTGCCATCCGATAGTGTGGTAGAGATACTAGTGAAGTACCAGGATATAACTTGATCTCGAAGTTGATCTCCCTCATAGGCGGTAAACCTGGGAGTTCCTTTGGAAACACAACTGCAAATTCTTTTACTATCGCCGGAAGTTTAGTAATTGGAGCTTTATTTATGGTGATATTATTCAATACCACGTGGTTCAACCCTTCTTGCAATCCACTTTGTTTGTCTGCACGAACCACGTATTGCTTCCATACTCAGACATGTCAAGCACCAGATAATTGAACTCAAATCCGAGTCCAGCTAGTTCAGTGTTAATTGTCGTGCATATAAGTCCCAATGCCGAGTCTCCGACAGGGGACACAATTGTAAGTGTTGTGGCTAATCTTTGAACTAATGTACTTGTAGCAGTAATAAATGATGCAACTATGAAGGAGTGTGATGCTCCAGAATCAAATAGTGCAATGCATAAGAACTACTCACTACCGCCATACCTTGTATCACCGCATGATCCTCTTCTTCTGGAGAAGTTAGAGTAGATAATCGCCCAGCTCCAGCAGGGTTGGGTGCCCGTCTCGCCCGATTATATGTCCTGCCTTCTCTGGAGTTAGCCGGTCTGACTGGTGGATGAGACGATCCTCTGGAGTATGGAAACCTCTTGAGTTTGGGACAATCCCTTCGGAGATGACCCGGTTGATCACAGTGATAGCAGGTGCTCACTCCTCTAGAAGTTTGAGTGACTACTATAGATTGGGAGGGTTGATTGGGACGATAGTCCCCAGTAGATCCAACAGACGGTGAGGGTCTGCTGAAGTTCGGTCTGAACTTCTTGTTGGGTTGATAAGTACCCCTCCCACTCAGCGCTCGGCGGTTGTCCACTCTTGCAAACTCCGCCAATTCTTGTTCCACAATGGTAGCTTTTGGTCGTAACCCACGCTCGAACTTGCGAGCCCGCAGATACTCCGTGTCCACAATATAGAATGCATAAATTGATAGACTGAGAAATTATGGATGATACTCAGCTACCGTCATCGAACCTTGCACTAATAACAAGAATGTTTGAATCGGACGTTCCTTTTCTTCTTCTGGATAGTAGTGGTCTAAGAACGTCGCTGAGAATTGCTCCCAGGTCATAGCAATCCTTTCTCCTTCTGGCACAAGTTCATGTTGTTTCTCCACTATTTCCCACCATTTAGTAGCGTCATCTATCAGCTGTGACGTGGCCAATAGGATTCTGTGAGCATGACTCTTAATATTCAAAAGAGTCAGTGTGTGGGAGATCTTTTTCAACCAGTTCTCAGCTCCGACAGGCCCTTCTCTCCCTTTGAAGTAAGGTGGGCGCTGTTGTTGGAAGTCTCTGACCATGTTCCGGTCATTAGTCTCACTCGTGCTTCCACCTCCATTCATAGGTTGTTGGAGGACAGAAGTAACTACAGCTTGCACCAAGCTATGTAGTTCGTGCGGTACATGAGGTATAGTCACGTTGCTGTTACTGTTTCTTTCTTCCTCCCGTCGATGTGAAGGGTCACTATCGTCCTCTTCTTGCCGAGAATGTTACGATTCTTCTTCATTGCGTGATCTTTCATGTACCGATCTCTCCTCATCATGAACCAACTATTCCCTGTCATGTACCGATTGCATCTTCTTATGTACAACCTTCTCACGTTGAGGTATCACTTTCCCTTGCTGCGTGATTATTAACACTTCCTCCTTCGCTTTGATGCCCCTTCGCCTACTCTAATTTGTAATACTTTTTCTTTTCCCTTTTGATTCTTTACGATCTTTTTCTGTGGTGCCATTTCTTCCTATTCATGGAAACATCATAGACTTAGTTTCCATCACAACATACATTATTTGGCATAAATCCTCATTAAAATCATAAAATCGCATACTTAATATAAATTCATAATTCATCTTTGTACAAAGGTGGGTAGGGTTAAACAAAACCCTATAAAAAAATGCACCCTTACAATATAACCCTCTTTTTTTTTTTAATGTCCCTTCATACTACTTCCTAGCCTAGTCCTCCTTAGAAGATCCTGCATCATCAGCGAACCTAAAGCGGTTATCAAGACATGTCATCGCCGTGTGCCCCAACACTTCACAAGTTGTGCAGGGTATTAACCCAGGTCCTCCATTATAAGGACAATTAGTCCTAGCCTCTCCGTGCCCATGCAGTCCACAGAACGGGCAGACAATACCTAGAGGGTGAGGATAATACATACAGTTGTGCCCGTCTTGGTTGCACAACTCACACGTATCGTAGGGATCTATCTCCCCAAGCGATTCCAATATTATAGGAACATCTGCCATAGGATCCTCCAGAAAAGGTGCTAGATCCTCTTCTTCTTCCTCAGGAGGTCCCATTATCCAAGGAATATTATCCATCAAATCCTCTGGAAAAGAAGCTAAGTCCACATCATTTTCCTCAGGAGGTTCCATTATCCCAGGAATGTCATCCATCAGATCCTCCGGAAAAGGTGCTAAGTCCATATCATCTTCCTCAGGAGGTCCCTTCTGAAGGTCCACGTTGACTTCCATGCTGGTACTGTTGGAAGCCGACACCAAATCTACTGGACAGCTAGGTGTCCCCTTATCCCATAACTCTGTATATTCTTCGTTACTTGACATATCTGTGCTACAACATTTAAAACATATAAATCAACAACAACCATTCCAATAAAGAACCAGTTTTGAAATTTTTTTTTTTTTTTTGGGATTTTTCATGCATAATCTCATGTGCTTTCTTTGGGAAGATTGCCAAATCATCATTCTTTGTGTTCTTTTGTTTCTGAGGAAATCTCTAAATTCCTGTTGCTTGTTTCTCAGTGTGGGGATTTTAGGGGAGTGCATCCTATTTGCTATGTTTGACATATCCAGTTATGATGACTGTACTTTACTTTGCTATCTTTCATTGTCATTCTCAGATTGATTGTTCAGACTGAGTCACTCGAAGTAAATTAATCCGACCTCCATTTAGCGGACTCCAAAGAGTCGGTCAGTTAGGATTCTTATCTGTCAGTGAGACATGAAACCGTCTTAATCTTACTTTCATGATTCAACTTCCCGTTTTGCTCTGATACCAACTGTAACGCCCCGACCTCTCCGAGAAATCAGAGTCTAATTTTTTTTTAAATAGTAATAGAATAACATCGAAAGAGAGCGGGCGGCGTCACGACGCGAGCTAAGTCCGGACTACCCAAAGTCCGAACCTTAACTGGCCACCCATGTGTGCGTGGACTAAACCCACGATAACAAACCACACATGGAACTAAACAATGTCATGCGGAATAAACTAGACTAACTGCGGAATTATATTGAGATAGCAAGTACAAGTCATACTTTTCAGTTTACATAACCAAATTAAGATTCGTCAATGCATACTCAAAACATAGCAAATAACTACATTATTACATGTCCATAATAAAGTATTCAAATAACAGCAATTATAATCCATCCAGCACTCAACCATTTAAGCTTGGCTCCCCTCCTTATCATCAACCTTCTCTTTTCCTTTCCTAGTACATGCATTCTCCTCTAAGGATAGAATTAGGGTGTTAGATCAACGCGCCTAGTAGGTTCCCGATCAGGGCTACCACATGGTTAGCTTGTAAAACATGCATATATCAAATATATGATTATCAAAAACAGGTAAATCAATGCTATGAAATATGCACATGTAATCAGTCCCTCCCAACATGCATATACATAGCCATCACTTGACGTGACTCGCACCGTCAAGGTAAATCACAATAACATTTCTCCTAGTGGGACCTGCATCACCTAAGGAGACCAATGTATTTCTCAGCATCATAACATTTCTCCTGGTGGGACCTGCATCGCCTAAGGAGGCCAATGTCTTATCATCATCATAATTCTACTCCTGGCGGGACCCGCATCGCCTAAGGAGGTTTCACAGTTGCACACAGCATATCACCGGAGTGTGGGCTCCGGGTTCCACAATCATCATCCCATGCCATGCATGAGATGTCAATGCATTGTATGTCATTTGTAAACACAATATTTATCATTTGAAACCACATTTTAAACATAAATCAATTATAACATATCTCATAAAAACGTAATAAAACCAAATCATATTTGTGGTTACAAGTAGGTAGGAAACCTACTGAAGATTCGCTTCAGTGTTCGATCTTTCTTTATCGTCACTTGCTCACGACTTGCAGGCCGTTCACTTCCGTCACCTTGTGATATAACAGTAAATAAATCATACTATCATTTAAATATTCATTCACATCTAAGACCCAACCACATCTTGTGGGGTTCGGCCATGCCCATGGCCGAACATCACCAATTTAGGATTTAACCTCCTTTTTCATTTAATCAATTCTTAAATACTTAACCATTTAAATATGTCTTGGTAGGGTTCGGCCATACACAATGGCCAAACCATACCACCTTAGTTTAACCCTTCTTTCATGTCCTTTTAAACTTTATCTATCCATATTTACATTATCACCCGTATTTACAGCTTTGCCACTAGGCTAAGCCATATCAAAACCATTGTCATTTCCATGGGGTTCGGCCCTATACATGGCCGAACCTTATAATCCCTTTTATCCATCACTAAATGGTTCTCCATTGGGATATTTTAAACCCTTTATAAAATCATGAAAGCAATAATAAATACTACCCATAAACTTAGTCCATTTAACCCATACCATGGTCCATGGGGTTCGGCCATACCCATGGCCGAACCCTATGGTTCACTTGGTTCAATATTCACCATGATTACTCATGGTTTTAACATGCTATTTCAACCATGAATAGTATATGGTTCAGCCATATATTGACCAACCAAAAACAGTAAACATGTATTCCATTAATTGCATATGAACACCATAACTTTATATGGTTTTTATCTCACAAAATCATCAAATGCTTTCATGGGGTTCGGCCATCCAAGGTGGCCGAACCCTATGTCCATGTCTTGGTCCTTATGAACATGTTTTAGGTCTCATTTAAACATGTATTAATCAGTATAATGTTACCAAGTTTTTACCTCTCAAAACCCTCCAAATCAGTCCATCACTTTGCATGATTTTCACTTTATAACAACTCAATCCAAATGACCATAACACTTCATGGGATTCGGCCATCCAAGATGGCCGAGCCCAATGGTCCATTTCATCAATTTATATCCATGGTTTAGACCCATGATACCTTCAGTCCTTCATGATATTCAAGTCCATGTTTTAACCCTCTTTAAAACATGCATTTTAAGTCTTAAAGAAAACATCTAAAACAATCCACAAATTGCATGGTTTCTATGTTTCAAAGACATCAAAACCAACCAATTATTTACATGGGGTTCGGCCCTCCAATGTGGCCAAACCCAATGATCCCTTTTACAATTTTAAAACCTCCATTACTCAAGGTTTAAACCTTGATGCATTCGGCCATACTCATGTCCCAATACATGCTCCAAAATAACACATAAACACTTACCAAGCTTCCTTTGCCTTTGATCCTTGCCTTCTCCCCTCTTGTTTCCTTCTTTCTTTCTTAATCCTTTGCTGGTTTATGCTTGATCAATTGGTGCAAACACCACTGCTGGTTCAGCCAAGAAAGGAGTTCGGAGAGAGGGCGAGAGATGAGAATTTCCTTAGAATTTCTTGTGTGAAAAACGGCCATATGAGTTGGTCTTTCCCTTTTGTAATCTCAGCCACAACCTCCATTCATTTCCCTCATTATTTTTTAGCAAAAATGATGGGATATTGGGTGCCATCCAAGACACCCCTTCACCCAAACTTTGCATCCATTTAAATCAGCCAATGCATCTCATTAAATGAGATGATGCCGCCCAACCTTGGTGTCCCTTGGCTTTGGCCAATGTACCTCTTCATCCAACGACTAGGATTTGTTTAATTAAGAGTTGTGTGAGATTAGAACTCCTTTCCACTTCCTCTTGTCTCACTTGACTCATGATCTTTTTATTCCAACTCAACACATTTAATGCACCATATTTGAGTCAACTTTATTCTTAATTAAAACTTACTCCAAATCAGTCCAACTCAAGCTGAACTAACTCACACTTGAGCTCATCTGAGGGCCCACACGGTCAGCCGTGGTCAACTTGGTCAACCCGACCCATTGGGTCCCCAATCAGCCCCTTGACCCGTTTTGACAACATGACCCATTAATGGGCTGATTTTGCCATTTTTAATTGGTTTTCACTTGTGCATCAAGCCTACCCATTTTTGTTCCACTTGATTTCCAATCAATTTAGCTTATCCCCATTAAATTTGGGCTCACCCAATGGTCTAATAAGTCCCTTATGACCCATTGGGTCCAATTGGGCCCTTTGACCCATTTAGCCATTTTCGACCCAATTGATGTACATTACCCATCAATCAAATTTGACATTTATAATGTGCTCATATGATCTTAATTTGAGCCATGGGCCCCACCATTTCCTTATTTAACATCACAAACATTTAATTTAACAAACTAGGGGCATTTTCGTAATTATTCATTTCATTGAAAAATTGGGGCGTTACAGGTGAAAGGACATGAGAGTTACCAAGGGCTGCCACCAAAGGACACCACCTTTGGCCAACCCTCATTAACCAAGAAAAGGAGTTTTATTTCAAGTCACTCTCTCCCTCTCTCCCTTGGCCGTTCCCACCTCTCAAGACAAGGAGCCTTGGCTGGTTGTCTCTCACACAAATCATTCCTTCCCCGATCACTCCACCAAGACAAAGTGGACTTAAAGCAAAGGAGTTTGCATCTTAAGGTTTTATCACTCTCCTCTAAGGCCAAGTTTCTCTCTCTCTCTCTCACATCAAAACGTCATTTGGCTGAACCACTCCAAGGGGTTTCCAGCAAGGTTAGGCTCGGCTAAAAGATCAAGAAGGAAGGACTAAGGAAGGAGAAGATCAAGAAAGCGTGAAAGAACCGGAGGAGTCGCAGAATTGGTAAGTGCTCCATAAACATTTGTTAAATAAAATAGTTAAGGAAACATGATCCGGCCATTGTAGGGCCGAACCTATCAGGGATTAAAATCATGGTTAATGATGCTTAAAAAGGGAAGAACATGGATCATAGGATTTGGCCATATGTATGGCCGAACCCTATGAAAAGACTTTATTTATTTTTATGGGTTTTTGAGAGATAAAAACCATACAATGTTATGAAGGTTTTAAACGTGCTTTAAATGGAGATAAGATTAAGGTTTTGGGTCAGCCATTGCATGGCCGAACCCTAATGTTATTATGGCTAAGATGCTAATCATGAACCATGTATGGAATGGGTGGAAAATCAGGGATTAAAAGGGTGAGGTTCAGCCATGTTGTATGGCCGAACCCCACCAAAGAATATGTATGGACTTAGGGTTTTTGGATATTGAATTTAAGTGGACTGTTTTAATATTTTTTAAGGGTCTCAAAACATGAAATTGGTGGATGCATGTTAAAGATTTGAAGGACTTTAAAGGGATTAAATAGAGTAATGTTTGTGGATATAGGTTATTAGCAAGGTTAAACAATTGTTGTAGAAATGATTATCTAAGGGAAAGAATGGCAAAATTGTAAATAGGTGATAATAAGGAACCATGGGTTCGGCTATGGTGTATGGCCGAACCCCATGGGAATCATTTGCTGGACATAGGGCCAATGTATGATGGATTAATGTGAGTGAAAGGTTAAACAAGGGTTAGACCAATGGCAAAACCGTAAATACAAGTTAGAATGTAAAAAATGAGAAATTGATGAATGATGAGTTCAGCCATGATGTATGACCGAACCCCATGGGTAATATTTTTATGGACTTATGTGTGTTAGATGGATAATGTGTGAATGATTAGATGAATAGATTGACAATGAGACTTAATTAAAGGGGACTAAAGGACCAAAACCAAGATGATGAAGTTCGGCCATGTTGTATGGCCGAACCTCATCAAGATGTGTTTTATGGATTGAGGGTTTTAAATGGGTCACTTGGATGAGATCGGTTAAATAAAAGGGACCAAATTAAAAAGGGTGAGGTTCGGCCATGGTGTATGGCCGAACCCCACAAGGATGGTCTTTGGACTTAGACTTAATTGGAAATCAAATGTATATTGTCTTGACTTGTTGATATATAAACAAGGTGACGGGACCTCACAAGTGGGACACGATCGTGATCGGTTGCCAGTTTAAAGCTCAAGGACACCTTAGTTGTCTTGGGTAGGATTCTACCTCATTGGAACATGGTTATGTAAAATGTTTTTATCTTTATTTCGATGATTTATGTTGCAAATATATTATGTTTCAAATGTGGAGTTTTTAATGCTATGGTTATTTATAATACATAGCATCTGGACATGTACATCTCATGCATGGCATGGGAGGGATGGAATGTAATTGGAGACCCACGCTCCGTCGGGGAGTCCGTAAGTCGTGAGGGGTATTTTAACCGGGGATCCACACTCCGTCGGGGTGTCTGTAAAGCACTAGTGGGGGATACCTTGATGAGTAGAATTCCATCAAGAGGATACTATGTATGATACCTTGATGATGAGAATCCCATCAAGAGGATACTATGTATGAAGACCCTGGTGATGAGCATTCCATCAGGGGATACCTTGATGAGGAGAATTCCATCAAGAGGATACTATGAGTTTGTGATGGGTGGGACTCATTGCATATGATAACATGGCATAGCATTGAATCGGCATGATTATGATCTTTATTATCATGCAAGGTTTCTGGTTTTTATCTGTATGATTGGATCTTTATTATCATACACTGTTTTGGATATGATGCTTTACGAATGTGATATGGTATATCATATCTGGATTTTTATATACTAACACATGTGTTAGCCCTAATTGGAATACCTACTGGGTGCGTTGTCTAACGCCCTACTTCTACCTTAGTTGATGACACAGGAAGGGAATGGAACGAGGACATGATTGGAGCCAAGCGTAGGAGCTTGGATGATTAAGCTATATGTTGTTTATGTTATTCGGAATTGTAATAACGTAGTTTTATTTGCTATGGATTGGATGGTTAATGTTTGGATATTTAAGTTATGATAATTATTATTAAGTGTTGGACTACTTTGCTATCTAAAATAGAATAGGATTGTTATCCTATTATTATTCCGCATGTATGATTTATTCCACAAGTTAACTTGAGTACGTGTGAACTATTTTAGTGGACTTGGTCCACGTACACATATAGTTGGCCAGTTAAGGGTCGGGCTTTGGAAAGCTCGGACTTAGCTCGCGTAGTGACGTCCCGCTCTTTATCACTTGTTTGTTTATTAAAAAAAAATAACTCTGATTTCGAGTGAAAAGGGTGGGGTGTTACAGGGATGCTCCAGAATCAAATAATACAAAGGCGTAGGAACTACTGACTACTGCCATACCTTGAATCACAGAATGATCCTCTGTTGCTGGAGGTGCTAAGGTGAATAACCGTCCAGATCCTGTAGGCAGCCGTTTCGCCTAGTTAACTGTCTTGCCTCCTCGTGAGTTAGCTGGCCTAACTGTTGGACAATGTGAACCTCTAGAATATGAGGGTTTGTTGAGTTGTGGACATTCCCTCTTAAAATGGCCAGGCTGATCACAATGACAGCAGTTGCTCACACCTCTGGGAGCCTGAGTGACTGAAGCAAATGGGGAGGGATAATTGGGACGAAAGCCCCTGTTGACCCAGTGGATGGTGAGGGTCTGCTAGAGTTCGGTCGGAACCTCTTGTTGGACTGAAATGTACCCCTCCCACTTTGAGCTCTGCGATTGTCAAAACGCGTCAACTCAGCCATATCTTCCTCTGCTATTATGGCCCTGCTGACCACCTCTGCCAATGTGGCTGCCTTGAATATAGTTACCTTGGCCCTTATGCTAGGCCGAAGGCTCCGCTCAAACTTGCGTGCCATTCGATACTCAGTATCCACCATATATAATGTATATACAGATAAACTGAGAAACTCCTGGTGGTACTCAGCCACCGTCATGGTACCTTGTACCAAAGATAGAAAAGCCTGAGTCTGGCGCTCTTTCTCCTCTTTAGAAAAATAATATTCCAGGAAGGTAGCTGAGAACTGCTCCCAAGTCATGGCAGTCCTCTCTCCTTCTGGAAGAAGTGCTCGTTGATTCTCTATCACCTCCCACCATTTACCAGCATCATCAATCAACTGTGATGTGGCCAGTAAAATCTTGTGAGCATGACTCGTGATATTCAATAAAGTCAGAATCCGTGAAATCTTCTTCAACCAGTTTTCCGCTTCGATAGCCCCTTCTCTCCCCTTAAAATAAGGAGGGCGCTGTTGCTAGAAGTCCCTGACCATGCTCCTGTCATTGTTTTCCTTGGTGGTTCCATTCTCATTCAGGTACTGTTGAAGCACCGAAGTGACCACCGCTTGAACCAAATTTTGCAATTTAGGAGGCACCACCGGTATGTTCACGCTACTTGCTTCCTTCTCCTCTTGGTGGGATCGTTGTTGTTCCTCTTCCTGATGAGATTGTTGTTCCTCCTCATTTCGAGGATGTTCTACCTCATCTTCACCCCCATTTGGGTTTTGTCGGATTTTTCTCCTTGCCCTTCCCCTTGGAGCCATTTTTCCCTAAGCCATAGAAAAAATATATCATGACTTAATTTCCATCACAAAAATTTGTATTTCCTACTTTGGGAAATTTTCCAAATAAGCACTCTTGTCTTTTGTTTTGTTTCTGGGGAAATACATCCTATGTTGCTATGTTTGATGATCCGATTATTTTGACTGTACTTCCTTTGCTATCATGCGTCTAAATCTAACAAAGTAAATTAATGCACAGAGACCGGATTAATTTACTCCGAAAGATTCAATGTTTTTGGTTCTCTCTGATACCAACTGTAATGCCCCACCCTTTTTCACTCGCTTCTTCCTGTAAATCAGAGTCTATTTTTTTTTTTAATAACAGAGTAGAGTGATATAGAGCGGGACGTCACGACGTGAGCTAAGCCCGAACTTCCAAAGTCTTACCCTTAACTGGCCAACCCTATGTGTGCATGGACTAAGTCCACGAAAACGGTTCACACATAACAATATCAACTTGTAGAATATAAATCATAACTGCGGAATAATAATAGAACCAAGTTCTATTCCATTCAGATAACAAAAGTACGTCAAGTCCTTAATCAAAATTAAAACGTCATAATCAACAAATAAACATTCGAACATCTAAGTTATTACATTCTGAAATCTAGATAGTCAAAATACAAGTCCATTAGTAACTTTATTAAAAACATATAAAATAAATCATCCAAGCTCCTATGCCTGGTCCTCCTTGCGTTCATCGTTCCCCTTGTTTCCTATATCATCAACTAAGGTAGAAGTAGGGCATTAGAACAACGCGCCCAGTAGGTATTCCAATTAGGACTAACACATGGTTAGTACAAAACCTATAATAATATCGTAATGTCAAAAACCATATAAAACCATGCCATGCTATGATGACAAATGCAATGAGTCCCACCCATCACATGTACATAAAAGTACCCACCACATAGGTCTTTCGGACGCCCCGACGGAGTGTGGACCCTCCAGTTACAAATCCTTCACTCCATGCCATGCATGAGATGACAATGAAACACATGCTATTTTATAACATAAACATAGCATTAAAATCACATTTTGAAACATATCCAACTCATGCTATTTTATCATATAAACATAGCATTTAAAATCACAATATTAAAACATATCCTTTGCAACATAATTTCATCAAAAATAAGATAAAACAAATGTACATAAACCCATGGTTTCAAAGAGGTAGAATCCTACCAAAGACCACTAACGTGTCCTTGCGTCTTTCGTCCGGTAACCGCTCACGATCTTAAACACCTTGTGAGGTCCCGTTACCTTATAATATAACAATTAATCATAACCAAGTCCCACTTGATTTTCAATGTTCTAAGTCCATAAACAAAACCCCATGGGGTTCGGCCATACACCATGGCCGAACCCATGGTCCATTAATTCAGTTAATTACAATAATGCCATTGTACATAACCATAGCCATTTTCCTTGCTTAGGTTCCAAAATAATCCATACATATTTCTTTAATCCAAACACATAGTCCAATAAATAATTCATGGGGTTCGGCCATACACCATGGCCGAACCCTATGTCCAACATTTCCATATATTTACAACTTTGCCATCCATGGGTTACATATCCAATAATTTGATCCTTTCAAACATTAAAATCATAAATTATTCCCCATATTAATTCCATAATCGATTCCTTAGTCCCAACATGATCCATCAAATATTCCCCATGTGGTTCGGCCATATACCATGGCCGAACCCATAAAATTGGTTCATGGGGTTCGGCCAAGCACCATGGTCGAACCCGATGATATCTAAATTTTCATGTTTTTTATCAACTTCCATTATTGGCAAACCCATAATTAACAAGTCCATAATTAGAAGGTCCATATTTAGAAAATTTCTAAATTCCATATTGAACTTCCATATTTAGAAAGTCTTTAAATAGAAATTTTCTAAATTTATCAATTCCTACTCTTGGATCCCTAACTCCAAGTTCTTTCCATAACTTTTAACGCTTACAAATTAAAATTCCATAATTAGAAAGTTCCTAATCAAAATTTTCTAATTTAGTCTTGACCTTCCAAAAATAGAAACTTTCCCATTTTAATCTCCTCCATCTATTTTTAGAAACTTTCTAAATAAACAAACTTACATAAATAAACTTTAGTGGGGTTCGGCCATACACCATGGCCGAACCTCACCCATAGAAACAAATCTAACCCTTTCCAATTATTTTCTAAAGTAATAACCAACTCCATGGGGTTCGGCCATATACCATGACTAAACCCTATGGTTCATGATCTTGACCATTATTTACTCCTTGATCCTCCATTATTTACTCCCATTAAAATTCAATGATAATACTAACACCACTCCATGGGGTTCGGCCATACCCATAGCCGAACCCTATGGTTCATAATCTTCTTTTAAAAATCATTAAACAATACATGCATCCCTTCAAAACTTTGGTATTCTTTCCATGGTTTTTATCATTCAAACCATCATTAAATAAACCATGTTCTTCCATTAAAAAAAATCATCAAAGTTCTTCCATTACAAAAGAATCATCAAAGTTCTTCCATGGGGTTCGGCCATACACCATGGCCGAACCCTATGGTTCCTCATGCCATTAATTAATACTCCAATCATCTCCCATTCTTCTCCCATGGGGTTCGGCCAAACACCATGGCCGAACCCTATGGTTCTTTTATTTCAAACAAAATTTATAAAATACTAACCAGTTCCGATTGATTTTTACTCTTCCAATCCTTCTCCTTTCTTCTTGATTTTTCTCCAAAACTGAGAATACCTCTTGCTGGCTGCCTTCTCCTTGTTCTTGTTTTACCGTGAATAAGAATGGAGAGACAGAAAGAAAATTCGGCAATGTGTGTATGAGCGGTGCGCCCCTCCCCTCTTTCTTTTATAATCTTCCCTTGGTTCTATCTTTAGAAGGTTCTTAAGATAGCAATTGCCCACCTTCCTATCTTTCTTTAATAATCATCCCAATCGGCCCATGCTAAGATAAGAATAGCAATGCCGTGAGCCCTTTCCTTGTGCCTCTTTTAGGAGGTGCTATGCGCGTAACCCTTGTGTCTATAATTAGTAGTTGCCTAACCTTCAACTAGTAATTCCCTTAGTGCCGATTTTAATCAAGGGAAAGAACCCTTTTTAAAAATATTCTAACACCTCATGCGCATCTCTCTTTAGATGAGCAAATCCCATTCACACGGCCATGAAATCTTCATTTGATGTTTGAACATCTCCTTGGATATTTAAATCCAATATTCAGCCATGCACAATCATTTATTTAATTTTGAATTACTAATTAAATTCATCTCCATTTAATTTTTATTGCAACCAATTCCAAAACCGTTGGGTCTTAATTAGGCCAATGACCCAACTCTTTACCCAATTTAAGATCCATAACTAATATTCACAAATTAAATGGATAATTTTTATACAAAATAATAAATTGAAAATCCGGGGTGTTACACCATGGCCGAACCCTATGGTTCATACTCTTTAGAAATCATACATTCCCATTCATCCATTAATTTGTCTTTCCATGGATCTAAAAGCATCAACCATACATCCATTTAAAATAAATCATAAATGACCTTTCACATGGGGTTCAGCCATACAACATGGCCGAACCCTATGATTCAACTTTTCCTTCAAACTTCCATTAAAAAAAAATCAATGTTCTTTCCATAGGATTCATCCTTCAAAAACCCATTAAACAAACCCAATGTTCCTCCATGGTTTTCAATCCTCAAAACCCATGAATTAAACATGTCTTTCCATGGGGTTCGGCCATGCACTATGGCTAAACCCTATGGTTCTTTCTTTCCATTAAAATTCATACATTCATCTCCCTATCCTCTTCCATGGGGTTCAGCCATACACCATGGCCGAACCCTATGGTTCTTTTATTTTAAAACAAATTTATCAAGTAAAAATATTAACCGGTTCCGATTGATTCTTGCTCTTCCAATCCTTCTCCTTTCTTCTTAATTTTTCCAAACCAAGAACACCTCTTGCTGGCTGCCTTCTCCTTCTCCTTCTCCTTGTTCTTGCCGTGAATGAGAACTTGAGAGAGGGAGAGAGAGAAAGAAAATTTGAGAGAGAGATGTGCAATCCGTGTGCCCTTGTCCTTCTCTCCTTTTTAATAACTCCCTCTTGATCTTAGTTTAGAAGGTGCTTTAGATACAATTTCCTCTTAGGGCCATGCGCCCCTTGTATCTCTCCCTTTATTATTCCAGTCAATCCTATTAAGATAGCACTCGCCGACCTTGGCTTCCCATATTTAGAAGGTGCTTAAAATAATACTTACCTCAATGCCATGCGCCCCCTTGTGTCTTAAGTTGGAAAGTGTCATGCGCCCCTCTTATTGCTTGTTTTAATCTCCCATGATCCCAATTTAAAAGGTGCTAAAATAATAATTCCCTTATGCTGTTTTTTTAATCTAGAAATGTAATAGCCTAGATTTTTCCCTTATTAAATAAATTGGTTAAGGAGGTATTAGCTCGCGTCGTGAGGCTCCCCACTTTCTTCGACTTTACTTATTTATAAAAAAAAATTAGACTCTGATTTTCGGAAGGGTGGAAAAGGGTGGGGCGTTACAGTTGGTATTAGAGCGAAATGGGAAGGTTGAATCTTTCGAAGTAAGATTAAGACGGTTTCATGTCTCACTGACAGATAAAAATCCCAACTGACCGACTCTTCGGTGTAATACCCCAATTTCTCAATGAAGTGGAAAATTACCAAAATGCCCCTGAGTTGTTAAATTAATTATTTTGTGATGTTAAGTAAGGAAATAGTGGGGCCCATTGCTCAAAATAAAATCATATGAGCACATTATGAATGTTAAGTTTTATTGGTTGGGTAATTTTCATCATTTGGGTCAAAAATGGCTAAATGGGTCAAAGGGCCCAAATGGGGCCCATCGGGTCTTGCTGGGTTATTTGACCGTTTTGTGATTTTAAATTAAAAGGGGTTAAGCCTATTTGATTGGAAATCAAGTGGAGGAAAAATGGGTAGGCTTGATCCATATGTAAAAACCAATTGGAAATGATCAAAATACCATAAATGGGTCATGTTGTCAAAAACGGGTCAAGGAGCTAAAAGTGGACCCAGCGGGTCGAGTTGACTATTGTTGACCGTGTGAACCCTCAAGGGATCTCAAACACGAGTCAAATCAGTTGAGTGGGACTGAGGTGAGTTGGAATAAAATAAAAGGTGAGTTAACTCATGTGCATTAAATGAAATGCATTAAATGTGATGAGTTGGGTTGGAATAAAAATACCTTGAGTTGGGTGAGTCAAAATGGAAACCCATGGGACTGTAAATCAGTGAGTTCAAGTGGGAATTGGAAGAGTTTTGCCCAGCTTTAACCACCCAAACAAGTCCCACACGTTGGGGACTTGTTGGGGTGATTTTCATGATGGCATTTAAAGGGGAAAGGGAAGGTCATTGACCAAGAGGGGAGCTGAGCCTAAGTGCTTAAATAATGGATTTGGATTACGTTTTATTACTGTCATTTGAATACTATTGTTGGACATGTAATAATTCGTTATTTGCTATGGTTTGTTTAGGATCATAACTTGTGGATGGTTGATTTATGTTATTTAATATTTAAGAATATTACTTGCTATCTCGTCTTTTTATTCCGCATGTTGATGTTAGTTCCATGTGTGAATCACTATCATGGTCTATTCCATGTACACATGGGTGGCCAGTTAAGGTTCAGACTTGGGTAGTCTGAACTTAACTCGCGTCGTGACGCCGCCCGCTCTCTTCCGTTGTTTATATAAAAAAAAAAAAATTAGACTCTGAAACTCTCGGAAAGGGCGGGGCGTTACAGTTGGTATCAGAGCGAAACGGGAAGTTGAATCATCGAAGTAAGATTAAGACGGTTTCATGTCTCACTGACGGATAAGAATCCCAACTGACCGACTCTTCGGAGTCCGCTGCCTGGGGGCCGGATTAATTTACTTCGAGTGACTCGGACTGAACAATCAATCTGAGAACGACAATGAATGATAGCAAAGTAAAGTACAATCATCATAATTGGACAAATCATACGTAGCAAGGTAGGATGAACTCCCCTGAAATCCCCACACTGAGAAACAAACATTAGGAAATTAGAGATTTCCCCAGAAATAAAAAGAAAACAAAGAATGTTGATTTGGTAATCTTCCTAAACAAAGTACATGATATTTTGCATGATCAAAATTCCCTGGAAACCAAGAGTGGTTTATTTAGAATTATTGATGAATATGTTTGTGTTTGAAATGATGTGGCACAGATATGTCAAGCAACGAAGAATACACTGAGTTATGGGATAAAGGGACACCAAGTTGTCCGGTAGATTTGGTGTCAACTTCCGACAGTATCAGTATGGAAGTTAATGTGGACCTTCAGGAGGGACCTCCTGAAGAAGCTGATGTGGACTTAGCGCCTCTTCCAGAGGATCTGATGGATGACATTCCTGAAATGGTGGAACCTCCTGAGGAAGAAGAGGAGGAGGATCTGGGATTTTTCTTTTATGAGGATCCAATGGAAGACTTTCCTATAATACTGGAATCGGCGGGGGAAGTAGATCCCTATGATACCTGTGAGTTGTGTAATCAGGACGACCACAACAGGTTGTATTGTCCTCATCCATTGGGAGTTGTATGTCCGGTTTGTGGACTACACGGGCATGGAGAGACGAGGACTAATTGTCCTTGTATTGGAGGACCTGGAATAATCCCCTGCACAACATGTGAAGTATTGGGGCACACGGCGATGACGTGTCCTGATAACCGATTCAAGTTCGCTTTTGATGCGGATTCTTCTACGGAAGACTAGGATAGGAAGTAATAGTAGGGGTATTAAAAAGAGGGTTATTGTTGTAAGGGGGTATATTTTGTTATACATAGGGTTTGTTTCACCCTACCCACCTTTGTACAAAGATGCAATTTGAATTTATATAAATATGTGATTTCATGTTTTATGAGGATTCATGGCATGTGTTGTATATTATTAATGGAAACTAAGTCTATGATGTTTCCATGAATTAGGACTAAATGGCACCACAGAAAAAGGTGGTAAAAGATCTGAAGGGAAAAGAGAAAGTTTTACCGATCGGACTAGGTGAGGGGGTGTCAAAGAGAAGGACTCGTCAGGACGATAAAAAGAAGGATGATGTGCTCATTATCCCACCACAAGGGAAGGTGGTATCCCGACGCAAGAAGGCGTCATCGGAACCTGATAGAGAGCAATCCGTTCATGACGAAGAGAGGTCTATACATGAACAACCTCACAGTGAGGAAGAATCTCACCACTCTCGGCGGGAAGAAGAAGGGAGTGACCCTACGAATCAACAGGACGACGAGGAGGAATATGACTCGTCGTATCGACGCGAGGAGGAGGAGAATAGTAATATGACTGTACCCTTTGTACCTCCTGAACTGCACAGCTTGGTGCAAGCCGTGGTTACATCTGTCCTCCAACAACATTTGAACGGAGGGGGAAACATGAGCGAAAATAATGACCGAAATATGGTCAGAGATTTTCAGCACCAGCGCCCACCTTACTTCAAGGGCAGAGAAGGGCCTATTGCGGCCGAGAATTGGTTGGAGAAGATTTCGCATATATTGACTCTTTTGAACATCAAGAGTCATGCCCATAAAATATTATTGGCCACGTCACAGCTGGTGGATGACGCTGCCAAATGGTGGAAGGTGGTGGAGAAACAACAGGCACTTGTGCCAAGAAGAGAAAGAGTTGCTATGACCTGGGAGCAATTCTCCGCGACATTTCTAGAGCGCTACTTTCCAGAGGAAGAAAGAGAACGTCAAATTCAGGCCTTTATGATGTTAGTACAAGGTTCAATGACGGTGGCTGAGTATCACCAAGAATTCCTCAGCCTGTCAATCTATGCATACTATATTGTGGACACAGAATATCGAAAGGCTCGCAAGTTCGAGCGTGGGTTACGGCCAAACATTAGGGCCAAGGTAACTGTGTTCAAAGCAGCCACGCTGGCGGAAGTGGTCAGCAGGGCCACCATTGTGGAACAAGAGATGGCGGAATTTGCCAGAGTGGACAACCGCCGAGCTCCGAGTGGGAGAGGTGGGTATCAACCCAACAAAAAGTTCAGACCGAATTTCAGCAGACCCTCACCGTCTGTTGGATCAAGTGGGGGCTTTCGCCCCAACCAGCCCACTCAATCTGTTGCGGTCACTCAAGCATCCCGAGGAGTGAATACTTGCTTCCACTGTGATCAACCTGGTCACTACAAAAAGGATTACCCAAAGCTCAACAGGCTGTCTAACTCAAGAGGATCATTTCGTCCGCCAGCTAGACCGGCATACTCCAGAGGAGGCAGAATGCAGGGCCGGGGAGGTCGAAGGTCTAACCCTGCTGGAGCAGGAAGATTATTCACTCTAACTTCTCCAGAGGAAGAGGAGGAGGATCATCCTGTGATACAAGGTATGGCGGTAGTGAGTAGCTCATATGCATATGCACTATTTGATTCCGGAGCGTCACACTCCTTTATAGCTGCATCGTTTATTACTGCTACTGGTACATTAGTGCAAAGATTAGCCACAGAACTTACTATTGTATCCCCTGTCGGAGATTCGGCATTGGGACTTATTTGTACTGCGGTTAACACCGAATTAGCTGGACTCAGATTTGAGTTCAATTATTTAGTGCTGGACATGTCGGAATATGATATTATATTCGGAATGGATTGGTTGGCAAAGTTTCATGCCAACATTGACTGTTATGGTCGAAGAGTGACATTTAAGTCACCCGAGGGCAAGCAATATATAGTTCGTGCAGATAAACAAAGTGGATTACAGGAAGGATTAAACCACGTGGTATTGAATAATATCACCATAAACAAAGCTCCAATTACTGAACTTCCAGAAATTGTACAAGAATTTGGGGATGTGTTCCCAAAGGAACTCCCTGGTTTACCACCTATGAGGGAGATTAACTTCGAGATCAGACTGTACCCTGGCACAACACCAGTGTCGTTACCACACTATCGGATGGCACCAGCAGAGATGTCAGAACTAAAGAAGCAGATTGATGAACTGCTTAGGCTGGGTTGCATCCGGAACAGTACATCATCGTGGGGAGCACCAGTGTTATTTGTGAAGAAGAAGGATGGCTCACTTCGGATGTGCGTGGACTACCGAAAGCTGAATCAGCTAACAGTCCGGAACAAGTACCCTCTACCCAGGATTGATGATTTATTCGATCAATTGAGGGGTTCAAGCCATTTTTCAAAGATCGATTTGATGTCTGGTTATCATCAAATTCGAGTTAGGGAGGAAGATATAGAAAAGACAGCTTTTCGGACGCGGTATGGACTGTTTGAGTTCGTGGTCATGCCATTTGGACTCACGAATGCGCCGGCAGTGTTCATGGATTTGATGAATAGAATCTTCCGTCCCTATTTAGATCAATTTGTAATTGTATTCATTGATGATATCCTGATCTATTCTAAGAGTCAGGAGGAACACGCAGAGCATCTACGTATAGTTTTGAATATTTTGAGGCAGAATAAACTGTATGCCAAGGCCAGTAAGTGTGAATTTTGGCTATCTCAAGTGAATTTCTTAGGACATGTTATATCCGAGGAAGGAATAGCTGTAGATCCGGCTAAGGTGACGGCCGTGAAAGACTGGAAAGCGCCAAAAAACGTAACCGAGATCCGCAGTTTCTTAGGGCTGGCGGGTTATTATCGAAAATTTATCATGGACTTTTCCAAGATAGCGTCTCCATTGACTCGACTCACTCAGAAAGGAGTCAAGTATGAGTGGTCAGATCTGTGCAATCAAAGATTTGAAGAGCTAAAAGACAGACTTACAACCGCTCCTATTTTGATTTTGCCGGAAAAGGGCAAGGGTTATGAAGTAGAATGCGACGCTTCGGGAGAAGGACTGGGGTGTGTCCTCAGTCAAAATCATCGTGTGGTGGCTTATGGTTCAAGACAACTAAAAATACATGAACGCCTCTATCCTACGCATGATCTTGAACTAGCCGCAGTGGTCTTCGCTCTCAAAAGCTGGAGACATTATCTTTATGGCGAGAAGTTTGAAGTGTATTCTGATCATAAGAGTTTGAAATATTTATTTGATCAGAAGGAGCTTAATCTAAGGCAGCGCAGATGGATGGAGTATCTGGCGGATTATGAGTTCGAACTTCGATACCATCCAGGCAAGGCAAACAAGGTGGCTGATGCTCTTAGCCGCATATCACATGCATCCATGGCATGTCTGATCAGAACTGAGTGGGAGATGTTGAATACCATTCGAGAGTTCAATCTATACATTACAAACCGTGGAGTTTTGCACAATTTAATCATACGGTCCAATATAGTCACCAAGATTGAACAAGAACAAAGAGCAGACCCGGAAGTGGAGGACATTTGGGCCAGGATGTCTACTGGCACCGTTGTACCGGAATGGGAACTACGACCAGGACAGGGTCTTGTATTCCGGGGAAGAACTTATGTGCCAAAGAGTTGCAGGAAAGAGCTAATGATTGAGGCACATCAATCCAAGTTCTCTATTCATCCGGGTAGCACCAAAATGTATCACGATCTAAAGAGGCATTATTGGTGGCATGGACTAAAAAGGGATGTGGCGGAATTCGTGGCACACTGTCTAACTTGTCAACAAGTTAAGACTGAACACCAAAAGCCACCAGGGTTGCTCAAACCCTTAGCCGTGCCAGAATGGAAATGGGAACATATTTCCATGGACTTTGTATCCGGGTTGCCGAGGTCTTCAAAGGGTAATGACGCCATTTGGGTCGTAGTCGACCGGCTGACCAAGTCTGCACATTTCATTCCTATCAAGATGACGGATTCGTCTGAGACGTTGGGTCGGCGTTATATTAAAGAAATCATTCGACTACATGGTATTCCCCGAACGATAGTATCGGACAGAGATGGCCGTTTTACCGGCAGAGTATGGCAAAGCATGCAGACAGCCATGGGGACTGAGCTATTGACTAGCACCGCATTCCATCCACAGACTGATGGTCAGTCTGAAAGAACAATACAAACCTTGGAAGACATGCTGAGAGCGTGTATGTTAGATTTCAAAGGAGGATGGGAGGACCACTTACCATTGGTGGAGTTCTCCTATAATAACAGCTATCAGGCAAGCCTTCAAATGGCTCCTTATGAGGCTTTATATGGTAGACCGTGTAGGTCACCGGTATGTTGGACAGAGGCAGGTGAGCCTGCATTGATCGGACCGGAACTAGTCGCAGAAACTACTGCACAAATTAAGTTGATACGTCAACACTTGTTGACTGCACAGAGTCGGCAGAAGAGCTATGCTGATAAAAGGAGACGGTTTCTGGAATTTGAAGTGGGAGACTTGGTGTTTCTAAAAGTCTCACCACGAAAGGGACATATGATGTTTGGTAAGAAAGGAAAACTGTCGCCAAGATATGTGGGACCGTTTTCCATCATAAGAAGGATGGGGGATGTAGCTTACCAATTAGCACTTCCGTCGCAATTAGCAGCTCTACACGATGTGTTCCACGTGTCGATGCTAAGGAAATACAATCCGGATCCGTCCCATGTTTTAAATGTTCAAGATATTGAAGTACAAAGCGACGTGACGTACGTCGAGAAGCCGGTCAGGATAGTGGAGACCGAACAAAGGGTGTTGCGAAACAGAGCGATTCAGTTCGTAAAAGTGGTATGGGACCGTCATGGTGATGAAGAGGCCACATGGGAACTTGAATCGGAGATGAGAACAGCTCACCCCGAATTGTTTGTGTAATTTAATTTGAGAACCCTACTTCACTCGATTTTCGGGACGAAAATGTTAAAAAGAGGGTTATATTGTAATACCCCAATTTCTCAATGAAGTGGAAAATTACCAAAATGCCCCTGAGTTGTTAAATTAATTATTTTGTGATGTTAAGTAAGGAAATAGTGGGGCCCATTGCTCAAAATAAAATCATATGAGCACATTATGAATGTTAAGTTTTATTGGTTGGGTAATTTTCATCATTTGGGTCAAAAATGGCTAAATGGGTCAAAGGGCCCAAATGGGGCCCATCGGGTCTTGCTGGGTTATTTGACCGTTTTGTGATTTTAAATTAAAAGGGGTTAAGCCTATTTGATTGGAAATCAAGTGGAGGAAAAATGGGTAGGCTTGATCCATATGTAAAAACCAATTGGAAATGATCAAAATACCATAAATGGGTCATGTTGTCAAAAACGGGTCAAGGAGCTAAAAGTGGACCCAGCGGGTCGAGTTGACTATTGTTGACCGTGTGAACCCTCAAGGGATCTCAAACACGAGTCAAATCAGTTGAGTGGGACTGAGGTGAGTTGGAATAAAATAAAAAGGTGAGTTAACTCATGTGCATTAAATGAAATGCATTAAATGTGATGAGTTGGGTTGGAATAAAAATACCTTGAGTTGGGTGAGTCAAAATGGAAACCCATGGGACTGTAAATCAGTGAGTTCAAGTGGGAATTGGAAGAGTTTTGCCCAGCTTTAACCACCCAAACAAGTCCCACACGTTGGGGACTTGTTGGGGTGATTTTCATGATGGCATTTAAAGGGGAAAGGGAAGGTCATTGACCAAGAGGGGAGCTGAGCCTAAGTGCTTAAATAATGGATTTGGATTACGTTTTATTACTGTCATTTGAATACTATTGTTGGACATGTAATAATTCGTTATTTGCTATGGTTTGTTTAGGATCATAACTTGTGGATGGTTGATTTATGTTATTTAATATTTAAGAATATTACTTGCTATCTCGTCTTTTTATTCCGCATGTTGATGTTAGTTCCATGTGTGAATCACTATCATGGTCTATTCCATGTACACATGGGTGGCCAGTTAAGGTTCAGACTTGGGTAGTCTGAACTTAACTCGCGTCGTGACGCCGCCCGCTCTCTTCCGTTGTTTATATAAAAAAAAAAAAAAAATTAGACTCTGAAACTCTCGGAAAGGGCGGGGCGTTACATTCGGAGTCCGCTGACTGGGGGCCGGATTAATTTACTTCGTTAGACTCAGACTGAACAATCAATCTGAGAACAACAATGAAAGTTAGCAAATGAAGTACAATCATCATAATTGGATTTATCAAACATAGCAAAATAGGATACACTTCCCCAATATCCCCAAATGGAGAAACAAACACATGATACTTAGGGAGGTTTTCCCCGAGAACAGGAGAGCATCAAGATTTTCCCCAAATTGAGAAATGACACTTGATACTTAGGAAGTTTCCCCAAAAACAAAGAAATACAAAGAGTGCAGATTTGGCAATTTCCCTAAGGATAAGAAAAACAAGATATTTATTTGGCAATTTCCCCAAACAAGAGACATTATACGATACATAGGAAAGTTCCCCAAACAAAAAATACAAGATGATGAATAGGGAAATTCTCCAAAACAAAGATTAGTTTGATTTGAACTACGGTTGTCATTGATATATTTCTGTTGCTGTGATACAGATATTTCGAGCAACATAGAGTATACAGAGATGTGGGACAAAGGAACTCCTAGCTATCCTATCGATCTGACTTCTTCTTCCAACAACTCCAACAGGCCAGACCGCGTTGTGGAAGTTAACGGAGACATCCAAGTAAGATGTCCCGAGGATGTCGAAGCGTATCTAGGCCCTTTTCCAAAAGAGTATGTGGGAGATATCCCCATGATAGGAGAATTGGTAGGGGAGATAGAGTCTGGGTATATGTACGAGTTGTGCAATCAGGAGGGGCACAATTGTACTTACTACCCCTACCCGCTAGAGGTCATTTGCCTGTTTGTGGACTGCACGGGCATGGGAAGGAGAGGATTAATTGTCCTTACATTGGGGGACCAGGAATAATACCCTGTCTAACTTAGGGCACACGTCGACGACATGCCTTGACAGCTTCTTTGATTTTTATGATGATGCAGGGTCTTCGACGGAAGAGTAGACTAAGATAGGGTAAGAAAATGTCGGGGAAAAGGAAAAGATTTTGTAAGGGTGTGGGTACATTTTAAAGGGTTTGTTTTAACCCTACCAACCCTTGTATTGTGATGGAAGTTTGAATGACTTTTAATAAAGTATGCAAACTTAAGATTTTATGAGGATTTTGGCATTGAGATGTATGTGACGAGGTCACTTGATTATATTGAGACATGGTATGGGTGTGTCCCTCACGTAATATTGACGAGATAAGTATATAGATTCCAGGAGTATGGCTTAGAGTAGCTATGAGATTGTGGGATCCTTGATACGAAATACGGAGATTTGGTCCCGTAGGGTTACCGTTAAGGAGTGGGTCCCTCACATGCTACGCGTTGGAGGACGCTCTCACTGCTATTTCGCACACTTGACGAGCGTGGATGAGCAGAACTAGTTACCATTTTACCCCGTGGGGGTGGTGCTAGCTTCGTTAGAAGTGGTCCGACAGCCTTAGAGCTTGACTGAATCACCCTTGGGGTGAAGGGATGCAGGGCGGGGTAGACCGAATCACGTTGGACGTGGGTCTTCCTCTTAGTAAGTCATGGGCCCTAAGTCTTGCTAGGGGTCGGGATACGTTATGATTAAGGATGGATTAGTTATGCCCATGGATGGATTATATCCATAGGAGGGTTATATTCATGGATGGTTATTAACCATGGATGATGGTTCCCATGGTAGATTGGATTAATGCAGGGTATCGGTAAAAGGTGCTAGTGACATAGTGACTTATGTGCAAATGAAGATGTGCAAAATTTTGGAAATGTATTTAATGGAAAAGATAAGAGTCTAGTGAAATTCGAATGGGAAGCTATGGGCGACTGCCGAGTTAGTCTAGCTAGCTGACTCTCTAGTTAGCCGATGGAATTCCAGGAGGGTGAAGCTAGAAGTCTAGTTAAAGTGGAATCAGCGGAAGCTTTGGAACCCTACTTCGTTCGATTTTCGGGACGAAAATTTTAAAAAGAGGATTGTATTGTAATATCCTAGATTTTTCAATATATCAATATTTACTAAAATGCCATTGGATTTATGAATTAAAGGGTTATGATTGTAGATGAGAAAATGGTGGGACCCATTGTTCAAGTAGGAACCAATGTACTTGGTATAAGGTTCAAATTAAGTTAAATGGGTAATGTACATTTATTTGGGTCAAATGACCCAATTGGGACCCAATGGGTCGTTGTGGACATGATTAATCATTGGGTGAGCTCAAAGCTTAATTGGTTTAAGTTTAATTAAATGTTTGAGTTTGGTTTGAGTTGAAATAAATGAGGGAGTTTAGTTGAGTTGAATTTATGGATTGAGTTGCATTAGATTGATGAGTTAAATGGGTGAGTTGTGTCATATGAGTTAGGTGGGAAATTATGGAGATAATTATATCAAAGGGTGAATTGTGAAGTTGAAGAGTGGTGGTTTCAAGTTTGAACATCACACCACACGTTGGAATGCATGGGAAGTTTCTTCCATGCATGAAACTCCTAGTTAATAAATGATGGTGGCGGTTTTGCGGAGTTACATATGGTGGGGAGTTGTGTTTCAAAATCTAAAGTATTATGCACGTTGGAATTGCATGGGAGTATTATTTCATGTATGAAACTCTAAATGGAGAATTAAAGGAGGAGTTTCATGGATTACCAAACCGTTGGCCTGTAGGAGTTTCATCTCATGGATGAAACTCCCACATGAGCACATAATGGAAGGTGGTGGTTATGGAACCCAATATTCAAATATGACCGTTGGATGCTATGGGAGTTTCATCTTAAGGATGAAACGCCCAAGATGGGAGTCAAATAAGCATGTGGAGTTACTCAAGGTTAACCAAAAGCTAGCCGTTGGGTACCTTGGGAGTTTCATCTCAAGGATGAAACCCCAAGGGAGGCATTAAGCAAATTGGAGTTACAAGGGGATTTACACTTGGAGAAGGTTTCATCTAGGGCAGCCAAGAGTCAAAAACCATTGGAGGGTTTCATCTCAAGGATGAAACCCCCAAAATGGAACAATTGAAGAGATGAATGGGGAGGGGAGTTACAAGTTGTAACATCAAAAGACATCATCATTGCATTAGCCAAAGGAGTTTCATTTTCACTTTCTCTCTCCCTCTCTTGGACGTTGTTCATCTCTCAAGACCAAAGGCATTGGCTGATTGTTTTTGATACTAATCAGTCCTTGGTTGATCCTTCCACCAAGACAAAATACACATAGAGCAAAGGAGTTTGGCATCAAGGTTGTCACTCTCATCCAAGGCCAAAGTTCTATCTCTCTCTCTCTCAAATCAGTACTTTGGCTAAACCATTTCAAAGAGTCTTCAAGCAAGATCAGTCTCAGCTAAAGGAGAAGGAAGGAAGGACTAAGAAAGGAACGGAAGAGCAAACCGGAGAAAAGATCAAGTAGTCAAAGAACCAATGGAGACGCGGTATTGGTAAGTGCTCCATAAGCCCTTATTAAATAAATTGGTTAAGGGAATATGATCCGGCCATTGTATGGCCGAATCTATGAAGGGTTTTAGATCATGGATTATGTTATTTGAAAAGGACAAAACATGGATCATAGGGTTCGGACACTTTGGATGGCCGAACCCCATGAAAGGATTTAGTAATTTTTATGGTTTTTGAGGGATAAAAACCATATCATGTAATGAAGATTTTAAAAGGGTTTTTAATGAAGATAAGTTTAATATCTTGGGTCGGCCATTGGATGGCTGAACCATATGGTTATCATGGCAAAAGTGTAGAGCCTAATTTATATAAAAATGATGGGATGATTGAGTCAAGAGAACCATAGGGTTCGGCCATGTGTATGGCCGAACCCCATGGACCATTTTTTGGGTTAATTGGAGTTAAGAGTATGGTTGGAAATTATTAATGGTTCCATGCTTTAGAATAAGGAATCAAGAGGTCATGATCTTACATCTAAATTAAAAGAACAAAGGACATGAAGATGACGGGAATGTTGGTAAGTTTAAAAGGTTTAAAGTTGGTTAATGATGATGACCAAAATGTATGATGGAATCCTCCTCAAGAAGGGACTTAGTTGTGGATCAAAGATGTGGTAAATGATCTAAGAAAAATGAGGAAAATGATATCATGGGTTCGGCCATGTTGTATGGCCGAACCCCATGAGCCATTTTATGGGCTAAGTTTGGGTCTATGCATGTACTAAAATGAATGGGTATTAAGTTAAGGAAATGGATGATGTATAATGATTTTTATGTCATGGTTGTTGAGTCATTGATGGATCCATGCTTATGGATCAGTTATGGACATAAATGTGTATGAATGGAAGAAGTGTTTAACCATGGAAGGAGTGGCAAAAATGTAAATATGGCCAAAAATGAGAACCATGGGTTCGGCCATGGTGTATGGCCGAACCTCATGGGGGATGGTTGTGGACTTACGGACTTTTAATGATGACCTTATTTGTTGGATAAATGAACCAAAGGGTGGCTGATTTTAGACCCACAAGATTAAAATGATCAATGGATCAAAAAGGGACCCAAAAAACCTAATTAGTGAGGTTCGGCCATGGTGTATGGCCGAACCCTGCAAGGTGGTTTTTGGACTTATACTTAATTGGAAATCAAATGGATATTGTCTTGACTTGTTGATACATCAACAAGGTGACGGGACCTCACAAATGGTGCAAGCTCGTGAGCGGTTGCCAGATTAAGAAGCAAAGGACACTTGAGTAGTCTTTTGGTAGGATTCTACCTTATTGAAACATGGATATGTATATGGTTTTATTTTGTTTGCTGGTTTATGTTGCAATTTATATTATGTTTAAAAAGTGAGGTTTTTAATGCAATGGTATTTACATTACATAGCATATGGACATGTACATCTCATGCATGGCATGGGAGGGAAGTTTGTAACCGGAGGCTACGCTCCGTCGGGGCGTCCGTGAGGCATTCGTAGGAAGACCTTGATGTGGATAATGCCATCAAGAAGAATTGGGAGGCCACACTCCGTCGGGGCGTCCGAAAGACCATTGTGGGAATACCTTGATGAGGAGAATTCCATCAAGAGGTTACATGTGTGTGATGGGTGGGACTCATTGCATAAGACATATGGCATGGCATGATTTCATATGGTTTTTATGAAATGATATTATATATGTTTTTGTGATACTAACCTATGTGATAGCCCTACCTAGAATTCCTACTGGGCGCGTTGTTCTAACGCCCTACTTCTATCCTAGTGAATGATACAGGAAAGGAAGGGATCGAGGATCGTGAAAGAAGCCAAGCATAGAAGTTTGGATATGGGATTGGACTTTATTATTGATATTTTGATAAGTTTACATGGACATGTAATTCGAAGTAGTTAGATGTTGGCATGTAATAACTTAGTTAATATTTGCTATGGTTTGGAATGGTTGGATTGAATGGTTAAGTTAAGATAACTTTGGATAAATGACTATGTACTTTGCTATCTAATAAAATGGAGTAGATCTAGGTCCATTATAATCCACAGTTAGATTAAGTAATATTCCGCAAATATTATACTTTATTATGTGAGAACCATTCTCATGGACTTAGTCCATGCTCACATAAGTTTGGCCAGTTAAGGGTCGGACTTTAGAAGTCCAGACTTAACTCCCGTCGTGACGTCCCGCCCCGATCACTTGTTTATTATTATTTAAAAAAAAATAAACTCTGATTATTAGAGTGAAAAGGGCAGGGCGTTACAAGAAAGCCCCTTTTTTTAAATGATCCATGCGCATCACCTAGATATGCAATCCCTATACACAGACAATGTAATCTTCATTTGATTTTTAAACATCTCCTTGGATATTCAAATCCAATAATTCGGCCATGCACAATCATTTATTCAATTTTGGACATAATGCATTACTAAATTAATTCAACCCATTTAAATTTTATTGGAGTCCTTTCCAAAACCGTTGGGTCCTAATTGGGCCAATGACCCAACTCTTTACCCAATTTAAGATCCATAACTAATTTCACAAATTAAATGGATAATTTTCATTCAAAATAATAAATTGAAAATTCGGGGTGCTACAATTAAGGACAAAGGACGGGTTAGATGAGATTTGGCCATGATGTATCGCCGAACCCCATCAAAGGATTAAATCTTGGATGCATGATGTTTAAAAGAAAATGATGAACCATAAGGTACGGCCATGGAAGGGTATTAAGGATTTTAAAAGGGTTAAAATGGATGTATGGAGGGAGATTATTGATGATTAAAGGGTTTTAAGGATGAAAATCATACAAATAAGTTAGTGATTTTAAATAAGGTTTACATGTTGCAAATGATAAACTTGAAATGATGAAATAAGGAAGAACCAAGGACCATGGGTTTGGCCATGTTGTATGGCCGTACCCCATGGAGAAATATTAATGGATTTATTATGGATCCTTGGGTCTTAAATGATGAATCTAAGTGTATGATTAAAACCCCCATGGAGGGACTTTGTTTATGGACCTAAGATTGTAAATCATTTAAAGGAGAAGATGGAAAATGAGACATCATGGGTTCGGCCATTGTGTATGGCCGAACCCCATGGACCATTTTTAATGGGTCATTTAGAGATTAATGCATGAGTAGATAAATGAATGATTAAGCAAGGAATGAAGGAATCTATTAGGGCTTTATGTCATGATTAATGAATCATGTGTGGATCATTTTTGGGAGTTACGTCATATGTAAATAAGCTAAGTGATTAGCTATGGGTAGAATGATGGTTAAGATGGAAAGATGATTAAAATGATGGACCATGGGTTCGGCCATGGTGTATGGCCGAACCCCATGGAGAAGTTTTTGTGGACTTAGGTTTTATTAATGCTAAATGACTAACTCATGTATGATTGGTTAATGAATCAAAAGAGGGACCCAAAACCAAGTGAGTGAGGTTCGGCCATGTTGTATGGCCGAACCCCACTAAGGTGTTTTTGTGGACTTAAGTACGGTTGGAAGTTAAATGGAACGTTGGTTTGACTTATTGACATGTAATAAGGTAACGGGACCTCACAAGTGGTGTACAATAGGTGAGCGGTTTTCGGACGAAAACGCAAGGACACATTAGTTGGTCATTGGTAGGACTCCTACGTCATTAAAACCATGGGATATGTATGATGATTTTAATTCATATTTTGATGAGTTATTTTGTATAAATGATATGTTTCAAATATGAGATTTTAATGCTATGATTTGTATTATTATATAGCATGTTGGCATTTGCATCTCATGCATGGCATGAGAGGGATTCAATGTAACCGGAGACCACGCTTCGTGGGGGCGTCCGTAAGGCATTCGTGAGGGTACCTTGATGTGCATTATCCATCAAGAGGGATGTATGATTGATTTTTAACCAGAGATCCACGCTCCGTCGGGGCATTCGTAAGGCAATCGTGGGGATACCTTGATGATGAGTTTTCCATCAAGAGGATTCTATGTGATGGTGATATGGCTGAAGGGTGGGACTCATGGCATATGACACCCATGGCATGGCATTGTTTTACATGGTTTTGATTTTATGTTATCTATGTGATTTGTATATTAACCATGTGTTGACTCTACTTGGAGTATCTACTGGGCTCGTTGTCTAACGCCCTACTTCTACCTTAGTTGATGACACAGGAAATGGACGGAACGAGGAACAAGACCAGAGCCAAGCTTAGGAGCTTGGATGTTTTAGTTCCGTTTAATTTAAGTTGTTCATGGACAATGTAATTTGAGTAACTAGCATTCGGGACTGTAATAACGTAGATATATTTGCTATGGTTTGGAATGTTAATTTTGGATATTTTAACTTAAGATAATTATTATTAAGTCATGGACCTCCTTGCTATCTAAAATGGAATAGGATTATTATTCTATTATATTTTCCGCATATATAATTTATTCCGCATGTATAACCTTATTGCGTGTGAACCATTTTAGTGGACTTGGTCCACTCACATGTATGGTTGGCCAGTTAAGGGTCGGGCTTTAGAAGCTCGGACTTAGCTCGCGTCGTGACGTTCCTGCTCTCTCTCACTCTTTTATTCAAAAAAAAAAGAATACTCTGATTTTCGGAGAGTGAAAAAGGGCGGGGCGTTACATCACCGACTCGCCATAAAACAATCACCAACATCAAATGCACACAAGCTCATGGGCTCAAAAATCACATATAGATGTGGCCTACACAAAGCGGATTGACACGTATCCAACGTGGACAACGCTATGCGGCTCAACACAGAAATGTAGAAAATGCGACAATATACTCATAGGCAATCCATGTAAGGGGTCTAATCCCGCAAACGGCCAATTGCACGTTGTTTCCCCCACTCAAATTGCGACATAATCTACCACTAAAGTAAAATCCCAGCCATGTCTACACGTACCACATGGTTCTATATAGAATGGGATATAAGAAAGGCTATGCAAATCATGATACCATCTTATAACAGGGATAATCTAACCCCTGCAAAGCTTCATCGCATAATCCAAGCATGGCATTAAAACACATCCATCATGCTTATTATATGAGTACCCATCTAAGAATTTCAATCACAATCATGAGAATTCATTTGATACATACATTACTCATAACTATACACAAGTATGGGAAGTTATCAAGGCCCTACATTACACATCTTGGGCAATCTTGATTTATCATACATTCTTTCATACTTTAACACATCACAAATTTATGAATTCTCAATTATAGGAAACATCTAATCATAGGGAACTTGGGAAACTCATACATATATATGTGATACAATATATTCGCATCAATCACACATAGGCATAAAGATGTCAAACCATAACCTTGCCTAACTATGCATTGGAATGTGCACAAGGCAACATTCACTCAAACGTATTATCACACACCTTGTAAGCATGGAAGTTTACAAATATTCCCATTGCTCTAAATGTATGACATTCTCCAATTTTATCTAAAGTTATCAAACTCGAATTGTATTGAAATTGGTTTAGGGGTGTGAATCGTGAATAAAAAATCGTAAAATCGTACGATTCATATATTCTCTTATTCCCATAACTATTTTGTTGATCTGGACCATTACAACACTAAGTTTAGAACCCTTTGTATATTGTTTGATTATCAATGCTTGTGCCCAATATATAATAAAGATAATCAAATGCAAAATGATTTGTATCGAGAAGAGTGCTTAAATAATAAAACACAAAACACAATGATCAAACACCATACGACAAAATTTATAGTGGTTCAGTTAGGAAAACTACATCCACTGTTAGGACTAACTCAACCTTGATCTATCCCTTTATCCACTAAGTGGGGACTTACACCCTCACAATTAGAATAGGAATTCCACCCCACTTATTTGGCTAGGAATTTCACCACGACATGTGCCAGAGAAGACACTCTAGATTTTTTATAGTTGTTCTAGAGCCAAGTCTCCTTAATCCACTTTTACAGAATAAAGGTTTTAAATAAAATTAAAACCAAGAAGCACTTGCCTTTGTAATTTTATCTCGTTGATATGTGCTTCTCCAAGATCCACCCAATGTGTGCCTGAGTTAATCCCGACTTTCCGTCTTGTAGCTGCTGTTGAGCAATCACAATCTCAAGGTGACTAAGAAATTGGTTATACCAACATCTTTCCTAATTGATTATCCTTTCCGCTCTCTCTCTCACAAACTCAATCCATATGATTGGTTGTATTAGATTTCCCATATGTAAGCATAAGAGAGAGAGTGATCATTTTGTTGGCTCTTGTTTAAGCTCACTGATAATGATGAAGGTCCAACGAATTTGCCAAATGATATGAAACGGCTGCATAAGGATTGATATTTATAGAGAAGGCAACCTGTTTCAGAAACTGTCATGTATCGACAGGTCGGGTGTACCAAGGGGTCGGTGAAAATATTACAGTCAACCACTTGACCGTTGCTCATTAAATGCATTACCAACGGCACAAGTTGTACCTGGCCGACATGTCTGTGTCACCGATGGGTCGACATTCATGGCACCTAGAGGTCGGTCCATACGAGGATCTCGATCTGGGGCAACACTATGCAGAAAGAGTTTCATGTCCTGAAACTCATCCTTCCCAGAACGACTTGTTGCCCTTTGCCGAGGGATCGGTGCTGGTGCTCTCGATCGGTCTTGAATTACTAAGATGCCATTTTCTAAAGAGTCCACTTGAGTTCTAAGTTTTAGAACTCATAAGTTATCATCGACGAGTCGTTTGACCACGAGGGGTCATTAAGTTCATCACTGAGGAGTCGGTGCATACGAGACTCTCGATTACAGGCATACCCAGAATAAATGTTCAATGTTCTAGAACCTTTGTCAATTTGGCGGACCAGTCTTTGACCACGATGGGTCGATCTTGTCTCCACCGAGGGGTCGGTGAGAATAACTACTCGAGCTGATAGTGAACTTAATTCATATTTCCAAGTTCGCTTCCAATTCCCTATCAAGCTTCCTCTCTAGGCTTATTATGTTCATTACTAACATATGTAACTAAGCCTAGGGATGGTCCTCTCTAAGGTGTGGGTTCCACCTAAAGTCAAATATGGCCACATACCTGTTTTTTGTGATTGTCATAATGATGAGCTTCAATCCAGTGGAGCATGATCTTCAATCTTGATCACCTTGAGTCTTCAAAATTCTAGCAAATGCTTCTTCCTAAGTCATGGAATTGACAAACTTGGGGACTCGGCATGCCAGGACACTAACACTCTCAGCAACCAATCTCATCACGTCGTCATAAGTATATACACATGTAAATAATCTCTCCAATGCATGCACGTGATGTCATGATCATATACAAGAGTAAAAACATGTTCTGATGCAACTAACTCAAAATCAGCAACATATTTCATCATGCAAGTCAATGGCGTATAATGAGTTATTTGGTAACACATGTCTATGTTCCATATGATTTGAATAGCATCTAGTGAATAAACGCTTGAAATATCATCAGTAATTTCCAACTATCATATTCAATTATCCGATTATCCAATTAAAGTTCTCCACAAATGCACATCGTTGACAGGAGTACACCCGAGCGGACCCTCTGCCACATATTTATTTCAACAGTTTTCCCTTACCTAGTGGATAAAAAAAAAAAGGGTTACACTCAGTCACTTTATGTCTATAGATAACAGTTTAATATATGCAAGTGCATGCTAAAACAGTGATAAGTCTCCTCACAGTGTATGGAATAAAAAATTCGAAATTAGCAAGCGGCTTGATGGGTTGAAGGGAGCTCAATCTCAAAAATGGATGCAACAGCGGGAGAGGCAACGACTTGGCGGCTTGAGGCAGAGGGGGGCGAAACCAGGCGAAAACTCCACTGTAGGGACATGGGGGAAGGGACACTGCGGAAGCTCGAGTCTGCTAAGAGGAAGAAGAAGAGTGAAAGAAGTTGTAAAAGAAGATTAGTGGTTCGATTTAAACAAACCTACATCCACTGTCTTGGGCTATCTCCAAATTCTCTAAGCGTTGGAATTACACCAAAACAATAAAATAAAGCTTCCATCTATCCAATTCATTGGTAATTTCACCGAATCCCTAAATTTTGAAAGGTTCGACCTCCCCGGTCTAATCCTTATCCCTCTATTTTTTATAGTGGTTCAATCCAACGATTTAATCCACTTTACAAGATAGATAATTTAAAATAAAATCAACTAAGAAGAACTTGCCTTTGAAGCTTTGTAATGCGTAGATATGCTCCTTCGATCTCTCCCAATGTGATGTCGTACGAAAACGTAGATGCGTCGTGTAGTGCAATCACAATCCTTGGGAAGGTGTCTAGGAAATTGGAGGTCCAATATCTACCCTAGAGGATGGTTCTTCTCTTTTAATCTAAATCTAAGCTGATTGGATTCTTGAATGACTTACAAATGGATTGCCAAGAGAGAATAAACCACACTAATGCCTTGGGTGTTTTTTGAGTTTAACTCTAGTAGATGTAGATCATAAATACTCTCCAAGGAATCAACCACCAACTACTCCAAACAGTGGAGTATTTATAGAGGCTCTCAAACATTTTCGAGTCACAGAAATGGTGATGGATCTCCAACTCAAGATGTATCGTGGTTACTGAAAGTGACTCCAACCACTCGACCGTTGACCATTAAGTGCACAGTAACGGCACAAAAATGCTCATATACGATTGATCTCCCATACAGTTGATAGTGAACATCCATTGGCGATGGATCATGGATTGGCGATACTATCGGCCTAGGGCTATCCTATCTTGACAATGTCTTGTCAAGAAAAACCTCAAGTATTTCCCACCCGATAGATCGTGGTGTTGATGTGTCGTCCCTGTCTCTGGTGATTGGTCGTGCGCCCGATAGATCATGCTCTGTACCACACGATGGATTGCCTCCTCACGAATGTATCTTCCTAAGACCAAACTGTTTTCTCAGACCATGTTCAAACCATAACATTAAAATCCCAGAGAGATAGATCGTATGCCCCATTGATCGGCCCTATCTCAAACGATAGATCGTCCTGACGATAGTATCATCTAGAGACTTGAGCTGTTTAATTGACCATTCCAATCAGAACCACGTTAATCCAGACGATGCATGCTATACCACGAATGAGCATCCTTGTCATATGCGATTGGTCGCTGACACAATGTGTCGCCATGATAACAAATTCAATGGTTTGAAATTTAACTCCATTGGTTTTGATTTGGTGTCAAACACTCACTAGGATTGATTGATTACCAAATGTGATATCTAAGCCTACGCAATGTCAACCTAAGGTATGGGTTCCACCTAAGGTATTCTATGGCCAATTACCTTCCGTGATTGCCATACACATGTTGATCCGTTGAGTCTTCAAAATTCAACTAACACTTGAGTCTTGAGTCTTGAGCTTCTCTCTTCAAGGCAAATCTTCACCTAAGTCACGAATTGACAAACAAGTGACTCGGGAAGCCGGGGCACTAACAATCTCCCCCTTTGTCAATTTGTGACAAAACATAGAAGCTATGAATGAATATAGACTCAATGAATATCCCACCTCGTATACATCATTTGAATACAAAAGTTTATAAAAATTATATAACACATTGAAATGACAACATGGACACTAGTCTTGCATTATATTCTTGCTCAGTTTGTTCTATTTCAAAATGTACCTGTAAACACACAAGCAAGCTACAGGAGACTAAAGAAATATTGGTGATGTTAGTCCAAACATAATCAATGTATCCATGGACTAAAAATCATTCATACTCCCCTTACTCCAAGGATCTGCCCCATTGCTCAAGCTTATCACAAATCTTTCCAAGCTGCAAGAGATCTAAATGCAACTCCCCCATACACCAAGCTATACCAACCTTTGCAATTTCTCCAGTTTACTCCCCATAATGTAAGCTTTTTCTCCTCTATAGGAACTTAGCTTCTCCACATTTCACCCCCATTTTGTCATAAATTGGCAAAAGGATAACAAGCACATATTTTGTGCTTCCCCAAACGTCACATGCTATCAAACCATTCATGTATCCATTATTGACACCAAAGCATTCAATAAAACATGATCATAAACATAAGATATCCATCATGGCATACATAGAAAGAGAGAGAGAGAGACAAAGAGTATCAACCACATGGCACAAACACAACATGACATGTAAACCAAACCATTGCATTGATACAAACATCATTTTATGCAATAAAAACGAATTTGTACCAAGGTACTTAAGCTTTACATCACCAAAATATAAATTTTCTAAATATCGAAGTAAAACATGAAAAACTAAACTAAATTGCACCAGTTGGAGGAGGAGGTGGAGTAGGAGATTGAAGGTGAGGGACAGTGTCATCTTTCTTGCAGGAGATGGCAGAGAGGATGCTCTGAATGGATTCCTTCACGAAGCTTGCCAATGCATCAAATTTGTTTTCCATGGAAATATGTCTGGCTTCAAGGACTTGAAAGCGTTCCTCAATGAACCTTCGACTACCACGGTCGAGCTCCATTTCATCAGCTTCATATTCTTCTTGGACATGCACTGAGAGGTAAGGGGGTTGAGCAGAGGTGGATGCTTCTCTAAGAATTCGTTCAAACAACTCTTTCCCCAGAGACTTCCTAACAGTCGTGGCATTGAGTGGCCTGACAAATTTGGGCACATCTCCCTTACAGGATTTCACTCTAAAATGCAATGCTAACTTGTATATAAGATAGCAAAAGGGAGGATGAATAGTCATCGTCGAATCCACATACTTGATGATAGTCTTGCACATCAGGATAGGTAGACAAAACATCTTCCCGGCCACTGCAGCATACATGTGCACAAGCATAAACTGATTAAAATCTCCTTTATTCCCATATCGAGGGTATACATTTGCATGGAAGAACAGTTGCAAAATCATGTACTCAGGGAAAATGTCTCCACCCTTCACCAGATTTTCTTTCTACATTCAACTGCCTTCCCTTTGCCACAAAATTTGTTGACATACTTATTCTTGTCCTTCATTATCAACTCATGAATGACAGTAGGTAGATATCCATTGTTGTGGATGGGGATTCCAATCAACTCAGAAACCAACTGAGGTGTGACCAATATGGGCTCTGCATTCTAAAAATAGATGTAAAAACAGTTTTGCTTTGCATCGGTCTTGATGGAGCAAAACATTTTCTTGGCTACTCTTGGGTGTATGGATCCACCCCGCTCCAGAAGTTTCATCCAACCTGCCCTCTTGATATGGTGAAGTACATTGAATTTCTAGAGGATCTCTACATCAACAGTCTTTTCAATGTTTAGTTTTGAGAATACCTCATATGGCACAAGAGGCATGAGAGTAGGTGCTTCTACATCCTCTTCTTTGTCCTTTTACACTTGAATTTCTTCATCTGCTCCTTCATTACCCTCTTCTTGACTTTCCTCCTCTTCTTCATCAATATTTTCTTCTCCTTGATCTTCTCCTTCCTCATCTCCTTAATCTTCTCCTACATCCTCATTGTCTTCTTCTTCTCCTTCATTCTTTTCTTTTTTCTCATACTCTTCTTCCTCTTCGGGTTGGGTAGAAGGTACAGGTTCTGTTAGTGCCCCGGCTTTGTCGAGTCCCTGTTTGTTAATTCCATGACTCGGAAAGAAGCACTTGCTAAGAAGATTGAAGACTCAAGATGATCAAGAGTGAAGATCATGCTCCGCAGGATTAAAACTCATCGTTATGACAATCACAAAACAGGTATTTGGCCATAGATGACTTTAGGTCGTACCCACACATAAGAGAGGACTATCCCTAGGCCTATTTGTATACGTTGGTAAAAGACATGACAAGCCTAGAGAGGAAACTGGACAGTGAAATGGAAGAGAGTTTGGAAATATGAATTGATCTCACTGTTAGCTCGACTAGTTGTTCTCACCGACCCCTCGGTGGAGACAAGATCGACCCATCGTGGTCAAAGACTGGTTGCCAGATTGACAAAGGTTCCGGATCATAGAACTATCATTCTGGATATGCCTCTGGTCTAGAATCTCGTATGCACTGACCCGTCGGTGATGAAACTAAACAATACCTCATAGTCAATGACTCGTCGATGTAAAACTTGAGAGTTCTGAACTATGAACACAAGTGGACTCTTGAAGAAACAGACATATCGGTGGATCAAGACCGATCGAGAGTACCAGGACCGACCCATCGGTAAAGGGCGACATGTCATTCTGGGCAGGACAAGTCTCTGGACATGAAACTCTATCAGCATGGTCTGGCCCCAAATTGAGCCTCTCGTATGGACTGACCTCTCGACGCCATGACTGTCGAACCATCGACAACGCTGACGTGTCAACCAGGAAGAAATTATACCATGGGAGTGCATTTCTTGCTCAACGGTCAGGTGGTTGAACATTAATAAATATGAACACGGACCCATCTATACCACCGATCTGTCGGTACTAGACAGTTCAAAAAGATGTTAAAAATCCTCTATAAATATGAGTGTTGTGTGATCATTTAATTATCTTCCTTGGACTGAGAAACGTCACACACTCAAAAGAACGATCAACTCTCTTGTGCCTACACCTGAGAATCATAAACAACCAATCTATTGATTGAGTTTGAAAGTGAGAAAGAGAGAAGGAAAAAAATAGATAAACTAGGAAAGCTTTGGTAAAACTAGTTTCCTTGTCACCCTGGGATTGTGATTGCTTTATGACACCTACAAGGAGGAGCGTCGGCACACATTGGGTGGGATCTTCAAGAAGGACACATCAACGAGAAAGAACTTCAAAGGCAAGTGCTTCTTGGTTTTAATTTTGTTTTTAAAACCTTTGTCCCGAAAGTGGAATAAGGAGGATTGGCTCCGGAACTACTATAAAAAACTCTAGAGCGTCGTCTCTAGCACAGTGGTAGTGGAATTCTCAGCCGATTGAGTGAGGTGGAATTCCTAGTCTAATTGTGAGGGTGTAAGTCCCCACTTAGTGAATTTGGGGATACCTTAAGGTTGAGCAAGTCCTAACAGTGGATGTAGGTTGGCGAACCAAACCACTATATATCTTGTGTCCTTATGTTTGTGGTGTTAGAGCTATTCTCTTCTGTTGATTGTTTAATCGCACTTGCTAATACATGCTCACTTGATTGTTACATCCGTTGTGATTAAACTAATCAATCAAGTAATTTTTCAAAAAGGACCAACCATTTTAGATTGATCTATTCACCCCTCTCTAGGGTCAACCGTGTTCTAGCTCCTATGGGAACTTTCAATTGGTATCAAAACATAGTGCTCATTACAAGGATTTAACCATCGGAGTTGATCCAAGCTAGAAAACCATGGGAGACAGCCAAGCAATATCCAAACCCCCTTACCTCGATGGAACAAACTATACCTCATGGAATACCAAAATGAGAAGTTTTTTTGTTTCCGTCGACTCATCAGTATGGGATATTGTAAAAACTGGATGGCAGGAACCCATGGAAGAAAAAATGGTAGCATCCACCACAACTGTGTTGATGACACCCAAAACTTTTGCATCGTGGACACCTGCTGAGAAAGTTGCTCAGACAGCAAATGGCAAAGCCATGAATGCCCTTCATTGTGCAGTTTCTGACAATGAATACAGACAGATCATTACCTGTAAACTGTAAAGGATGCATTGGAAGTTCTTGAGAGAACCCATGAAGGTGCCTCAATAGTCAAGAGGTCAAAACTTCAGATCCTCCAAAATCAATTTGACACTATTAAGATGAGGGAGGATGAAGTCTTAATGGACTCTTATTCCAAGGGAAACGACATTGTAAATCCAATGTACGCTTTAGGTGAAGGATACCCGAGGACAATGTATGTACCAAAATTGTCTGGAATCTTGCTGAGAGATTCAAGCCCAAAGTGGTGGTTATGGAGGACAACAGAGATGTGTCCTTAATTAATATTGATGATTTGGTTGGTTCATTACAAACCTATGAACTACATTTTGAACAACCAAAGGATAAATCCATTGCCTTTAAATCTTATCTAAAACAAAAGACAAAAGAAAATTCAACAGAAGATGAATTCTTAAGTGATGAAATGACAATGTTTGCGAAAAGGTTTTACAAAAAAAATTGTAAAAAGAAACAACTTGAGAGAATGGGTAAGGGTGAAATGAGTAAAAATTACCCAAGAAGGCAAGAAGAAAACAGAGGAAAAGGGAAGGAGAGAGAAGTTGATAAGGAGCAGACCTGTTTCAATTCTGGGGGGAGAGGACACTTCATGAATGAATGTCCCTCAGATAAAATAAAGAAGGCTATGAATGTGGGTGTGACCCATGTGGAAACTTCTAAATCAGAGAAATGATTCAAATGAAGAGTACCAACGAAAATTGATATATCAAAAGGTCTCATAGCCTCGATCATATATGATCAAGAAAATCTCACAATTGTAATGGAGGATGAGAGTGAAGATGATAAAAGTCTTCAAACCTCTTATAGTGCCCTGTTCCTTGAGAGTGAGAGGCTGGCTAAGAAACTGAACAATTTTAAAAAATGAAAAGCTAAACCTCTCTAGTCAAGTTGAAGATTTGAAAAATGAAAAATCTTTTTTAATCTCTAAGGTTGAACTCTTATATGTTGAAAACACTAATCTTGAAGAGAATAATAAAAAAACTTCAAGAAGAAATAATTATTCACTGTAAGGATGTCGAAAATCTATGGCATCACAACAATCTTCTTGAAGAAGATGTTAAAAAATTGTCTTTGGAAGCTAGGGAATTAAAATTTCACAAAGAAAAATTCCAAGATAAGTTTACCGGCAAAGAAAAAAGACTTAAAAGACTCTTTGGGGCGGGTAAACAATATGCTGATAGGTCTAGCCTTGGTGCCTCTTCCACCAAAGAACCTATACAGTCTGGGGGTGTTTAGAAATATAAGTATCTCTCACCCTTTAATGGGTAAGTTCTATTTCTGTCAAAAGGATGGGCATTTCAAAAGAAATTGCTATCATTGGAAGAGATACTTGGAAAGGAAAGCACAAAGGCTCAATCAAGTAAAACCTATGCCTAATAGACATCCACCAACACCTAACCTTGAAAGAAATATAAGGAAAGTGGGCACAAGGCACGACTCTTTGTTAAGACAGATGAATCATGTCTTAAAAGAGTTGATAGATCCCAAGGTTGGTCATCAAAGGTACGATCGTAGGGGTGTGTATGCAACACCAAATTCCACAATCTTTGTATCTAGGAGATAGACCATTAATAATGTTTTTTTTTGGTTTAAGATCCACTTACATATCTTAGACCACTACAAATGGACTCACAACAGACCACGTGAGTTCACATAGAAGAAAAGTGTTATGACATGAAGAGAGAAAAATTGCTAAATACAAAGTCTAGAATGTACTCTTCCTGGCTATAGTATATATTCTACTTGGAAAGCCGTACATTCCATTCAAAGTATTTTCAATTGTATGTGTTTTGGAATGTGAATTTTTTATTATGTGCATGTTTACTGATTTGATGAATTATGTTTGGCATATCTATGCATTGGAATAAATCTATGTATGCCGTGCTTAAAATAGGACTTCATCAAGTTACACAAATTAAGAATGATTGCGCTGTAATTTGAACCTCTCCGTATAGTCAACATATCGGTAAATAGACTGGTCGGTGCAACAGACATGTCGGTACTGTGCTTAATCGAGCAATGTTAAAAAGGAGGAAAATTGTCACAAGGGTCAACCTTGTCGATGGAAACGACATGTCGGTAAGATAGAGTATTTAAATTAAAAGGGACCCATCCTGCGAAAGCGACAATTCATTCAAATTCGTTGTTCTTCCTCCCGCAAAGATCTGGTAGTCCCTCCTTCCCCTCCCGTGCCCTAGACCAGTCGATAGGACCTCTCGGAGTGATTTCCTTCCAGAAAACCATAGGTATTTTGTTCCACCAGTCAGTTAGAAGCCTAAAAAGCACGATTTTTGTGATTCTCCTAGATCAGGTTAGGTTCAGTCTTCACCTCATCCACGTCCAAGCTACTGTTAAGGATCCTCTCTTGAAAAAACCATGCCCAGGAAGATGGCAGCCTAGACACGCCCCAAGCCTCTGAAGAACGAGGATAAACTAGTCAGTGGAGTAAAAGAACCAAAAGGTCAGCTTGCTCGGTCTTGCCCTGGCCTTTGTTCTGTAAATCCTCTGTCTGGTAAGGAAGCCCAACCAGAGGTTGAGGAAGACCCCATTGTTGACAAAGGTGTCATCTTCGTCAAAGTGCGACGTGAAGAAAGGAGAGAAGATGCAGAAGAGATGAATGGTGTTAGAACTTGAAATGAAGACCATGTCGTTATCTCTGATAAGACTAGTGAGGAGGAAAGTCTCAATTCTGAGGATTTTTGGAGAGACGTTGATGAATAAGAATAATACGAATATCATTCTCAAGACAATGTCAATCTCGGCAGAAGGGTCTTCAGACTACAAAAGAGAATGGGCTATCTTGACCGAAGTCTAGATAGTATCAAGTTGACTGTCCAGGATCTAGTCTCTACTATCTCCTTCTCTGACAGAGCTCCGGATTCTTGATCCCTACTCCTCCAGCGCCTCCTCAAAATGGCCCTGCTTAGGATAATTTTTCATGGTTTTTGAAAAAATATATGTTTTGATATTTTGTCTAAGCATTCATGTTGTCCCATTCTCAAAACCATATGTACTTAGTGCACATATTTTTATCAAATGAAATGATATGGTTTGATTTAGTGTGATGACTGTATTTCTGTGATTAAAATGCTTTTTATCTCTTGTCTAGTGGTTAACATAGTTTTTATAGACTAACATGCAGGGTTGAATGAGTTGGTTTCATATTAGCATGTAAGGGAGATAGGGATCGGGCTGTGATATTACACACACCTTGGAGAAGGGGGGAGAAGAATCAGAGAAGCTAAGAAAATTAGCTTGACCCATGGAGTCATTAGCAAATCTGGAAGTTAGATTATGCAGGGTTAGATAATAACAGTAATGCGTGAGAAGTATGCATCGTACTGTGGGAGAGATCAATGTTGAAATCATACATTGATAAATGGAGAGTAAAATAGTTTTTGATATGAACTCATGGGGGAGTGCTTGAAATCGATGTCTGCCTACTAATCTTTGTCAATTATATGACAAAATGGAGGAGAAATTAATAGAAGCTAAAAGATAAAGAATAAGCCAATGGACAATGTCTATGCTTGGAGTTTGGCATATCAAACTCAAGAAGATTGGGGGAGAAAATCTTCTCAACACTGGGTAGTGTTGGTTGCTAGGAAATCATTGGTATATGGGGGAGAATGAATGCTAATCTAATTTAGTCCATGGATGCATATTTATGTTTTGGACTAACTCCTCTAATGATTGTCTAGTGTTGCTTGCTAATGTGCTTAAACATGAAAACATGGAATGCAGCAAGCTGAACAAGAATGTGCGAAAATCATAGTCTTGTTGTCCATTTGAATATGTACATGTAATCTATGTAATATTTTTTTTTTTCAAATGTGATGTAATAAAGGGTGGGCTTCTAATTGGGTTAGCTTCTAGGTTTTGTCATGAAATTGACAAAAGGGGAGATTGTTTGTGCCCCGGCTTTGCCGAGTCCCTGTTTGTCAATTCCATGACTCGGGAAGAAGCACTTGCTAAGAAGCTTGAAAACTCAAGATGATCAAGATTGAAGATCATGCTCCATTGATTAAAGCTCATCGTTATGGCAATCACAAAACATGTATTTGGCCACAGATGACTTTAGGTGGTACCCACACCTTAGAGAGGACTATCCCTAGGCCTATTTGCATATGTTGGTAAAAGACATGACAAGCCTAGAGAGGAAGCTTGACAGTGAAATGGAAGTGAGCCGGTAAATATGAATTAAACTCGCTGTCAGCTCGACTAGTCATTCTCAACGACCCCTCGGTGGAGACAGGATCAAACCATCATGGTCAAATACTGGTCGACCAGTTGACAAAGGTTGTGAATCATAGAACTGACATTCTGGATATGCCTCTGATCGAGAGTCTCGTATGCACCGACCCCATCGGTGATGAACTGAACGACACCTCAGTGGTCAACAACTCGTCGATGTAAAATTTGTGAGTTCTAAACTTTGAATACAAGTGGACTCTCGAAGAAATGGACATATCATGGAAAGCTTTGGTAAAACCAGATTCCTTGTCACCCTGAGATTGTGATTTCTTTACGACGGTTACAAAGAGGAGCATTAGCATACATTGGGTAGGATCTTCAAGAAGCACACATTAACGAGAAAGAGCTTCAAAGGCGAGTGCCTCTTGGTTTTTATTTTGTTTTTAAAACCTTTGTCCCGAAAGTGGAATAAGGAGGATTGGCTCCTGGAACCCACTATAAAAAACTCTAGAGCGGCGTCTCTGGCATAGTGGTGGGTGGAATTCCCAGCCGATTGAGTGAGGTGGAATTCATACTATAATTATGAGGGTGTAAGTCCCCACTTAGTGAATTTGGAGATAGCTCAAAGTTGAACGAGCCCTAACTGTAACGCCCTGGCCTTTTTCACTCACTTTCTGAAAATCAGAGTCAATTTTTTTTTATGAAGTGAGATAAAGAGCGGGACGTCACGACGCGAGCTAAGTCCGAACTTCTAAGGTCCGACCCTTAACTGGCCAACCATACATGTGCATGGACTAAGTCCATGAATACGATTCACACGTAATAAGTTAACTTTGTGGATTATAATAGAACCTAACTCTAGTCCATTTTTAGATAGCAAAGTACTTCAAGTCTTTAACCATAATTAAACTTAACTTAAATATCCAACAAACCATTCAAACCATAGAAAAATTATCTAAGTTATTACATATGATTTGTACTAACCATGTGTAGACCCTAAATGGAATACCTACAGGGCGCGCGTTGTTCTAACGCCCTACTTCTACCCTAGGGGATGATACAGGAAATGAAAGGGAATGAACATGATCGGAGCCAAGCATAGAAGCTTGGATATGTGATTGGATTATATTTTATTTATGTTACTCATGGACATGTAATTTGAGTAGCTAGACTTCGGGCATGTAATAATTAGATAATTTTACTATGGTTTGAATGGTTTGTTAGATATTTAAGTTAAGTTTAATTATGGTTAAAGAGTTGAAGTACTTTGCTATCTAAAAATGGACTAGAGTTAGGTTCTATTATAATTCCGTAAAGTTAACTTATTACGTGTGAACCGTATTCAAGGACTTAGTCCATGCACATGTATGGTTGGCCAAGCTAAGGGTCGGGCTTTAGAAGCTCGGACTTAGCTCGCAGTTGTGACGTCCCGCTCTCTATCACTCTTTTAAAAAAAAAAAATAGACTCTGATTTTCAGAAAGATAGTGAAGAAGGGCAGGGCGTTACCGTTGGTATTAGAGCGAAACGGGAAGGTTGAATCTTTCGAAGTAAGATTAAGATGGTTTCATGTCTCACTGACAGATAAGAATCCCAACTGATCGACTCTTCAGAGTCCGCTGCACGGGGGCATGATTAATTTACTTCGTTAGACTCAGACTGAACATTAAATCTGAGAACAACAATGAAGGCTAGCAAAGGAAGTGTAGTCAAAATAATTGGATTTATAAAACATAGCAAAATAGGATATATTTCCCCAATATACCCGAATTGAGAAACAAACAATAGATACTTAGGGAATTCCCCAAAAACAAAGAAAAACCAAGAGTGCTTATTTGGAAATTTCCCCAAAAGTAGGAAAATACAAACTTTACGATGAAAACTAAGTCATGGTATTTTCCATTGGCTTAGGAAAAAATATCTCGAAAGAGGAGGACCAAGAGAAGGACCCTACAGAACCCAAATGGGGATGAAAAGGAGGTAGAACAACCTCGAAATGAGGAGGAACAAGAAAATAGCGTGAATATACCAGTGGTACCACCCGAACTACAAAACTTGGTTCAAGCGGTGGTCACTTCGGTGCTTCAATAGCACTTGAACGGGAATGGAACCAGCAACGAAACCAATGAGAGAAGCATGGTCAGGGACTTCCAGCAACAGCGCCCTCCTTACTTCAAAGGGAAAGAAGGGGTTATCGGAGCAGAAAAATTGGCTGAAGAAGATCACCCAGATCCTGAACCTACTCAAGATTTCGAGTCATGCTGACAAGATTTTACTGGCCACGTCACAACTGAATCGATGATGCCGGTAAATGGTGGGAGGTGGTAGAGAAGCAGCGAGCACTCCTTTCTGGAAGGAGAGAGGACTGTAATGACTTCAGATCAGTTCTCAACTACCTTCTTGGACCATTATTTTCCTGAGGAGGAGAAGGAGCGCCAAACTCAAGCTTTTCTATCTTTGGTACAAGGTACCATGCACGGTGGCAGAGTACCACCAGGAGTTTCTTAGTTTGTCTTGCTATGCATTCTATATGGTGGATACAGAGTATCGAAGGGGCATGCAAGTTTGAGCAAGGCCTTCGGCCAAGCATTAGGGCCAAGGTAACCATATTTAAGGAAGCTACATTGGCAGAAGTGGTCAGCAGGACCACTTCAGCAGAGCTAGAGATGGCTGAGTTAGTGCGTTTTGATAACCACCAAGCTCAGAGTGGGAGGGGTACATTTCAGCCCAACAAGAAGTTTCGACTGAACTTTAATAGACCCTCACCATCCACTGGGGTCAATAGGGCGCTTTCGTCCCAATCATCCCTCCCCATCTGTATCAGTCACTCAGGCTTCTAGAGGGGTGAACAACTACTTTCATTGTGATCAGCCAGGCCATTTTAAGAGGGAATGCCCACAACTCAACAAACCCTCTTATTCCAGAGGTTCATTTGGCCCACCAGCTAGACCAGCTAATTCACTGAGGAGGCGGGACATTTAACCAGGCGGGATGGGCGCCTACAGGATCTGGACTGTTGTTTACCTTAGCTCTCCAGCAGCAGTGGATCACTCTGTGATTCAAGCTATGGCTGTAGTCAGTAGTTCCTACACCTTTGCTTTATTTGATTCGGGAGCATCCCACTTCCTCATATCTGCTGCATTCATAACTGCTACTAGGTACATTAGTTCAAAAGCTGTCCACATCACTCACTATTGTATCCCCCGTCGGAGACACGTCATTCAGGGCTTATATGCACAGCAGTGCATACTGAACTTGCTGGACTCAGATTTGAGTTCAACTATTTGGTACTCAATATGACAGAGTACGATATTATCTTCGGCATGGACTTGTTAGCTAGCTTTCAGGCCAACATTGATTGCTATCGCCGCAGGGTGACGTTTTGGTCACCCCAGGGAAAACAACATGTGGTGCGTACTAACAAACAAAGCAGATTGCATGAAGGGTTGAATCATCTAGGTATTGAACAGTATCAGAATCAACAAGGCACCGGTGGCCTGAACTTCTTGCTATAGTAAAGGACTATACGGATGTAATCCCAAAAGAACTCCCTAGCTTGCCTCCCATGAGCGAGATTAATTTTGAAATCAAGCTATATCCTGGCACTTCACCTGTGTCATTACCACACTACCGGATGGCACCAGCAGAGATGTCCGAGCTAAAGAAACAGATTGATGAACTGCTCAGACTGGGTTGCATCCGGAACAGCACATCATCTTGGGGATGCTCGGTGTTGTTTGTGAAGAAGAAGGACGGTACACTCCGTATGTGTGCGGATTACCGAAAACTAAACCAGTTGACAGTCAGAAACAAGTATCCTCTACCCAGGATCGATGATCTATTTGATCAACTTAGAGGTTCCAGCCATTTCTCTAAGATTGATTTGATGTCCGGATACCACCAAATCCGGGTTAGGGAGGAAGACATAGAGAAGACAGCCTTCAGAACGCAGGTATGGACTATATGAGTTTGTAGTCATGCCGTTTGGACTCACCAATGCACCGGCGGTGTTCATGGATCTAATGAATAGGATTTTCTGTCCTTACTTGGACTAATTTGTCATTGTATTTATTGATGACATTTTGAATTATTCCAAAACTCAGGAAGAACATGCTGAGCACCTGAGGATAGTTCTGGACACTTTGAGGAAGAACAAGTTATATGCCAAAGCCAGCAAGTATGAATTCTGGCTACCCAAGGTTAACTTCTTGGGACATGTCATATCAGCAGAAGGTATAGTCGTGGATCCGGCTAAAGTGGCTGCAGTGAGAGAATGGAAAGCGCCAAAGAATGTAACCGAGATCCGTAGCTTCTTGGATTGGCTGGTTACTATAGGAAGTTTATCATGTACTTCTCCAAGATAGCATCTCCACTTACCCAACTCACTCAGAAAGGAGTCAAATTTGAGTGGTCAGCTGTGTACAACCTGAAGATTTGAGGATCTGAAAGATAGACTTACAACGGCTCCTATTTTGATTTCGCCAGAAAGAGGCAAGGGTTATGAGGTACAATGCGATGCTTCAGGAGAGGGACTTGGGTGTGTCCTCAATCAAACTCATCGTGTGATGGCTTATGGTTCAAGACAATTGAAAATACATGAACGTCCTCTATCCTATGCATGATCTTGAACTAGCCGCAGTGGTTTTCGCTCTCAAAAGCTGGAGACACTATTTATATGGCGAGAAATTTGAAGTGTTTTCAGATCATAAGAGCTTGAAGTATTTGTTTGATCAGAAAGAGCTCAACCTGAGGCAGCGCAGATGGATGGAATATCTGCAGGATTATGAGTTCGCACTTCGTTATCACCCTGGCAAGACGAACAAGGTGGCAGATGCCCTCAGCTGCATATCACATGCATCAGTGGCATGTTTGATCAGGACAGAATGGGAGATGTTGAATACCATACGAGAGTTCAATTTATATATCAATAACCATGGGAGTATGTACAATTTGATCATATGGTCCAACATGGTTACCAAGATTGAACAGGAATAGCAGATAGCCCCGGAAGTGGAGGAGATATGGGCCAAGATGTCTACTGGTGAAGTCATACCAGAATGGGAGTTACAACCAGGACAGGGTCTTGTATTCCGAGGAAGGGTATATGTGCCTAAGAACTGCAGAAGAGAATTACTGATTGAGGCACATCAGACCAAACTCTCTATTCATCCGGGCAGCACCAAGATGTATCACGTTCTGAAGAGACACTACTGGTAGGCACGGACTCAAGAGGGATGTGGCAAAATTTGTGGCTCATTGCTTAACTTGTCAGCAGGTTAAGATGGAACATCAGAAGCCACCTAGGGTTACTCAAACCTTTACCAGTGCCGGAATGGAAATGGGAGCATATCTCCATAGATTTTGTGATAGGGTTGCCAAGGTCTTCAAAGGGCAATGATGCAATATGGGTCGTGGTAGACCGACTGACCAAGTCTGCACATTTTCTTCCCATTAAGATGACAGACTCATCTGAGACTTTGGGTCGGCGGTATATCAAGGATATCATTCGATTACATGGTATTCCCTCGGACTATTGTGTCCGACAGAGATGGCCGTTTCACCGGCAGAGTATGGCAGAGTATGCAGTCGGCCATGGGAACTAGATCTACTGACTAGTACAGCATTCCATCCTCAGGCTGATGGGCAGTCTGAGAGGACAATACAAACATTGGAGGATATGCTGAGAGCATGCATCCTAGATTTCAAAGGTGGATGGGAGGATCACTTGCCGTTGGTAGAATTCTCATACAACAACAGTTATCAGGCAAGCCTCCAGATGGCTTCATTTGAGGCTTTATATGGTACACCATGTAGATCACCCGTGTGCTGGACAAAGGCCGGTGAGCATGCATTGATTGGACCTGAGTTGGTTGCAGAGACTACAGCGCAAATACAGGTGATACGACAACATCTATTGGCTGCGCAAAGTCGTCAGAAGAGCTATGCTGACAAGAGGAGGAGGTTCCTTGAATTTGAAGTCGGGGACATGGTGTTCTTAAAAGTCTCGCCACGAAAGGGACACATGAGATTTGGAAAGAAGGGGAAACTGTCGCCAAGATATGTGGGACCGTTTTCAATCATAAGAAGGATGAGGGATGTGGCTTACCTAATTAGCACTCCCTTCACAGTTGGCATCTTTCCACGATGTGTTCCATATATCGAAGTTGAGGAAGTACAATCCTGATCGCTCTCATGTACTGAACATACAAGACATAGATGTCCAAAGCAACGTGACATACGTTGAAAAGTCTGTCCGAGTGGTGGACATAGAACAAAGGGTATTACGGAACCGAGCGATCCAGTTTGTTAAGGTGGTATGGGATCGACACGGTAATGAGGAAGCCACATGGGAACTAGAGTCGAAAATGAGAACAGCTCATCCTGAGCTATTTATGTAAATGTTTGAAATCCCTACTTCGTTCGATTTTCGGAACGAAAATTTTAAAAAGAGGGTTGTATTGTAACACTTTGGAATTCCATGTTATCAATATTTACGGAATTTGCCATTTTAATTGTGAATTAACGGATATGAACCTTAGATGGGTAAGGTGTTGGGTAATTGGCCCAATTGGGACCCAATGGATTGTGGTTGACTTGGTTGACCACCAAGTGAGTTCAAGCCTAATTAAATGGGGCTGAATTAAAATGGGAATGCAATCAAATAATTGAGTTGATTCAAGTGAATTAAATGAGTAAATTAAAGAGGTGAGTTGAGTTAAATGGATGCGTGAGTTAAATGAGTTGGATGAGAAGTTACAGGGATATTCATCTCAAGTGAGTGTTGTGTGAAGTTGAAGGTGGTTACACATTTCAAATTCAAACAAGGCACACGTTAGAGCCTTGGAGTTTCATCTCATGGATGAAACTCCCACATGGAGAGATAAGGGAGGTGGACGGTTACACATTTCAAATTCAAACAAGGATACACGTTGGAGCCTTGGAGTTTCATCTCATGGATGAAACTCCCACATGGAGAGATAATGGATGTGGACGGTTACACATTTCAAATTCAAACAAGGCACACGTTGGAGCCTTGGAGTTTCATCTTATGGATGAAACTCCCACATGGAGAGATAATGGAGGTGGACGGTTACACATTTCAAATTCAAACTCTCTCTTGGTCGATCATTCCTCAAGACCAAAGACATAGAGTTTCATCTCAAAGTTCTATCATTCTCAGACAAGGCCGAACTCTCCCTCTCTCTCAAGTTTCACTCTCGGCCAAAGAAGTAAGAAGGAAGGAGGAAGAGGCTAAGGAAGGAAAGGATCGGAAGAACAAGTAGGAGCAAAAGAAAATCAGAGGAGTCAAGGAACCGGTAGGTATTTTGATATATTTGGTTTAAAGTAAGGAACCATAGGGTTCGGCAATGGTGTATGGCCGAACCCCATGGAAGAAAATTGGGGGATGATTATGGTATTTTAATGGAAAGGAATTATGGAATTTTTATGGGTCAAAGTATTTTTAAGAGAAGATGATGAACCATAGGGTTCAGCCATGTTGTATGACTGAACCCGATGGAAGAACATTGGTTATATTTTAATGGATCTTGAGGGATAAAAATCATGGACATATGGGTATGAGTTGAAAAGGTTTTTTTAAAGGGTTTAAATGGATGTGTGTATGAGAACCATCAAAGGACTAAACCTTAGTTGTATGATTTTTAAAAGAAATTAAGGAACCATAGGGTTCGGCCATGTTACATAGCCGAACAACATGGAAGTGTGTTAGTAATGGTTTATGGACTTAAGTATTTTTAGATCATGGTAAATGATGATCAAAAAGGATGAATCTAAACCTCATGGAGGGACCTTGGTTTAGGGACTTAAAAATGGTAATGGATTCAATGGAGAAATTGGAATTTAGACATCATAGGGTTTGGCCATGGTGTATGGCCGAACCCCATGAACCTTCTTAAATGGGTCATTTGTGGTTCTATGTATGTGTAAAGGAAGGGATTATCAAAACAAGGAATAAAGGGAATTATTGGAGTTTTATGTTATGATTTATTAATCACTTATGTATCTAGGTTATGATCAATTTTGGACCTAAGCATGAAGTGATGGGAATAATGGCAAATGTGTAAATATGGGAGAAAATGATAGATCATGGGTTCAGCCATGGTGTATGGCCGAACCACATGAGGAGTGTGTTTGGTGGACTTAAATGGTTATCAATCATCCAAGCTCCTAAGCTTGGCTCCGATCTCATCCTTCACTTTGTCCATTTCCTATGTCCTCATCTAAAGTAGAAGTAGGGCATTAGACAACGCGCCCAGTACGTATTCCAAGTGAGGCTAACACATGGGTTAGTACCAAAAATCCAGATATAATATATATCAAATCTAGATATAATAAATCATACCATACTTATAAAACATCGTATCCAAAATCATGTATGATAATAGAGATCCAATCATACAGATAAAAACCATAAACCTTGTATGATAATAAAGATCATAATCATGCCGATTCAATGCCATGCCATGCTATCATATGCAATGAGTCCCACCCATCACAAACACATGGTATCCTCTCGATGGAAAACTCCTCATCAAGGTATCCCCATAGTGGTCTTACCGACGCGCCGTCGGAGTGTGGCCTCCAGTTACCTCTTGATGGGATAATGCACATCAAGGTATCCCCACAGTGGTCTTACGGACGCCCCGTCGGAGTGTGGCCTCTGGTTACCTCTTGATGGGATAATGCACATCAAGGTATCCCCACAGTGGTCTTACGGATGCCCCGTCGGAGTGTGGCCTCCAGTTACATATCATCCCTCCCATGCCATGCATGAGATGCAAATGTCCACATGCTATGCAATTATACATATCATAGCATTTAAAATCTCATATTTGAAACATATCATTTATACAAAATAACTCATCCAAAACAGGAATTAAAACCATCATACATATTCCATGGTATCAATGATGTAGGAAACCTACCAAGATCAACTAGTATGTCCTTTGCATTTTTGTCCGAAACCGCTCACCGATTGTGTCTAGCTGATCGTGCACCGTTGCGAGACCTCGTTACCTTATTACATATAAATTAGTCAAACAAATGACCCTTTGATTTCCAACCATGTTTAAGTCCATAAACATAAGTTAATGGGGTTCGGCCATACAACATGGCCGAACCTCACTCTCTTGATTTTGGTCTCTCTTTTGATTTAACCAACCACATCCAAGTACATCATTTTAAAAACCCTAAGTCCACCAAATACACCTTTGTGGGGTTCGGCCATACAACATGGCCGAACCTCACTCACTTGGTTTGGGTCTCCTTTTAGTCCTTTGATCTTTACATTAAGTCCAAGATCATTCCATTAGTTTTACATTAACCAATCATACATGAGTTAATCATCTAACATTCATAAAAGCCCTAAGTCCATAAAACTTTCCCCATGGGTTTAGCCATACACCATGGCCGAACTCATGGTCCATCATTTTCACTTATTTACATCCTTGCCATTATTCCATCCATGGCTATTTACCTTGCTTATTTACATAAGGCTGATGTTCCAAAAATGATCACACACACTTCCTCAATCCAAACACATGATCCATGGGGTTCGGCCATGGTCCTTTAATTTCCCTTTTTGGCCATTTTTTCTGTACATGGTAATCACATACTTAACTTACGCACACTTGGGTCCATATCTGATCCATAAACCTAGTTTCATAAATGGTTCATCAAATCAAGATATAATAACAAATGGCCCATTAGAAATGGTTCATGGGGTTCGGCCATGGTGTCTCACTTTCTGTAATGGCCCGAGATTTTTAAATCAATAAATATGTGGTTATTATTTACTTTTAATGGTGGAAATTGGGAAAATTGATGGAATAGAGGGTAAATGAATCAAAATTTGGACAAAGGCCCAACTAGGGCCCAATGGACTATGGATTGCATTTAAAGTCACTTAACGGGTCAAAGATGGTCAAATGGGCCAGGGTAGTCAAATTGGGCCCAATACCCATTTGGGACTTAATGGGTCAAAATAATGCAAACTCTAAGGTAAATGGATAGGAGAGAACTTAATTGGGCCATGGGCCCAATGGTGATCCAATAAGGGAAGTGGATTGAATTGATTTCTTAAACACCTAAGTAGTATTAATTAGACCTAAGTAACATGGCCAATTGGGGCCCACCTCCACCTCATCAAATGAGGTGGCATGTGGACGAAGGATTGGTGGGGCCGGCCACCATGGTTGAATTGGTCAACCATGGGTGGATGCATGAAGGAACTTAAACAAATGGAATTAAGTTAAAATGGGAATTTAATTAACCTAATTATCTAATTAATTAAATGGTTAAATAATCATAAAGGTGGTCAAATGGTCAAAATTGAATGACCAAACCACCTCATTTTCAAAGGCCAAAACGTTGGCTTGTAGTGTTTATCCCAACCACCATAAAGTATAAAGCATGGAAAATATCTTGTTGGTTGGTAAGAAATTAATGTAAAGTGTAATTTAAGAAACCAAGTAGGATAAGCCTTACCTTTTCTTTTCTCCCTCTCTTTTCACTCTCATTTCATTCTTTCCTCTCTTCCACTCTCTCATGGCCGTCCCTCATCTCTAAGGAAAGAAAAAAAAAGGAAAATTTGGAAGAGAAGAAAAGAAGAAGAGAAGAAAAGGTTAAGCTTGGGCCCTCCACCTCAAGGCCAAGGAAGCTAGTCACCTCTTTGTCCTCTCCTCCCTTTTCTCTCTCAAATCAAACCCTATCATGGCCAAACCCAAGCTTGGGGGTTCTCACCATTGATCAAGCATTTTGACCGACCAAAGATCAAGAGGAAGGAGAAAGGAGGCTAAGGAAGCCGACGGGAGTGGCAGAAGTCGGAGGAGACGACGGATTGTGAGTATTTCTTAAACAAGAATTTTGGATTTTTAGGGTTTAAGATTTGGGATTCATTTTTGTTAAATTTAATGGTGGCCAAATGATTTTATGCCATAGGTTTTAAATCCATCAATTTGAAGGATGAAAAGTGGACAAAACCCTAATGGGTAAATTAGGGTTAGGTTAAGGAAAAAAAAATGGATTAAGGAATGTAATGTAGTTAAGTTATTAAGCATGGAATTATAAAGATTTGGAAGAAAATTGGAAGCCATAGGGTTCGGCCATGTAGCATGGCCGAACCCCATGGTGGGTGATAGGTAATGTATGATTTTTTTTTAAGGTTTTAAGGAGTGGAAGACATGTAAGCTAATTTGGAGATTTAATGGAATTTTAAGGTTTAAAAATCATGGAAGGATAGTTTGTAATTTTAGGGTTTTAATGGTTAATGTAGTAAATTTTTTAAGGGATTGTAAATGAGGAAATTTACGGGGAATGTAAATGGTTGTTATGGCATTAAGAAGCATGAATGAATGATTGAACCCCATGGTAAATAATTGAGGAAATTTTAATGGGCTGTTAGGGTTAAAATTTTGGAGGATGAATTATGGTTTTAGGGTTTAATGATTAAATGTTGGAAAATTGTTTAAAGGGATGGCAAATGAAGAAATGCATGGGAGAAGTGAATGATGTTGATGGCCTTAACAATGGTAGATGATGGAGTATTTTATTAGGGTTTATAAGAATGGAAGCATGGAGAATGATTTAGGGTTTTGATGTTATTAATGATTAAATGTATGTAATTTTAAAGAGGTTTTTATGATGGAATTCATGGATGAATGTAATTGTGTTGTGGTCTAAAATGGCATAAAGGAATATTGTATCATGAACCATGGGTTCGGCCATGGTGAATGGCCGAACCCTATGGTGGTGTAAGGGTAGTTTTAAATGAGTACAAAAAAATGGGGAAAATGATGGTTTTATGATGGTTTGATGATGGTTGTAAAAAGGATTTAAATGTGATTAAGGATGGTGATTTAAATGTATAAGTTAAGCCCCTTCATGGAAGGGCTTATAATGGGTCCAAATGTGTAGATAGGCCAAAGAAAGAAATGGGCAAAAGACATCATGGGTTCGGCCATGGTGTATGGCCGAACCCATGACCCATTTGTGGGTAAACTTATGGATAATTTTGGTATGATGTATGTGAGAAATGAATGAGGATTAGAGTGTTTAAGTGGCTAATTTTTAGTGTTGTTAGTTGTAATGGAAATGTGATTAAGGAATGATAAGTCAAGTGTATGGCTTAGGTTCTCTCAATGAAGGGACTTATGATGAATTTAATGTGTAACCAAAGACCAAGGACAATGGAGATTTGGTTAAGTTTAAAGGGCTGAATTTTAATGACTCAATTGTAGATCATTATGGCCTAAGGTTAATGTGTTTGTACATGTTTAATGTAATGGACTTTAGGTTAAATTAAGTGGCTGACTTTAATGATTTTAAGATATGGGTGATGGGTCATTGATGGATCCAAATCTATGAATCATCTATGGACTTAATCATGCATGGATGAATGAGTGATTAACCATGGAGAAGAGGTAGTGGCAAAACCGTAAATAATGGCTAAAATGAAGAACTCCATGGGAGATGATATGGGTTTAGGGATTCTAAGTAATAGCATTATGTAGGGTGAAATAAAGCCTGGGAGGCTGATTTTACACTCATGTAATTAAAATGTCTAATGGATTAAGTGGTACCCACAAAACCTAAATAGTGATCGATTGTTCATATGGACTGATTATGTGTATGTAATAAGGTATTGGATATCGCAGGCGGTGCGCGATCGGCGACCGGGTTTATCGAACGGAAGCGAGAAAGGAAGTTAGTCGGTATTCGGTAGGATTCTAACCTTTTTGTGAGCCATGGATTGAGTGATGGTTGCTTTGAATTATTTTGGAAATTATATGGGTTGTTTTAAGATTGGTTTTGAATTATGTATTATGTAGGGGTTTTTACTTGATTTATTCTGGTAAGCGTATGATTGGTTTAAAATGGGTTTTAAAGCTATGATGTGTTTATTGAGGCGTGATCTACTTTTGATAATCAAGTTATAGGTTTGTTTGATGGGATTTTTAAATGTCATGGTTGTTATTATATTCATTACATGGCATATGGCACCTACATCTCATGCATGACAGGGGAAGGATGAAATGAAACTGGAGTCCATGCTCCGTCGGGGCGACCGATAAACAACCATGGGGATATTCTGATGTGTTTGATTCATCAGGGAGGTCACTATGGGCTCTATGATATGTTGATAAGGTTATTCAAACAAGAATGTTACTATGTGTTATTATACCTTGATGATGGTTCTTCCATCAAGGGGGATGCCTAGTGTGGATCACATCTTGATGAGGTTTTTCCATCAAGAGGGTCATGGCACGATGATGGTATGGATTATATTTTGAACATTATGTATGGATGAAAAAGGGGCATTGTACAATGATGATGAGATTGATGGGTGGGATTCATGACATAAAACATCTATTGCATTACATTGTACCAAATGGCATGATTTTTATATAATATTTTCTATATGCTTTGTTATCACTAATCCATGTGTTAGCCCTACTCGGAGTCCTACTGGGCGCGTTGTCTAACGCCCTACTTCTGCCCTAGCTGATGACGCAGGAGGTGGCGAAGCGGAAGGACGAGACGGGAGCCAAGCTAAGGAGCTTGGAAAGGCGTGCTAGATAGTTACTAATGCTTATTTTGGATAGTATAATTTGAAATAGTTTAGCTTGTCGGAAACGTAATATTTTAGACTTATTGCTATGTTTTGGATTTTGTGGTAGACATATAATATTATGGCATTTTGGTAATTAAATGATGAAATGTTCCCTGCTATCTAGAAAAGAAAATTTGGTAGGATAGTCTGTAATGTCTTTCCGTATTTAATGTAACTTTTCGTGAGCTTTCTTCTACGGGTGAACTATTCTCTGTGGACTCCATTCCACGCACCCATAGGGTTGGCCAGTTAAGGGCCGGGCTTTAGAAGCACGGACTTAACTCGCGTCGTGACGTCCGCGCCCTTTGTCACTTTAAAAAAAAAAATAGACTCTGATTTTCGGTGAAAAGGGGCGGGCGTTACACTTTCCCATCTTCTTCTTTAGTTATTTACAATCTTTAGTCCCTAAGACAAGTCCCTCCATGGGAAATTTAATCATAACTTTAGGGCATCCTTTGCAATCCCAAAGTCCATCAACATAACTTCCATTTTAAACCTTTTACAAATCATAAACATGCATCCATGATTTTCATGTTTCAAATCCATTAAAATTAACTAATGTCCTTCCATGGTTTTCATCCTTAAAAAACCATTTACAATTACCAACAAACTCCCATGGGGTTCGGCCATACAACATGGCCGAACCCTATGGTTCATTAATTCCTTTTTAAATCATATACCAAGATTTATATTCTTTGATGGCGTTCGGCCATACATCATGGCCGAACCTCATCCACCCCTTTTTGTCCTTGGTGGTCCATGCATATTAACCTTAGGGTTTAATCATGCAAGGCCAGCCCATGATCCATAATCATAATCCTTATAGGGTCCATGCAAGAGGTCCTTTGCCATAATAAGACTTCATGGCCGAACCACTTTCCTTGACCATCTTACTTAATCAAAATTCTATTACGTACTTACCGGTTCCGCGACTCCTCTGGTTTTCTTCTATCCTTCTTGTTCCTTTGATCTTCCTCTTCCTTAGCCTTTTCTTCCTCCTTTATCCTTGGCCGAGTGTGTGAACTTGAGAGGTCTTAAGATGAAACTTCAAGAAGAGGGTTCGGCCAAGAGTGTGGGTTTGAGAGAGAGAGAGAGAGGATTGAGATAGAAAACTCTTAAATCTTTTCTCCTTTGTCCAAGGGAGTGATCGGCCTTGAGAGAGGGAGAGAGTGAGATGAAAACCAAAACCTGTTTTGTTCAAATGAGGGTGATCGGCCAAGGGTGGTGCCTTTTTGTAAAGCCCTTTTGTAACTCCCATAACTCTTTACCTTCTCATTGATACTTACATTGGGGGTTTCATCCATGAGATGAAACTCCCATGTCTCCAACGGTGCTATGGGCATGCCTTTGTGTAACATCCACCAACCTTTCTCCTCCCATTAATGGTTCATTTGGGGGTTTCATCCATGAGATGAAACTCCCATGTCTCCAAGGTTTAGTCTTGACTTTAGACCACAAAACGGTCCACCTCCATTAATGATTCATTTGAGGGTTTCATCCATGAGATGAGACTCTCAATCGTCTGCCCCTTGGTTACCTTGTGTAACAACAAAACCGTCCCCCTCCCATTAATGACCCATTTGGTGGTTTCATCCATGAGATGAAGCTCCCATGACTCTAACGTTTGTTATGGGTTTGAATTGTGCAACCCCCAAAACCCTTTCATCTCCTCATCAATGAGCCTTTGGAGTTTCATCCCATGAGATGAAACTCCCACACCTCCAACGTGTAACCTTGACTTGATCTTGGTGGGAAGCACCTCTCCACCTTCCCACACCACTCACTTGAGATTAATGTCCCACTAGCTTCCAATCAACTCAACTCACTTCTTTAATTCAACTCTTTTAACTCACTTAAAAAAATCAATTCAATCTCTTGATTCCATTCCAACTTAACTCAGCCCAATTTAATTAAGCTTGAACTCACTTGGTGGTCAACCAAGCCAACCACGACCCATTGGGTCCCAATTGGCATTTTAACCCAATTACCAATTTTGACCCAATTAAATACATCTCACCCATTTAATTCAATTGAACCATGTCCACCATCCGTCGGGTCTTAATTGGCAATTGACCCAACACCTTACCCATCTAAGGTCCATATCCATTGATTCATAAATTAAATGGACAATTTCCATATATATCCATTGCTTGAAAAATCCAGGGTGTTACAATGTGTGCTTCTCCAAGATCGACCCAATGTGTGCCCGAGTTAATCCCGACGTTCCGACTTGTAGCCATCGTTGAGCAATCAGAATCTCAGGGTGAATAGGAAAATGGTTCTACCAACATCTTTCCTAATTTATTATCATTTCTCTTCTATCTTTCACAAACTCAATCCATATGATTGGTTGTGTTAGATTTCCCAAGTGTAAGTACAAGAGAAAGAGAGTGATCATTTTATTGGCCCTTGTGTAAGCTCACTGGTAATGATGGGGGCCCAACAGATTTATCAAAAAGGATGTCAATTGGTTGCATAAAGATTGGTATTTATAGAAAAGGCAACCAGTTGCAGAATATGTCATGTACCGACAGGTCAGGCGCACCGAGGGGTCGGAGACTAAGAATATTATCATTCAACCACCTGACCGTTGCGCATTAAATGCACTCCCAATGTTATAATTATTTCCCGGTCGAGAGGTCGATGTCAAAAATTTCTTAATTGACTAAAGTTTAAGTGCAGCGAATGACCATATTAATCAAGAGATTTGTTTAGTGTGATAAATTATTTTTAATTACTTAAATGATCACACTAAATTATAACCCTTTGCATATTGCTTGACTATCAATGCTTATGCACAACGTATAAATAAAAATAATCAAATGCAAAGTCATGTGTGTTGAGGAGAGTACTTAAATACTAAAACACAAAGACATAATGATCAAACACCATAAGACAAAATTTATAATAGTTCGGTTATCCAACCTACATCCACTATTAGGACTAGCCCAACCTTGAGCTATCGCCAAATCCACTAAGGGGGACTTACACCCTCACATTAGAATATGAATTCTACCTCACTCATTTGGCTGGGAATTTCACCCACCACATGTAGAATAGGAATTAAACATATTCATATGGTTGGGAATTCCACCCACCACATGTGCCAAAAACGATGCTCTAGATTTTTTATAGTGGTTCCAGAGCCAAGCCTCCTTAATTCACTTTCACAGGATAAATGTTTTAAATAAAATTAAAACCAAGAAGCACTTGCCTTTGTAGCTCCATCTCGTTGATGTGTGCTTCTCCAAGATCGACCCAATGTGTGCCCGAGTTAATCCCGATGTTCCGAATTATAGCTGTCGTTGAGCAATCACAATCTTAGGGTGACTAGCAAAATGGTTCTACCAACATTTTTCCTAATTTATTATCATCTCTCCTCTCTCTCTCACAAACTCAATCCATATGATTGGTTGTGTTAGATTTCTCAAGTGTAAGCATAAGAGAGAGAGTGATCCTTTTATTGGCCTTTGTGTAAGCTCACTGATAATGATGAGGGTCCAACAGATTTACCAAAAAGGATGTCAATTGGTTTCATAAAGATTGGTATTTATAGAAAAGGCAACCTGTTGTAGAATATGTCATGTACCGACAGGTCAGACGCACCGAGGCGTCTGTGACAAAGAATATTATTGTTCAACCACCCGACCGTTGCACATTAAATGCACTCCCAATGTTATAATTATTTCCCAGTCGAGAGGTCGGTGTCGCCTATGGGTCAACAGTCATGGTACCGAGAGGTCGATCCATACAAGGGTCTCGATCTGGGGCAACACCATGCAGACAAAGTTTCATGTCCCAAAACTTGTCTTGCCCAGAACGACCTGTCGCCCTTTACCGAGGGGTCAGTCCTGGTACTCTCGATCAGTCTTGAAATACCGAATGTCTATTTTCTCGAGAGCCCACTTGAGTTCAAAAGACCAGAACTCACAAGTTTTTCATCGACGAGTCATTGACCATGAGAGGTCATTAAGTTCATCACCAAGGGGTCGGTGCATACGAGACTCTCAATCAGAGGCTTACCCAGAATGACAGTTCTATGATCGAGAACCTCTATCAATCTGGCCGACCAGTCTATGACCGTCTATCTTGTCTCCACCGAGGGGTCAGTGAGAACAACTGGTCGAGCTGACAATGAACTTAATTCGTGTTTCCAAGTTCGCTTCGAATTCACTATCAAGCTTCCTCTCTAGGCTTTTTATGATTTTACCATTTGTTCAACTAAGCCTAGGAATGGTCCTCCTAAGGTGTGGGTACCACCTAAAGTCATCTATAGCGAAATACATGCTTTGTGATTGCCATAATGATGAGCTTTAATCCGGTGGAGCATGATCTTCACTCTTGATCACCTTAAGTCATGGAATTGACAAACTTAGGGACTCAGCAAATTCGGGGCACTAACAAAACATTAAGTGGAAAACCTTAAATTTAATTCAATGCATTAAATTTATTAATAAAATATAGAAATAAGAATTACATAGCCATGGAATAAAAAGATGGAGAATACAAGAAAAAGAATCAAGGAAAAAAAAAAACCAAACTTAAATCCTTGTAGAATCGAATTTCCCTAATCTCCTCTCCTTCTCTCTTCTCTTTTTTTTCCTCCTCTCTGTGCTTTCTAAAATTCACAGTCCAAGTTCGAATAACACAATGAGAGAGTTGCTCAATTTATAGATGTTGGGAGGAATTAAAATAAGTAAGGGCTGGGCCCACTCAATTCAGTTGAATCTCTCATTTCTATCTTTCATTCAGTCGACATTTCCTTCGTTTCTTTTCTTTTTTCATTCGCAGCCACTGTCCCAACTTCAGTTCTTCCATTATTCTTGTTATTATTTTTCTTTATGTTTGGCTGTATGTGTTGATGATTTAAAAAGTTTTACATTTATAATCCCGCAAGCGCACGAACCATTTATAGTACAACGTTATGAGTGCAAGGTCGATCCCACAGAGAACAGGCAAAATATATGCATCAAAATAATATGTTTGGAATCTAGTACTTAAATGCTTATGTTTTTAGAAAACATAAAGATTTAAAAATAAATCAAATCACAGAAATCAATCCTAATTTTATAAATTTACTTCTAAGTCAACAATCTCTCATTTAAAATTCAAAACCAAAATTTAAACATGATTAAGATAGTGGAATGAGATAGAATTTATGGATAATCTAACACCTAAGTTCAAGAAAGCAAAATTAAAGTTTATTTACCTTAGATCTCAAACTAGCTAACCCGTACTAAAGGAGTGGTTTGTATACATGAAATAAAATACATTACCTTTAAAATACATGACAAACACATTAAAATAATTCAAATAATTAAAATACAACATACAATGATGAGAATGAACATAACGAAAGAACAAAAATAAATTTACAAATAAAATAAATGACAGAATGTAAAAATGCATAATTTAAAGGTGGTTATGGAATTATTCTCTCAATTCCCAAAATAAGTAAATAAACGAGAAATCTCGATCTGAAATTCAATGCATAGAATTCAATAATTAGTTTACACCTTTTAATTTAAATCCTTACCCTTCAATCTAATTAAAGTTTGGAACCTAGGTTCAACATTCACAACCTAAGACTTTAATTAAACAAAGAATGCAAATTAAAATTAAAATAAAACATAAAAGAACCTTTGAATAATCAGACTTTTCAAGAATCTAAAATGGACATCTCTTATTTATTTAATGGAAGAATTAAATTCAAGAATTGGAAAAACAATCAAGAAGACAACTAACAATCGAATTTACAATGATAGCTCACTTGTGAAATTCGCATGAAGCATAGTGTCTCTTGTTCTTCAGGGTGTGTTCTCCAATCTCAGATCCTTTTGAGCTCCAGGTCTAATTCGATTTACACCATAGTCGAATGGGGTATTTATAGGCTCAAGGTTTGAATGGACGACTGAGATTAAATCTAAGTTTAAGATGACGGATGAAAGGATGGGATTAAATCTTACTAATGATGGGTGGTTGGGATTAAAAACTAAAAACCTAAGGCTACACATAGGGTTACACGAATTTGGCTTGGGCATTGGGTAACTTGATGGCTAAGGTATCTTGGAGAGAAAGAATAGGGGAGAGAGAATTTAGGGATTGGCTAGGGCTTGCACACAATTTTGACATTGTGTAATTAGGGTTTCATGAATGCATGCAATGCAACGAATGGAAAAGGTTAAAAGTTAATATGCATGAATGGATGAGATGATGAGTGATGACATGGAGGTCAACTTAATGCAATATGCACATGGATGAATTAAAAGAATGCAAAATTCGTATGAATGGAGGAAAGATAGGGTAGAATCGTGCAAGGCATGGAGGGATAGGGTGGTGATGTGGAATGGATAGCTTGGAGAGGAATTGTAGGGATTTTCCATGGAGTATGCGCATGAAAGGATTGGAATTGTGTGTGTGTTGTGTGATGCAAGGTGATATGTGCATGAGATGCTAAATTCTAGGGTTAATGCATTGGGTCTAGGGTTTATGAATGAATGGCTATGATTTATTGGCCTAGATCTAATGTTTTTAATGTATGATGGATGATCTGAGTGGATGAAAGAATAGGTAATGCATGGATGATCTTAATCCTAAGGTTTATCTATATGATGGATGGTTTGGATGTTATAGATCTCATCACGATGAATGAATGGATTGGATTTAATAGGTGGATCTACGATTTCCTATGTTTTATGAATGAGGTGTATGAGATGTATGAAATGAATGGTTTGGATTGCATGATTTGGTTAATGGATGGTGTGGATGAGTGATTTAAGATTGGATGGTTAAGATTACATGGGTAGAATGGGTTTTGGATATGGGCTTTTTGGGTTTGGACTTAGAGTGGATTCAGGCTTAGGGTTGGTGAATTTGAATTTGAAACTGGAATATTGGATTTTGAATTGAACTTGGACTTCGACTGGAGCTTGGACTTTGACTAGAGCATTGACTTGAATTCACTTTGGCCTGGCCCACATTGGGGAATGCGCATGGAGTGCTTGGCCTAGCCCAGAGTCTGGCTTTTGGAGTAAAGCTTGGCCCATTTGCAGTGGATCTCTGGCCCATGGATCTTGATTTTCAACTCTTGGCCTCTTTGATTGCAGACTTGCTTTAAAATTAAATAATTAATCAAACCACTTAAAAATCTAAATATTGAATTAATCCGGACTCTCTTAAAAGGACCCAAATTATCCAATATACATTTAAAACCCTAAAAGTGGCATGATTTAATTATAAAATTTTAAATCTTTGATTTTAAGCTCTATTCCCATTAACCACTGTTTTATGAAGATTTCCTGTTTTTCCCTGAATTTTCCTACAAAACTAAAATAAACCATTAAATGCATCTTATATACACAAAATCAAGGCTAACTAACCTAAATATCAAGGGTAGAAATATAATATTTTCAGTCTCAACAAATACCTCCAAACTTAGACTTTGCTAGTCCTCGAGCAAAACCTAAAAAATAAAACTAAAAACCTAAGTCTAAAACCTCGATTGCATTTAGCATATGAAACATGCCTTTAAACCCCCTAAGTTACCCCTAGTGGAAGAGTTGTAGTCTCGTGAGGGCTTGCAGTGATGATACCCACAAACATCCAAATTGTCTGGTCTTAGTTTTAACTTCAGCAAAAACAAGTCCATAAAAATCTTGATATCATACGATACAAAAATTTATTTTAGAAGGCTTATATTCGGAGTATAGTTTGTGCTTAGCCAATATTAAAATTGTATTCTTCTCCAAATAATCACAAGTTTTGTAACCAACTTTCGGAAAAATGCGCTTTGACTTCAAACCTCACTAGATATCTCTCAGAAAGACTAACGCTTAGAGGTTTGGGTTATTTTCTCTCAAAGTATATGTAAGCATAGTTTATGCACTCAAAATCAAAGTATCTCACATATAAATTAGAAAGACATCACAGATCAAAGAAAAATAATCAGATCTCATCAATGGACGTTACTTTCCTGAGAACGTTGAGTCATACACTATCATTTTTCTTCCTCTATTCTCCACATGAAATACCCTATTTCGACTTAAGATCAATAGGACTTCCTAATAGGATGAAACGTGGCTTGGATCAGGTCAAATCAAAGAAGAATAAAAGACTCTAAAAATAAATACTTTGAACATAGAGATTAGAGGTCTTTAAAATGTAAGACAGGATATATGTTCCTCTGTTTTTCTCTTTTCAGCACTTTTTCAAAATATTCATCTTTCTTTTCTTTTCTTTTTCTTTCACATCTTTCTGTTGATGTGTGGATGTTCCCTTTCTTTTTCTTTTTCAGTGCCTTTTTTTTTAGAGTACCATCCCAATTTTTGTCATCTCTAACCTTTTCTTGTATCTTAGAATAGATAACAGATATTTCTATGAAGCTCAGACTCCATAACCGAAGTTGGGTACAGTAGACATGGCTAACAACAAAAACAGGCTGATTTTCATTAAGGCTCAACTAAGAACTATTAGGATAAATTGACCAAAATTAGATAGGTATGAAGGCTCAAACGATAAAAAAATGGCCTAAATCATATCTTAAGTTTCATACAGTGATTTCCTTGTTTTAAATACATTTCGAAAAATTTCAAATGTACTAACTCAAATTAATGGCGTTCTCAGTAATATGACCAAACTTGAAAAATGATGAGATCCACAATGACTTGACGCACTTAAGAAATAAAAAAAAATTAATTTAAATCCCTCAGATAAATAGATTGCACTAAAGTTCACTAGGTTAAGTATCCACTAGTATTCCTTCATTGACTACTAGACTCGTGAAATTTTTTTTTTCCAACTAAGTTTAACATGGTTGTGTAAATTTTGTTCCGAATATAAATTCTTTAAAAAGTTTATTGAAAAAGTGTGATATAAATTTTTTAGTTACCTATTAATGCTGAAAAATCACTTAGACTCAACAAAACTTTTTTTTTTTTGGTTTTGTTTTCTCCCAAAGGCTACTCAGTCTTCATTTACTCTTCCCTTGAATGAAAATATTTTTTAGACTCATTGATATTGACTCAACAACATTTACACAATTTTTTTTTGTCAAATGCAATCTCAGTTTTTGTTCGTAAACTTACTCTTCCCTTGACTTTTTCAATAGGGGTCTTGGTTCTTTCGAACTTACTCTCGCTAAAATTTTTAAGACACATTTTTTTTTATCGGACTCAAACTATTGTATCCCTCTTTTTAGACCCCCAAACTTAAATTTGACATTGTCCTCAATGTTCAACGGTTAGTTGCAAAGTGTCTGGACATTGTTAATTTTGGATTTCGACGTATTCAAAAGGAACAACATAAAAACTAAAAAAAACTGACTCATCCCAAACTGACTTTCTAGACTGACTCAATTTTACAGAAATCCTATGATGGATGCGAACTCTATTATTTTTGCACACTTTATACAACCTAGTCCTTTATGAGCGAGCTCCATACGATGCGGCAAATGGTAGTGATCAATATTCTTAACTAAGTACAGTACATCATAGGCTAAATATATTTCTTTATAAAAAAAAATTCCTTTTGTCATAAAGAATATGTTAGTGCACCGGTTCCCTAAGTTTGTCATGTAGTGGCCCGGAATTTTTAAATTAATATAAATGTGGATATTATTTATTTTCATGATGAAAATTGAAAAATTGGTGGAATAAACGGTAAATGGGCCAAAGTTTGGGCAAAGGCCCAAGTATGGCCCAATGGATTATGGAGTTGATTTAAATTCATTTAAAGGGGCAATGAGGGTTAAATGGGTCAAGAATGGTCAAATTGGGTCAAATACCCATTTGGGACCCAATGGGTCAAGATGGTTAAGCTCTAAGGTAAATGGGTAAGATGAAAGTGTAATTGGGCCATGGGCCCAATGGTGAGTCATTTAGAATGAATGGAATGAAATTTAAATTACCTAAGTTATTTGCAATTAAACCAAGGTGATGTGGCCAAGTGGGACCCACCTCCACCTCACCAAGTGAGGTGGCGTGTGGACCCAAGGTTTGGTGGGGCCAACCACCATGGTTGAATTGGTCAACCATGGGTGGATGTATAAGGTAATTTAAGTAAATGAGAATTAAAGTAACCAAAATATCTAAATATTAAATGATTAAAATTATCCAAATGAGGTAGTCAAAGTGGGGTCAAAAGGCGAAAACCAAATCAACTCATCCCAAACTCAAAAAATAAAACACGTTGGGACTTAGGGGGGTGGAGTCATAAGCCATAAAGCAATATAAATATCTTGTGGGTGGGTGGGGAGAGTTAATGTAAAGTGAAGGTTAAATAACCAAAGAGATAAATATGGGTTTACACCTTATCCTTTTCATTTTACCCTCAACTCACTCTCTCCATCTCTCCCATTCTTCCATTGCCGTTCCACACTAGCAAGGAAAAGAGGAGAAGAAAATTAAGAAAGAAAAGAGAAGAGCTCAAGGAGAGGAAGAAAAGGTTGGACCACCATCTCAAGGTAAAGATCTTGAGACATTTTTCCCATCTCCATCCTCTTCTCTCTCTCAATTTAAACCCTAACTTGGCTGATCCTAAGGTTGGGGGTTGCCACCATTGATCAAGCCTCTTGACCTATTAAAGGTCAAGAGGAAGGAGAGAGGAGGCTAAGGAAACCGACGGGAGCGGCGGAAGTCGGAGGAGACGACGGATTGTGAGTATTTCTTAAACAAGAAATTTTGGATTTTTAGGGTTTAAGATTTGAAGTTTATTTTTGTAGAATTTAATGGTGGTTACATAAATTTATGCCATGGATGTTAAACCCATCAAATGAGAGGGTGGAAGATGGAGGAAACCCTAAATGGATGAATTAGGGTTAGGGAAAATAAATAAGTAAATGTAGTATGTGCATTGTGTAATTTATTAAATTGAGCATGGAATTGGGTGATTAGGTGTTTGGTTTAATTAGTTAGGGTTTAAGGAATAGAAAGTGGGTAAAACCCTAATGGAGAAAAATTAGGGTTAAGAAAAAATAAAAGGGACTAAGGATAGTACTTGCTTAATGTGATCAAACATAGAGGTATATGCAATTTTTTTTTGAGTCAAGGACCATAGGGTTCAGCCATGTAACATGGCCAAACCCCATGGTAAGTAATGTATGATTTATTAGGGTTTGAAAAATGGAAGGCAATGAGGATTTTTAACTAATGAATTTTAGTAAATGAATGAATGTGGGAAAGTTTTAAAATGGTGTTATGATGAAAATGCAAAGAGGTGTATAGCCTTGAAAGGCATGGATGAAGTGAACCTTGAACCCTATGGTGATGAAATGATGATTCAAATGGGGTTAAGAATATGGTTTAGATGCATGATTTAACACCCTCAAAGAAGGATTATTGGTGGATCTAAATGATGTAAATGGACCCAAGAAAAATGGGAAATAGGCATCATGGATTCCGCCATGGTGTATGGCCGAACCCATGACCCAATGTTAGGTCATGTTATAGGCCAAATTTGGAATTATGCATGTGTTAAATCAATGGAAATGAGGCTAAGTTAAGGGTTGATTTTTATTGATCTTGTAACATGGTTAGGGATCATTAATGGACCTAAGCTGTGGATCAATTTGGGCTTAGGTAGGCATGAATGAATGAGTAATTGTTTATGTAAAAGGGGTAGTGGCAAAACCGTAATTAGTGGCCAAATTCAAGAATTCCATGGAAATTGATCATGGACTTAGGGGATCTAATGTAATAACCTTATAAGTGATTGATAAAGCCTAGGGTGGCCGAATTTTAAGACTTATGGGATTAAAAGGTTAAATAAATGATATGGGACCCACAAAACCTAAATAGTGACCGGTTTGTCATATGGGCTTAGAAATGGTTAAAACATGGACTAATGATGAATGTGTAATAAGGTACTGGACTTCGCAGGCGGTACGCAATCGGCAACCGGGTTTATCGAACGGAAAACGAAAAAGGACACGAGTCGGTATTCGGTAGGATTCCTACATTTTTGTAAGCCATGGATTGGGTGATGTTTTCTTTAATTTATTTTGGAAAACATGTAGTTGTCTTTAAGATGAGTTTTGGATTATACATCTTGTGATGTTTTCCTTTAAATTATTTTGGAATTATGTGAATGCTTATGATGGGTTTTGGATTAAATATTGTGGGATGGTTTCCCTTTGATTTAGTTGGAAATCTTGTAATTGTTTTAAGATGGGTTTTATTACTATTGAATTTCATATATTACATGGCATATGGCATCTACATCTCATGCATGGCATGGGAGGCATATGACAGGGGAAGGATGAAATGAAACCGGAGTCCATGCTCCGTCGGGGCGACTGATAAACAAGCATGGGGACATTTCACATATGTATTATTGTACCTTGACGATGCCTTACCGTCAAGGGGGATGTTGTATTTATTGTTATACCTTGATGATGGTTCTTCCATCAAGGGGGATATTGTATTTGTGGTTACACCTTGACGAGGCCTTACCGTCAAGGGGGATGTTGTATTTATTGTTATACCTTGATGATGGTTCTTCCATCAAGGGGGATATTGTATTTGTGGTTACACCTTGACGAGGCCTTACCGTCAAGGGGGATATGGCATCGGGATAGTAAGGATGATGGGTGGGATTCATAGCACAGACACCCATGACATGACATTCATTCTATGACTTTTCGTTATGTATTATCTATATGCTTTGTTATCACTAATCCATGTGTTAGCCCTACTCGGAGTCCTACTGGGCGCGTGGTCTAACGCCCTACTTCTACCCTAGCTGATGACGCAGGAAATGCCGGAGCAGAAGGATGGGACGGGAGCCAAGCTTAAGAGCTTGGGAAGGTGGATTAATTATTTTATTTAAGTTATTTTGAGAAATGTGTATTTGAAGTAGTTTAACTTGTCGGAAATGTAATAATTTAGATTACTTACTATATTTTGGACATTATGATTTTAAGGATGTTTGGTGATTGAATGAATGTAACTTCCCTGCTATCTAAGAATTTGTAGGTTAGGCTCTTTTATAATTTTCCGCAATTGGTTTAAATGTTCCCCGATGCTTACTTCTACGTGTGAACCATTCTCCGTGGACTTCATTCCACGCACACGTAGGGTTGGCCAGTTAAGGGCTGGGCTTTAGAAGCTCGGACTTAACTCGCGTCGTGACGTCCGCGCCCTTTGTCACTTTTATTTTAAAAAAAAAAAAAAATGTACTCTGATTTTACGGTAAAAAGGGGCGGGCGTTACAGTTGGTATCAGAGCGAATTCGGAAGAATGAATCTCTCGAAGTAAGATTTAAGACGGTTGCACGTCTCACTGACGGCTAAGAATCCCAACCGACCGACTCTTCGGAGTCCGCTGCACGGGGGCCGGGTTAATTTACTTCGATTGACTCAAACGGAAGTGTTTAATCTGAGAACAACAATTGACGGAAAGGAATGATAGCAAGGGAAGAAAGATTCATTCTAGGAGAGATTTATTGAAACATAGCAAGATAGGGTTTACTTCCCCAGAAATGAGAAAACATCTAGGTTTTCCCCCAAATTGATGAAACAGTACTAGATTTATCAGACATAGTAAAGTAGGATGTACTTCCCCGGTATCCCCAATTTGAACAACAGACAATAGCAATTTAGAGATTCCCCACCAGAAACAAAGGAAAAACAAGTGTGCTTATTTGGCAACTTTCCCCAAACCAAATACATTGTGATATACATAAGAAATTCCCCAAAACTGAGATTGGTTTTATTGGAAATTGCAGTTGATGATTTTTGGGTTCTATTGTATTCTATGAATACAGGTATGTCAAATGAAGGGGACTGTACGGAATTATGGGATAAGGGAACCCATAACTGTCTCATAGATTTGGTGTCTGCTTCCAGCATAGAAGTTAGCATGGACATGCAGGAGGGACCTCCCGAGGAAGATGAAGAGGACTTAACATCTCTTTCTGAAGAGAATGTGGAAGACTTTCTGATGATAAGATAGTCGGTAGGGGAATTGGAACCCAGTTATATGTGCGAGTTGTGTAACCAGGTTGGGCACAATTGCACATATTGTCCCTACCCTCTTGGAGTGGTATACCCGATTTGTGGACTACATGGACACGGGAAAGAGAGGACTAACCGTCCTTATATTGGAAAATAATTAATGATTTTGGGGTTTTAAATGAAGGAAATAAGTGTGATATTAAATTGCACAAGCATGCTTGTATTGTGAGTGCATGTGAAGATACATGTGTTAAATTCTTGTTGTTGAGTGTATGAGGTGATGAAATGTGGAAAGATTAATAGTTATGATCATACTAATTAAGTGAGGAAAGAGTATGTAAAAAAAAAAAATGTACAATGATGAACTGCATGCATCAAATGAGGATAAGAGGCATGAACTTTTGATGTGGGGTATATGTTGCATATGCTTATGAGTAAGGTAAATGTGAATAAAAAGGGTGGGGAGTATTTGTTAATGTGCTGAATGGGTATACTTGGGGGATGGTACAATGGCTTTTAGAAATGGTTTTTATATTGGTGATAACCCATGGTTTGATAATTTGTCATGACCAAGTGAAGAGATTATGTTATGACATATAATGGGTGATGATGTAAACGCTTTGTAAAGGGGTATAAGAGGTTCTCATGTGAACAAAGTGCCATTTGAGAGATGTTGGATAAACAATGTACTTGAAAGAGCCCGAAATGCATGGGTTAACTTACCACATGAAACTCGTGAGAAGATGATATTATGAGGAGAATGTGAAAGGTCTAGCTTGCAAAAACTAATATATTGTATGAAAAAGAAAATCTTGTATGTATAATGCAATTGCATTCTCCCAATGTGTTGTGTAGATTATGAACGAGTGATGATAGGCCTTGAAATGGGTTTATGGCCTTAAAAAGCATGAATGAATGATGGACCATGAACTTATGAAAATATTTTATTTAGTGATTGCATGAGGATTCCCTATGATGTTACTAAATTGTGAATTATCAATCGTTGCAATGAGTTTATATGATGTTACTTTGATAATTGGTGGTATGCAATGAATAGTCATTGAGGAACAAGGATGTGTTACAGACTATGTGTATGATGATGAGTTGATAAAATACAGTGAATTGTGAATATGTAGTATGCAGGAAGAGGTCGTGATATGTTAATGCATTTGGTTGGAAACCCAGGTGGGCCTGATGGATAATTCCAAAGTTTAGGAATTTATGGATGGTCATGGATGGTCTTCGAATGTATTGGGACGACTTGCTTTGGATGAGTAGGATTGTTATTTCAAAATCTCTAGGTGTATGTTGTAAATGGGGTAGGGTAACCTAATCATAATTAGGTTGAATCACTAGATCTTATTAATGTGTTATTTCTTATGTTACCTCAAGTTATTGTTTGATGAGAATGGAGATGAAAGATCTTGTTACACATGAGTTATGTTATTCGATGATTGTGTGTAATTTCAATTCTACGTGGCTTGCTAATGAAGGAATATGAACTGTATGATGTGGTAACCATTAATAACGTAGGCATGTAGGATGGAATTTGGTGGTTGGTGAAATTTGTAATACTTGTGAATGTTTTAGTGGTGAATGGGTACTTTATAACATAACCTAAGTAAGCTTAGATGTATCACTATTGTTAGGAAGCTATGAATATGTGGAATAATCCAGAAGGGTAGGAAATTAGTATCTATATGACTTGGATTGATGTCGGGTATTGGTATTGTAGTAGTTATGAACAAAAAGGGTTAGTCACATAGTGACTTATATACAAATAAAGGTATGATTGCTTTTGAGAGATAGACCTAAGGGAAAGGTTAAGAGTCTAGTGAAACTTGAATGGGAAGCTATAGGCGACTGCCGAGTGAGACTGATCACCTGACTCTGTAGTTGGCCGATGGAATTCCAGGAGGGTGAAGCTAGAAACCTAGTTAAAATGGAATCAACAATGGACTTGAGCATAGGCTCGTACTGGCAGACTAACTCACACAGAGAGTAGACGAAAGAACATATTGAAGGAGTACGTATGGGAAATGTCTTGGTAACAAATAAAGTGAAATAGAATACATTAAGCTACATAAAATCGCAAATGGGTTCATAAGGAAAATAGATAATATGAGACAGAGTAATTTCTGTAAGAATGGAACTCATAGGTCGATATGAGTGATATTGAGGTAATTAAGAGATATTTAACAAATTGAACGGGAACAACGAATAGACCCAGAAATGGAGGAGATCTGGACCAAGATATCTGCATGTGAGGTAGTATTGGAATTTGAGTTATGACCGGGATAGGGTCTTGTGTTCAGAGGTAGGATGTAGGTACCTAAGAGCTACAGAAGGGAGTTGTTGGTTGAGGCACACCAAACCAAGCTCTCTACCCATCCGGACAGCGCCGAAGATGTACCTGATCTTAAGAGGCACTATTGGTGGTATGGACTCAAGAGAGATGTGGCAGAGGTTATGCTCGCTGCCTAACTTGTCAGCAGGTCAAGGTGGGGGCATCAGGAGCCACTGGGGTTACTCAAACCCTTACCAGTGTCGGAGTGGAGATGGGAACATGTAGCCATGGACTTTGTAACAGGACTGCTAAGGTCATCAAGGGGCAACGATGCAATATGGGTCGACGGTACATCCGAAATATTATCAGACTACATGGTATACCCCGGAATATTGTGTCCGACAGAGATGGCCGATTCACTAACAGAGTATGGCAGAGCGTGCAATCGGCTAGGGGACCGACGTGTTGGCCAGCACAACATTCCACCCATAGACTGATGGACAGTCGGAAAGGACAATACAGATATTGGAGGATATGCTGAGAGCATGTGTACTGGATTTCAAGGGTGAATGGGAGGATCATTTGCCATTGGTGGAGTTCTCTTACAATAATAGTTACCAGGCAAGCCCCCAGATGGCTCCGTTCGAGGCCTTATACGGCAGGCCATGTAGATCACCAGTGTGTTGGACAGAAGTTGGTGAGCCTGCGCTGATTGGACCGGAGTTGGTTGCAGAAATTACAGCGCAGATTAAATTGATACGGCAACATCTGCTCACTGCACAAAGCCGACAGAAGAGTTACGCCGACAAGAGGAGAAAGTTCCTCGAATTTGAGGTGGGGGTAGCTTATCAGTTGGAGCTCCCTCCGCAGTTATCCTCTTTACATGATGTGTTTCATGTGTCCATGTTGAGGAAATACAACCCTGATCCTTCACAGGTGTTGAACGTACAAGACGTCGATGTACAAAGCGACGTGATGTATGTGGAGAAACCGATCAGAGTGATCGGGAACGAACAAAAGGTGCTGCGGAACCGTGCCATTCAGTTCGTCAAGGTGGTATGGGAACGACATGGAAGTGAAGAAACCACCTGGGAACTGGAGCCAGAGATGAGTGCTGCTCATCCGGAGCTCTTTGTATAAGATGATTTGAACCCCTACTTCGCCCGAATTTTCGGGACGAAAATTTTAAAAGAGGATTGTATTGTAGTGGCCCGGAATTTTTAAATTAATATAAATGTGGATATTATTTATTTTCATGATGAAAATTGAAAAATTGGTGGAATAAACGGTAAATGGGCCAAAGTTTGGGCAAAGGCCCAAGTATGGCCCAATGGATTATGGAGTTGATTTAAATTCATTTAAAGGGGCAATGAGGGTTAAATGGGTCAAGAATGGTCAAATTGGGTCAAATACCCATTTGGGACCCAATGGGTCAAGATGGTTAAGCTCTAAGGTAAATGGGTAAGATGAAAGTGTAATTGGGCCATGGGCCCAATGGTGAGTCATTTAGAATGAATGGAATGAAATTTAAATTACCTAAGTTATTTGCAATTAAACCAAGGTGATGTGGCCAAGTGGGACCCACCTCCACCTCACCAAGTGAGGTGGCGTGTGGACCCAAGGTTTGGTGGGGCCAACCACCATGGTTGAATTGGTCAACCATGGGTGGATGTATAAGGTAATTTAAGTAAATGAGAATTAAAGTAACCAAAATATCTAAATATTAAATGATTAAAATTATCCAAATGAGGTAGTCAAAGTGGGGTCAAAAGGCGAAAACCAAATCAACTCATCCCAAACTCAAAAAATAAAACACGTTGGGACTTAGGGGGGTGGAGTCATAAGCCATAAAGCAATATAAATATCTTGTGGGTGGGTGGAGAGAGTTAATGTAAAGTGAAGGTTAAATAACCAAAGAGATAAATATGGGTTTACACCTTATCCTTTTCATTTTACCCTCAACTCACTCTCTCCATCTCTCCCATTCTTCCATTGCCGTTCCACACTAGCAAGGAAAAGAGGAGAAGAAAATTAAGAAAGAAAAGAGAAGAGCTCAAGGAGAGGAAGAAAAGGTTGGACCACCATCTCAAGGTAAAGATCTTGAGACATTTTTCCCATCTCCATCCTCTTCTCTCTCTCAATTTAAACCCTAACTTGGCTGATCCTAAGGTTGGGGGTTGCCACCATTGATCAAGCCTCTTGACCTATTAAAGGTCAAGAGGAAGGAGAGAGGAGGCTAAGGAAACCGACGGGAGCGGCGGAAGTCGGAGGAGACGACGGATTGTGAGTATTTCTTAAACAAGAAATTTTGGATTTTTAGGGTTTAAGATTTGAAGTTTATTTTTGTAGAATTTAATGGTGGTTACATAAATTTATGCCATGGATGTTAAACCCATCAAATGAGAGGGTGGAAGATGGAGGAAACCCTAAATGGATGAATTAGGGTTAGGGAAAATAAATAAGTAAATGTAGTATGTGCATTGTGTAATTTATTAAATTGAGCATGGAATTGGGTGATTAGGTGTTTGGTTTAATTAGTTAGGGTTTAAGGAATAGAAAGTGGGTAAAACCCTAATGGAGAAAAATTAGGGTTAAGAAAAAATAAAAGGGACTAAGGATAGTACATGTTTAATGTGATCAAACATAGAGGTATATGCAATTTTTTTTTGAGTCAAGGACCATAGGGTTCAGCCATGTAACATGGCCAAACCCCATGGTAAGTAATGTATGATTTATTAGGGTTTGAAAAATGGAAGGCAATGAGGATTTTTAACTAATGAATTTTAGTAAATGAATGAATGTGGGAAAGTTTTAAAATGGTGTTATGATGAAAATGCAAAGAGGTGTATAGCCTTGAAAGGCATGGATGAAGTGAACCTTGAACCCTATGGTGATGAAATGATGATTCAAATGGGGTTAAGAATATGGTTTAGATGCATGATTTAACACCCTCAAAGAAGGATTATTGGTGGATCTAAATGATGTAAATGGACCCAAGAAAAATGGGAAATAGGCATCATGGATTCCGCCATGGTGTATGGCCGAACCCATGACCCAATGTTAGGTCATGTTATAGGCCAAATTTGGAATTATGCATGTGTTAAATCAATGGAAATGAGGCTAAGTTAAGGGTTGATTTTTATTGATCTTGTAACATGGTTAGGGATCATTAATGGACCTAAGCTGTGGATCAAATTTGGGCTTAGGTAGGCATGAATGAATGAGTAATTGTTTATGTAAAAGGGGTAGTGGCAAAACCGTAATTAGTGGCCAAATTCAAGAATTCCATGGAAATTGATCATGGACTTAGGGGATCTAATGTAATAACCTTATAAGTGATTGATAAAGCCTAGGGTGGCCGAATTTTAAGACTTATGGGATTAAAAGGTTAAATAAATGATATGGGACCCACAAAACCTAAATAGTGACCGGTTTGTCATATGGGCTTAGAAATGGTTAAAACATGGACTAATGATGAATGTGTAATAAGGTACTGGACTTCGCAGGCGGTACGCAATCGGCAACCGGGTTTATCGAACGGAAAACGAAAAAGGACACGAGTCGGTATTCGGTAGGATTCCTACATTTTTGTAAGCCATGGATTGGGTGATGTTTTCTTTAATTTATTTTGGAAAACATGTAGTTGTCTTTAAGATGAGTTTTGGATTATACATCTTGTGATGTTTTCCTTTAAATTATTTTGGAATTATGTGAATGCTTATGATGGGTTTTGGATTAAATATTGTGGGATGGTTTCCCTTTGATTTAGTTGGAAATCTTGTAATTGTTTTAAGATGGGTTTTATTACTATTGAATTTCATATATTACATGGCATATGGCATCTACATCTCATGCATGCCATGGGAGGCATATGACAGGGGAAGGATGAAATGAAACCGGAGTCCATGCTCCGTCGGGGCGACTGATAAACAAGCATGGGGACATTTCACATATGTATTATTGTACCTTGACGATGCCTTACCGTCAAGGGGGGTGTTGTATTTATTGTTATACCTTGATGATGGTTCTTCCATCAAGGGGGATATTGTATTTGTGGTTACACCTTGACGAGGCCTTACCGTCAAGGGGGATGTTGTATTTATTGTTATACCTTGATGATGGTTCTTCCATCAAGGGGGATATTGTATTTGTGGTTACACCTTGACGAGGCCTTACCGTCAAGGGGGATATGGCATCGGGATAGTAAGGATGATGGGTGGGATTCATAGCACAGACACCCATGACATGACATTCATTCTATTACTTTTCGTTATGTATTATCTATATGCTTTGTTATCACTAATCCATGTGTTAGCCCTACTCGGAGTCCTACTGGGCGCGTGGTCTAACGCCCTACTTCTACCCTAGCTGATGACGCAGGAAATGCCGGAGCAGAAGGATGGGACGGGAGCCAAGCTTAAGAGCTTGGGAAGGTGGATTAATTATTTTATTTAAGTTATTTTGAGAAATGTGTATTTGAAGTAGTTTAACTTGTCGGAAATGTAATAATTTAGATTACTTACTATATTTTGGACATTATGATTTTAAGGATGTTTGGTGATTGAATGAATGTAACTTCCCTACTATCTAAGAATTTGTAGGTTAGGCTCTTTTATAATTTTCCGCAATTGGTTTAAATGTTCCCCGATGCTTACTTCTACGTGTGAACCATTCTCCGTGGACTTCATTCCACGCACACGTAGGGTTGGCCAGTTAAGGGCTGGGCTTTAGAAGCTCGGACTTAACTCGCGTCGTGACGTCCGCGCCCTTTGTCACTTTTATTTTAAAAAAAAAAAAAATGTACTCTGATTTTACGGTAAAAAGGGGCGGGCGTTACATGTCAATTCCATGACTCGGGAAGAAGCACTTGCTAGAAGCTTGAAGACTCAAGATGATCACGATTGAAGATCATACTCCACCGGATTAAAGCTCATCGTTATGGCAATCACAAAACAGGTATTTGGCCATAGATGACTGATGAGTGCAAAATTATTACATATTTTATTCCTAAATTTATATTTGTTAGTATCTCATTTTCTTTAATTTTATCTAATTAGTGTGTTTTGTGTGTTTTAGGTTCAAGTATCATCTAAACCCGAGACCGGCCTAATTAGGCTAAATTGATGTGTTTTCTTGGCTTGTATTGATTGCTGAAAATAATAAAGAAAGAACAGAGGCTCTAGCGTCAAGAAAACAACAACCCACCGTTGGAGATAGGAACCTAGCCAAAGGGTATCAATCCTGGATTCTTAATCATCCAGAACATCTTGAAGCCAAATGTAACACCCCAATTTCTCAATGAAATGGATAATTACGAAAATGCCCCTGGATTGGTAAATTTATTAATTATGATGTTAAATGAGAAAATAGTGGGGGCCCATTGATCAAACGAAGATCCTATGAACATTTTATAAGGGTCAAATTATAATGGATGGGTAATGTACATCAAATTGGGTCAAAAATTCTCAATAAGATGAATATTTACGAAAATGCCACTGGATTGGTAAATTTAATAAATGCGATTGTAAATGAGGAAATGGTGGGGCCCATTGTTCAAATTAAGATCATATGAACATATTATAATGTCCAATTTATCATGAATGGGTAATGAACATCAAATTGGGTCAATATGGTTAATTGGGTCAAAGGACCCAATTGGACCCAATCGGTCAAATGGACTTATTAGACCATTGGGTGAGCCCAAATTTAATGGGGTTAAGCTAAATTTATTGGAAATCAAGTGGAGCAAAAATGGGTAGGCTTGATGCACATGTGAAAACCACTTAAAAATGGCTAAATCAGCCCATAAATGGGTCATGTTGTCAAAACGGGTCAAGGAGTTAATTGGGGACCCAATGGGTCGGGTTGACCGGGTTGACCATGGATGACCGTGTGGGTCCTCAATTGAACTCAAGTATGAGCTAGTGCAGCTCGAGTTTAACTGATTTGGAGTGAGTTTTAATTAAGAATAGAGTTGACTCAAATATGGTACATTAAATGTATTGAGTTGGATGAGTTGAGTTGGAATAAAAAGATCATGAGTCAAGTGAGTCAAGAGGAAGTGGAAAGGAGTTCTAATCTCACACAACTCTTAGATAGACAAATCCTAGCCGTTGGATGAAGGGGTGCCTTGGCCAAAGCCAAGGGACACCAAGCTTGGCGGCATGCATCTCATCTCATGAGATGCATGGGCTGAAGTTAATGGATGCAACGTTTGGCACCAAGGGGTGCCTTGGATGGAACCCAATATCCCATCGATTTTATCAAGGTTTAATGAGGGAAATGAATGGATGTTGTGGCTGAATTACAAAAGGGATAGACCATATCGTTTGGCCGTTTTTCACACAATAAATCCTAAGGAATCCTCATCTCTCTCTCCCTCTCTCCAAACTCTTTTCTTGGCTGAACCAGCAGTGATGTTTGCACCTATTTATCAAGCATAAACCAGCAAAGGATTAAGGAAGAAGAAAGGAAACAAGAGGGAAGAAGGCAAAGGAAAATTGGTGAGACTTTCTTATAAGTTATGTAGTTAAATAAGTTGTGAAAAGGGTGTGATTTGGCCATCATTTGGCCGAATCCATCAAGGGTTAGACCTTGGATGGTATTTCATAAATAAGATGGAAATTTGATCATTGGGTTCGGCCACTTGGGATGGCCGAGCCCCATGAAAAGAATGGGGTAAATTGGGTGGTTTTTGTAGGACAAAAACCATGGACTGTTTTTTATGCTAAGTTAGATTATTTACATGTTTTGAAAAGTTCTAAAATCATGGTTTTGAGTGTCATATAGTGGCTATGGATTGGCTGAATATATCAAGGAATTAAACCTTGGATTAGATGGCTCAAAAGGATAAAAAATATATCATTGGGTTCGGCCATCTTGGTTGGCCGAACCCCATGAAAAGAGAGGTTTTAGTTTAATGTTTTGGAAAGTCAAGAACCATGTCAACTATGGTGATTTTTACATATGTTATTGGGTCATTTTGTGGCCGAATTAAGTACTAATGTAAATTATTATGATGAGGTTTAAAGGATGAAAATTTAGAGCATGGAGTTCGGCCACTTTGGATGGCCGAACCCCATGAAAGTAATTGATTAAATGGTATGGTTTTTGGGGATAAAAACCATACCATGTGTGAAGATTGCTAAAGGATTGTAAAATGGAACTAATTAATTGTATGGGATCGGCAATGGATGGTTAAACCTTGCTGTTTTTATGGCTAAGATACAGTAGAATAATTATATGGAATTGTTGGAAAAAGTTGCATCACAAGAACCATAAGGTTCGGCCATGTGAATGGCCGAACCCCATGGGTCACCTAATGTGTTTCTTATGAGATTTCAATGAAGATAAATTTACTGTTTTTGGGTCAGCCATTGGATGGCTGAACCATGTATTTATCTTACTAAAAGAATGGGGCTTAAGTTAAGTACATAGGTTAAAATTATTGAACCAAGGGAACCATTGGATTCGGCCATGTGTATGGCCGAACCCCATGGACCATTTTATATGGACTGTTTTGTGGATTCAAATGGTTGCAAACTTGAAGATCATGGAACAATATGTTGTGTTTAAAAAGGGTTTCAAGTGAACATTTGGATATGGTTAGTGGTGTATAAGGAAATTAAACAAAAGGTTAGCCTAAATGGCATAAAGGTGATTATTGATGAATTAATCAAAGATGGAATGATCATTGGATTGGATGTATGGACCCAAACCAAAGTGGTATTTTTGTATGGCCGAACCCTACCAAGGTATTTTTGTAGTATATGATGTTTAATAAGGATTAAATAAAAGAGAGATCAAATAAAAAGGGAGGTTAAATCCTAAGTTAATCAGGTTCGGCCATGGGTATGGCCGAACCCCATAAGATGGAATATGGAATTTGGACTTGATAAGAAATCCAATGGTTACGATATTAACTTGTCGTTGTATAAACAAGGAAGTGGAAGTTGAACGGTGTACAAGTCGTGATCCAGTGAAAAAGAACAAACACTGAAGCTAAGCTTCGGTAGGTGTCCTACCTACTTGTAACCGCAATTATGATTTGGTTTTATCATGTTTTTATGAGATATGTTGTATTTGATATTATGTTTCAAATGTGGTTTTGAATGATGAGATATGTATTTACAAATGACATACATGTACATTGACATCTCATGCATGGCATGTTGTGATGATTATGGGTTACCTTGACTTGAGAGTCCCAATGAAAGAACACTGTGAAACAACTCAATGATGAAGTGTCTTTCCACAGAAAATGAGGATTACTGTGGATTACCTTATCATGTGAGTCCCAATGAAAGAACACTGTGAAACAACTCAATGATGAAGTGTCTTTCCACAAAAAATGAGGATTACTATGGATTACCTTATCGTGTGAGTCCCAAATGAAAGTGTATTGTGATTTACATTGACGGTGAAAGTCCCGTCAAGTGATGGCTATGTACATGTGTGATGGGGAGGGGCTCATTACATTTGCATACATAGCATTGATTTATCTGTTTTTTGATGACCATATATACTATGATATATGCATGTTTTATACACTAACCCTATGGTAGCCTTAATCGGAAATCCTACTAGGCGCGTTGATCTAACGCCCTAATTCTATCCATAGAGGATAATGTAGGAAAAAGGAAGGGGAAAGAGAAGGACGATGACCAGGAGGAAAGCCAAGCTTAAGAGCTTAATGTTGGAATGAATTTTATAATTTACTGTTATTTGGATTTCGTTTATGGACTTGTAATAGCTAGTATCTTTGCTATGGTTTGAATTATAGTCTTGATGTTGGATATATGAATTAAGTTATTGTGGATAAATGTTAAGTTTGAGAATAGTCTAATGAGGTTATTATGTTAAAGCAAAACTTGACTTGTACTTTGCAATCTGATAATGGAGCAGTCTGAGTATTGATTATAATTCTGCATATTTGACTTATTCCGCAATCAGTTATGTCTATTCTGTAAGTTGTTTTTAGTTCCATGTGTGGATTATTTATCGTGGGTTTAGTCCATGCACACATGGGTGGCCAGTTATTGGAAGTCCGAACTTAGCTCGTGTTGTGACGCCGCCCGCTCTCTTCCGGTGTTGTTATAAAAAAAAAAAAATTAGACTCTGATTTCATGGAGAGGGCGGGGCATTACACCAAAGATTGTAATTGTACAACAATTCAAACAGCCGATCCAAACCTGGTTCATTTGAGTAGGCTGTTGTTAAAGCAAAGTAAGTGCACTACAAATCATCCTTGCAATTGCTAGAGCAGAGATACCAATTGTTAAACAAGAGAGAATCGGTGGGCATTACATGTAGTGATAAAGCAGAGCAGGTACATGTTGCAAGACCATTCAGCAGAGGTGAGAGTTGCACAGATGGCATGCATTGAGTCCAAACAGCTGCTGGCGAGAAAAAGAGAGCAGAGGTCATTACCAATGTAGCAGCAAGAGAGCAAGTTACATATAGCAAACCAAGTAGGCAGCACCCAAGTTCTGCAAACCCTTTTCTCTCGGACTGGGTGTTTCTTTCTCCAAGTATTTTGGATTTTTTTATAGACTTCACACTGGAAACAAACAGAGGAGACACCATTCGAAACAAGAAGCATCAGGAAGCCATTGATCTGAGAAAAGGCAGCAGAAAACAAAGAAAAAATAGTGCAGTTTTTCATTGGAAAGAAGTGGGTGCTGGTGTTGACTCAATGTGGGACTCAAATGGTCCTCCATTCAAATTCGAAGAAAAGAAGAAGATAACAGTTAACAGCAGCAACTTGATTCAAGGAAATAGAGTGCTCCACCTACATATGTGTGAATCTCATATCTCATTAAGAAACAGGATCTTAGATTTAACAAGTATTGAAGCATTCAGAGGCAAGGGTCGGTGTTAGCAACCCATTCAAATAGTGGGCATCTAGTAGAGAATAAAGATGAGAACTGTTTTTATTTGTAAAAGCCATTGCAAGCAGCAGCAGAAACAAACATTGGGCTACATCGATTAAGGAAAAATTAGCACAGAAGCAGCCAGCAATAAGAAGGGTCTGATCGCACAACAGAGATAAAGATGGAGATTAAGAGTGGAAATAAAATAGAAGAAAGAAGCTAACATGGTTTGAGTGACAAAGAAAAAAAGAAAAGAAAACAAATTGTCGCGTATGAAAATAACAGATGAGAAGTAAAACAAAATAGAAAGAAATTAAAAAGAAGTTGTCGTGCATGCCATGTAATAGCCCGGATTTTTAAATCAATACATATGTTGGCTATTATTTATTTTAATGAGTGAAATTAAAAATTTTGATGGAATGGATGTTAAATTGATCAAAATTGGGCCAATGACCCAAGCAAGGTCCAATGGACCAAGGATGGGATTAATTTCATTTAAATGGGTCAATGATGGTTAATTGGGTCAAGGAAGGTCAATTGGGTCAAATACCCATTTGGGACCCAATGGGTCAAGAGGGTTTATGCATTAGGGTAAATGGGTAGGAAGTGGAATTTAATTGGGCCATGGGCCAATGGTGATCCAATTAGATGGAATGGATTGAAGTAATTAAAAAACACCTAAGTTAAATTTAGAATTATCCAAGTGTTATGGTCTAGTGGGGCCCACCTCCACCTCATCAAGTGAGGTGGCGTGTGGACCATGACTTAGGTGGGGCCGACCACCATGGTTGACTTGGTCAACCATGGATAAGTCAAAGGGGATTAAGGAGGATCAAAGGAAAATAAGTTGAGTTAAATTAATTTAAATCACCTAGGTTAAGTGGGAATAAAATCAAGGTAGCATGATCAAGTGGGACCCACCTCCACCTCATCAAGTGAGGTGGCGGGTGGGCTAAGGCATTGGTGGGGCCGGCCACCATGGTTGACTTGGTCAACCATGGGTGGATTCATGGAAAATTTAAAGGGAAATAAATGGAATTAAATTATGGAAATTAAATAACCTAACTTAGATGTCAAATTAAATAAATGGGTGAGTCAAATGGGGGGAGTCAATGAGTGGTTTCATCTCATAGAAACCACCCAAACCACCAAACTTAGACCCACCAAAACCGTTGGCCATGAAAGAGTGGTATGGCTAAGACAAGATCCATGAAATGGGGGCCTAGATTGGACATGCATTGACCCATTGTGTGGTGGTAGTTCCACCTCATCCCAACCACCACCACTAAGGGACAAGGGGCCTAGGATTAAGGGCATGCAAGGCCCGACCCACCCCCCCCCCCCCTTCCATTTGGTTTGGTCAATGGACTCATGGGGAAGACTCCACCTTAATGAGGGTGGAGTCTAACCCAAGCGACCCAAGGCAAGATGGGAAAAGTCTAGGGTTCCATCCCTTTTCCCATCTCATTTCCATCTCTCCATCTCTCACTCCCTCTCCTAGCCGTCCTCCCCTCTTTTCCAACACCAAGAAGAAGAAAAGACTTGGAAAAATAAGAGAACATTCCAAGCTTGGCCGATCACCACCCTAAGATCAAGACTTAGAAGATTTTCCATTCTTTCCTCCTTTCCTTCTCTCAAACCTACCTCAATCATTGGCCGAACCAAACCTTGGTGATCTCATCTTGATCAAGCACATATAGTGGACGAACATCAAGAAGAAAGAAGGAAGGAGAAGGGCTAAGGATCAAGAGGAGCAAGAGGAAACCGGAGGAGCAGTGGGAGTGGTAAGTAGTCCTCAACAAGATTTTATTTTTTTAAAGGGTTAAAAGGAGATCATGGAGTCCATCCTTATTGGATTAATTGGTGGCCAAAATTTCATGGGTCATAGATCTAAAATCCATCCAAGAAAGGGGATGAGAAGTGGACAAACCCTAAAGGGTAAGATAAATTAAGGAAGATAAATACTAAGGACACTATGCACATATTTGGATTACATAAGCATGCATGACATGATGGGTCAAGGATCATGATTTAGCCATTGCATGGCCGAACCCTAAGCATTATGGATTCATGGAGAGGACTTCATACATGTCAAAATATGGTGGATGATCAAGATAGTTGGTTTGGCCTTTGCATGGCCAAACCCTCGGGTTTTCTTGTATGAAAACTATCAATAATAAATGATGGAAATATGATTTTGGAGGAATGATGGACCATAGGGATCGGCCATGTTGTATGGCCGAGCCCCATGGAAGGAGATTAAGTATTGCTTAAGGGGTTTGAAGGATAGAAACCATGGAATAATGGTTAATGATTTTTGAGGCTTAGAATGGTTAAATATTTGTAAATTTTAAAGGAGTTTTAATGAGGAAAATCATGGAAGATGTTAATGATTTTTATGGCTTCAAAAGTTGTAAATGAGGATGAACCATGAACCATGGGTTCGGCCATGGTGTATGGCCGAACCCTATGATGATGTATTAATGACTTTAATGGGTATAAAATATGGAAAATAATGGGGGAATGTTGGTAGCTTCAATGGACTCAAAAATGTACCTAATGATGATAAAAAATGATGATCTAAATGTATGATGGAATCCCCTCAAGAAGGGACCTTGTGGTGGATCTAAAATGTAGTAAAAGACCCAAGGAAAAGTGAGGAAAAGACATCATGGGTTCGGCCATGTTGTACGGCCGAACCCATGACCCATTTGTGAGCCATTTTATGGGCTAAGGTCTATGCATGTGTTTAAATGAATGGGAATTAGGTTAAGTAAATGGCTGATTTGTAATGATTTTATGGCATGGTTAATGAATCAATCATGGATCCATGTTTATGGATCAGTTAGGGACCTAAGGATATAAAAATAAAATGAGAGTTAGCCATAGAAAAGAAGGAGTGGCAAAAATGTAAATAAGGCCAAAATGGAAGACCATGGGTTCGGCCATGGTGTATGGCCGAACCCCATGGAGGATGGTTGTGGACTTAGGGACCTCTATGATAACCTTATGTGTAGGTTAATGAAGCATAGGGTTGCTGGTTTTTAGACTCACATGATTAAAAAAATCTATGGATTAAAAAGGGACCCAAAAACCTAGTTAGTGAGGTTCGGCCATGGTGTATGGCCGAACCCCACTAAGACATGTTTGATGGACTTAGACATGGCTGAAACATTGGGTTTAATTGTTGATGTGTAATAAGGTAAATGGGACCTCCAAGCGGTGCGCGATTGGCAACCGAATTCGTGGACGAAAACGCAAAGGAACATTAGTTGGTATTTGGTAGGACTCCTACCTTGTAAGCCATGGATTATGTGTTTATGCATGTTTTACTTGATTTATTTTGGTTATCAAATGATATGTTTTAAGATGGGATTTAAATGTTATGGTTTGAATTATTATTATATGGCATATTGCACTTACATCTCATGCATAGTATGGGAGGGATTAAAGGAAACCAGAGTCCATGCTCCGTCGGGGCGACCGATAAACATACATGGGGATTCTATGTATTTATGATCTCTTGATGAGGGTTTTTCCATCAAGAGGGACATTGTATAATGATGGGTGGGACACATAACATATGACACCCATGGCATGGCATTGATTGCATGATCTTACTATAACTATATCTATGTATCATGTTTATCACTAATCCATGTGTTGGCCCTACTTAGAGTACCTACTGGGTGCGTTGTCTAACGCCCTACTTCCACCTTAGATGATGACGTAGGAAATGGCGGAAATGAAGGACGCGATGGGAGCCAAGCGTAGGAGCTTGGAGGAGCGAGCTAGCTTACTTATTTAAGTTTATTTTATGGTTATGTAATTTGAGTAGCTTAGCTCGTTGGACTGTAATAACTTAGACTATTGCTATGGTTTGGACTTTTATTTTGGACATTATAATTTTGAGGTATTTTAGTAATTTAAGTGATGTAACTTCCTTGCTATCTAAAATTGGTAGGATAGATTCTATTATAACCCCGCTTTAAGTTTATGTTCCACAAGCTTACTTCTACGTGTGAATTGTCCTCGTGGACTTAGTTCCACGTGCATGTAGGGTTGGCCAGTTAAGGGCTGGGCTTTGAAAGCTCGGGCTTAACTCGCGTCGTGATGCCCCGCGCTCTTTGTCACTCTTATTTCAAAAAAAAAAAAAAATAGCCTCTGATTTCTAAGCTAAAGCGTAGTGAAAAGGGGCGGGCGTCACATGCCAAGCTCGGCTGAAAGATGGGTCCCACCAGTCCTTGCTAAAATAATCTCTCCAAAACCTCGATAAATTGGAGACTTCTCTAAAAGAAAAATTCGAACCTGGACAGTGATTTTTGGAGAGTTTGGAGCATTGAAGAATTTTGGAGTTTTTTGGTTAGTGTTTTTATTGTATTTTATTTTATTCTTTTGTAATTAGTTTTTTTATTTTAATTCATATATTGTAATTTAGTTCCTTTAATAATAGTATAATTTCTTTTTCTTTATTTTCTTCAATTCAATGTTAGTGTGCGATTAAATTCAGTAATAAATTCAAAAAGTCCATGAATCTTCTTGTTTTGTTTTTATTTAAATCCAAAGTTTTATGCATTGTAATTCTTAATTTCAATTTTTATTAATAATTGAAAGGCAGAAAAATAATTAGAATTATGGTTGTCCACTTATTTATTTTTGTATGATGAAAATTTGACTTATTAATTCTTTTTATGGATTTATGTGAGAGATTATTCTAAGTTGTTAAATGAAGGAAGAAAAATCTTTTAGACTAAATGGAACTTGATTTTATCAGTCTGGCTCTTTTTAAGAGAAGACAAAAATTTAGATTTGAAATTGCAAGTGGAAATTTTATTTAGCCTAAGGTTGAATTTGAATTTTCTTAGTTTGGTGGATTTCATAAACTTCATAATGACAATTTTAATAGATGAAAATTTTGAACGCATGATAAATAATAAATGTGGGCACCATATTTTAGGCCTTGATATTATGTTTAAAATATGGAAAATAAAGCCTCAATAATTCTTTGATCCAGTTCCACTGTAAATATGTACAGAGGTAATTTAGGTGTTTTAAATTTTATTTTTGTTTTTAAAATTCAAAAACTCATCAAATTGGAGAACTAGATTGGCAATTAAGTAATTGCATCTTAATTTTATTTTCTAAGTTAGATTAAGATTGTTTATATTTTTACGTTAAATCCACCATCTTAATTTGATTCTTTATTTTTTATCTTTAGAAGGTTTCTAAATTAAAATTAAATTTCCTAGATTAGATAAATAATTTCATATTTATGATTTATCTCCATGTTTTCAAAATTTCTTAAATTATGTAATTCAATGGTGTATTTTTCATGGATATATTTTCCTATGTTCCAATGGGTTCGACCTCGCACTCAATCATTATACTATCTAATGGTTCGTGTACTTGCGAGTTACAAATTTAAAATTTGCACAACAATGACTTTAGGTGGTACCCACACCTTAGAGAGGACCATTCATAGGCTTAGTTGAACAAATGGTAAAATCATTAAAAGCCTAGAGAGAAAGCTTGACAATGAATTGGAACCTAACTTGGAAATATGTATTTGGTTTCATTCTCAGCTCCACCAGTCGTTCTCACCGACCCCTCAGTGGAAACATGATCGACCTATCGTGGTCAAGGACTATTTGGCCAGATTGACAAAGGTTTGGATCATATGTCATTCTTGGTGTGCCTCTGATCGAGAGTCTCATATGCACCGACCCCTTGCTGAAAGGCTGAGACAACCCATCGTGGTCAACGACTCTTCGATAAAGATTTATGAGTTCTGGAACTCAGAATTCAAGTGGACTCTCGAGGAAACAAACATATCAGTAGTTCAAGACCAATCGAGAGTACCAAGGACCGACCCCTCTGTAAAAGGGGACAGATCGGTCTGGGTAAGTCTAGTTTCCGGACTTGAAATTCTGTCAGCATGGTGTTGCCCCAAACCGAGCCTCTCTTATGGACCAACCTCTCGGTACCATAAGTGTCGACCCATCGGCAACACCGACATGTCGACCGGGAAATAATTATACAGTTTGGAGCGCATTAATTCGCAACGGTCGGGTTGTTGAATGGTAACATTTCTAATCACCGATCCCTAGGTGCGCCCGACCTGTCGGTACATTACCGTTGCTGCAACTGGTTGCCGTCGTTATAAAAACCAATCTTTATGCAACCAGTTGGTATCCTTTGGAAAATCAGTTGGACCCTCATCATTATCAATGAGCTTACACAAGGTCCAAGGAAAGGATCACCCTCTCTCTCGCACTTACACTTGGGGAATCAAATACAACCAATCATATGGATTGAGTTTGAGATAGAGGGAGGAGAAAGGATAAAAAACTAGGAAGGCTGTGGTAAAACCAGGTCCTTGTCACCTTGGATTGTGATTGCTTTACGATTGCTATAAGGAGGAGCGTCGGCACACATTGGGTGGATCTTCAAGAAGCATACATCATCAGGAAAGAGCTTCAATGGAAAGTGTTTCTTGGTTTTAATTTTATTTTAAAATCTATGTCCCGAAAGTGGATTAAGGAGGATTGGCTCTGGAACCGCTATGAAACTCTAGAGCGTCGTCTCTAGCACAATGGTGGGTGGAATTCCCAGGCGATTGAGTGAGGTGGAATTCCTACTCTAATTGTGAGAGTGTAAGTCCCCACTTAGTGGACTTGGGGATAGCTCAAGGTTGAGCGAGTCCTAACAGTGGATATAGGTTGGCTAACCGAACCACTATAAATTTGGTCTTATGGAGTTTGATCTTCGTGTGTTTGTATTTAGTCTTAAGTAGTGTTGTCAACTCACATCACTTTGCATATTGATTATCTTATTTTACACATTGAGCACAAGCATCGATAATCAAGCAATATGCAAAGGGTTCTAAACTTAATGTGATTGTTTAAAGAAATTATAAACAATTTATCACAATAAACAAATCTCTTAATTAATATCTTCTACACTTATATTCGAAACAATTAAGAAATTTGTAAACACTATGGAAACTGGGATTGACCTATTCACCCCCCCTCTCCTCCTCTTGGGTCGATCATGTTCTAGCATCGTGAAAGGGAACTTTCAGTTGGTATCAGAGCCTGGTGCTCTTCATAAAGGATCTAACCATCCGAGTTGATCCGTGCTAGAACAAAGGCTGCGAGATAAAGCCATGATGTTTCTAGACCTCCATTTGTGACGAAAAATGGATTAAAAAACTTTAAATGTTTTCATCACTAATTATGTTTGGAAATAGGTGAATAGAAAGTGCTCCAAGCCTATGGAAGAGGTATTGGACAAACCTTCAACTTCCATGACCACTGAGCCCAAAGACCAAATTGCTTGGACTAGTGATGAATTGGCTATGCACTTTAATCGAACACTTGTAGCATTCATCATTGTTGTCTCATAATATGCTTTTAAAAAATATTCATAAAGATATGAAACAACAAGAGAAGCTAAAAGAATCCACGAAAAATTGCCTCTTCTAGCACAGTGGATGACATCACCTATCATGACCAATTTATGTATAGGTGATTGCCTAAGTTCATCCATTGAAAAATTCCAAGCTAAATCCTCTAGAGAAGAAGAGGATGAAATAAAGGAACTTGATAAAGGTAATCACCTCCAAGTATCCTTTGTGACCGTCTACCAAATTGTTTACCTCTTATGTTAGGTTAACATCATGATACGAAATCTAGAACTTTGATTCACAAAGTCAAATGGGAAGGCACCCAAAATTAAAACCAGATTTGGTAAAAGGCCATCACTGGATTGTGGACTTAGATTCTAAGTCTCACAATGTTATGTTCAAATGTGTAAAAGGATACCACTGTTGGTGTCACATTTGAAACATGTTGTGGAATCACATACGTATCTTACCTTTAATCCATATTCTTGTTTGATTGATCTAGTGTAAGATATTCGTATGTACATGTAGGTTTGCACTCTAGTATTGGATTATACTTGTCTCATTACATTTCATATGCCATGTGATTTGTGCATCTTTTGGGAATGAATGTAGGTTGTGCATTTGTAACGCCCCGCCCTTTTTCACTCACTTTCCGAAAATCAGAGTCTATTTTTTTTTTTTTATATAAGTAGAAGAGTGAGAGAGAGCGGGTCGTCACGACGCGAGTTAAGTCCGAACTTCTAAAGTCCGGCCCTTAATTGGCCAACCATACGTGTGCATGGACTAAGTCCATGAATACGGTTCACACACATTAAGTCATACATGCGGAATAAAACATAAACTGCCGATTATAATAGAACCTAACTCTATTCCATTTTAGATAGCAAAGTAGTTCAAGTCTTTAACCATAATTATCTTAACTAGAATATCCAACATAAACCATTCAAACCATAGAAAAATATCTAAGTTATTAAATGCCCGAATTCTAGCTACTCAAATTACAAGTCCATAAGTAACTTAATCAAAATATAAATTAAACACATTCAAGCTTCTATGCTTGGCTCCGATCACGCTCATCGTTCCCTTCGTTTCCTGTGCCATCCACTAGGGTAGAAGTAGGGCGTTAGACAACGTGCCCAGTAGGTACTCCAAATACGGTTAACACATGGTTAGTACAAATCATATATAATAACATAATGTCAAAGCCATATAAAGACAATGCCATGTCATGGTGTCAAATGCAATGAGTCCCACCCATCACAAACACATGTAACCTCTTGATGGAATTCTTCTCATCAAGGTATCCCTACAGTTGCCTTATGGACGCCCCGACGGAGTGTGTTCTCCGGATTCTTCTTGATGGATATGCACATAAAGGTCTTCCTACGAATGCCTTACGGACGCCCCGACGGAGCGTAGCCTCCTGTCACAAACTTCCCTCCCATGCCATGCATGAGATGTATATGTCCATATGCTATGTAATAGAATACTCATAGCATTCAAACCTCATATTTGAAACATAATATTTTTACAACATAAACCATCAAAATAAGTGATTAAACCATCTTACATAACCCATGGTTTCAAAGATGTAGAATCCTACCAAAGACCACTAGAGTGTCCTTGCGCTTTTGTCCGGAACCCATTCACGATTGTACACCCTTGTGAAGTCTCGTTACCTTATAACATGCCAATCAATCAATCCCATGTTCTATTTGATCTACAAATATGTCTAAGTCCATAAACACCACCTTATAGGGTTCGGCCATACACCATGGCCGAACCTCACTTACTTGATTTTAGTCCTTCTTTTTATTCATTACTCAATCATCACTTAGTTACTTACTTAACCCTTAGTCCACAAAATACATCTTAGTGGGGTTCGGCCATACAACATTGCCGAACCTCACCCACTTGAATTTGTGCCCTTCCTTTAATCCTTTGATCTTTTAAATTAAGTCTATGGTCATATCACCTTTAATTCATTAATCTAATCATACATAAGACCCTAAGTCCACCAAACATTCCCCATGGGGTTCGGCCATACACCATGGCCGAACCCATGGTCCATTATTTTTACTTATTTACAACATTGCCATTATTCTATCCATGGCCAACATTTCATTCATTTAAGCATACCTAAGTCCATATTTTGATCCACAAAAAGGTTCATGGGGTTTGGTCATACACCATAGCCGAACCCCATGATGTCTAAATCCAATTTCTCCCTTGAATCACTTACCCTCCTTAGGTCCATAAACCAAGGTCCTTCCATGGGGTTTAACCATACATTTAGGTTCATCCTTTCTTATCCCAAAGTCCATCAACATAACTTCCATTTTAAACCTTTTAAAACATCACTAACCTTCCATGGTTTTCATCCTTCCAAAAACCCATAACCATTACCAACACACTTCCATGGGGTTTGGCCATGTCTATGGTTCTTTAATTTCTTTAAAAATCATACAACCAAGATAACATCATTTGATGATTCCCATTCATACATCCATCTAAACCCTTTAAAACCTTTTAAAATCATAAGCATACTTCTATGATTTCCATCTTTCAAATCCATTAAAAATATAAACAATGTCCTTCTATGGGGTTCGGCCAGTCCACATGGCCGAACCCTATGGTTTATCCTTTCCATTTGAACACAACATTCATCCATTAATTTTTCTTTTAAATCCAATCACCATGATTATAACCTTTGATGGGGTCCGGCCACACATCATGGCCGAACCTCATCTACCCCTTTTTGTTCATATGAATGGTCCTTAGCCATAACATGACTAGGGTTCGGCCATGCAATGGCCGAACCATATTCCTTGACCATATTTCCTTACTTATTAAAAATATATCAAAATACCTACCGGTTCCGTGACTCCTACGACTTTCCTTCGCTCCGACTTGTTCTTCCGATCTTTTCCTTCCTTAGCCTCTTCCTCCTTCCTTCTTATTCCTTTGGCCGAGAGTGAATGCTTGAGAGAGAGAGAGAGAGAGAGAGAGAGAGAGAGAAAGTTCGGCCTTGAGTGATAGGGAGAGAACCTTGAGATGAAGCTCTAAGTCTTTTGTCTTGAAGAGTGGTCCGCCAAGGGAGCGTTTGAGGGAGAGAAACAGCCAAGAGGGAGAGGGAGAGTGTGAGATGAAAACCAAACTTGTTTTGTTCCAATGAGGGTGGTCGGCCAAGGGTGATGCCTTTGGTAAAGTCCTTTGTGTAACTCCCATTCTCATTTACCTCCCTCCTTAGTGCTCCACTTGGGGGTTTCATCCATGAGATGAAACTCCCAGGGCTCCAACGGTGTAGCCTTGGCTTGGCTTGTGTAACAACACAAAACCGCCACCTCTCCATTAATGGCCCATTTGGGGGTTTCATCCACGGGGTGAAACTCCCATGTGCCCAACGGTGTGCCTTGGCTTGGATTGTGTAACAACACCAAACAATCACTTTCCCATTCATTATCCATTTTGGGGGTTTCATTCATGAGATGAAACTCCCACACTTCCAACGTGTAACCCTTGGTTTGAAACACCAACCCTTCATCTTCACACTTTACTCACTCTTTAATTTAACTCATTTGAAATCAACTCAATCCCTTGATTCCATTTCCAATTTAATTCAACCCCACTTAATTTAAACTTGAACTCACTTGGTGGTCAACCAAGTCAACCACGACCCATTGGGTCCCAATTGGCATTTTGGCCCAATTAACAATCTTGACCCAATTAAATACATCTCACCCATTTAATTCAATTGAAACATAACCACCATCCGTTGGGTCTTAATTGGGCAATTGACCTAACACCTTACCCATCTAGGTCCATAGTAATTAATTTACAAATTAAATGGGCAAATTTCCTATATATTGATAACTTGAAAATCCGGGGTGTTACAGCATTGTATAGAGCGTGTATGGTACACATATCCCTTGTGGAATGAAACATGCTCTATGTCTTTAAATGGAGTTTTGGTTTCATATAAATTTCCAAAAGTGTCGATCAAAATGATCAAATGTGCTTATCTGTAATCCATTTATGTACCAGCTCTTTTCAAGAATGAACCTCATTGGAGTATGCTTGAAAGAATGGTAAAAGTATTATCATGTTTTGGGTAATAACATGATAAAAGGCATGAGAGCTGTGTGGGTAACTTCATACTTCATTTCCATATGCATGGTAACCGTATTCAAAACGAGAAATGAATGTATGATTAGTGTGCTTTGTGTCTCATTCCAATAATCATTAATTTATACATTATGTGGAATGAGTCGTGTTCATAAACAATTTATCTTTGTTAAAGCCTGGAGATTTCGCATCATATGGCATCACACACCTGGGAAATATGTTTGAATTGGTAAATTAAATGTGCACAAGGTACTTGGTTGGTTTGGATCCAAGAAAGATCTATAATCTATGTTTTGTGCCTACTTTCAGAAGACTGAGTTGAATCTTCAAATGGCACAAAAGCGGTCTGAATGTATGTATCATCACTGGCATTAAAAGGTATATAAGCAAAACTCGGTGAACTACGAGCATCTCAAGCACACACACACACACAAAGACCCAATCATCATTCAATTGAAACTCAGGTCAAAAGATAGACTAGTCGGTGGATCAGACAGGTCGGTACTGTTGGAAATCAGAACACTGTCTGAAAGCGGGAAAATCGAAAAGGGAGACAGGTCGATACTTGTCGACATATCAACACAGACCGGTCATTGGTCACGACCTGTCGGTGAGTCAGAAAGATTAAGTCAAAATGACTCTTTCTGCAAAAACGACAGATCAATTCAAAATCGTTGTTTTTTCTCCCGCTGAGCTTTGGCGATTTTCCCTTTTTGCCTCCCATCTCTAGATCAGACAATAGGACATCTCGGAGTGAAATCTCACTAGAAAACCATAGGGTTTTTGCTTCTCTCACTCCAAGAAGCAAGGGTATCACGGTGTTTGTGAGATTTAGTGGTCGGGTAAGCATTGGTCATCTTCCCAGGCAACCATGTCAAAGAGGGAGGCTGCAAAATCTCGGTCTTCAACCACCGAAAAAATCCCTGAGTCTAGCTCTCATTTTCTCGGGAGATCACCTAGGTTCCTGCAGGATGTTGCTGAACCTAGCTCTGCTGGCTCTGTTCCTATGAGTATCCCTCTCAAAAACATTCCTGCCCGTAAGAATGGATCCAGCCATCGGTATTTTCTCAGGTCTCAATCTTGACAAAACCTGAGAACCGAAGCAGAAGTGATTTCCGTGCTAGACAATTCTAATTAGGAAGGAGAATTGCATGTCGAAAATGCAGACACCCCTGAGTCTAACGACACATCAACCTGGGTGATTCACTTGAAGGTCAAGGGATTGGTGAACCTGAACGTCCTATGTCACAACCCTGATTCGATTTATCTGCAAAATTGTAGTCGAGTCTCTCAAATTGAGACGCATCTGGATGAGCTAGATGACTGTAACGCCCCGCCCTTTTCGAGAATTTCAGAGTCTAATTTTTTTTTTTTAAAGTTATAATAAAACATCGAAAGAGAGCGGGCGGCGTCACGACGCGAGTTAAGTTCAGACTACCCAAGTCTGAACCTTAACTGGCCACCCATGTGTACATGGAATAGACCATGATAGTGAATCACACATGGAACTAACATCAACATGCGGAATAATCTAGATTAATTGCGGAATAGAAAGACGAGATAGCAAGTAACAGTCTTAAACATTAATTAACATAGATCTACCATCCAAAGGTTATTATCCTAATCAAACCATAGCAAGTAACGAATTATTACATGTCCAACAAAATATTCAAGTGACAGTAATATAACGTAATCCAAATCCATCATTAAAGCACTTAAGCTCAGCTCCCCTCCCGGTCAATGACCTTTTCTTTTCCTTTACTTGTACCTGCAATCTCCTCTGAGGATAGAATTAGGGCGTTAGATCAACGCGCCCAGTAGGTTCCCGAATCAGGGCTACCACATGTTAGCATATAAAACATGCATATACATATCATAATACATGATCATCAAAACAGGTAAAACAATGCTATGAAATATGCACATGCAATGAGCATCCCCCATCATGTACTTTCATAGCCATCACTTGACGTGCCTTGCACCGACAAGGTAAATTACAACACACCTTCATCTCTTCTATAAGCGATGTACATGTAATGAACAACCCCCATCATGTACCATCGTAGCCATCACTTGACGTGCCTTGCACCGACAAGGTAAATTACAACAACATTCATCTCTTCTATACAATATGTACATGCAATGGGCAACCCCCATCATGTACAATCGTAGCCATCAATGTAGAACTTCATTCATTATCCCATGACTATGCATGAGATGCCAATGCCTGTATGCCATTTCTTAATGCATAATATATCATTTGAAACACATATATTAAAACAAGAATCTCATAAGAAAACTGGGTAAAAACCGTGGTTACAAGTAGGTAGGAAACCTACTTAAAATTGGCTTAAGTGTCCGTTCCTTTTTGAGCTTCACCTGGTCACGACTCGCTCGTCGTTCAACTTCCGGTACCTTATCCATATATCAATCAATAAGTCATAACATCATTCACTTATTTAATCACATTATAGACCCATCCACATCATGTGGGGTTCGTGTCCGTACATCCAACCCTATGATCATTTCCATCATTGATCATTCGACTGGTATTTACAATTTTTTACATTGACCTTAAACCATATTGAAACCAACATTCATAACCATTCCACCATAGTGGGGTTCTATTACCCATTACCATATGGTTCTCCATTAGGATCTTTTTAAACCTTTTAATTCAACATGGAACCATTAACAATTACGACTCATAAGCTTAGTCTATTTAACCCATGCCATGGTCCATAATTATCATGAATGATCCCCTAATTAAAAACAATCATAAGCTCCCATTTAAAACAGCCCATTAATTATCAAAACAGCCCCATGGGGTTCACTTGATCCAATCATCACCATGATCACTCATGGTTTAATCATGCTAACTCAACCATGAATTAAACATGGTTCAGCTGCATATTAACCCACCAAAACAGTAACATATTAATCCATTTATTACCATAAGAACACCATATTTTCATATGGTTTTTAACTCACCAAAAACATGAAAGACTTACATGGGGTTCGGCCATCCAAGGTGGCCGAACCCTAGGTCCATGTTTTGGTCTTTCATACATATTTTTGGTGTCACTTATTCATATAAAAATCAGCACATCATTGCTGCACTTTAACCTCTCAAAACCATCTAATAAATTCATTATTTTGTCCAAATAACCATAACACCTCATGGGATTTGGCCATCCAAGATGGCCAATCCCCATGGTCCATTTTTCCAGTTTTAATCCACTGTTTTAGATCAGTAACTTAACCATAACATTACCATGGTTCAGCCATATATTGGCCAACCAAAATCAGTAAATAATCTTCATGTAAATCACATAAAAACCCCATGGTAATGTATGGTTTTTATCTCTCAAAATCATCACCATTAACCATAAAATGATCACACCATTTCATGGGGTTCGGCCATGCTCATTGGCTGAACCCTATGGCCTTTGGTTTGAACCACTTAAACATGTCATCTTATGTCTAATCTAATCATCCAAAACAGTAAGACATTTGCATGGTTTTATCTTACAAAAATCAGCAAGATTTCAACATCAATTCATGGTGTTCGGCCATCCAAGATGGCCGAACCCAATGAGCCCTTTCATCATTTGATACCCAAGGTCTTAGACCCATGATACATTCAGCCATTCATGACATCCGAATCCATGTTTTAAACCTTTCTAAAACATGCATTTGAATCTTAAATCAAACCCAAAAACAGTTCATAAAACCCATGGTTTTCATGTTTCAAAACATGAAAACCAAGCCATCTCTCACATGGGGTTCAGCCCTTCATGGTGGCCGAACCCAATGGTTATTTTTACCATTTTAAATCCTCCACTAAACAAGGTTAAAACTCTGGTGTAATCGGCCATCACCATGGCCCAACACACACCCATTTTTTTTAACCAAAAAATCCATGAAACACTTACCAATTTCCAAGCTCTTGTCTTGCCTTTTGATCCTTGTTTCTTTTCTTTCTTATTTTTTCTTTTCTTTTGCTGTTTTGTGCTTGAATATTTGATGCCAAAACCTCTACTATTCCAGCCAAGAAGAACAACGAATTGGAGAGAGGAGAGAGGGAGAGAGAAATGAGGAAAATCTTAGGCTTTGCAATGATAAATTGGCCAAGTGATGGTGTTCATTGATTTTGTATTTCAGCCATCAACACCCCCATTACTCCTCATCAAGCCTTGCACAAACCAAGGAGTAACTTGCAGCCAAGCAAAGCACCCCTTGGCATTCTACCCATGCAGCCATTCATATTCCCAAACAACTCACCTCAAATCCATGCATTTGCATTTAATTTCTACCATGGAACTCACCAAAACAAGTCCCCAACGTGTGGGACTTGTTTTGGTTGGGTTGAGGCCAGCCAACCTCTTCAACTTACCCTTAAACTCACTGATTTACAGTCCCTTGAATTTCCTTTTCAACTCACCCAACTCAAGGTATGTTTATTCCAACCCAACTCATCACATTTAATGCATTTCATTTAATGCACATGAGTTAACTCACCTTTTGATTTAATTCCAACTCACCTCAATCCTACTCAACTGATTTGAATCGTGTTTGAGCTCCCTTGAGGGTTCACACGGTCAACAATAGTCAACTCGACCCGTTGGGTCCACTTTTAGCTCCTTGACCCGTTTTGACAACATGACCCATTTATGGTATTTTGGTCATTTCTAATTGGTTTTTACATATGGATCAAGCCTACCCATTTTTCCTCCACTTGATTTCCAATCAAATAGGCTTAACCCTTTTTAATTTCAAATCACAAAACGGTCAAATAACCCAGCAAGACCCGATGGGCCCCATTTGGGCCCTTTGACCCATTTAGCCATTTTTGACCCAAATGATGAAAATTACCCAACCAATAAAACTTAACATTCATAATGTGCTCATATGATTTTATTTTGAGCAATGGGCCCCACTATTTCCTTATTTACAATCACATTTATTGAATTCACCAATCTAGGGGCATTTTCGTAAATATTCATCTTATTGAGAAATCGGGGTGTTACAATGACTTTGTACAAACATTCGTTCAGGGTGTCCACGAATCAATCTTCAACCTTTCTCGACGAAAATCTCCTTCCCTTCCAGCATCATCTTCTCAGGATGACTCTGCATAGGATAGTTTTTCATGTTTTAAAGTTTTATACTTTTGAAAAACTATATTGTTGATGTTTTATCTAAGCATCCATGATGCCCCCTCCTAAACCATATGTTTATCAATGAAATGATATGGTTTGATTTAGTGTGTGTGCTAATTTGATGGAATGTCTTCTATTTCATGTCTATTGTTAACATGGATTTTGTTAAATAAACTAACATGCAGGATCTGATGAGTTGGGTTCATATTGGCATGTAAGGGAGATAGGGATCGGGCTGTGAAATTGCACACACCTTGGAGTTTAGGGGAGCACAAAATATGTGTTGTTTGGCTACTGTCACTGGTCATGACAGTGTAGGGTGGAAGGCTGATGCACGCTTGAAAGAAAGCTTGGAGAAAAATGAACTCAGAGGCAGCTAAGTTTAAGGGGGAGATGAGTCAAAGAAGCTATAGAAAATAACTTGCAGAATGGGGGACAAGACTCTAAGGAAGCTAGGCAAATCTGTTTGACTCATGGAAGAAATCAGCTAAGCTGAAACTTAGCTTGTGCAGGGGCAACTAAACTTTGATACACCGAAAATTATGCATTGAGCTATGGGGGAGAACCATGAGTTAGAGCAGAACTTATTTAAGCACTAAAGGCAAGAAGCATGGAAGAGTGCTTAAAATCCAATCGATGACTGCCTACTAATCTTTGTCAATTATATGACAAAATGGGGGAGAAATTAGTATAAGCTATAAGACATCAAAACCAATTATGAGAAGTAATCGGTGAAGCATGAAGTGCTTGGGCCTCTAGGAAGAGAGAGCCGTAAAGGAGAGGAATATGAAGAAGCCAATGGACATAGGGGAATGTCTATCATGGAGTTTAGAAAATCAAACTCAAAGAAGATTGGGGGAGAAAATCTTCTCAACACTGATAGCTTGGATAAGTTATGGGCAGTGTTGGTTGCTAGGAAATCATTAGTGTATGAGGGAGAATGAATACTAATCTAGTTTAGTCCATGAATGCATATTTATGTTTTGGGACTAATCCCCTCTAATGATTTTCTTATGTTGCTTGCTTATGTACTTGAACATGAAAAATAAAATGAACCAAGCTGAACAAGAATATGAAGATCATAGTCTTGTTGTCCATTTTAATATGTACATGTAAACAATTTAATATTTTTGTATTCAAATGTGATGCAATAAGGGTTGGATTGTAATTGAATTAACTTCTAGGTTTTGTCATGAAATTGACAACGAGGGAGATTGTTAGTGCCCCAGCTCCATAAGTTTGTCAATTCCATGACTCGGGAAGAAGTACTTGCTAGAAGCTTGAGACTCAAGATGATCAAGATTGAAGATCATACTCCACCGGATTAAAGCTTATCGTTATAGCAATCACAAATCAGGTATTTGGCCATAGATGACTTTAGGTGGTACCCACACCTAAGAGAGGACCATTCCTAGGCTTAGTTGAATAAATGGTAAAATCATTAAAATCCTAGATAGAAAGCTTGGCACTGAATTGGAATCCGACTTGGAAATATGTATTTGGTTTCACTGTCAGCTCGACCAATCGTTCTCACCGTTCCCTCGGTGGAAACAGGATCGACCGATCGTGGTCACGGACTGGTCGGCTAAATTGACAATGGTTCTGGATCATAGAACTGTCATTCTAGGTGTGCCTTTGATCGAGAGTCTCATATGCACCGACCCCTCGGTGAAATACTGAAATGACCCATCGTGGTCAATGACTCTTCGATAAAGATTTATGAGTTCTGGAACTTAGAACTCAAGTGGGCTCTCGAGGAAACAAACATATCGGTAGTTCAAGACCGATCGAGAGTACCAGGACTGACCCCTCGGTAAATGGCGACAGGTCGGTCTGGGTAAGAATGGTTCTGGACTTGAAACTCTGCCAGCATGGTGTTGCCCCAGGCTGAACCTCTCTTATGGACCGACCTCTCGATGCCATAAGTGTCGACCCATCGGCGACACCGAAATATCGATCGGGAAATAATTATACCGTTGGGACCGCATTAATGCTCAACGGTCAGGGTTGTTGAATGGTAACATTTCTAATCACTGACCCCTCGGTGCGCCCGACTTGTCGATACATTACCATTGCTGTAATTGGTTGTCGTATCTATAAAACCCAATCATTATGCAACCAGTTGGCATCCTTTGACAAATCAGTTATACCCTCATCATTATCAGTGAGCTTACACAAGGGCCAACTGAAAGGATCACTCTCTCTCTTGTACTTACACTTGGGGAATCAAATACAACCAATCATATGGATTGAGTTTATGAGAGAGAGAGAAGAAAGGATAATAAACTAGGAAAGCTCTGATAAAGCCAGTTTCCTTGTGACCCTGGCTTGTGATTCCTTTACGACGGCTACAAGGCGGAGCAGTCAGTACACATTGGGTGGATCTTCAAGAAACACACATCATCGAGAAAGAGCTTCAAAGGCAAGTGCTTCTTGGTTTTAATTTTATTTTAAAACCTTTGTCCCGGAAGTGGATTAAGGAGGATTGGCTCCCGAACCACTATAAAAAAATATAGAGCATAGTCTCTAGCACAGTGGTGGGTGAAATTCCCAGCAGATTGAGTGAGCTGCACTTATATTCGAAACGATTAAGAAATTTGTAAATACCATGGAAACTGGGATTGACCTATTCCCCCCCTCCCCTTTCTCTCTTTCTCGAGTCAGCCGTGTTCTAGCACTGTGAAAGGGAACTTTCAGAATACCCATGGATCTTTGGGATTATTAGCTATGATAGTATCGCCCTCAATTTTTTCGTTCAATTTATTTTCTTCATTTTCCCAAGTTAGACTCTCCTCACTTCGGTTGAAACTCTCGGATGTTGATGAAACTGTCATAACTTCACAAGCCGTAATGTGTTCCGAAATAGATTGATAACTAACTTGGTTCCACCAGTTGGTGACCGAACTCTAACTAATTGCTTTGTCGAATCACGCCTCCAAGTACTCATGTTCACTCAAACAATACCACACAAGACAATACAATTTCAAACAAAATAAATGACCTAAAAATAAAAATAAAAACCTAAACTAACGTAGGGTTCTAGACTGCTCCTAATCTTTTCTTCAAAAAATTTAAATCTCCAATTAAGAGTTTAACCACAATCATGTCCAGCTAAGTTCTTAGGTAAGAGGAGGAGCACTTGGTAATCTGCTTATATTCCACTTATCCTTAGGCTGTTTACACTTGGTGACAAAACTAATCCTAGACACCATGATTGAAGAAAAACTAATATTGGTTATTTAATATAAATTGAATGAAAGATTGTCCTAGTGAGCATGAAAGACCCTAAAGGCTAACCTATACCAAAATTGATTTTACTTAAAGTGTATGAACCATTTTATTATTAATCTTTTTTTTTTTTATGCAATCATAATCTAACAATGCAAGCATCAAACAAATATGCAAAACAATAAGCAAAAAAACTACACTAAATGCATGAAACTAGCAACCTAAATGCATGATCAAAGTAAATATGCAATTTTTTTTATGCAAGTAATATATGCAGACAACCTAAGATAAAAGTCTATATGAATGCATGAGAAAGATAAAATTTAAAAAAAATAGTTAGGCACTTACCTTAGCCAAAGCCCGTAAATTCCAGTAACTTTGATTCGCGAGTTTCAAAATTCCTAAAAAATAAGATACATGAACCTAGGTGAAGATTCTAACTCAAGAATGCATGAACTAATTAATTGCAAGATCCCAAACTACAACTAGAAAGAGATTAAAATAATTAAACTTAATTAAGTTTCCTAAACTAATGTGAGACTAAAAATAAATTCTAAATTAATACCATCACTTAATGCAAATTTAAAAGATGGTCTAAAATTAAAAAGTTTCCAAAAATAGAAATTTCCAAAATTAAACGTCCCCAAAATCGAGGAAATTTTCTAAAAATAGAATGTTTCCAAAATTAGGTAAGTTTTAAAATTTTTCGTAAAAAAATTTTTAAAACCTTCCAAAATTAGATTTGTTTTCCAAATTAAAAGATAATTAAAATAGATTAGATTTATGAAATTAGAAAGAGACTAAAGGAAGAACCTTAGTTTAATCTATCAGTTTTCCAAAAATAGAAACTTTCTGAAAATAGAAATTTTCAACAAAAATAGAACCTTCAAAATTTAATAAGTATCTAAGTTTTGCAAAAAAATTACAATTTGAAAAATTTCAAGATCTCTTTTATTTTAAAGAATATTTTAATTTTAGGTAACCTTCCAAAATTAGAGTTTCTAAAAATAGAATTTTCTAATTATAGAGAGGTCCTTAAATTAGAACAACCCAAAAATAAAAGTGTTTTCTAAAAATCATAAAATTCAAGACATAAGATTTCAAAACACATACTTTGATTTGTTCCTCGGCAAAGCGGAGGAACGTACTTTTTTTCCTTGGCAACGGCGTCAAGAGCTTCTTGATGATTTGAATAGTTTTACATTTATAATCTCGCAAGCGCACAAACCATTTATAGTACAACTGTCATGAGTGTGAAGTCGATCCCATAGAGAACAAGTAAAATATAGGCATCAAAATAATATGTTTGGAATCTAGTGCTTGAATGATTATGTTTCGTAGAAAACATAGAGATTTAAAAATAAATCAAATCATAGAAATCAATCCTAACTTTATAAATTTACTTCTAAGTTAATAATCTCTCATTTAAAATTCAAAATCAAAAGTTAGAACATTAATTTAAACATGATTAAGCTAATGGAATAAGATAGAATTTATGGATAATCTCACACCTAAGTTCAAGAAAGCAAAATTAAAGTTTATTTACCTTATGTTAGTGTCCCGGCTTGGCCGAGTCCCTGTTTGTCAATTCCATAACTTGGGGAGGCACTTGCTAAGAAGCTTGAAGAGTCAAGATGATCAAGAGTGTAGATCATGCTCCACCAAGTTCAAAGCTCATTGATATGGCAATCACAAAAAACAGGTAATTGGCCATAGATGACCTAAGGTGGTACACACATCTGAGAGATGACTAGTACCTAGGCTTAGTTGCTGGACATAATAAAAGCCTAGAGAGGATGCTGGACAGTGAACTTGGAAATATGAATTATGTTCAATGTCAGCTCGACCAGTCATTTTCACCGACCCCTCGATGGAGATAGGATCAACCCATCGCGGTTAAGGACTGGTCAGCCAGATTGACAGAAGTTTTGGATCAAAGAACTATCATTCTGGGTATGCCTCTGACCGAGAGTATCATATGCACTGACCCCTTGATGATGAACTTAAACGATCTCTTGTGGTCGATGACTCGTCAGTAAAAAGCTTGAGCTCTAGACTGTGAACTCAAATGGGCTCTCGAATAAACAAACATATCAATACATCAAGACCGATCGAGAGTAACAGGACCGACCCATAGGTAAAGGGCGACAGGTCGTTCTGGGTAACAGGTTTCTAAACTAGAAACTACTGTCAGCATGTGTTTGCCCCAGACCGAGCCTCTCATATGTACCGACATATCGGTGCCATAACTGTCGACCCATCGACGACACCGACATGTAGACTGGAAAGTAATTATATCGTTCGGAGTGCATTTAATGCGCAACGGTCGAGTGGTTGAACGGTAATAAATATGAACACCGACCCATCAGTGCCACCGGCCTATTTGTCTTGGACAGTCAGAAAGACCGTTAAGACTCCTCTATAAATATGAGTGTTGAGTGATCGTTTTACTATCCTCCTTGAGCTGAAAAGAGTTAATACACTCCAAGGAACGATCAACACTCTTGTGAGAAAGAGATGAGGAAAAAAAAAGCCTTTATCAACCAATCTATTGATTGAGTTTGTGAGTGAGGAAAAGAGGAAGAAAAGAATTAATCTAGGAAAGCTTTTGTTCAGCCACATTTTGAACTCATCCTGAGTTTGTGATTGCTATACGACGGCTGCAAGGAGGAGAGTCGGCATTGGGTGGAATCTTCAAAAAAGCACACATCAGCGAGAAAGAGCTTCAAGGCAAGTGCTTCTTGGTTTTATTTTATTTTAAAACCTTTGACCCGGAAGTGGCTAAGGAGGATTTTCTCTAGAACCACTATAAAAAACTCTAGAGCGTCGTCTCTGGCACAGTGGTGGGTGGAATTCCCAGCCGATTGAGTGAGGTGGAATTCCTACTCTAGTTGTGAAGGTGTAAGTTCGCACATAGTGAATTTGGGGATAGATCAAGGTTGAGTAAGTTGAACCGAACGACTTTATATCTTGTGTCCTTTTGTTTGTGGTATTAGAACTATTTTCTTGTGTTCATTGTTTAATCACATTTTCTAACACACACTCACTAGATTGGTATATCCGCTGCACTTAATTAATCAATCAAGATAATTTTAAAAAGGACCAACGATATTAGATTGACCTATTCAACCCCCCCCCCCCCCCCCCCCCCCCCCCCCCCTCATCTCTCATCTCCTCTCTAGGGTCAATCATATTGTTCTAGCACATAGAAAAGGGATCTTTCAATTCGTATCAGAGCCTAGTGCTCATTACAAGGATTTAATCATCCGAGTTGATCCAAGCTAGAACACCATAATGGGTACTCATTTTTTCATTTATTATTTGTTTATTCTTATTTGAAAACAAAAATAGAGAAAAAACACAGAACTCATGGTGAAGATAATTATGTTTATCCAAGATAAATCGATTAAAGATTCTTGTACATTTTTGGATAATTCAACAGAAGGTTCCACATTTAGTAACAAATTGAAGAATCAGGAGAAAGATGAAAAATTGAAGTAGTTTCATAGCCTCTGTTGGTAATGATCAAGACGGATACTCAAGTGGAGATGAGGATAGTACAGAAAATCTTGATAAGGAAGATGACCTTCAAGAATCTTGCAACGCTCTATATCTGGAAAGTGAGAAGTTGGTTAAGAAGGTAGACACGTTCAAATCTGAAGAATTAAATCTTACAAACGAACTAGAAGTGTTGAGGAAAGATTACGACTCTCGTGCTTTAGAACTAAAATCTTCAAATAAAGAAGTCTTAAAAATCAAAGAAATTGAAGTATTTCTCCAAGAATCATTAAAAAGACAAAGGGATGACATCAAGTTGCTGAGTAACACCAAAGAAAATCTTGAAAAACATGTGGTTGAACTAATTATAGAAGTACAAGATTTAAGAAACCATAAAGAGAAGTTTCATTATAAATTTACCCAAGGAGAAGAAAAATTGGAAAGATTTTTAAAATGGGTAAAAGGTTTGGTGACAGGTCAAGTCTTGGTTCATCATTGGAAACCAATGGACCTATCAACCAAAAGGTGTTTGTTAAGGGGTATGTGTCTAAAACCCACAGGGGTAGTTGTTTTTATTGCCACACGTTTGGACATTACATAATGGAATGCAATCTTAGAAAGAAACACATGGATAATAAAGTCCAAAAATAAACTCTAGATCTCAATGATAAAAGATACCCACCAAGACCAAATTGTAGGATCCTTCAAAAGAAGATAAACACAAGGCAGGACTACTTATTGAGACATCTTAGCCAAGTTTTTAAGAAAGTGAGATATCCAATGTTTTGACCACCAAGATTTGCCCGCATGAATGTGTATGAGAGACCAAATTCAACTATTTTGGCTCCTAGGAGATAGACCATGAATCATGTTTTGTTTTGGTTTAAGATTCACTTACATATCTTAGACCACTACAAATGGACTTACAAGAGACCATGTGAGTTCACATAGCACATAATGCTTGTGACATGAGGAGAGAAAGTTTGGCTAACTACAAATCTAGAATGTACTCATCTTGGCTATAGTACATCTTCTACTTGGAAAGCCATACATTTCATTCACAATTTTTTTTATTTATTATGGAATGATAACTTTTGACTATGTGCATAATTGATGAGTTATATGTAGCACATTTATGCATTAGACTATATCTATATATATACCGTGTTTTTCAAATTGCGCAAATCAATGATGATTGCTCTGCAATTTGTACCTCTCGGTGTAGGCGACATGACGGTGAATAGACTGGTCAGTGTGACAGACATGTCGAGTTTGTACTAAATCAAGCACTAATGAAAAAGGTGGAAATATTGAAAGGTTTGACCTGTCGTTGGAACCTACATGTCAGTAGGACGAAAAGCTTAAGTTAAAATATATTTTCTGTGAAAGCAAAAATCCCTTCGAATTCATCTCTCTCTCTCTCTCTCCCGCTAAAGTACTGGTGATTTCTTCTCTTCCTTTCGTGCCTTAGACCAGTCGGTAAACCTCTCGGAATAATTTCACGATGAAAAAGCATAGGGTTTTTGCTCCTCTTCCCTCAAGAAACCAAGGTATCATAAGTCTTCTGATTTCTCGTGTTCAGGTAATCTCAGAAACTCCTCTCTCCTCATTACTTTTGTTTTGACTTTACCCAAGCAAACCATTGAAAAAAAAAGATTTCGAAAGAGTTTCCAAACTCTTGATATGGAGGAACAAGCTGAGGCAAGCTCTCCACCTCCCAAGAGACCAAAACTGGCTAGGGAGAAAACGTCTACTGCCACGAGACCTAGCCGTATCCTAATAAGATTTAGGGATTCAGATTTTGAGAATACTCCTCTAACGAAACTACCTTTTGTCAGATCCAAGTCTGTAGGGCAAACCCATCCTCAAATCCCATTTGAAAGGGTAGAAGAACCAGCCGCAGAAGAACAAATGACCAGGAAGATGTCAAAGAAGAAGGAGACATGGATGAGGAAGAAGAAACCACCGAAATTAGAAATGAAGAAGGAGTGAGGGCTTCTGGGATAAGTGATGAGGAATGAGAATCCTTAGAGGAAGAGGGAGTTGGCCCATCTCTTCAAACCCTAGTTTGACATAGATGTTTCAAAGACTTCAATATAGAACGAACTAGTTGTGCAGCAGATTTGCATAAATGTGGGGCTATGCAATTACTACATGACATGGGCTGGTCGAATCTAGTACATTGGGGTGGAAAAATGTATTTTTCCGTAGCTATGAGTATGTACTACTCCGTTAGAGATGATTCCAAAGCAAATTGTTTTAAAATTCTATTGAAAAAAGGGAGAGTCAGTACGAGTTACCCCTCAAATGGTTTCTGAAATTATTGGGATCCCTCTTGTGCCAAACACTTCTCTACCCATCATTCCTCCTAAATAGAAGTGCTAGAACAAAAGAAATTTGCCAAAAGACTGTGTGGAAAAGAAGTAAAATGGGAGAATAATATATGGATCAGAAGTGCTTGAGTTGTTAGCATAGAACAAAGTTCTGCATCTTCTCTTCTGTTCTAACCTATATCCTAGGCATGGGAACAAAGCTGACTTGAATCCCCCCATGATTATTCTACTAGATAGGGTTACTCACAAAAAGAAATTTTGTCTATCTACTTGGATGTGCCATTCCATCGCTAAATACTGGAAATCAACAAAGAAAGGATACCCTCCCTTTTGTTACCTGATGTCTACACTGGCTGAGCATCCTCAAAATCAAACCGAGGAAAGGGGAAGTGCCAAGATCCACCAGACTCATCGATGAGGCAATTCTTCGAAAAGGCCTTCCATGAAGCTTAGCTGAGTCTATCTTTGGTAAAAATGAACCATCCTATTCTAACCATCCAGCGTTTGAAGAAGAAGAAGAAGAGAAAGATCAAGAGGAAGGAGAAACAGATACATGACAATCATCCAGATTGAAATTCATAGAGGATCAACTCAGTCATCAAAGTGAACTGCCGTTGGTAGAATTTTCATACAACAGTTACCAGGCAAGCCTCCAGATGGCTCCATTTGAGGCATTATATGGTAGACCATGTAGGTCACCTCTGTGTTGGACAGAAGCCGGTGACCCTGCACTTATTGGATCCTGAGTTGGTTGCAGAGACTACAGCGCAGATACAGTTGACACGGCAACATTTATTGACTGTGCAAAGTCGTCAGATGAGTTATGCTGACAAGAGGAGGAGATTTCTTGAATTTGAAGTGGGAGACATGGTGTTCCTGAAAGTCTCGCCACGAAAGGGACACATGAGATTTGGAAAGAAAGGGAAATTGTCACCAAGATATGTGGGACCATTTTCAATCATAAGAAGGATGGGGGACGTGGCTTATCAATTGGTACTCCCATCATAGTTGGCATCTTTACACAATCTGTTCCATATATCGATGTTGAGGAAGTACAATCCTGATCCTTCTCATGTACTGAACATGCAAGACATAGAGATCCAAAGCGACGTGACATACGTCGAAAAGGTTGTCCGAGTGGTGGACACAGAACAAAGGGTATTGCGGAACCTGAGCGATCCAGTTTGTCAAAGTGGCATGGGATCGACATGGCATTGAGGAAGCCACATGGGAACTCGAGTCGGAAATGAGAAAAGCTCATCCTGAGCTATTTATGTAAATGTTTGGAACCCTACTTCACTCGATTTTCGGGACGAAAATTAAAAAAAAAGGGTTGTATTGTAACACCCTCGAATTTTCAAGTTATTAATATATATGAAAATTATCCATTTAATTTGTGAATTATTAGATATGGATCTTATATGGATAAATGGTCGGGTCATTGCCCAATCAAGACCCAACAGGTTTTGGAATTGGTTTCAATAAAATTAAATGGAGATGAATTTAATTAGTAATGCAACATAGATAAATAAAGGAACTTGGGATAATTGTTGATTGGCCGAATTTAAGATGTGCATATCCAAGAAGATTGCTTATGGCCATGTGTAGGGATTTCCAAATTCAAGGTTAGGCGCATAAGATCATTTAAAAAGGGTATGCAAAATTTCTACAATTAAATAAAGAAGTTATCTAATTAAACAAAGATTGTATGGCCGTATGTGATATTGCTAGATTGGAAGGTCGGCAACATCTAATTAAGGCAACACAAAGGGGCGCACGGCATAAGGGAATTGTATCTTGGTACCTTCTAAATAGAGGACCAATTGGAGATTAAAGGCAGCTAGTGACTCACGGCAATTGCTATTGTAATTGTGGAATTTTTATTAAAGAAAGTGGGAAGCAAGGGTCCACGGCACTTGCCATCTTCTAGAGAATTTAGCACCTTCTAAGATTGGCCAATTGGAAGTAATAAAAGAGGCAACAAGGAGGGGCGCACGGCTTGCACAATAGCCAAATTCTTTCTCCCTCTCAAGTTCTCATTCTCGGCAATACATCAAGAGAAGGAAGAAAAGGCAGCCAACAAGAGGTGTTCTCGGCTTGGGAAAAATCAAGAAGAAAGGAGAAGGATTGGAAGAACAAGAATCAATCGGAACCGGTTAGTATTTTATAAATTTTGTTTAAGGAAAAGAACCATAGGGTTCGGCCATGGTGTATGGCCGAACCCCATGGAAGAGAATTGGGAGATGATCATGGTATTTTTATTGGAAAGAAGGAAACATAGGGTTCGGGCCATAGTGCACGGCCTGAACCCCATGAAAGAGTGTTGGTTAATTTTAAATGGGAGTTGTTGGTAATGGTATATGATTTTTGAAAGGATTAAATGGATAAGAATCATGAATAAATTTAATGGGTCTTATGGATTGTAATGGAAGAATTTTGTGAAGATCCTAGACTATGGGTTCGGCCATGGAGTATGGCCTGAACCCCATAAATATTTATGGTATTATGTTCATGATGTAACGCCCCTGCCCTTTTCCAACCTTCCAAAAATCAGAGTCTATTTTTTTATATAAATAAACAAGAGGAAGAGAGCAGGGAGTCATCACGACGCGAGTTAAGTTCGGACTTCCAAAGTCCGACCCTTAACTGGCCACCCTTGTGTGCATGGACTAAACCCATGAAAATCAATCCATACATGGAACTAAATCAAACTTGCAGAATAATATAAACTGATTGCGGAATAAGTCAAATATGCAGAATTAAACTGTTTAGATAGCAAAGTACAAGTCATCTATCCAGAATTACTTAAATCAATAAACCATCAGTCAAAACTATTCACAACCATAGCAATATCTAATTATTACATATCCATGCAAATTATCCAAATAACAATATATAAGAATCCATTCCAACACCCAAGGTCCTATGCTTAGCTTTCTTCATGATCCTCAACCTTTCCCTTTCCCTTTCCTGCGTCATCCACTAAGGATAGAAATAGGGCATTAGATCAACGCGCCCAGTAGGTCTTCCGATTAGGGCTACCACATGGTTAGTATAAAAACATGCATATATCATACTATATGATCATCAAAAACTTATAAAACAATGCTATGTATGTATGCACATGTAATGAGTCCCACCCATCACTATTATACATAGCCATCACTTGACGGGACTCTCATCGTCAAGGTATTCCACAGTATTCTTTTGTTTACTCTTGATGGGACTCTCATCATCAAAGTATTCCTCTTGGTGGGACTCTCATCACCTAAGGAGGCCTCATAGTTGCATCTCGGACATTCTGACGGAGTGTGGGCTCCGGATTTCATATTCATTACCCCATGCCATGCATGAGATGTCAATGAGTACATGCCATTTGTATATAAATCTTAACATTCAAATCCCACTTGAAACATAATACTTTAACAAATGCCTCATATAAATCAAGATAAAACATCAATATAATATGTGGTTACAAGGAGGTAGGAAAACCTACAGAAAGTTCACTTAAGTTGTCCTTTCTTCTCAATCTGTCACCCGTTCACGACTTGTGCACCGTTCAAGGAATCTCGTTACCTTGTTTATATAACAGCAAGTCAATTACATATCCTTTTGATTTCTAATTAAGTTTAAATCCCAAAAATCATCTTATGGGGTTCGGCCATACCCTATGGCCGAACTTCACCCACTTTGAATTTGTCTTTCCTTTGTTTTGAATCAATACCATCCAAATAACTTCATTTAAAAACCTCATCCTACTAATCATAACTTGGTGGGGTTCGGCCATACGACATGGCCGAACCTCACCATTTTGGTTTGAGCCCCTTTTTCAAGTCCTTTGCTCTTTTCATCCATATTTACGTTATTGCCACTAGTCTTACCTTTGTTTAATGTTACAAATAACCCATGTCCATATAACAATCCACCTTAGTGGGGTTCGGCCATACAACATGGCCGAACCTCACCAATCTCAAACTTGATCTTTTTTATCCTAAGTCCACAATCATCCCTCATGGCCGAACCCATGATTCTTCATTTTTGGCAATATTTACATCCTTGCCACTCATTCTTCCCATAGTTAATCACCTTTTATTTATGCATGTCCATATCCCTAATTGATCCATAAACATGGGTCCATCCATGCCTTATTAATCATGACACAAAACCCATTATAAATCAGCCATTTCCTTAACTTAATACCTATTCACTTACACATGCCTAGATTCATACTTAACCCATGAAATGACCCATAAAATAGGTCATGGGGTTCGGCCATACACCATGGCCGAACCCATGATGTTATTTCCCTCATTTTTCTTGAATCTTTTACAACCTTTTAAATCCACAGCAAGGTTTAAAACCATTTATAATTTCCAAGCATATTCTTAATTCTAATCATCCCATAAAATGATCCATGGGGTTCGGCCATACACATGGCCGAATCCTATGGTTCTCTTGATACAATTCTCCAATAACTATACATAGTTTATTCACTGCATCTTAGCCATAAAAACAATCGGGTTCAGCCATCCCATAGCCGACCCAAAATAATAACTTAACTCCATTTTAAAACCCTTTAAAATCTTCATACATGGTATGGTTTTTATCTCTCAAAAACCATATAGATTATCAAATTACTTTCATGGGGTTCGGCCATCCAAAGTGGCCGAATCCTATGATCCATGATTTGAACCCTTTTTAAACACTAAAATCCATGGTTTAACCTTTGATAGATTAGGCCATACCATGGCCAAATCATGTTCCCTTTAACCAATTTATTGAACAAAATTCCATGGAGTACTTACCAATCCTCTAAGCCTCTCTTCTTGCCTTTGATCTTTGCTTCCTTCCTTCTTGCTCCCTTAGTCCTTAGCTGATTGTGTGCTTTGATCAATGGTGAAAACACCAAGGACTGGTTCGGCCAAGGAGGTAGATTTTGAGAGAGAAACTTAGCCTTGGGTGAAAGTGATAAACCTAGAGATGCAACTCCTTTTCTCCAAGTCCTTTTGTCTTGATGGAGGGATCAGGCAAGGACTGAATTGTGTGAGAGACAACCAGCCAATATTCTTGGTCTTGTGAGGTAGGGGACGGCCAAGGAAAGGAGAGGGAGAGAGTGATGTAAAACTCTAACTCCTTGGTTAATGAGAGTTACCCAAAGGTGGTGTCCTTTGGTGACACCCCTTGGTAACCCCCATGTCTTTTCATCTCCTCCATTATGGTTTACTTGGGGGTTTCATCCTTGTGATGAAACACCCAGGCCTCTTCACCTCCCTTGTCCAATCGGCTGCACCCTTTGGTGGTGTCTCTTGAGACCGTCCATCTCCCCTTGACTCCCATTAACACCCCATGTGGGGGTTTCATGCATGAAACATTACTCCCAAGCCACCAACGTGTGGGACATTGTCTTTGTCATGTTTGAGATCAAGGCAACTCCTCACTTCCCACTTGACTCACTTGAATTAATGGTCTCTTTGGTTTCCAATTTACCTCACCCAACTCATTAGCTCAACTCACCCCATTTAATACCACTCATTTAATGCACTTGAGTCAACTCCATTGTTTGATTCAAATCCAACTCACTTCAGCCCCAACTCAACATGATTTAACTCAACTCTTTTAGTTCACTAGATGGTCCACTCGGTCAACCTAGGTCAACATGGTCAACTCGACCCATTGGGTCCCATTTGAACCTCATGACCCATTTGAGTGACCATTGTCCATTTAAATGGGGTTTACCCATTTGCACATAGCTTACCCATTTATCCTATATTGCACTCACATTCCATTCAGCCTAACCCTAATTAGAATTGAGCTCATCCAAGGGTCAAACAAGTCTACCATGACCCATTGGGTTTGGGTCCTTTGACCCAAATAACCATCTTGACCCAATTAGATGTACATTACCCATTTATTTTAATTTGAACCTTAAAATATGTACATTGGATCTTAATTGAACAATGGGCCCCGACCATTTTCTTATCTACGATCACATCTTTTTAATTCACCATTCCAATGGCATTTTCGTAAATATTGATATCTTTAAAAAATCGGGGTGTTACACATGAAATTAAATCATGGAAAATTATGGGAAAGGTTACTTGTGATTTATTTTAAATGGATGGAAGGTTTGATGGTTTTAGATGCAATTAGATCATGAAAACCATGGAGGGTTATGTTGTTTTAATTCCATTTAAAAGAGAACCTTATGAACCATAGGATTCGGCCATGGTGTATGGCCGAACCCCATGGAGTTGGTTTGGTATTTTTTAACGTATGTTAATTGATTAAAATAGAAGGAGGAGATTAATTTGGAAAGTTTCTAGTTATGGAAGGATGGATGCTAAATTTGGAAACTTTCTAATTATGGAAGGATGGATGCTAAATTTGGAAACTTTCTAATTATGGAAGGATGGATGATAAATTTGGAAACTTTCTAATTATGGATTATTAATGAAAATGGAAACTTAGACATCATGGGTTCGGCCATGTGTATGGCCAAACCCCATGAATCACTTTATGGGTTTTTATGTCATGGTTAATGGATTATTTTATGAACCAATGTTATGGATGGGTTTTGGACATAAACCTAAGGTAATGGCAAAGTTGTAAATGCATGCTAAAATGGAAGGTTAGCCATGAATGTCAATATTGTAATTTAAATGGAATTAAGATCGTAGGGTTCGGCCATGGTGTGTGGCCGAACCCCATGAATCAAGTTGAATGGATTTTATGAACTTAAGATAGTGATTGGATTAATGGAAAGACAATGATAGAGGTAATGGCATTTTGGTAATTAAGTGAAAAAGGGCGGGGCGTTACAGTTGATATCAGAGCGAACCAGAAACATTGAATCTTTCGGAGTAAATTAATCAGGCCTCCGTGTATTAATTTACTTCGTTAGACTCAGACGGATGATAGCAAAGGAAGTACAGTCAAAATAATTGGATTATCAAACATAGCAACATAGGATATATTTCCCCAGAAACAAAGAAAAATCAAGAGTGCTTATTTGGAAATTTCCCCAAAAAGTAGGAAATACAAATTTTATGATGGAAACTAAGTCATGATTTTTTTTATGGCTTAGGGAAAAATGCCTCCAAGGGGAAGGCCAAGGAGAAATACCCGACAAAACCCAAATGGAGGTGAAGAGGAAGTAGAACACCCTCGAAATGAGGAGGAACGACAATCTCAACACAAAGAGGAAGAACAACCATCCCACCAAGAGGAGGAGGAACAAAGCAGCGTGAACATACCAGTGGTGCCTCCTGAACTACAAAACCAGGTTCAAGCGGTGGTCACTTCAGTGCTCCAACAACACTTGAACGAGAATGGAACCACCAAGGAGACCAATGACTGGAGTATGGTTAGGGACTTCCAGCAACATCGCCTTCCTTACTTCAAAGGGAGAGAAGGGGCTGTCGGAGCAGAAAATTGGCTAAAGAAGATTACACAGATCCTGACTCTATTGAAGATCACGAGTCATGCTGACAAGATTTTACTGGCCACATCAAAACTGATCGATGATGTCGGTAAATGGTGGGAGGTGATACAGAAGCAGCAAACACTCCTTTAGGAAGGAGAGAGGACTGCAATGACTTGGGAGCAACTCTCAGCTACCTTTGTGGAACATTATTTTCCTGAGGAGGAGAAGGAGCGCCAAACTCAGGCTTTTCTATCTTTGGTAAAAGGTACCATGACGGTGGCAGAGTACCACCAGGAGTTTCTCAGTTTGTCTGTATATGCATTTTATATGGTGGACACAGAGTATCGAAGGGCACGCAAGTTTGAGCGGGCCTTCAACCAAGTATTAGGGCCAAGGTAACCATATTCAAGGCAGCTACATTGGCAGAGGTGGTCAGCAGGGCCACTATAGCAAAGCAAGAGATGGCTGAGTTAACGCGATTTGACAATCGCCGAGGTCAGAGTGGGAGGGGTACATTTCAGCCCAACAAGAGGTTCCGACCGAACTCTAGCAGACCCTTACCATCCACTGGGTCAATAGGGGGCTTTCGCCCCAATCATCCCTCCCCATCTGCATCAGTCACTCAGGCTCCCAGAGGGGTGAACAACTACTTCCATTGTGATCAGCCGGGCCATTTTAAGAGGAAATGCCCACAACTCAACAAACCCCCCAATACTAGAGGTTCATTTCGCCCACTAGCTAGGCCAGCTAATTCACGAGGAAGCAGAACATTTAACCAGGCGGGACGGCCGCCTACAGGATCTGGAAGGATACTTTACCTTAGCACCTCCAGCAGCAGAGGATCACTCTGTGATTCAAGGTATATCAGTAGTCAGTAATTCCTACGCCTTTGCATTATTTGATTCGGGAGCATCCCACTCTTTCATATCTGCTGCATTCATATTTACAACTGGAACTTTAATACAAAAACTGTCCACATCACTCACCATTGTATCCCCCGTCGGAGACACATCATTGGGGCTTATATGCACAGCAGTGAATACTGAACTCACAGGACTCAGATTTGAGTTCAATTATTTGGTACTCGATATGTCAGAATATGATATTATTTTCGGCATGGACTGGTTGGCTAGCTTTAAGGCCAACATTGATTGTTATTGCCGTAGGGTGACATTCTGGTCACCCGAGGGAAAACAACATGTGGTGCGTACTGACAAACAAAGTAGACTGCATGAAGGGTTGAATCATCTGGTATTGAACAATATCAGAATCAACAAGGAACCAGTGGCTGAACTTCCAGCAATAGTAAAGGACTATGCAGACGTCTTTCCAAATGAACTCCCTAGCTTGTCTCCCATGAGGGAGATCAATTTTGAAATCAAGCTGTACCCTGGCACTGCACCAGTGTCATTACCACATTACCGGATGGCACTCGTGGAGATGTCCGATTTAAAGAAGCAAATTGATGAACTGCTTAGACTGGGGTGCATTCGGAACAGTACATCAGCTTCGGGAGCTCCGGTTTTATTTGTGAACAAAAAGGATGGTTCACTTCATATGTGTGTGGACTGCCGAAAACTGAACCAGCTGACGGTCAGAAACAAGTACCCTCTACCTAGGATCGATGATTTATTTGATCAAATTAGAGGTTCCAGTTATTTCTCTACGATTGACCTGATGTCCGGATACCATCAAATCCGGGTTAGGGAGGAGGACATAGAAAAGACAGCCTTTAGAATGCGGTATGGACTATTTGAGTTTGTAGTCATGCCGTTTGGACTCACCAATGCACCGGCGGTGTTCATGGATCTTATGAACAGGATTTCCGTCCTTACTTGGACCAATTTGTCATTGTACTTATTGATGACATTTTGATTTATTCCAAAACTCAGGAAGCGCATGCTGAGCACATGAGGATAGTTTTGAACACTTTGAGGAAGAACCAATTATATACTAAAGCCAGCAAATGTGAATTCTGGCTACCCAAGGTTAACTTTCTGGGATATGTTATATTCAGAAGAAGGAATAGCCGTGGATTTGCCTAAAGTGGCGGTAGTGGGAGAATGGAAAGCACCAAAGAATGTAACCAGAGATCCGTAGCTTCTTGGGATTGGCTGGTTATTACAGAAAGTTTATTATGGATTTCTCCAAGATTGCATCTCCACTGACTCGACTCACTCAGAAAGGAGTCAAATTTGAGTGGTCAGACTTGTGCAACCAGAGATTTGAAGAGCTGAAAAATAGACTTACAACGGTTCCTATCTTAATTTTGCCAGAAAGAGGCAAGGGTTATGAGGTAGAATGCGACGCTTCAGGAGAAGGACTCGGGTGTGTCCCTAGTCAAACTCATCGTGTGGTGGTTTATGGTTCAAGACAATTGAAAATACATGAACGTCTCTATCCAACTGCACGATCTCGAACTACCCGCAGTGGTATTCTCTCTCAAAAGCTGGAGACATTATCTATATGGCGAGAAATTTGAAGTGTTCTCAGATCATAAAAGCTTGAAATACTTGTTTGATCAGAAATAGCTCAACCTGAGGCAGCGCAGATGGATGGAATATCTAGCAGATTATGAGTTCGCACTTCGTTATCACCCTGGCAAGGCGAACAAGGTGGCGGATGCCCTCAGCCGCTTATCACATGCATCAGTGGCATGTTTGATCAGAACAGAATGGGAGATGCTGAATACCATTCGAGAGTTTAATCTTTATATCAATAACCATGGGAGTATGTACAATTTGATCATACGGTCCAACATGATTACCAAGATTGAACAAGACTTAGCGGATAGACCCGGAAGTGGAAGAGATGGGCCAAGATGTCTACTGGTGAAGTCATACCGGAATGGGAGTTACGACCAAGACAGGGTCTTGTATTCCGAGGAAAGGTATACGTACCAAAGAGCTGCAGAAAAAGTTATTGGTTCAGGCACATCAGACCAAACTCTCTATTCATCCGGGCAGCACTAAGATGTATCACGACCTGAAGAGGTATTACTGGTGGCACAGGACTCAAGAAGGATGTGGCAGAATTTGTGGCTCATTGCTTAACGTGTCAGCAGGTTAAGACAGAACAGCAGAAGCTGTAACGCCTCGCCCTTTTTCACTCGCTTCTTCCTGTAAACTTAGAGTCTATTTTTTTTTTATAACAGAGTAGAGTGATAGAGCACGGGACGTCACGACTAAGTCCGAACTTCCAAAGTCCGACCCTTAACTGGTCAACCCTATGTGTGCATGGACCTAAGACCACAAAAATGGTTCACACTTAGCAATATCAACTTGCGGAATAAAAATCATAACTGCGGAATCATCACATCAAATTGCGGAAACATAATAGAACCAAGTTCTATTCCATTCAGATAGCAAAGTACGTCAAGTTCTTATCCACAATTAAAGCATCATAATCATCAAACTAAACATCCGACCATCTAAGTTATTACATTCCGAAACTAGTTACTCAATTACAAGTCCATAAGTAACTTTATTCAAAACATATAAAAGAAATCATCCAAGCTCCTAAGCCTGGCCAGTCTTGCGTTCCTCGTTTCCCTTAATTACTTGTATCATTAACTAGGGTAGAAGTAGGTATTCCAGTTACGGCTAACACATGGTTAGTACAAAGCATAATTAAAAAATAATATCCAAAACCGTGTAAAACCATGCCATGCAATGATAACAAATGCAATGAGTCCCACCCATCACATGTACATAAAAGTACCCACCATATAGGTCTTTCGGACGCCCCGACGGAGTATGGACCCTCCTGGTTTCTTCCTGATCGAAAAACACATCAATGTACTCAACATAGGTTTTTCGGACGCCCTGACGGAGTGTGACACCTCCGGTTACAAATCCTCCACCCCATGCCATGCATGAGATGCCAATGAAACACATGTTATTTTATAACATAAACATAGCATTTAAAGTCACCTTTTGAAACATAATCAACACATGCTATTTATACAATTAAACATAGCATTTGAAATTCAGTAATAAAGCATATCCTTTGAAACATATTTTCATCAAACATAAGATAAAACAAATGTACATAATCCATGGTTTTCAAAGAGGTGGAATCCTACCAAAGACCGCTAACGTGTGCTTGCGTCTTTCAGTCCAAGAATCGATCACCGATCGCGCACCGCTTACGAGATCCCGTTACCTTATAATATAATAATAAGTCAACACCAAGTCCCACTTGATTTACAAGGTTCTATGTCCATAACAAAACCCTATGGGGTTCGGCCATACACCATGGCCGAACCCATGGTCTAATCTTTAGTTAATTACAATTATGCCATCGTTCCTAACCATAGCCCTTTTTCCTTGCTTAGGTTCCAAATAATCCATACATATTTCTTTTAATCCAAACACATAGTCCCATAAATAATTCATGGGGTTTCGGCCATACACCAAGGCCGAACCCTATGTCCAATGTCTCCATATATTTACAAGATTACCACTCATGGCTAACCTTCTATATTTTTGCAAGTATTTACAACCTTGTCATTGGTCTCCATTACCTCATGTTTATGTTCAAAACCGATCCATAAAATCCCTTAATTTGGTCCATGGGGTTCGGCCATACACCTTGGCCGAACCCTATGGTGTATAATTTCCAATTATAACATTAATAATCCATACTTAGAAAGTTTCCTATTTTAGCATCCAACTTCCATAATTACAAAATTGCCATTTATGGCTTACATAACCAATAATCCGATTCTTGCAAACATTAAAAATCATAACTCATTAAGCATAAACCATGACTTTGATTCTTGGGGTTGGGCCATACACATGGCCGAACCCATGATGCCTATGTTTCCATAATTAATCTCCACCTTCCATTCTTAGATAGTTTCCATAAATAATGTCCACCTTTCCATAATTGGAAGGTTTCCATAATTAAACTCCACCTTCCATTTTAATCTAAGGTCCATAATTAGGTAGCTTCTAATTTTAGCAACCACCTTCCATAAATAGAATATTTCCAAGATAATCTCCACCTTTCCATTATTAGATAGTTTCCAAAATTAGAAACCATCTTTCCATAATTGGAAGGTTTCCAAATTTAAGAACTTCTAATTAATCCAAGGTCCATGATTAGATATTTTCTAATTTAGTAACATCCTTACTAAATTAAAATCCATACTTTGATACTTTCTAAAATAATAATTCTCGTCCATGGACATGGCAGAACCCTATGGTTCATCTTATTCCTTCAAACTTCATTTAAAATTATCCAACACCTTCCATTTAACCATTCATTAAACCATGACTTTCTATGAGTGAAAGAGGGAGGGGTGTTACAATACAACAGCTATAAGGAGGAGCGTCGGCACTCAGTGGGTGGAATCTTCCGTAAGCATACATCAGCGACAAAGAGCTTCAAGGCAAGTGCTTCTTCGTTTTGTTTTATTTTGAAACCTTTGCCCCATAAGTGGATTAAGGGGGATTTGCTCCGGAACCACTTTAAAAAACTCTAGAGCGTCGTCTTTAGCACAATGGTGGGTGGAATTCCCAGTCGATTGAGTGAGGTGGAATTCCTACTCTAATTTTGAGGGTACAAGTCCCCACATAGTGAATTTGGGGATAGATCAAAGTTGAGTAAGTCCTAACAGTGGATGTAGGTTGGCGAACCGAACCACTTTATATCTTGTGTCATTTTGTTTGTGGTGTTAGAGTTATTTTCTTCTGTTGATTGTTTAATCACATTTACTAACACACACTCACTTAATTGGTATATCCACTGCACTTAATTAATCAGTCAAGATAATTTTAAAAAGGACCAACGATATTAGATTGACTTATTCACCCCCCTCTAGGGTCAATTATGTTGTTCTAGCACATAGAAAAATGGATCTTTCACCTTAGATCTCAAACTAGCTAACGGGAATTAAAGGAGTGGTTTGTATACATGAAATAAAATACATTACCTTTAAAATACATGACAAACAAATTAAAAGAATTCAAATAGTTAAAATACAACATACAATGAAAAGAACTAACATAACTAAAGACAGGAATTCCCATCTCATGCAATCATGCATGAGGTTTATGAATATTCCATGATGACAAATCTTATTACATCTTATAAGTTCAAAACATGGTCATCATATAATATCAAATGTCTTCTATACGTAAACAATATATCATATGTTTCAAATAGCTCAATGTCTGATGAATCTGAAATCATTTTCAAATATAAACGTAATCACATGATTTTAAATCAGAAAATCGACTCATAACTTATCATAGTAACGAGAAAGTAAAATACTAGATTCACAACCATTGTACTTCAAAAATGTAGGAAAACCTAGTTGTTAGGAGTTGATTGGTAGGGGAGACTTGAAGTGGCTCGTACAGAGTCGGGGTCACTCCCAGTTCTTCGTTTATTTACATGTATCAAAACATAATTTGCTCATTCCCTCAAGGTGACCTCGACAAACTATTCACAAAATCCTAAAAACATGACCCCACTTTCACTTGGGGATCAGAAGAGGCTGATATTTATCAGCAAGTCTTAAACTCTAACTTGATCTGCAGGCATGTCAAACAACAAGTCACGAACTCAGTCACTGCCTACTTCATGCCTCTCCACCCGAACTGTTGATGCAAATCAATATAAAACCCCTAATTCGATCTATGTAGGTCTTAATTAAGGCATAATGATCAATTGTGAAAGTCATTAGAGTCTAAGTGGTTTTAACTCATTAATCTTCCATACGTGAATTAGACCTTGGAAAATTGTCTAGGTCTTAGGTCGATACATCGTCCTTGTTGACATATCGACCACGGTAAAATCTCGACACATCGACAATCTTGATGTGTCAAACTATAAGGCACGGGTTTTGTCTGCACTTCTCTGTATCTTCTATCTGTTCTTAGATCGTATGTATCGATATCATCAATACATCGATCAGGGGGGGCCTCGACACGTCTAGGGAGTCGACATGTCGAATGGAATACGACCACTCATTTATTTCTATTTTTTTTTTCTTTATCTTTATTTCCATTTTCATTACTCCCAGGCCAATACATCTACACGGTTGATGCATTAGCCCAAGGACCACTCGACACATCGACAAGATCGATGTGTCCTTCTGAGTTTTATCTATCAGTATTCATGTCCGTCTTTCGTTCTCTGGCCGATACGTCGGCCTGATCGGTACATGTTCCAAAGATGTGTTCCTTTTTTCGTCAACTTCATTTTCACTTAAACATTATTATTTTCTATTTCTATTTATCCCTTACTTTCTGTTTCGTCATCCCCTGGACATGTCATCCAAGGTTTGATTCTTAAGGCTCGATACTTTTGATTACTGATTTAGTGTGTATGCATTTAAGTCGACACATTGATGGGGTCGTCGACCTGGGTTGAACCCGAAGGTCTTTTTCTTCTAGGTTTGTATATACATATTTCTAAGCAACCTAATGTGTTTATCCTACTCGAAATCGTGATAAAATCTACCTACCTCATGGGATTTGTGGGCTTTCTTGGATGGACGAAGGATGAGCTTCCCGATTTGAGTTCCTTTCTTCCTCCTTGCTTGTTTTCTCTATTCTTTGCTTTATTTTATGCCCTTCCTTGGAGTAGAGTGAAGAGGGGAAGAAGTCTCACTGCCGAAACCGAAACCGAAGGTTGAGAGGTGAGTGAGAGGATACAATGTTTTCCTCTCCTCCTTTCTTTCTTCTCTTATTTTCTTTCTCTCTTCTCTTCTTCCTTCTTCCTCTGGTTATCCTAACCCCAAAAACGACTGAGAGTGGCGTGTGAGGGTGGTCATGCATTAATTGCATGAAGTGACAAGAGAAAGAGTGGTAAGTGGGCATGTTTGACTGAAAAAGTCGGGCAAGCTCGACATATCGACGTGCTCAACCTGTCGGGCGATGAATCTGTCAACACATCGATGCCATCGATATGTCGAGATCGAATGCTCTAGGTTCTGTTTGCGAACGACTGTGTTTTTCCACTACTCTCATGTCATATGTATCAAAACTGTCGACACATCGGTTGCAGATTTGTCGACACATCGACATTGTCGGCTTGTCTATTACGAATAATGTAGTTTCTATTTTCGGGGGACTATAATTTCGGTCTGCTCTCTAATCATATGCATCGATACGGTCGATACATCGATTGGGACCCGCCGACACATCAATAATGGTGATGTGTCGACCTGGAATTTCAAATCTTCCTTATTTCATTCATTCAATATAATATTTTTCATTCATTTTGATTCTTAAATCAAAATCTCACAATTCATTAAGGAGAAATTTCACATGAATTAGGGAGTTAAAACTCCGAGTCTTTACAGCGGCTCCAAGAATTATCCCAATTAGGCTTCGAAGTGTCACCTTGGCCTAATTCGTTAATGAAGCCTGAAATGTAAAGGGTGTGATCTCCATGCCAGTGAAAGATTCAAATAACCATGTAATATCAAATTGAACATGATTTCCAGCATTATTAAATAAAACATTAATAAACTCCATAGTAACAGAATTAGAAATGCATATAATGCAATTGCCAATGATTTCCCAACCCATGCAATCATCTAATCCACCAAACACCATGTGCACATAACGGTCTGTAAACCTTCAAACAACTTTGGTTAAGTACGACCATTCATTCGTTCCATAGCCTTCAGCCCTTGATTAAGTATGACCATTCGTTCGGTCTATAGTCATTCACTTGGCTAAGTATGACCTTCCGCTCGGTCCATAACCCGTCCCTTGAATAAGTATGACCTTTCACTTGGTCCACACTCATTCTCTAACTTCACCACCCACCTTGTCGTGGATGCATATGCATGATAACCAACCATACCATTCATGCATGAATGCCATACTAAAAATAATGTAACGCCCCGCCCTTTCCGATAATTTCAGAGTCTAATTTTTTTTTATTTTTTTATTTTTTTTTAAATAAACATCGGAAGAGAGCGGGCGGCGTCACGACGCGAGTTAAGTTCAGACTACCCAAGTCTGAACCTTAACTGGCCACCCATGTGTACATGGAATAGACCATGATAGTGAATCACACATGGAACTAACATCAACATGCGGAATAATCTAGATAATTGCGGAATAGAAAGACGAGATAGCAAGTAACAGTCTTAAATATTAAATAACATAGATCAACCATCCATAGGTTATTATCCTAATCTAACCATAGCAAATAACGAATTATTACATGTCCAACAATAGTATTCAAATGACAGTAATAAAACGTAATCCAAATCCATCATTAAAGCACTTAGGTTCAGCTCCCCTCTCGGTCAATGACCTTTCCTTTCCCCTTGCTTGTACCTGCAATCTCCTCTGAGGATAGAATTAGGGCGTTAGATCAACGCGCCCAGTAGGTTCCCGAATCAGGGCTACCACATGTTAGCATATAAAACATGCATATACATATCATAATACATGATCATCAAAACAGGTAAAACAATGCTATGAAATATGCACATGCAATGAGCATCCCCCATCATGTACTTTCATAGCCATCACTTGACGTGCCTTGCACCGACAAGGTAAATTACAACACACCTTCATCTCTTCTATAAGCGATGTACATGTAATGAGCAACCCCCATCATGTACCATCGTAGCCATCACTTGACGTGCCTTGCACCGGCAAGGTAAATTACAACAACATTCATCTCTTCTATACAATATGTACATGCAATGGGCAACCCCCATCATGTACAATCGTAGCCATCACTGTAGAACTTTATTCATTATCCCATGACTATGCATGAGATGCCAATGCCTGTATGCCATTTGTTAATGCATAATATATCATTTGAAACACATATATTAAAACAAGAGTATCATAAGAAATACTGGGTAAAACCGTGGTTACAAGTAGGTAGGAAACCTACTTAAACTTGGCTTAAGTGTCCGTTCCTTTTTGAGCTTCACGTGGTCACGACTCGCTCGTCGTTCAACTTCCGGTACCTTATCCATATATCAATCAATAAGTCATAACATCATTCACTTATTTAATCACATTATAGACCCATCCACATCATGTGGGGTTCGTGTCCGTACATCCAACCCTATGATCATTTCTATCATTGATCATTCGACTGGTATTTACAGTTTTTGCCATTGACCTTAAACCATATTGAAACCAACATTCATAACCATTCCACCATAGTGGGGTTCTATTACCGATTACCATATGGTTCTCCATTAGGATCTTTTTAAACCTTTTAATTCGACATGGAACCATTAACAATTACGACTCATAAGCTTAGCCTATTTAACCCATGCCATGGTCCATAATTATCATGAATGATCCCCTAATTAAAACAGTCATAAGCTCCCATTTAAAACAGCCCATTAATTATCAAAACAGCCCCATGGGGTTCGGCCATACTCATAGCCGAACCCTAGGGTTCACTTGATCCAATCAACACCATGATCACTCATGGTTTAATCATGCTAACTCAACCATGAATTAAACATGGTTCAGCCGCATATTAACCCACCAAAACAGTAACATATTAATCCATTTATTACCATAAGAACACCATATCTTCATATGGTTTTTAACTCACCAAAAACATGAAAGACTTACATGGGGTTCGGCCATCCAAGGTGGCCGAACCCTAGGTCCATGTTTTGGTCTTTCATACATATTTTTGGTGACACTTATTCATATAAAAATCAGCACATCATTGCTGCACCTTAACCTCTCAAAACCATCTAATAAATTCATTATTTTGTCCAAATAACCATAGCACCTCATGGGATTCGGCCATCCAAGATGGCCAATCTCCATGGTCCATTTTTCCAGTTTTAATCCACTGTTTTAGATCAATAACTTAACCATAACATTACCATGGTTCAGCCATATATTAGCCAACCAAAATCAGTAAATAATCTTCATGTAAATCACATAAAAACCCATGGTAATGTATGGTTTTTATCTCTCAAAACCATCACCATTAACCATAAAATGATCACACCATTTCATGGGGTTCGGCCATGCTCATTGGCTGAACCCTATGGCCTTTGGTTTGAACCACTTAAACATGTCATCTTATGTCTAATCTAATCATCCAAAACAGTAAGACATTTGCATGGTTTTATCTTACAAAAATCATCAAGATTTCAACATCAATTCATGGTGTTCGGCCATCCAAGATGGCCGAACCCAATGAACACTTTCATCATTTGATACCCAAGGTCTTAGACCCATGATACATTCAGCCATTCATGACATCCGAATCCATGTTTTAAACCTTTCTAAAACATGCATTTGAATCTTAAATCAAACCCAAAAACAGTTCATAAAACCCATGGTTTTCATGTTTCAAAACATGAAAACCAAGCCATCTCTCACATGGGGTTCGGCCCTCCATGGTGGCCGAACCCAATGGTTTTTTACCATTTTAAATCCTTCATGATCAAGGTTAAACACTGGTGTATTCGGCCATGACCATGGCCCAATACATACCCCACTTTATTAATCCAAAAGTCCATGAAACACTTACCAAATTCCAAGCTCTTGTCTTGCCTTTTGATCCTTGCTTCCTTTCCTTCTTATTTCCTTCCTTCTTTCTTAATTCCTTGCTGGTTTAAGCTTGAATAATTGATGCTAAAAACCTCTGCTGTTCCACTTAAGCAAATGAATTGGAGAGAGGGCGAGAGAGATGGAGAATCTTGGCTTTTCAATGGTGCAAAATGGCCAAGATGGTGTTTGTTTCCTTTAATAATTCAGCCCTCAAAACCCCTCCACTTCCTCATCAATTCTTGCCTAAACCAATGGGACACTTGCTGCCAACAAATGCACCCATTGGCATTCCAACATTGAAGGCTTGGGGTTTCCAAATGGAATAGAAACCCCCCATATTCCATTTAATGTTTTGCATGAAACTCTCCATAACAAGTCCCCAAAGTGTGGGACTTGTTTTGGTTTGTTTGAGATCACCACACCTCCTCATATTCCACTTAACTCACTGAATTTTCAGCCCATTTGACTTCCATTTTTGACTCACTCAACTCAATGTCCAACTCACTATAATTAATGCATTTCATTCAATGCACATGAGTTAACTCAACCCTTGATCTAATTCCAACTCACTTCAGTTCCACTCAACTGATTTAACTCGTGTTTTAGCTCCCTAGAGGGTCCACACGGTCAACCATAGTCAACTCGACCCGTTGGGTCCACTTTTAGCTCCTTGACCCGTTTTTGACTCCATGACCCAATTATGGTATTTTGGTCATTTCTAATTGGTTTTTACATATGGATCAAGCCTACCCATTTTTTCTCCACTTGATTTCCAATCAAATAGGCTTAACCCCATTTAATTTAAAATCACAAAGCGGTCAAATAATCCAGTAAGACCCGATGGGTCCCATTTGGGCCCTTTGACCCATTTAGCCATTTTCGACCCAATTGATGTAAATTACCCATCCAATCAAACTTGACATTCATAATGTGCTCATATGATCTTAATTTGAGCAATGGGCCATACCATTTCCTTACTTAACATCACAAAATAATTAATTTAACACATCAGGGGCATTTTCGTAATTTATCCACTTCATTGAGAAATTACCCATCCAATCAAACTTGACATTCATAATGTGTTCATATGATCTTAATTTGAGCAATGGGCCCCACTATTTCCTTATTTACAATCACATTTATTGAATTCACCAATCCAGGGGCATTTTCGTAATTATTCCAACCGTTGAGAATTCTTTGACCCAATTAACCATTTTGACCTAATTTGATGTACATTACCCATCCATTATAATTTGAACCTTATAATATGTTCATAGGATCTTAATTTGAACAATGGGCCCCACTATTTTCTCATTTAACATCATAATTAATAAATTTACCAATCCAGGGGCATTTTCGTAAATATTCATCTTATTGAGAAATCGGGGTGTTACAAATAAATATGGAGATTTCCACATGTAAATATGCCAATAAAGCCATAACAAATCCACCAATTAATTTAGCATGCTCAGCACTAAATTAAATTCATACGCAATTATTTCACAATAACGTGTGCAAACAACAATTTCTTATCAAACACGTCATATAATAACATAAATAATTATGTTAATCTGAATCCACAAAAATTCCAACACAAGCATAGGCAGTCGTTATGTAAAATTCTGAATCCATGTCCTGGGTTTTTCAACAAGATAAACGGGTCGAACACGTAGTCTAGGCTGACTGAGTCACTCACTGGTTTAAAATACTTAACCAAAAACCCCCCTTTAAATTCGGTGAAAAGCACTAGACTCACCCGTTTCAGAAATAAAATTCTCAATCCCTTTAATTAAACCCATTCAATGCATTCAAACACCATCACAATATTTATTGGAATCCAATATAAATAAATACATGTAAGAGTTTGTTTCCCTCACCTAGATTTTGCAATTCACCAAGCATAGAAACACAAGCAATTCCAAGTTCCAACAAGCTTTAGGTCCCGAAACTCGCTGTCAATGATTAGATTTTTGGACCATTACAATTTTATTTTATTTAACTCCTTTTCAAATCAAGGAATTTAACAAATAGACCCCATTGGTTCATTCCAAACAAATCGAGTCCAATGGGTACTAAACAAATTACAATTAGTCTAACGTTTAAAATAGTTAAACAGAGCAAAATTTGACCTATCTTACAAAATTTTTATGTATCTTCTCGAATCAAACAAAGGTCTCATATTTGTACAGATGATAGGTCTCTGAGATATAATTACAACGATATTTGGTTCGTCGCAAACGGACGTCCCTAGCCGAAGTTATGAACAAAATACTCAGACATGTACATTGCTCAACAGCTTGTAGTCTCATCCGAGGTTTTTGTCTTGCAGACTAAATTTGACGAATAAAATTGATGAATTTACCTTTTTTATTTTTCTGTAGATATATATTTTAATGGGCTCCAATTTAGGCACAAATTTTGTCATATTTCGACAACCATAGACCGAGATAAAATTTCTACAAATAAATATTTATGGAATTTTGCCATTTTAATTAGGAATTAACAGATATGAACCTTAGATGGGTAAGGTGTTGGGTCAATGGCCCAATTAGGACCCAATGGTTATGGTATAAGTTTTGATTTAAAGTAAATGGGTAAGGCGCATTTAATTGGGTCAATGCTGCTATTTGGGTCCAAATGCCCAATTGGGACCCAATGGGTCGTGGTTGACTTGGTTGACTACCAAGTGAGTTCAAACCTAATTAAATGGGGCTGAATTAAAATGGGAATGCAATCAAATAATTGAGTTGATTCGAGTGAATTAAAGAGGTGAGTTCAGTTAAATGGATGAGTGAGTTAAATGAGTTGGATGGGAAGTTATGGGGATATTCATCTCAAGTGAGTGGAGTGTGAAGATGAAAGTGGTTTGTTGTTTCAAAATTCAAACAAGGCACACGTTGGAGCGTTGGAGTGTTATCTCATGGATGAAACTCCCACATGGAGAGATAATGGAGGGGACAGTTACACATTTCAAATTCAAGCTCTCTCTTGGCCGATCACTCCTCAAGACCAAAGACATAGAGTTTCATCTCAAAGGTCTATCATTCTCACTCAAGGCCGAATTCCATCTCTCTCTCTCAAGCTCTCACACTCGGCCAAAGGATCAAGAAAAATGAGGAAAAGGCTAAGGAAGGAAAGGATCGGAAGAACAAGCCGGAGCGAAGGAAAATCGGAGGAGTCGCGGAACCGGTAGGTATTTTGATATATTTGGCTTAAAGTAAGGAACCATAGGGTTCGGCCATGGTGTATGGCCGAACCCCATGGAAGAAAATTGGGGGAAGATTATGGTATTTTAATTGAAAGGAATTAAGGAATAGATCTAGGTTCTAATATAATCCGCAGTTTATGATATAATCCGCATGTTTATATTATCACGTGTGAACTGTTTTCATGGACTTAGTCCATGCACAAGTAGGTCTGGCCAGTTAAGGGTCGGACTTTAGATGTTCGAACTTAACTCGCGTCGTGACGTTCCGCTCTCTATCACTCTTTTATTTTAAAAAAATATATACTCTGATTTTCGGAAAGCATAGTGAAAAAGGGCTGGGCGTTACAAACCTGCTAGTTTTGGGTCGGGTCGTGCAAGCTTGGCCTAATGTTTGACATTTGGAGCATAGCTAGGCCCAATGGGAGTGGATTTCTGGCCCATGGATTGAAATTCTATCTCCGGCCCCTTGAATTTCAGTTTGTTTCTACAACATTAAAATAATTAACTTACCATTTAAAATCTAAAAATATTGAATTAATCTATATTCTCATAATTGGATCCAGATTAATCAATTTACAATAAAAATCCGAAAGTTGTTTGAGATTAATTATTAAAAATCATGGGTCTTCCAATTTAAGCACAAAACTTGCAATTTTCCACTGATTTTGAGTGATTTCTTGTATTTTCCATTTTATCTACAAAACTAACAAACAACATTAAATGTATCTAATATATACAAAATTGAAGGCTAACTAGTCCAGTCAATAGGAGTAAAAACGTCATTTTTCATGTCTCAACAGAAAGCTTATTATGCATGCACATACATAAGCAATACATGAGGCAAAATGCAAAATTCAAACATTCCCAATTTATACACATAATTGAGAACAAGGAATGAGATGAATCAAGACATAATCCAAGTTTAAAGCATAAAGTGCAAACCTACGTGTAAACACACATTCCACAAGAAATATACCAGTTTAAAATCATGGAATTAAGCAAACTTTCAGAAGAGAGTTTTTTAACCAAAACCTTCTGTGCTCTGCCGACACATCGCCGTTGCCGATGGGTTGACAAGACAGAAAACACAGATTTTTCCTTTTAAATCATTTTTCTTTTGAAATCTCCCTCCTAAATTTAGAAATACATGTGAGTAAACAATTATTTTGAGCAAGATCAATTCACAAAATATATACCAATAATCACATGGAATGAAAGCAAGATATCAGCAGAGATTCCAAACATGTTTCAAATGTGTTAATCACTTTGGCAGACATTAACACATCTGAGTAAACACAGTAGGACTATGAATCTAACCAGGAAAAGTATAATCAATTTCTTGCATGAGTCAATGTTCCATGCCATAGCACAAAGGCTATTTGAACTCATTTGAATGAAGAATAAATTCAACTACACTTGATCTAGAGATACTCTAATTAGGCGCAATACTTAGACCGATGTAGAATATGAGTAAAGTCATATCCCTTAGGGATCCATTTGAAATTTTAATCCGGAACTTTCCTCTCAAATCTTTGGAAGTTGGGCATTTTAATTCTTCCATTTTGAACATGTGGTCCAATTCTAGTAGATTGAGACAAGACCCTCATTATAATATTCCTATCCCTGGTATAAGGAGGTCTTACTCTATCCCTATTTGATTTGCCTATGTAGGGATGATGCATGTGGTGAGGTGTTTTGTGTTTCTTAGGAAAATTCACATATTCGAATTGATTTACCTTTTTCTTCTTTGCAAGGTGTGAATTTCCATTCAATTCATTCTTTCTCCTCTTTGAATTTTGAGAAAGACCATTAGCCGCATTCCCATTCAACAAGTGTTTTTCAACTTGCATTCTTCTAGTCTTGCACTCATTTTTGAAGTGCCCGGTTATACCTATCATACCTTGCTCCTCCTATAGCCTATACGAGGCATGAACTAATGCAGCAACATAAATAACGGGCCTTACATCATAGATTTGTGCCTGGGGGGAGAAGATAAGTATATTTTTCAAAGATTATAGATAAAAGAAATAAAGCCATCAAATCATCCATGCCCAATCTTAACGCAATGCATAAATTCTAATGTCATCCACAAAAATAAAATGAATAACATCTACTATCAATATCAAATCTAATCTCACAGATTTGCTCACAACCCATCCATAAAATAAAGCCAACTAATAATCTCAAATAATCAAATTATTCGAGTCAACTAATTGTTGAGACATGAAAAAAGACATTTTTACCCCTATTATTTGGACTAGTTAGCTATCAATTTTGTATATATTAGGTGCTTTTAATATAGTTTGTGATTGTAGATAAACATGGAAAGTACCAGAAATCAATTTAAATCCAGAAGAAATTGCAAGGATTTGTGCTTAAATTGGAAGACCCAAATTTTTTATGATTAATTTCTAACAACTTTTAGGGATATTATTGTAAATTGAATAATCTGGATCCAAGTATGAGAGTCTACATTAACTCAATAATTTTAGAATTTAAGTGGTGAATTAATTATTTTAACTCTAGACAAAGAAGTTGCAATTCAAGAGGCCAGAGAAGAGAAAAATCTGAAATTGGAATCCAATGGGCCAAAGATCCACTCCAATTGGGCCAAACTATGCTTCACAAGACAAGCATTGGGTTAAACTCATAGTAATCCATGAGCAATTCACGGTTGGGCCAGGCCAGTGTGCAAATCCATGTCTAGCAGGCCTAAGTTCAAGTCCATGTGCTTAAAGTCCAAAATTCATTAGAGGCCCAAATGCTCTAAACCTTAAGATCCAATTACCCATGTTCGAATTTACCCTAAGCCCAATCCATGTACACGTCCTGATCCATGAATATCCACTATCCATTTCATTTTCCTGTTATCTAAACCATCCATTGCATGCATAAACTTAGGTAAACCCTAGAGCCTCCATTTGAAATCTGTTGCATACAAAATTCATGTTAGACTAGGCCATTCATTGCATCATCCTTATAGATTAACCATTGAATCTCAACCCTCCTTAAAAAACCATACCATTTATATAATTTATTTTAACCAATTAACCATAGAACCATTAGATCCAAACCAGAAGTAATCTAGGCTTGTAACGACCCGTCCCACTAGCACAATGTTGTCTGCTTTGGGCCCACACACACAAGCCCGCATGGGCCAACCCACTCTTGCTCCCAAAAGTCCTTGTGCTAGAAGGAGGAAGGCTACCACTTATATACTAGAGAATTTCCAATGAAACTAGTAATGTGAGACTTTTTCTCCATAAACACGCTCCACGTTATAGACCCCCTCTTGGGCAGGGTATTACTATCTACCCCCCTTAAAGTCAGAGCCGTCCCTGGCTCTGCACACACAACAACCAAACCAACACCCTCAGGCAGAGAGTTGAAACCATTCTCTGATACCATTTGTAACAACCCGCCCCACTAGCACAATGTTGTCCACTTTGGGCCAGACACACAAGCCCTCACGGCTTTGCTATGCCGAGCCAACCCACTGTTGCTCCCAAAAGGCCTTGTGTTAAAAGAATGAGGCCTACCACTTATATAATAAGGAATTTCCAATGAAACTAGCAATGTGGGACTTTTTTCTCCATAGATACGCTCCACATTATAGACCCCTTCTGGGGCAGGGTATTACAAAGAAACTCATTCATAAAACCCTAGGATTAGAACAACTTGGAACCCAAGCAACTGAATCCTATCCATGCGCATATTACACATCACCTACACCTCATCATCCAAATCCTTCCGCCCATTACATGATTTTCCCATATCTTCTACACCTCATTCGAATTTCATATAGTCAACCCTAGTCATGTCATCATCTCTCATCTCATCCATTCATGCATTTCAACTTTTAATCCTAACCATTCATATCATACATTGCATTACATAAACCCTAAACACACATGATAAATTCGAAAATCCCATATCCCTATCCATATCCATGCCAAAATTCTATCTTGATCCCCAAGCCAACTTGATCCCCAAGTCACCATAGTCGTCCAACCCTAGTTTAAACCCTAATACTTTTTATTTTTAATCCTAGCCATTCACCATTAAGAAGTTTTAATCTCAACCCTTCAACCAACACTTAAACCAAGATTCAATATGAGCCATTCATTCTCACCCCAGAGCCTATAAATAGAACACTAGGGTCTCCATTGAAATTAGAATTGGACGAGGACATCAAGCAGTGGCGTGGACAGAGGAAGAGGAAAGGAGAAAAGGAAGAGAAAATCCTGGAAATTTGAATGCTCTCTAGTTTGAAGTTATTTTGATTTCCATTGTTTATTTCTTTTAATTCTTTGATTGAAATCCAAGTATTGTAAATTTAAATTTCAAGTTTAATAATAAGATTCAAAGTGTAATGAAATATTAGTTTCCAGTTTTCCAATTAATCTATAATTGTACCTGTGTATATTTTTATTTTCTAGAATTGACTCTATGGACGATCAAATGGCATATTTAGTGTAATGAAATATTTAGTGTCAAAAGAGGGGTTTGTCTTCATGATTCAAATCTAAGATCCATTTCTGTCATGAGCATTTTAATGAACTCCATGGATTTAATCTTTAAAATAATTATGAACATTATTGTAAAGAAGATTAGTTTAGTGAGCTCTCGGGCTAGGCTTTAATTTTGTTATTAAAACGTGAATAATGATGCTATCTTGATTGAAGTCTATTCCATTGTATCATGTGCAAAATTATTAGATCTAGTTATTTTATTTGATTCTTGTATTCTTTATTCTTTAAAAATTCTTTGATTCTTTGTATTATTCTTTTATTCATCTCCAAACTTAAAGATCTCAAAAATAAACTAAGATTGAGATTAAATTAATTAATTTTTCTTAAGATCCAATTCAGATCTAAAGTGTCTATGTTTTCAAATAAAAACAACCAACACGAGTCTGGAAGTTAGATTTTACATTAAGTAATAAATAAATAATTGTGAATATTTTATGGATATATTTTCCGTAATTCCTTTGGGTTCGACCCGCACTCATATGTTATTACTATTAAATGGTTTGTACGCTTGCCAGTAAATTTAAGACACAAAAAATTTTTGGCGCTGTTGCCCGGGAATTACAAAAATATTTACAAATATTTATTAATTTTTATTTTTTTTAAACATGGATATAATTTTGATTTATTTCTATGATTTTGTGATCTTAATTTTATTTTCAATTCTTGCAATTTAATTTGAGAAAAATTGAATGTTGGTGATTTAATTTGGAAAACTAAAAATAATTTTTACTTCGACATAGAATTTTAACTTTAATTAGTTCTTTTTAATCTTTTTCCTAGTTGTAGATATTTTTTTAGGAACTTGCATCTAGTTTAGGTCATGCACATTTTTCAAAGCCTTAACCACAGATTTGTGTTTGATTTTGCAGGAAATTTTAATCGCACGCTCTAAAATTTTCTTGGAAACTAAGGGCTTGGCTAAGGTGAGTTCTAATTTTGTTTAATTTGAATTTTTAGATCTCATGCATTCATATGGAAATTTTTTTTAGGGTTTTTTTTTTTTTAATTCTAATTAGTTATTGCTTGTATTAATAACATGTTCATTCATTTAAGGTGTTACTCCATGCATTTTAAAGTAGATTATTTGATTAATTGATTTGATATTTGTTTTCATGTTGCATTGGTAATTTAGGACTGCATTTTCACAATATCTAGAAAAATAAGATTAGTAAAATTGGTTCACACATTTCCATAATAAAATCAATTTTGGAACTATTAGGATTAGTTTCTAGGGTCTCATGCTCATTAGGAACCTTTTTAATCTAAATCAATTTTTGTAACCACTGAATAGTTTATCTTTAAGAATGGTGTCTAAGGTAAGTTTTGTCACCAAGGTGTAAATAGCCTAAGGATAAGTGGAACATAAGTAGATTTTTGAAGTGACCCTCCACTTACCTAGGAACTTAGCTGGCCATCTTGTGGTTAAACTCTCATTGGAGATATAGATTATTTGGAGAAAATTAGGAGCAAAGTCTAGATTTTAAGATCCGTGTAGAACCAATAAAAATTCGATTGCACTAGTGCAATTCGAATCATAGACTTTAGGCATTTCTTGTGTGAATTTGTTAGAGCGTGAATGATCGTGTCTGTGTATGCGTCATTGGTCACGTTACTCTTTCAACCGTTTGGTTCGAGTTACACTTCCTGTCAGTACACCGATCGTTGCATCTGGAGCTCAGTCTAGCTCAATCATAGACATAGACAGTCCACCTACATCACCACCCTCAACTCTATCATCCTCTTTATCACCACCACCATCACCCATCATGGCTGGGGAAGGAGTCGAAGAGAAAACCCTCCAAGACTATAGCCAATACACCATCAGGCATAGTTGATCCAGCAACTAATGCAGCCTTCGAACTCAAACCAGCTCCGTACACTCATAGGTTAGCCAATCCTAGAAAAGGAGTACCCTATAGTGACATATTAGAAGTATTTAAACATGTCAGTATCAACATACCTCTACTTGATGCTATAAATCAGGTACCCTCCTATGCAAAATTTCTGAAAGGCCTCTGTACGGTGAAAAATAAATCACATGTCCCCATAAAGGGATTTTTAGCAGAGAACGCCAATGTGCTCCTCCAACAACTATTTCCGATCAAACATAAGACCCAGGGTGCCCAGCCATTTCATGCACCATTGGTACATACACATTGACAGGGCCTTATTAGATTTTGGAGCCAGTGTCAGCCTACTGCCATACTCTGTCTATGACCAGTTAGGATTAGGAACATTAAAACCCACCCTATCACACTTTAGTTAGTTGATCGCTTTGTGAAAATCTCGATAGGTGTGATAGAGGACGTTCTTGTCAAAGTCGACAAATTCTACTTCTCAATAGATTTAGTTGTGCTGGATCCCAGCCTATGCAGAATGAGAGTGGGAACATCCTGGTTATTCTTGGACAACCATTTTTGACCACTTCTAAGGTTGTTATCAATTGCCAAAAAGGTATGCTTAGATTGTCATTCGGAAATCTAACAACATAACTCCATGTTTTTAACTTGTGTAAGCAACCTCCATGTACATATGACCTGTACGAGGTTAACTTTATTCAGAGTTCTGTTGAAGAATCTTTCCTTCACTTCATTTGTGATGACCCATAAGAGAAATCTTTGTCCACTTTTGGTACAGACTTCAATGAAAATGGTGAGCAAATAGTAAGTGCTCTACTTGACAAAGCCCCATATGTTGAAAGAGCGAAAAATTCCGAATCTTTTATTTTCAGCCAATCTGTACCAGTTCCCTCTGTCGAGAAGCCACCAAAATTAGAACATAAACCACTTCCTAAAAACTTGAAATTTTCTTATCTGGGATTATCCAATACCCTACCAGTCATTATAGCTTCAGATTTAACTTCGGAACAGGAGTTTAGACTTTGGATGTTTTAAGAAATCATCAGGAAGTTATTGGATGGTCCATCGCCGATCTCAAAGGAATTAGCCCCTCTATGGTCATACATAAAATTCACTTGGAAGAAAACTCCAAGACATCTATGGAACCACAGAGAAGACTAAATCTGGCGATGCAGGAAGTGGTGAGAGCAGAAATTTTAAAACTTTTTGAAACCGGTATTATCTACCCGATCTCTGACAATGCTTGGGCAAGTCCAATACAAGTTGTTTTGAAAAAGTCTAGCGTGATTGTTGTCAAGAAAGAGGATAATGAGTTAGTTCCAACACAAATTCAAATGCGTTGGAGAGTTTGCATTGACTACCGTAAACTAAATATTGCCACCACAAAGGATCACTTCCCACTCCCGTTTCTTGATCATATGCTTGAGCGTTTAGCTGGTCATGCGTACTATTGTTTTCTTGATGATTATTACATCTATAACCAAATCTATGTTGCTACTGAGGATCAAGAGAAAACCACCTTCACCTGTCTATTTAGTACGTTCGCATATCTTCAAATGCCATTTGGGTTGTGTAATGAACGTGCCACCTTTGAGCGGTGCATGATCAACATCTTCTCTGATATGGTAGAACGTTTCTTGGAAGTCTTCATGGATGAATTCTCTATTTTTGGATCTACTTTTGACCATTGCCTGCACCATCTAACCCTTGTATTAGTCGGGTGAAAAGAAAAGAACTTGGTACTAAATTGGGAAAAAATTCACTTTATGGTAAAATCAGGCATAGTACTAGGACACATTATCTCTGAAAAAGGAATTGAAGTAGACAAAGCCAAAGTCGATTTGATCTCTAATCTTCCGAGACCTCAAATTGTTAAAGAGATCAGATCATTCTTAGGTCATCCTGTATTTTACAGGAGGTTTATCAAAGGATTTAGTGACATATCATGACTTCTTTGTAGACTTCTGACCAAGGATGATGTTTTCAATTTTAATGAAAAATGTGTCATAGCCTCTGAAAATTTGAAAATCTCTTTGACTTCCACTCCAGTAATATGGACAACTGATTGGTCTGTTCCTTTTGAAATCATGTGCAATGCCTTAGATTACGCCATAGGAGCCTTGTAAGGACAAATGATGAACAAATTGCCTCATGTTATCTATTATACAAGCAAAACTCTAAATGACGCTCAACTTTACTGTTCCACCACAGAAAAAGAGTTTTTAGTTATAGTATTTGTGCTAGACAAATTTTGATTCTATCTAGTAGGCCCGGAGGTCGTCGTCTATTCAGATCACGCCACACCTAAGTATCTTCTTTCCAAGAAAGATGCTGAGTCTCGCTTAATTAGATGGACACTTTTGTTACAAGAATTTAACGTAGAAATTCGGGACAAAAAGGGTTCAGAGAATGTGGTAGCAGATCATTTGTCTAGATTGATAACTGAATTCACCGATGATAACCATCCTATCACTGAGTCCTTTCTAGATGAACAACTTTTGTTAGTGTCCAAAGTACCATGGACGACCCCCCACCCTTTTCATACGCTTAAATCAAAGTATATTATTTGTTTTTTTTTTTGAAGATAAAGATAATGGAGTTGCCACAACGCGAGTCGATCCAGAATCCAAAGACTCGGACATCGACTGGTCCTACATAGTGTGTGCATAGACTCATGTCCATGATAACTTTTACACACACTACAATGATCAGCGGAAATTTTAAAACACTTTACAGTTATCCAAGATCATATATGTATAGCAAATTAGGAATCTCCTGAGAATCAACACATCAAACCATTAAACAAAGTAAAGATCTAGGAGTTAAATTATTACATTTCCAAAGTAACACTCCTACAAATACATCCCATCAAAATAAACTATTTCAAAACATGATGTTGTTGCATTCATCTGGATCATATTCTACTGCAGCCTTGTTCGGTTCCATCTTCGTTTACTTGCACTGCATTTTCATCTAGAGGGGGAAATTATGGGCTTAGTCAATGCATCGAGTAGGAATTCCGATCATAAGGGAGAGAGGGTGCACATAGAGTGTTATAACAAGATAGCATATATAGGATGTGCGTACTTTTTCCATGGTTAGAAGTTCACAAGATAAATAAGAGTGTATTTCTCAAATCATAATCCATAATCAAGCTTTATACTGACAATTATTTCAAAAATAGAAGTTTATACATAATCATACTTAAACATGAATGTCATGCTATGAGTGTTATGATCAATCCATTCCCTTCCATGTTCCATGCTCAATCACAATTACTTTCATTTCAATTGTTCATATTCTGGTCTAATCACATGTACGGAGCATTTTCGGGGGCAACCGACAAGGTACTGTTCCTTATACCAACAACTTAACTGGGACTAACCGGTGGAGTGCTGACCTCCCATACTCCTGCACAAGTTTTGGGACTTCTCTGACCCTGGAGCTCTTATGGTCCAATTCAATGCCTTTTCCTTTGTAACCAATTGACGTGGCCCATTCTAAAAAGTTTGCTCAATCTCATTTATTCAATTATTTATTCATACTCAAAGTCAAAAGTTGGTGTGATTAATGCAATCCCATCCCATGCCACATGCATGAGGTACATGAATGTTTAATGATGCCAAGTTCATTTCATTTGTATTATCAAATCCTTTCCAAATCAAAGCATGATATCATAAGTGCAACATATCATCATTGTTTCATAGCATCATTTCCAGAAGTCTTCATAGCATTTCAATCACAATTCTTAGTGCTTTAACAGTACATGGGAATCTACCTTCATAATCTTATATGTTCAATAATAAGTCTCTTGGATATTGCATAAATTCAAAGTAAATCATTCAATATTATTATCAAAATAGTAACATGCATTAATTACAACTCTAGTGGCTCAACGATGTAGGAAATCCTACCTGATCTAAGATGATTAGCAAAGAGAGGGAATCACGCTAGTGTAAGAACGACCTTGGAGTTGGTTCTCGGACTTCGTTCATTTTCATGTCAAAACATAATATACACATCATAAGTTTGTTATTTCCATTATCTGATTTTACAAAGGTCGGTCTGAAGTTTAGAAATTCCATTATTAAGTCCTAATGGTGTCCAAGTGATCCAAATAAGTGATCACAATTAGATATGGCAAATTTTGCAAAATTGTCAAAAGTCCAGGACGATACATCGACTTGGTCGATGGATCGTCTATACTAACATCAACATATCGAGGATATCCATATGTCTCACAAGGTAAAGGTTATGTATGTACTGTTCATTCAGTCTCAGATCGAGTGTATCATGTTTGTCGATATGTCGATTCTACACAGTCGATACATCAGTTCTTTTGATGTGTCTATCCTGGTATACATATTTTCTAGGTGACAAGTTCTATATTTTTCTTCTGTTCTCAGATAGATACCATCGATAATGTCAATGTATCGTTTGGGGGTAACTCGACACATCTATATGCATGATGTGTTGATCTGGAATCCTGGCTTTCTGATTAAATAAGTTCACTGTCCAATTATCTTACTGGTCATGGTTACGGTAGGCATGTCGATTCTGTCGACATGTCTATCGGGGTTCGGATTGAGTCATTATTCTTTTCAATATTAGTCATTGGTCGATATATCGGTACTGTCAATATGTCAACCTGGTTTCTTTGGAGTTTTGTTTTAAGAGAGTCCGGCACTATTTCTGGGGTTCAATTCCATACTGTCGACTCTCTCGACACCTCTGTTTTTCGACACATCGGGTGTGTCGACACATCTAACAGATTAAGTCCTTTACTGAGTCATTAAATGAGTACATCGACACGTTGATTACATCGATGTCTCGTCGGTTTATCTAGGTTGTCTATTCTTTTCTGTACAAGTTTCAGGTCGATGTATCGATTCTATCAATATGTCGACCTAGGTTGGTCTTGAATTCTATACTTTACAGTATAAGTGTCTAATGGAGACATCAATTTCGTCAACCGATCAATGTAAGAGTTCATAGGCACATCAACAGAGACGATGTATTGGATCGGTATTCGTTATGTCTGGACACTTCGACCATACTGACTTACTGTGTTCATGATTGTCGACACATCGACACTGATGATGTGTCAACTGTCCCAGAACTGGTATCGTTTCCAGATTTCAGATTTCATCGATTACATGGGTTTGATTGAGAAATGGCCTACCTTTTTAATGCTTTTTGTTTCTAGAAAGAATAGATAATCCAATAGACTTTTTCCCTCGCTCCGATACAGATCCTCAATGTGATTTCTCGATCGATTTTGAGAGAATAAGGAGGTTGAAGGAAGAAGATGAAGATGAGGGAAATCAGATCTGAAATCCATTTTTGGATCTGAAATGGTGATTAAAAAATCAAGGGAGACTGTATGAGCTGCCCGGGCATGGGCAAAGCATACTCCCATGTTGGGATATCCAACTTCAGTGGCTTTCAGCGCCTCCAACAGCGAGAAAATGGGATCTGAGTATGGGTGATAGGGACGGCGGCACACATCGCGTTTCATGGATCTTGCAGGTTTGTAGTCGACACATCTACGGTGTCGACACATAGAGACTAAGACATGTCGAAATGGTCGAAAAATCTTCCTGGTTGAATTCTGGACATTCTCAACTTAAATTTAGAAAGACCTATCGGTCCTGTCGACACATCGACTGTCGATCCATCGACATGTCTAAACTGGATTTTTAAATATTGTCATTTTATATTATTATTTTCTTTTTCTATTCACTTTCACTCTTGAGTCTAAACTCACATTTTACTCAACTCATTCTTGGGAAAGTTACATTGAGTTACAGAGTCGAAACTCCAGGTCATTAGAATACTACCACCTTTGTCCCGAAAATTAGACGATGGTTGGGTCTAAAACAAAATCACAAAAATAATTTTGGAAGATAAGTCCTCATCTCTGACTCTAATTCCCAAGTAGGCTCTTCTTTGCCATGTCATTCTCATACCACTTTAACAAATGGTATTACTCCGTTTCTCAATACCTTCTGTTGTGAATCTGTGACTTGATTGGTCTCTCGACGTACGACACGTCACTCTGTACATCCAACTCTTCCATATCCAAAACATGTGACGGATTGGGGTTGTACCTCCATAAGATAGAAACATGAAACACATCGTGAATACTCAACAACTGTGCAAGAAGTGCTATCCAATACGCAATTTCTCCAATCTTCTTGAGGATTGGGAATTGTAACGCCCGCCCCTTTTTCACACGCTTTTCGAAAATCAGAGTCTATTTTTTTTTTTTTGAAATAGAAGAGTGAGAGAGGGCACGGACGCCACGACGCGAGTTAAGTCCGAGCCTCTAAAGCCCGACCCTTAACTGGCCAACCCTACGCGTGCGCGGAACTAAGTCCACGAGATGGTTCATGCGTAGGAAGTAAGCTCACGGATTATAATCATTGCGGAACATGATAATAGAGTTTATCCTACCGGTTTTTAGATAGAAGGGAAGATACAACATTGAATTATGAAAATGCCCCTATGATTCATATTTATATCACAAAATAGAATCGTCCATATCTAAAGTCCAAAACCAACGCAAGAAATGTAAATTTATACAATCCGACAAGCTAAGTTACTTTAAAATTACATCTCCAAAATGTAAACTTAAATAAACTAAGAATGTGCTTCCCAAGCTCCTAAGCTTGGCCTCCAGTATGTCCACCGTTTCCTGCCTCTCCTACGTTATCAGCTAGCGTAGAAGTAGGGCGTTAGTCAACGCGCCCAGTAGGACTCCGAGTAGGGCTAGCACATGGATTAGTGATAACACGCATACCGATACAATAAAAATATAACAAAATAAGCATGTAATGAATGCCATGCCATGGGTGCCTATGTCATGTGCCCACCCATCATCCGTATGATCATACAATGTATTGTCCCCATGTTTGCTTCTCGGTCGCCCCGACGGAGCATGGACTCCGGTTATCTAACTATCCCCATGTTTAATTCTCGGTCGCCCCGACGGAGCATGGACTCCGGTCATAGCCCTCAGGCTATCCCCATGTCTGATTCTCGGTCGCCCCGACAGAGCATGGACTCCGGTTTCATTATTTTCCTGCCCATGCCATGCATGAGATGTAAGTGCATTATGCTATGTAATATATATGTAATCCATATACTTAACATATCATACATAGCCATATAATGCATAATATTAAAATATAATCCATATGATTCATAACTTAAAACTCATCATAAGATAAATCATAATCATAAATCCATCATAAGCCAAATCAAAATAATTTAAAATACCATCACATATCCATCGCTTACAAAAAGGTAGGCATCCTACCGAATACCACGTAGCGTTCCGTTACGTTTTCCGCTCGATAATCAGGTCGCCGATCGCGTACCGTTTGCGACGTCCCGATACCTTATTACATTTACCGAATCAGTCCATACGTTTTTCCATGATTGAGTCCATAATTGATCCATCGACTTAGACCCATTAATGGCCATTAATTATGTTACAATTTTATCGAAAATCAGCCCTTAACTTAGCCCATTATCCATTGGTTAAAACATATACATAAATCCGATTTTTTTGGCCATTTCAAATATTCCAATGAGCGAGCCTAAAACGCAGCATCTATACGTTTCGTTTCATCATTCGTAATATCCAATTTCATGTCTAATCCCCATAGGGTTCGGCCATGTACTGTGGCCGAACCTATGGTTTTTTCAATGTGGCACTTATTTACCGTTTTGCCATTCCTCTCCCATGGTTCAATCATCCATTCATTTATGTAATTTCTAAGTCCAACAATTTATTCATACTTAGATCCATTTAATCATGACCTAGTATCATAAAATCAGCCACCTATTATTTAATTTTGAAAAACATTTAATCCCATATGTCCTTTCACATTTGGCCCTAAAGGTGGCCCACAAAGGGATCATGGGTTCGGCCATACACCATGGCCGAACCCATGGTACCCTATCTCCCTTCTTTTGGATCCATTTTGTCTCATTTAATCCTATCACCAATGAATTTAAGTTATTCATTTAAGTCCCCATTCTCATCCCATTTAAAACCTCACATATCATTTTCATAAATCCATTAAAATCTAGCATTCTTCTACATCATTTTCCATTTATTAAAACCACTAATCACCACCCTAGGGTTCGGCCATTCACCATGGCCGGACCCATGGTTCATGGTTCACCTTTATGGATGCCATTTTAAAGACTAATGTTTTGTCCCAAAAATAATCCATTTTAAAATCACTCACCTTCATTCATTTTGGCCCTTTAAAACCCATACCATACACTTTGTAAATCCATTTAAATTTTACCATTTTTCTCCATTATCTGTAAACCTTATAATCTTAATAAAGTACCCATTATTCACCATGGGGATCGGCCATGTTACATGGCCGAACCCTATGGTCATCCATTCATTCCATTCTATGCCTTTCAAGGCCATGAAAGATCACCCATATTTTCATGAAATTTCCTTATTTAAAACCTCTTAAAAAAAATCATCAATCACTTAGCATTCATGAACCCTAACCCTGTTCTCCATATTTTTCCATAATTCCATCATCCATCATTTAATTATCCACCATGGGGTTCGGCCATGCTACATTGCCGAACCCTATGGCCCAACATTTCTTCCAATCTCTTTTTTTTTTATATACAATCCCATGCTTAAAAATTTAAATACAAACCATCCCTAATCCATTTCTTAGCCTTCCATTTGATCCATTTATTATCCTATCATTTGACGGTTTTTAGGTCCATGGCCTAAAATAACTTTGGCCACCATCACATGACAAGGATGGATCCCAAATCTTAAAACCCTAAAAAAAATTTAAATCTCTTGTTTAGAAAATACTTACGATCCGACGACTCCTCCGGTCTTTGTCGCTCCCGTCGGCTTCCTTGGTCTCCTTTCTTCTTCATCTCCTTGTTTGATCGGCTAGATGTGCTTGATCAATGGTGAAATATGCTTGGATCGGCTATGGTAGATGGAGTTAGATTGAGAGAGGGAGAGGGGAAGGTGATGGAAAACAAGATCTTAGCCTTTGATCTTGAAGGGGTGGACCAAGGCTTGCTCTCTCCTTCTCTTTTCTTCTCTTCTTCTTCTAAGTTTTCTTCTCTTTTTATTTTCTCCAATGCATGGGACGGTTTTGAGAGTGGGAGGGAGAGATAGAGTGAAAATGTTTGTTTGAAATGATGGAGATGGTTGGAGTAGCCTTCACTCAAACATTAACTTCCTCACCAACCAACATGCATTAATGGTGGTCGTTGGGATAAAACCACCACCTTTAATCCATGGTTTTAATTTGTGTTTTCTTAAAGTGGTTTGTGTTTATTGGAGTGGTTTTGACCATTTGACCATTTTAATCTTAGGTTAATTAACTTAGATCACCTTGATCCCTTGGTTAATTTAATTAATCACTTCCCATTTAATTTAATCCCATTAAATTCCCTCTAAGATCCACCCATGGTTAACCAAGTCAATCATGGTAGTCGGCTCCACTACTATTAGGTCCACACACCACCTCAATAGGTGAGGTGGAGGTGGGCCCCATTTGGCCATATTACTTAATCTTGATACATCTTAACTTAGATAGTTTTATAATTATCTAATCTATTTAATTTATCTTAATTGGATCACCATTGGGTCCATGGCCCAATTATATTTTTGTCTTTCCCATTTATTTTAGGGCTTACCTACCTTGGCCCATTGGGTCCCGTATGGCTAGTTGACCCAATTATTTACCATTGACCAATTAAACGAATTAATTCTAATTCATGGTCTATTGGGTAATCATTGGGCCCATGGCCCAATTAGATTCCCTCTTTTACCCACTTACCTTAGGGTTGGAACCGATTTTTGATCCACTGGGCCCCACATGGCTATCAGGCCCACTTTGACCATCGTTGACCCGCTTAGTCCTCATTGATCCATTAAATGAATTTCATCCAATCCATGGCCCAATTGGGCCATTCTTGGACCCTTGTCCCAACTTTTGATCCATTTGGTATTCCATCACGTCAAAATTGAAATTAAAATCAATAAATGCCAAATATATATTGATTCGAAAATTCGGGCTATTGCAGGAATGGTCCAACAAATCTTGGCGACAACTTTCTTTTCTTCCCGAATCTCATCTAACCTTTACGCGGTGATACTCTCAGAAACACTTGATCACCTACTTCAAATGATAAAGGCCGTCTTCTTTTGTCCGCATAACTCTTCTGTCTACTTTGAGCAGTCAGTAGATGTTGTCGGATCACTTTGATATGCTATGTAGTCTCTGTAACTAGTTCTGGTCTAATACGTGTAGTTTCTCCTGCCTTTGTCCAACAAATTGGAGATCTACAAGATCCACCATACAATGCTTCGAATGGAGCCATCTGGACACTCGTCTGATAGCTGTTGTTGTATGAGAATTCTATCAATGGAAAGTGACCTTCCCAACTACCTTGAAAATCCAACATAGAAGCTCTCAACATGTCTTCCAACATCTATATGGTTCTCTCTGACTGTCAATCAGTCTGCGGATGAAATGTCGTGCTATACAGTAGATCTGTACCCATGGACATCTGCAAACTCTGCCATACCCTTCCAGTGAATCTTCCATCACGATCTGACACAATCTCCTTGGGTATCCCATGCAGTCTCACAATATCTTTTATATACTGCCTACCCAATTTCTTGGATGAATCTGTCATTTTTATAGGCATGAAGTATGCTGACTTGTTAAGACGGTCGATCACGACCCAAATAACATCATTGCCTTTAGAAGATCTAGGCAATCCGATCACAAAGTCCATTGCAATGTGTTCCCACTTCCATTCTAGTATGGAGAGGGGCTTGAGTAAACCACAGGGCTTTCGATGTTCTGCCTTGACTTGTTGACATATTAGACACATGTAGACGTATTTGCTACTGCTTTCTTGAGTCCACACCACCAATACTGGTGCTTAAGATCTCTATTCATCTTTGTACTTCCAGGATGTATCGAAAATTTCGATTGATGTTCTTATGTCAGTAGTTCTTTCCTGCATTCTTTTGGTACGTATACCTTGCCTCTAAACACGAGTCCTTGTTCAGGTTGTAGTTGCCAATCTTGGACCGCTTCTCATACAGACAACTTGGCCCAAATTTCTGTCATTTATGGATCTGTTTTCTATGCCTATTCTATTTTTGATGTAATCGTAAAGTGTATTACCAAATTACACATCCATCTTCTGTTGGACATGTGTAAGTTCAATTCCACAATGGCCGAGAGCATCTTCCACTCTTGCATGATTAGGCTTGCTATGTAATGCCTCGCCCTTTTTTACTTGCATAAATCAGAGTATATTTTTTTTTTATAAGTGAGAGAGAACGGGCCATTACGACGAGAGTCAAGTCCGAGTTTCCAAAGCCCGACCCTTAACTGGCCACTATTACGTTTGCGTGGACTAAGTCCATTAAAACATTTTCACACGCTTTTCTTAATGCTTGTGGAATAAATTATATGAATAAGATGTTATTCATTCTCTTGTCATCATTAGGCAAGGAAAGCCAATCGCTATAAAATTCTAATAAAACTTAAAGATTATCAAACCATAGCAAATAAGTTCTAAGTTATTACAATCCAAACTATAAATCCTCCGAATACATAATCGAAATCAAAACTAAGTAATTTTAAACTTAAATCTTCCCAAGCTCCTACTCTTCGCTCCCTTCCAGTCCCACATTCTTTTCCTTATTATTTCCTGTTCCATCATTTACAGGGTAGAAGTAGGGCATTAGTCAACATACCCAGTAAGTATTCCAATTAGGGCTATGGTACACATAGGAGTAATACTAGAATATCATAAATCAAGGGTTTATACATCATTAATGACTTATTTGTAAAAACAACTTGTAAGTAATACAACAGTGCATGATGTTCATATCATAATCATGCTAACATAAGTGTCGTAACATGGGTGTCAATGCCAAATGAAATCCCACCCAATGTCCATACCCAATCACATCATAAATCAAACAATGGTTTCCTTGGCCAATTATGCCCACAGTGTTTGAGGCGGCAACCACCAGGGCATTGTATACCCATCCACAAATTAATCGGGATTACCGATGGAGTGTGGTCTCCTCCCTCTGTGCAGGATTTCAGGATTAACTATCCAGGAGCTTTTTGGCCCAATTACGCCGTACTTTTCTATCAACCGGACGCGGCCAAATCTCAACAGTTCATATAGCTTCATATTGTAACACCCCACCCTTTTTCACTTGTCACAAATCAGAGTATATATATATATATATATATATATATATATATATATATATACTATAAAAGAGTGAGAGAGAGCGGTAACGTCACGAGCCGAGTTAAGTCTGGGTTTCCAAAAGGCGACCCTTAACTGGCCACCTTTATGTGTGCGTGGACTAAGTCCATGAAAAAACATTTCACACGCTTTAAGAATACTTGCGGAATTATTATATGAGTAAGATAACATTCATATGCATGTCATTATTAAGTAAGGAAACCAATCACCATAAAATTAATTGAAACTTAAACATCATCAAACTATAGTAAAACAATTCTAAGTTATTACAATCCAAAATATCAATTCTCCCAATACATCCTTCAAAATCAACATAAGTATTATAATCATAAATTTGTCCAAGTTCCTATGCTTGACTCCCTTCATGTCCCATGTCCTTGTCATTCCATGTTCCATCATCTATAGGGTAGAAGTAGGGCATCAGTCAACATGCCCAGCAGGAATTCCAAGTAGGGTTATGGTACACATAGGATCAATATAAAATCAAGATAGAAACATCTCATCATATTTGTAAAAATATCTCATAAGCAATAAATACAATGCATGATATCCAAAACATAATCATGCTTACTTATGCATCATGCCATGAGTGTCAATGTCAAATGATCACTCACCCAATTCCATATCCAACCGCATCATACATAGATAGTTTTCTTGATAAATTACCATATCAAGGTGTTCCCTTGGCCAATTACGTCCGCAATGTTTTGTCACGGCACCACCAGGTCACTGTTATACCTCCCCACATATCTTAATCGGAATTACTGATGGAGGGTGGACTCCTCCCTCTGCGCAGGGTTTCGGGACTATATACCCAAAAGTTCTTTGGCCCAGACTACGCCGTACCCATTACTAGCAATCCCGGACAAGGTCAACATATCAATAGTTTACATAGCTTCATACAAGCTAGTCTCAAGCCCAAGTCATGTCTAGACAGCTCATAACTTGGCTTGCTAGTCCAATAGATTCCCTCCCATGCAATGCATGAGATAATGAATGCAAGAATGCCATTTCATATCAAATTACATAATACCATTGAAAATCAGTTCATACACATATACCATTTGTTTATCCAAAGTAAATCATCATGTTTGAAAATAAAAGCCAGTAACATATATATAAGATCCATATGTGTCTCAATAAGGTAGGAATCCTATAACACCCTGGATTTTCATTTCATAAATATATATTGGAATTGTCCATTTAATTTGTGAATTGATGGAATTTGAAATTAAATAATGGAAATGGACCCTAGATGGGTGATGTAACGCCCGCCCCTTTTTCACTCGCTTTTCGAAAATTCGAGTTTATTTTTTTTTGAAATGGAGAGTGAGAGAGGGCGCGGACGTCACGACGCGAGTTAAGTCCGAGCTTCTAAAGCTCGACCCTTAACTGGCCAACCCCGCGCGTGCGCGAGACTAAGCCACGGGAACGTTTCACGCGTAGGAAGTAAGCTCGCGGAATATAATTACGTGCGGAATGTTATAATAGAGACTATCCTACCGGTTTTTAGATAGAAGGGAAGATACAACATTAAATTACCAAAATACCCCTATATTCACATTTATGCCTCAAAACGATATTGTCCATAATGCAGTCCAAACCATAGCAAGAAATATAAATTATACAGTCCGACGAGCTAAGCTACTTTAAATTACATCTCCAAAATGAAACCTAAATAAAACTAGATATCCGCTTCACAAGCTCCTAAGCTTGGCTCCCGGCGTGTCCACCGTTTGGGCCATCTCCTGCGTCATCAGCTAGGGTAGAAGTAGGGCGTTAGTCAATGCGCCCAGTAGGACTCCAAGTAGGGCTAGCACATGGGTTAGTGATAACATGCATACCGACAATAATATAATAAACATATGATGAATGCCATGCCATGGGTGCCTATGTCATGTGTCCCACCCATCCACCGTATCATCATAAAATATCGTATCCCCCTTGACGGCAAAGCCTCGTCAATGTGTCCTCATGTTTGCTTCTCGGTCGCCCCGACGGAGCATGGACTCCGGTTATAGCATAAGAGCTATCCCCATGTCTGATTCTCGGTTGCCCCGACAGAACATGGACTCCGGTTATAGCCCCTCGGGCTATCCCCATGTTTGCTTCTCGGTCGCCTCGACGGAGCATGGACTCCGGTTTCATTATTTTCCCGCCGATGCCATGCATGAGATGTAAGTGCATTATGTTATGTAATATACATATATATCTCATAAACTTAATATATCATACATAGCCATATAATGCATAACATTAAAAATATAAACTATAGTATGAATATATAATTCATAAATCAAAAGCCCATCATAATACAAATCACATAATTGTCAAAATAGATTAAAATAACCATCACATATCCACGGCTTACAAAGAGGTAAGAATCCCACCGAATACCGCTTAGCGTCCCATTACGTTACCGTTCGATAAACCGGTCGCCGATCGCGCACCGTTTTGCGACGTCCCGATACCTTATTACACATTTTCCGAATTAGTTCGTATTTCATTTCATGATTAAATCCCTAACTGATTACAACCTTAGATTCCTAATTACGTTACACGTTTATCAAAATCAGCCCCTAACTTAGCCACATTTGCCATTGGCTTAACCATATGCATAATTCCAATTTTCCCCATTTTAAATATTCCGATTTGCAAGCCTAAAACGCAGCAACTATCCGTTTCATTTACTCATTCATAATATATCCATTTTCATGTCCAACCACATAGGGTTCGGCCATGTACCATGGTCAAACGCATGGTTCTTCAAGGTGGCTACACCTTACGGTTTTGCCACTCCTCTTCCATGCACATTTTAAATTCATATTTGACCCATAAGCTTGGGCCCATTTGTGATTCCCTAACCATGACATCATGTACTTAAAATCAGCCACCTATTTAATTAATTTTGAAAAACATTCAATCCCATATATCATTCCATATTTGGCCCAAAATATGGCCCACAAAAAGGGGTCATGGGTTCGGCCATACACCATGGCCGAACCCATGATGTCCATTTTCCATACACCATGGCCGAACCCATGGCTCATGGTCCATCTTATCCATGCCATTTTTAAAACCAAAATACCTATTTACATTCCTCATGGTTTTCTCATTAAAACTCCTTAAAAATCATCAACTTTTAATCACTTAAAAACCTCAACATCATTAACCCTTCTCCATAATTTTAGACCTCAAACCCTAATTAAAAATCATCCATCATTTACCATGGGGTTCGGCCTTGCTACATGGCCGAACCCTATGGCCCATCAATCCATTAAAATTTCTATTTTTCCATGCTTAATCCATTCATTTTATTTTTTTCCTTAAACCATCTCATCCATTTCTTATCCTACCGTTGGATGGATCTTAGATCGGCCCACAACATTTTTGGCCATATTTAGTCTAAGAAATGGATTCCATATCTTATCTTAAAAAAAAATATAAACTCTTGTTTTAAGAATTCTTACCACCCGACGACTCCTCTGGTCCTTTTTTGCTTCTCCTCTTGCTCTCCTTAGCCTTCTCTTCTCTTCTTCTCCTTGATGTACGGTCAAGATGAGCTTGATCAAATGGTAAGGCCCTCTAAGCTTAGGGTCGGCCAAGATTGAGTGGGTTTGCTTGAGAGAGAGAGAGAGAGAGAGAGGAGGAGGGGATAGAAAACGTCTAGCTTCCTTGGTCTTGAAGTGATAATGGTTTGGCCAAGCTTAATCTTTCTTTCCTTCTCTTCTTCTTCTCTTGTAATTTTTTCTTTTCTTATTTTCTCTTGGTGTAGGACGGTGGAGAGGTGGTGAGAATGAGAGAGTGAAATGAGAGGGATGAGATGGAAAACCCATCTCATTTCTTTGGTCTTACTTGGACCATGCTCCTCCATGATGGCCTCACCAACGAAAGTATGGGCTACCTTGACTTTGGTGGTGGTGGTTGAGACAAAACCACCACTAGCCAATGGTTTTGGGTGTTTGAATGTGGTGGTTTGGTCTTCCCATGTTGACCCCTTGACCAACCTAATTAATTAAATTAAATCCTCACTTAGGTTAATTAATTTCCATCCAATTTAATTTCATAAAATTTATCTATCTAAGAAATCAACCCATGGTTGACCAAGTCAACCACGGTGGACGGCCCCCACCTATACCTACCCCACTCGCCACCTCACTTGATGAGGTGGAGGAGGGCCCCACTTGGCCATGTCACTTTAATTCCATTAATTTTAAATTAGATAATTTTACAATAATTTTAATCAATTTAATTCTCCTTAATCCACCTTAGTCCTCTCAATTTGTCCATGGTTGACCAAGTCAACCATGATGGTTGGCCCCACCTTTGCCTTGTTCCACACGCCACCTCACTTGGTGAGGTGGAGGTGGGCCCCACTTGGTCATGCCATTTCATTTCATTACTAACTTAGAGGGTTTAATTCCAATTCACCCTTTTTAAATTAATTGGCCCACCATTGGGCCCACGGCCCAACCAAATTATTTTCTACCCCTTTACCTTAGAGTTTGGACCAATTTTGATCCATTGGGTCCCACATGGTGATCGGGCCCACTTTGACCATCGTTGACCCTTCCGACGAATTCCATTCACTCTATGGTCCATTGGGTCCTTCTTGGGCCTTTGTCCCAAAATTTGATCCATTTGGCATTCCATCACATCAAAATTCAAATTAAAGTAAATAAATGCCAAATATATATTGATTTAAAATTTCGGGCTATTACAGGTAAGGAGTTGGGTCAATTACCCAATTAAGACCCAACGGGTCATAATTAAGGTTGAATAGGAAATAATTGGGTAAGCCTTAAATAAATGAGTCAATTGCTCAATTGGGACCCAATGGGTCAAGGTGAACTAATTTTGAAGTAAATGGGTAAGATTAATTTAATTGGGTCAAATACCTAATTAAGACCTAAGGCATGAGATCCACCTCATCAAGTGAGGTGGCATGTAAATGAAATGGCTAAGTGGGACCCTAAATGTCATGTAGTGCATGGTCGGCTAAGCCATGGTTGACTTGGTCAACCATGGGTGAGTTCAAAGGATTTGAGTAAATGATAAGTTGTGGCTGAGTTAAATTGACTTGAGTTGATTAATGAGTTCAAATGAATTAAATTATTCGAGTTGAGTTCAAGATTAAAATGCTTGAGTCAAGGTGAGTTGAAATGGAAATGGAAGAGTTTCCATCTCAAGGGGTACCAACCCAAGGGACACATGTTGTAAATGGAGAGTTCCATCTCATGGATGAAACCCATGCACACGTTGGGAAGCCAAGGGGTGCCTTGATTATGTAACGCCCCGCCCTTTTTCACTCTCTTCTGCTTTCTAAAAAGCAGAGTCTATTTTTTTTTATAAATAAAGAGCGATAGAGAGCAGGACGTCACGACGAGAGCTAAGTTCGAACTTCTAAAGTCCGACCCTTAACTACCTAACCCTATGTGTGCATGGACTAAGTCCATGAAAACGGTTCACACATAACAATATAGACTTGCGGAATAAATTCATAACATGCGGAATTATAATAGAACCAAGTTTTATTCCATTCAGATAGCAAAGTACACCAAGTCTTTACTCCATAATTAACATAAAATAATTATCCAACCAAACATCCAACAATAGCAAATCATCTAAGTTATTACATGTCTGAAGTCTAGATACTCAAATTACAAGTCCATAAGTAACTCAATCAAAATATAAACTATAATCATCCAAGCTCCTATGCCTGGCCCTCTTTACGTTCATCGTTCCCTTGGTTTCCTGTGTCATCCACTAGGGTAGAAATAGGGCGTTAGAACAACGCGCCCAATAGGTATTCCAATTAGGGCTAACACATGGTTAGTACAAAACATATATAATATCATAATGTCAAAAATTATATAAACCATGCCATATCATGATGCCAAATGCAATGAGTCCCACCCATCACATGTACATAAAAGTACCCCCACATAGGTCTTTCGAAAGCCCCGATGGAGTGTGGACCCTCCGGTTTCTTCCTGATGGAAAAGCACATCAAAGTACCCCACATAGGTTTTTCGGACGCCCCGACAGAGTGTGGCCCCTCCGATTTCTTCCTAATGGAAAAACACATCAAGGTACCCCACATAGGTTTTTCGGAAGCCCCGACGGAGTGTAGACCCTCTGGTTACATATCCTTCACCCCATTTCGTGAATGAGATGTCAATGAAACACATACTATTTTAACATATAAACATAACATTAAAACTCACATTTAAAACACATACTATTTTATCATATAAACATAGCATTAAAACTCACATTTAAAACGTATCTTTTTCCACATAAAATCATCAAATAAGATAAGAAACATTATACATAAACCCATGGTTTCAAAGAGGTGGAATCCTACCAAAGACCACTAACGTGTCCTTGCGTCTTTCGTCCGGTAACCGCTCACGAGCGTACACACCTTGTGAGGTCCCATTACCTTATAATATAACAATCAATTAAAACCAAGTCCCACTTGATTTACAATAATGTCCAAGTCCATAAACCAAACTTGTGGGGTTCAGCCATACACCATGGCCGAACCTCACCCCTTTTGTTTTAGTCTCCTACTTTGGTTTATTAATCAATACCCCTACGTTAAACATTTAATCACTTCCCTTTTATTTAATACAACATACATGAACCCTAAGTCCATCAAAACAATAACCCATGGTCTTTCATTTTTTATCATATTTACATTTATGCCATTCATACCACTTTTATTCATTAATCTAATGATAAACCAATTAATCATCTAATATAAATCAAACCTTAAGTTCAGCAAACATTCCCCATGGGGTTCGACCATACACCATGGCCGAACCCATGGTCCATTGATTTTACTTAATTACCATGTTGCCATTATACGTATCCATAACCATTTACCTTGCTTGTGTTCCAAAATAATCCATACTTAGTTCTTTAATCCAAAGACATAATCCAACAAATAGTTTATGGGGTTCGGCCATACACCATGGCCGAACCTTATGTCCAATATTTTCACATATTTACAACATTGTCATCATGGCTAACATAACCCATAATCCAATCCTTTCATTCATTAACAAATGCCTAAGTCCATGTTTTGATCCACAAACCCATCTCGTGGGGTTCGGCCATATCATGGCCGAACCCATGATCTTTCAATTTAGGCGATATTTACAAAATTGCCATTGATTCCATCAACTTTTGTTTGGGTTCCAAAACATAGGTCCATTCATTTATTTACTTCCCCAAGTCCAAGAGTGATCCATACATAATTCATTCACCATTTACATGACTTATAATCTTAGGTCCATAATTAGAAAGTTTCTAATTTAATAACCATCTTCCCTAAAATAAACCTCAGTGGGGTTCGGCCATACACCATGGTCGAACCTCACTCATAGAGACAATCCAACCGTCCCATCACTTTCTAAATTAATAAAACATTTTCCATGGGGTTCGGCCATACACCATGGCCGAACCCTATGGTTCATAATCCTCTTTTAAAATTATTAATCCTTGATCCTCCATGATCTAAATACATGTATTTACAGCCTTGCCATCATCTCCATGATCTCCATTCGATCATCAGCAAATTAAATCCATCAATATTTTTCCATGGGGTTCGGCCATACACCATGGCCGAACCCATGGTCCATGATTTTTATCCTCTTTTAAACCCTTTAAAATCATCATATTATTCCATGGTTTTCATCATTCAAACCTCCATTAAATAATCCATGTCCTTCCATGGGGTTTGGCCATGCACCATGGCCGAACCCTATGGTCCATTCTTTCCATTAAATTTACTACTTTCATCTACCAATTCTCTTCCATGGGGTTCGGCCATACACCATGGCCGAGCCCTATGGTTCCTTATCTTAAACAAAAATATCAAAACCACTTACCGGTTCTACGACTCCTCCGGCTTTCCCTCGGTTGTTCTTGCTCTTCCAATCCTTTTTCTTCTTGACCTTCTCTCCTCCTAGATCTTTCACCCTTGCTGGCTGCCTTCTCCTTCTCTTTTACAAAGCTGAGAGAACACCTCTTACTAATGTGCAAACCAGCGTCTAGACCCTTGTTTAATTGTGAATTGCCGTGCACCACTTTGTTTTGCTGCTACCTCTCTTTGAATATGAATGCTGTATGCACTACCTTCTTATGCCGTGCGCCCTTTGTCTTGCCTTTATAAAAACCCAATCGGTTCCATGTTTAGATGGTACCATGTGCCCCTCTTGTTGCCTCTTTCATAAACTTCCATTTTATCCTAACTTAGAAGGTGCCATGCGCCCCATGTTTAGCCCTTGCCTTAATGCCATTTTTAGTAAGGAAAAGGACACAATTGAGCGCATCACATAGATATGAAAGTCCCACACACGGCTAAGACATCTTCTATATTTAACAATTCCCTAATATTACTCTTTAATCAAGGGAAAGGACCTCTCTTTAGACACTCCAACCCATGCGCATATCTCATATGCGGCTAAGACATTTTATTTATTTAGCAATCCCCTTTTTAAAGATATTCTAGCACATCTTCTTGGATGTGCAAATCCCACACACACGGCCAATGTAATCTTTCAATTTAATCTTAGACATCTTCTATATTTTGATTTAAACAATCGGATGTCATTGCCTAATTCAATTCATCTTGGCATGTAACCCATTTTAATTCAACCCCATTTAAATTTTTATTGAAACCATTTCCAAAACCGTTGGTCCTTAATTGGGCAATGACCCAACCCTTTACCCATCTAAGGTCCATATCTAATATTCACACATTAAATGGGTAATTTTCATATATATTAATAACTTGAAAATCCAGGGTGTTACAGGTTAAGCCAAGGGACACCTTGGTTAAGATGAAACTATTAAGAGGGAAGTGAGAAAGCCTTGGGCTGATTACAAGGGGTACAACCAAGGGGCACTTCACACCCCTTGGCCGACTTCCACAAGTTGAAACAAAGAGATTTGCATTCTCTTCTCATCGCTCTCTCGCCCAATTTGTCTCTAGACTTAGAGAAATCAGTGAAGAACAAGAAAGGAAGGCATTGAAAGGAGTTTGGGCTGATTACAAGGAGACACCACCAAGGGGCACTTCACACCCCTTGGCCGACACCTCTTCATTTGAGAACAAAGAGATTTCTATCTTCTTTTCTCTCTCTCTCTCTCTCTCCCACATTTCATCACTACACTTAGAGGACCAGCAAAACACCAAGAAATGAGAAGGATTAAGGAGGAAAGACCGAAACAAAGAAAGGAGGAGACGGGTAAAGGTATGTCCCATGCTTATGTAGATAGGAATGTGATTAAGGAAATCATGAATTTGGCCATAGGTGGCCGAATCCATGGGCTCCAAGAGTGTTAGAACAAAATGATCATGGAGTTGGTATCCATTCAAGGAATTGATAGATATTGAAAACCAACTGAGAGTTGTATGGATGAGTTTAATAATGTGTGAAAGAAATTAAGGGAACCATGGTTTTGGCTGTGGAATGGCCGAAACCGTGAGGTTCATATTTGATTGAAATGGACGGCCAAATGGTTATAAGGCCATGGACTTGAAATCCATTTAAGAAATGGTTAGATGGTTGAAACAAATGTGGAAGGATATTTGAAATTATGTTGTAATACTAAGATTAGGAGAAAATAATCAAAGAACAAGAGGTCGAACCCTATATTTTTATGGGAATCATTTGAGGACTAAAGAGATATTAGATGAGGTTCGGCCATGTCGTATGGCCGAACCCCATCAAGTGCCTAAAACATGTTGGATGTAAATTTTTAAGAAAAACCTATCCTCAAGGAGATATAAGATGGAAAGAAGATGAAAAGGAAGAACAATGGGTTCGGCCATGTTGTATGGCCGAACCCATGGATGATTTTATGGATCTAGGTATGTTTAAAAAGTTAAATGACTAACTCGGGATTATTAGATTAAGAAATATAAAAAAATGAATGATGATTGACTCGAATTGTTTAAACTAAAACAAGGATTAAAAAGAGGGTCAAAAACCAAAGAATGAGGTTCGGCCATGTTGTATGGCCGAACCCCAATGATGGGTTTTTGTGGACATGAACACATTTCAACCATATTGTCTAGCCGAACCCCATTGAGGGTCTTAACTGGTTTAAACAATATGATGTGTTGAGAAATGAACATGGGATGATGTAGAGGATGATGGAAATCAAATGGATTATCAAATTGATTTATATATGTGCTAAATGTAATAAGGAAAAGGAGATTTGCAAAGTGTTTGCAATTCGGTTTTGACGTGATCGGTGAACGGTATCTTCACGAAACAGCAAGGACAATAAACTGGAATTTGGTAGTATTCCCACCTTATTGAAATGCATAGGGATCTATATATGTATGTGTTCTTGTTTTGATTTACAAACATTATGAATCATTTTGGTTAAATGAATGGAATATGTTTTATGAACTATTTTTCAATTAAATATGTATTTTGATACAAAATGACAATTGTGCATCCATAATCTCATGCATGGCATGGGAAGGAGTATATAGGGCAGCAAGACAAGTTATGAGATGTCCGGACATGACTTGGGGCTTGAAATTAACTTGGAAGAAGCTATGTGAACCATTGTTATGTTAGCCTTGTCTGGGATTGCTAGATAGGAGTACGACGTATATGGGCCGAAGAGCTCCGGGATAACCAGTCCAAAAACCCTGCACAGAGGGAGAGTCCATGCTCCATCGGTAATTCTGATTAACATACGTGGGGAGGTATAATAGTGACCTGGTGGTGCCGTCACAAAACACAGCGGATGTAAATGGCCAAGGGAACACCTTCATATGGTTTCATTATATCAAGAAAAATGTTATGATTTGTATGATGTTGATGGGGAGATTGGGTGAAGGATCATTAGCATATGACACCCATGGAATTGGCATATACATTTGCATGTTTAGGATATGATTATCATGCGTTGTTTTTGGTACTATGATATGTGTACAGTTTTAATATGATTTTCTTATTCTGATTTGTATATTGATCCTATGTGTATAACCCTACTTGGAATTCCTACTGGGTACGTTGACTAACACCCTATTTCTACCCTTTAGATGATGGTACAGGAAATGGAAAGGACAATGGACGTGAAGAGAGCCAAGCTTCGGACCTTGGACAAGTTCTATTTATTTTGGAACAATGTATTTGAGATAATTAGCATTTGGGATTGTAATAACTAGATTTATTTTGATATGGTTGAATGATGATTATTTGAGATTAAGTTAATTTATATTGATTGGCTTCTTTGTATATAATATCATGTTTATGGATGGTTTCCATTCATATAATATTTTCGCAGTTAATCGTTAACGTGTGAACTATTTTGTGGACTTGGTCCACGCACACGTATCGTTGGCCAGTTAAAGGTGGGGTTTGGAAACCCAGACTTAGCTCGCGCCGTGGCGTCCCGCTCTCTCTCACTCTTGTTAAAAAAATATATACTCTGATTTTCGATGAGTAAAAAAGGGCGGGGCGTTACAAATCATACCAATGTCCGATTTACTGTCCTTGATGTTTTGTGATGATAACGATAATGGTCACGACGAAATGAATCGTAAACCCATTTGTGAATCTCTTTACCTTATTAAATTTAATCACATATATAAATCAATTTGATTTTCCATTTAATTTAATTACTTGTAATGCCCCGACCCAGAAGTGGGCCCGGAACGTCACTGATTTTTTAATTTTTCGAAACTAATCTCAAAATTTTAATTGGGTCGGATCAAAGGTTAGGCCCAAAAACAAAGGCCACACATGAGTCCAAAAGGTGGACTCAAACATATACCATATGCCTGCCCAAAACACAATCACAAACACATAATTCCATAAATGGAATATTATTAAATCATAACCAGAGTAGCTATATAACACATAGCTATTTAATACATTACATCAACACAAACTAAGTACCACACACGGTACTTTACAAAAACATATGATTCAAAGAACCAAAAGACAAAGATAGCTGAATTTCCCTCAGTAGGAATCCCAAGGTAACGCAGCAGCTTATCCATCCTAAGCTTCATACGGAGGGTTCTCCTCCTTGGGCACATCTCCTGTAATGTGAGTGGTGTGAGCTAACTAGCCCAGTGAAAGAAATATAACAATGCAGTCTAATGAAACATCAGGTTACTTAAATAATCAACATTTGCAATATGATATCTCATGCTTGTCAATAAAAATCTCAACGTCATTCCATCACTGCTGTCATCCATCGTAGCACCTGCATACTATGCTGAGACCATTGTATTAAGTCCCGACACGATCAAAATACATCCTTGCAAGTACATCTCCGACCCTCACATGGCCGGTACTGACACTCCCCAAGTCAGTAACTGTTGACACCTCTAGTCCAGTAAACGTAAACCAACACACACATGGCTGATAATGTTTCAATAGTCAAGGGTACGTGGAAGCAGTATTACATAACTCATAATCAACATCATCACATATAATCATCATAAGCACTTCTTACAACAATGCATCATATCCAGGCACATGGGTGGGTTCATCAAAACTTGAAACCACTCATTGCTCAAGATCCATCTCATTAAACCTCATTTACACTTACTACAAAGTTAAGTTCCCTCACTGAAATTGTGTGGTCTCGAAGTCTCTGTCAATATGCAAATAAGTGTATAATCAATAATTGGTCAACATATATAGCATACAAAGAAATTCTTTATTTCAAAACCATACTGTTTTTCCAAAAATCTCCAAGGTATATGGAACTGAGTCTCCTACTTAGTTTCTAACTATTTTAAGTTACAATAATCTACAATAATATAATAAATAGGTGCTCAGACCAATTCTCATATTGTCTTCTGGGCAAGGCCAGATTGACGTATTGAGTTAGGTCTAGATGTATAAGGGGCTCAGGCCACTTCTCATATTGTCTTCTGGACATGACCAGATTGACGTATTGAGTTAGGCCTAGAGGTCACTCAGTGCCCGACAGATATAGCGTCGGCCTGGAAGTGAAGCCACTCAGTGCCCGACAAATAGTGTCGGCCTCGAAGTGAATACAATAAGTAATACTCTATAGTAATAAGAGGGAAAAGGGGTTAGTAAAATTTTATTTATCAAAGAGGGTATAAACATAACATGAAAACCTAGGATCTAACACATGCATCTTAAATCAAACCAAGATTTATCATTCAAAAACTGGGTTCCTCGGAGTATGCCTCAGAACCAAGTACTGTGGCTTTGGACCTTCCAAGCCACTGTCTAATCTAGTCCATAGAACCTCGGAACGTGGTTCTTGTCTTTGGAACGTCTGAGGATCAAGTCTCTGACTGTCTGAAGGTGCTTCCGAACTGAAAACAGGGTCTCGGAACATGCCGAGAGAAGGTCGGATCGTCCGAGAGGTTCGGTCCTTCCGAAGATAACTCGGAATGACCCGGAGCAGAGGCAGGAGAAATGGTTGGCCTCTGGACATTTCGAAGTCCCGAACTCAAGTTCGGAACGTCCGAAGATGTCAGCTTCGGAACGTTCAAAGCACAACTCTCGGACCTTCCGAGAGTCGACTTCCTCCTCTGTCTACAACAACAGACAGTGACGCCGAGCGCTAGAGTGAAATGCGAATCCAAAAACAGTGGGTTTTCTGGATTCAGTTTTCACATCCAACCGGTCAGATGGACTCCTCACTGAGTCCTCTTACCATAGTGAATAGTTTGAAGCTTTAACACTGATTAAGCCGACCTATTTAAACACCAAAACCAAGTTGACACAAGAAAAACCATGTTTTTCCTTAAACTTGAAATTGGTTTTACACTCAAAACTCAGTCAAATTTACTCTTTCGTGATTCTAAACTAGTTAAAATTTAATAAGGAACAAATGGTCACCTTCACTTCAGTTCCTGGGTTGAATATCCAAGCTCTTGAAAATCTTCCCTTCAAGCTTACGGTCAACCAAAATTTGAAAAACAGAGGCAGAGGGAGAGGGTGATCGGTCTGGTTCTTGGATGGTTTCACTGGAGATGGAGGTAAAACCAGTTGGGGAGGGCTGAGTTATATAGAGGTAACTGGGCAATGGGTGGTGGCCACGACGGGCGTTGCGTGCAGCGGCTGGCCAACAATCAGATTTTACTGTAGTTTGCAGATAAGTCCCTGCCAGTTTTGGTTTTTGAAAATAGGTCCAGTTTTGATTAAAAAAAATCAATTTTTACTATAATATGCACATTGGGTCTTCATTTGAACAATTGGGTGCTTTGACCCAAATAACCATCTTGACCCAATTAGATGTACAATACCCATTTAATTTAATTTGATCCTTATAATATGCACATTGGGTCTTAATTTGAACAATGGGCCCCACCATTTTCTCATCTACAATCATAACCTTCTAATTTACCATTCCAATGGCATTTTTGTAAATATCCATATCTTTGAAAAATCGAGGTGTTACAATATAACCCTCTTTTTAAAATTTTCATCCCGAAAATCGAGCGAAGTAGGGTTCAAAAATAAATTACATAAACAACTCGGGGTGAGCTGTTCTCATCTCCGATTCGAGTTTCCAAGTGGCCTTTTAATACCATGTCAATCCCATACCACTTTGACAAATTGAATCGCTCGGTTCCATAACACCTTTTGTTCTGTCTCATGTTATATCTTTTTCCCGTGAGCCATTTGTGATCTCACGTAGATCAATCTACTCTGTTTCACTTTACCTGCTCTCATAATATTTTCCATACGTACCTGCTCAATATGTTCTTTCATCTACTCTCTGTGTGAGGTAGTCTGTCAATGCGAGCCTATGCTCAAAGCTTTTTCTGATTCCATTTTAACTAGGTTTCTAGTTGCACTCTCCTGGAGTTCCATCGGCTAACTATAGAGTCAGGTGATCAGTCTAACTCAACAGTCGCCCATAGCTTCCCATTCAAGTTTCACTAGACTCTTGTTTTTTCCATTAATTACATCTCCAAAATTTTGCACATCTTCATTTGCACATATGTCACTATGTGACTAACCCTTTTTTTTCCAACTTCCACGATACCGATACCCGGCATCAATCCAAACCACCATGGAAACCATCATCCACGGTTATTCTCATCCATCCCTGGTATCTTTCTTTCAGTAAATACTATCTATCCCTGTTTTGTAATCATCCATGAATATAACCCTCCTATGGGTATAATCCATTCATGGAAATAATTCATCCTTGAGCATTTCATCTACCAGTGAGTATCATCTATCCATAGTTAATAACCATCCATGAATATAACCCACCTATGGGTATAATCCATTCATGGAAACCATTCATCCTTGGTATCACTCTGACCATGAGTATCATCTATCCACAGTTAATAACCATCCATGAATATAACCCATCTATGGGTATAATCCATTCATGGAAACCATTCATCCTTGGTATCACTCTGACCATGAGTATCATCTATCCACAGTTAATAACCATCCATGAATATAACCCACCTATGGGTATAATCCATTCATGGAAACAATTCATCCTTGGTATCACTCGTTCCATGAGTATCATCTATCCATGATTAATGTCCGTAGGAACAACATTCGAATGAATCACTAAGTGACTGTGGTAACAATATCCAATCAAAAATGTATCTCGACCCCTTGCAAGACTTAGGGCTCATGACTTACTAAGCAGAAGACCCACGTCCAACGTGATCCGGTCTACCTCGCCCTGCATCCCTTCACCTCATAGATGATTCAGTCAAGCTCTAAGGCGGTCGATCCACGTCTTACGAAGCTAACACTACCCCCACGGGGTAAAATAGTACCTAGCTCTACGCATCCAGGCACATCAATTGTACAAATAGTCATGAGAGCGCCCTCTAGCGTGTAGCATGTGAGGGACCCACTCCTCAATAGTAACCCTACAGGACCAAGTCTCCGTATTTCATATCGGAATTCCCACAGTCTTACCGCTACTCTAGGCCATACTCATGGAATCTATATTCTTATCTCATCCATATCACGTGAGGGACGTACCCATATCATGTCTTAGTATAATCAAGTGAACTCATCACCTTTACCATGGAACTACTGTATCTATTGTGGGGTCGATATACCCACCAATTGTCGTCATCGACCCATTGATCGACTTAGTTTCTCATCAGAATCTATGTTCACATACTTGGGGAAATTCCTTGATCACCATCTTGTATTTCTTCCTTTGGGGAGTTTTCCTATGTATCACATAATATCTCCAGTTTGGGAAAATTGCCAAATAAGCACTCTTTGTATTTCTTTGTTTTTGGGGAAACTTCCTAAATATCAAGTATCATTTCTCAATTTGGGGAAATCCTGATGTTCTGCTGTTCTCGGGGAAAACCTCCCTAAGTATCATGTATCACTTCTCAGTTTGGGGATATTGCCAAATCATCACTCTTTGTTTTCCTTTGTTTTTGGGGGAAATTTCTAAATTCCTGTTGTTTGTTTCTCAATTTGGAGATATCGGGGAAGTGTATCCTATTTTGCTATGTTTGATATATCCACTTATGATGACTGTACTTGCTTTGCTATCTTTCATTGTTGTTCTCAGATTGATTGTTCAGTCTAAGTCTATGGAAGTAAATTAATCTGGCCCCGAGTCAGCGGACTCTGAAAAGTCGATCAGTTGGGATTCTTATCTGTCAGTGAGACATGAAACCGTCTTAATCTTACTTTGATGATTCAACTTCCCGTTTCGCTCTGATACCAACTGTAACGCCCTGCCCTTTTCCAACCTTCCAAAAATCAGAGTCTATTTTTTTTTAAATAAACAAGTGGAAGAGAGCGGGGAGCGTCACGACGCGAGCTAAGTTCGGACTTCCAAAGTCCGACCCTTAACTGGCCACCCATGTGTGCATGGACTAAGTCCATGGAAACCAATCTACACATGGAACTAAGTAAACTTACGAAATATACATAACTGATTGCGGAATAAATCAAATATGCGGAAATAAACTGTTTAGATAGCAAAGTACAAGTCATCTATCCAAAATTACTTAAATCAATTAACCATCATCCAAACTATTCACAAACTATAGCAATATTCCAAGTTATTACATATCCTTGCAAACATAAACAAAATATCCATATATATTCCATTCAGATATCCAAACTCCTACGCTTGGTTTTCTTCACGATCCTCGGCCTTTGCCTTTCCTTTTCTTGCTTCATCCACTAGGGTAGAAGTAGGGCGTTAGACAACGCGCCCAGTAGGTATTCCCATTAGGGCTAACACATGGGTTAGTATATAAAATCCAAATATAATATACCATATCATACTTATAAAACATCGTATCCAAAATCATGTATGATAACAGAGATCCAATCATACAGTTAAAAACCAGTAAACTTGCATGATAATAAAGATCATATCATGCCGATTGAATGCCATGCCATGCTATCATATGTCTTATGCAATGAGTTCCACCCATCACATACATATAATCTCTTGAGAGTATTCTCATTTCTTGATAGTATTGTATTCACCACATCAAATTACTCCTCACGACTTGCGGACGCCTCGACGGAGCGTAGGTCTCCGGTTAAAGTATCCTCCTAGTGGGACTCTCACCACCTAAGGAGGCCCCACAGTTGCATCACGGACATTCCGACGGAGTGTGGGCTCCGGTTGCATAACATCCCCCCCATGCCATGCATGAGATGCAAATGCTAATCATGCTACAGAATGTTACAAAACATAGCATGAAAATCCCGTAATTGCAACATATTGTTTGATACCAAAATAACTTATCAAACATGAAATAAAATCATCAAAAGTACATAATACATGTAACACCCCGCCCTTTTCACTCAAAAAAATCAGAGTTTATTTATTTATTTAATAAATACACCAGTGATCAGGGCGGAGTGTCACGACGCGAGTTAAGTCCAGACTTCTAAAGTCCGACCCTTAACTGGCCAAACTTATGTGAGCATGGATTAAGTCCATGAGAATGGTTCTCACATAGTAAAGTATAACCGTAGCGGAATAACACTTAATCTAACTGCAAATTATAATGGAACCTATGACTACACCATTTTATTAGATAGCATGGTACATTATCATTTTTCCATAGTTATCTTAACATAATCATCAATCCAAACCATAGTAATTATTTAACTAAATTATTACATGCCCAAAATCATCAAGCTATCAAATTACATTGTCCAATAAACTTAAATAAAAGGTCCATATATCAATCCATAATTAATCCCTTCAAAAGCCCAAGCTCCTATGCTTGGATTCCTTCATGATCCTCGTCCTTCCCCTTTCCTGCATCATCCACTAAGGATAGAGGTAGGGCGTTAGACCAACACGCCCAGTAGGTGTTTCCAATTAGGGTTACCACAAAGTTAGAGTATAAAACATGGAAATAATATGAAAATACATATCATCAAAATCTTACAAAAACAATGCTATGTATGTGGTGCAAATGTAATGAGTCCCACCCATCACAAATATACACAGCCTCCCTCCACATTGGTTGTTCGGACGCCCTGATGGAGTGTGGACCCTCCGGTTTCCCTTGATGGGAATTCTTATTATCAAGATACCACCACATAGGTTTTTCGGACGCCCCGACGGAGTGTGGACCCTCTGGCTACATAACCATCATCTCATGCCATGCATGAGATGTCAATGAATACATGATACATGCCATTTGGAAATGTATTCTAGCATTTCATAATCCCATTTTGAACATAATACTTTAACACAAACTACTCATAAAAATCATGATAAACATCACACATAAAAGTGGTTACAAAGAGGTAGGAAAACATACTTAATGTTCACTTAGTTTGACCCTTCTTTTGAACTGTCTCCTGTTTACAACTTGTATGCCGTTCAAGCAAGTCCCGTGGCCCTATTTTTATAACAACAAATCAAACTCTTAACCATTTGATTCCAACTTAGTCTAAGTCCCAAAAATCCACTTTGTGGGGTTCGGCCTTACCCCATGGCCGAACCTCACCCACTTAACTTTTTGGTCTCTCTTTTTATTTAACAAAAACCAATCAATTAACTCAACTTCCCAAGGAACCTTGGTAGGGTTCGGCCATACAACATGGCCGAGCCTTACCACTTTGGTTTCAGCCCATATTTCCAATCCTTTGGTCATTTCATCTATATCTACCATTATGCCACTATACTAACGTTTGTCTAATTTTTCTTAAAAAAAACAAATAACCATAACCAATCCACTTGGTGGGTTCGGCCATACAACATGGCCGAACCTCACCATCACAATTTGATCCCTTGAATCATTCTTAAATACCACTTCAATCACATTATTAATTACACATTCAAGCCACTAATAACCATTAGTGGGGTTCGGCCATACTTCATGGCCGAATCTCACCAAACCGGTTTTTGTTCCACTTTCCATCATCCATAATGGCTGATTAATTACCTATACTAAGTCTATAAATCAACATGTATAATTCTCAATCAAAGCACATCATAGTCCATAAATTTCAACCATGTTCTTACTTTAACTTAACCCATAAAAACAGTCCACCATTGGGTCCCAATTGGGTCCTTTGACCCAAATAACCATCTTGATCCAATTAGATGTACAATACCCATTTAATTTAATTTGATCCTTATAATATGCACATTGGGTCTTAATTTGAACAATGGGCCCCACCATTTTCTCATCTACAATCATAACCTTCTAATTTACCATTCCAATGGCATTTTTGTAAATATTCATATCTTTGAAAAATTGGGGTGTTACATCTTCGGCCAGTATACATTCAGTCGACTGTTTGATTTAGTCGGCTGAATCTTCAATCAACTGATTACATGTTTGGTAAGTATACCTTCAATAAACACCTCAGATTCCTTACTTGTTTGGTACGTCTATGTTCAGTTGGCTGAAACATCAATAAACCCCATATATTTTAATCCAATCCATGTTCAGTCGACTGACTCATAAGATTCAGTCTGCTGAAACTTCTAGATAACCTTTTTTGTTCGGCCAGCACCAGTTCAGTCGACTAAATCCAAAGATTCAGTCGACTAACTCTTTGTCAGTCCTTTTTGTTTGCATGTATGGCTAGGCCCTTCTTCATGAATTTCATCCTTTATCATATCTAAACATGAATCATTTCTTTCATACTTTAATTAGTACATTCCCTCTACTTATTAGCCAAAGCTTGTATCTTTTCCATAACTCATTCAATTTCCCAATATTATATCGTGCATTCAAATATCATCTCACTTTTGTTTCAACCCATTACCATTCCTTGAATGGATTTTCAACTCCATGGCCTTATAACAGTTTAGCCATCCCTTCCAACAAATATGGAAACCATACGTTCGGCCACACCATGGCCAATCCTATGATTTCATTTGAATCAAACCTATGTTATTTAAGCTTTCTACATACCTTATTTCCTGTCTCCTTCTTTTCTTTTGGTCTGTCCTTTCCTTCCTTAATCCTTCTTCTTCCTTCCTTGCTCTTCGATTTTTCTCCAAGTATAGAGATAGAAATGGGAGAGAAAGAGAAGAGGAGAGGAAAAATCCTTTGTTTCAATGTGTGGGAGTCAGCCAAGTGCTGTGAACAGCCCCTTGGTTATGTCCCTTTGTATACTAGCCCAATCCCTCTCACTTCCCCTCATTAAGGTTGTATCTAACCAAGGTGTCCCTTGGCTTAACCAAGGAGACTCTTGGCTTAAGCCAAGAAACCCTATGACTTCCATCGAGTCACCTTGAGATGGAGACTCTCCATCTTCTCAACTCAAGCCACTCAACTCAAACACTTAATTCATTTGAACTCATTAGTGGTTGACCAAGTCAACCAAGACATAGCCGACCATGCATGTGGTGACTTGGTCACCACATGGCACATGGGTCCCATCTTAGCCATATCATTTGATGATGTGGCACCTTGTCTCGTTGGCTTCCACGCCTGGCATCCTTGCTTAGTTGGCTTCCATATGATGACATGAATGCCACATGGCAATGCCACATCACTCACATGTCACCTCACTTGATGAGGTGGACTTTAATGTATTAAATGCACTAACTTATCCAATTCAACTAACTTAAACTAAATTTACCCAATTATTTTAAAATCAAGGTCACCCATGACCCATTGGGTCTTAATTGGATAATTGACTCATGTCCCTGCCCATGTAATGTCCATTTCAACTTTTAATTTCGAATTCAATTAAATTGCAATCCAAATGGGCCAATCCAATAATTTTATAAACTAAGGAAAATCCGAGGTGTTACATGCTATGGTTCCATGACGTTTGCTGCTAAGAGTATCTACAAGTTTGTTTTCTTTCCCCAAATGATATTGAAGAGTAAAATCATACTTTTGAAGATACTCCATCCACTTTCTCTGCCTCATGTTGAGTTCTTTTTGTCCAAACAAGTATTTCAAACTTTGTGGTCAGAATAAACTTCGAAACTCTCTCCAAAGAGATAGTGTCTCCAGTTCCTGAGTGCAAATACCACCGTTCATGCACCTTCAACTGTCGGGAGCCATACGCCATTGTCCGTGTCTCTTGGGTAAAGACACATCCTAGTCCTTCACTTGAAGCGTCACAATACACTGCATAGCCCTTACCTTGTAACACTCCACCCTTTTCACTCTAAATCAGAGTTTATATTTTTTTTTTTAAATAAATAAACAAGTGATAAGAGTAGAGTGTCACGATGCGAGTTAAGTTCGGACTTCCAAAGTCCGACCCTCAACTGGCCAAACCCATATGTGCATGGACTAACTCCATGAAAAACGATTCACATATGGTACTAATTAAAACTTGCGGAATATACTAAATCTAACTGCGGGTTATAATAGAACCTATGACTACTCCATTTTTAGATGGCAAAGTACAACATCATATCTCCAAAAATTACTTTAAACTAATCATTCATTCAAACCATACCAAACCATAGCAAATATTACTAAGTTATTACATGTCAACATCTAACTAACGAATTACATGTCCTTGTAAACTTAAACAAAATGTCCATAATTAAACCATTCAAATGCCCAAGCTCCTATGCTTGGTTTCCTTCGTGATCCTCGACCTTTCCCTTTCCTGTGTCATCCACTAAGGATAGAAATAGGGCGTTAGATCAACGCGCCCAGTAGGTCTTCCGATTAGGTCTACCAAAAGGTTAGTGTAAAAACATGCATATAACATAAATAATACATGATCATCAAAATCTTACAAAAACAATGCCTATGTATCTATGCAAATGTAATGAGTCCCACCCATCACAAGTATACATAGCCTCCTCTTGATGGGATTCTCATCATCAAGGTACCTCCACATAGGTTGTTCGGACGCCCCGACGGAGTGTGGACCCTCCGGTTTCCTCTTGATGGGATTCTCATCATCAAGGTACCTCCACATAAGTTTTTCGGACGCCCCGACGGAGTGTGGACCCTCCGGTTACATCACCATCATCCCATGCCATGCATGAGATGTCTATGAATACATGCCATTTGTAAATAAATCTTATCATTCAAATCCACTTTGAAACATAATAATTTAACACATATATCTCAGCAAAATAAAGATAAAAACATCAAGTAGAAGTGTGGTTTCAAAGAGGTAGGAAACCTACTCAAAAGTCACTTAAAAATATCCGCTCTTCTTAAACCGTCACTGCATTCACGATTGCGCACCGTTCAAGAAGTCCCGTTACCTTGTTTATATAACAACAAGTCAAGACAATATCCATTTGATTTTCAATTAAATCTAAGTCCAAAAACCACCTTGTGGGGTTCAGCCATACATATGGCCGAACCTCACCCTTTTAATTTGGTCCCTTTTATTTAACCAATCTCATCCAAATGACCCATTTAAAACCCTCAATCCATAAAACACACTTTGATGAGGTTCGGCCATACAACATGGCCGAACTTCATCATCTTGGTCCTTTAGTCCCCTTTAATTAAGTCTCATTGTCAATCCATTCATCTAATCATTCACACATTATCCATCTAACACACATAACATCATAAGTCCATAAAAATATTACCCATGGGGTTCGGCCATACATCATGGCCGAACCCATGATTCATCAATTTCTCATTTTTTACATTCTAGCTTGTATTTACGGTTTTGCCATTGGTCTAACCCTTGTTTAGCCTTTCACTCACTTTAATCCATCATACATTGGCCCTATGTCTAGCAAATGACTCCCATGGAGCTCGGCCATACACCATGGCCGAACCCATAGTTCCTTATTTTCACCTATTTACAATTGTGCCATTCTTTCCCTTAGATAATCATTTGTACAACAATTGTTTAACCTTGCTAACAACCTATGTCCACAAACATTACTCTATTTAATCCCTTCAAAGTCCTTCAAATCTTTAACATGCATCCACCAATTTCATGTTTTGAAACCCTTAAACAAATATTAAAACAGTTCACTTAAATTCAATATCCAAAAACCCTAAGTCCATACATATTCTTTGGTGGGGTTCGGCCATACAACATGGCCGAACCTCACTCTTTTAATTCCTGATTTTCCACCCATTCCATACATGGTTCAGATTAGCATCTTACCCATAATAACATTATGGTTCAGCCATGCCATGGCCGACCCAAAACATTAACCTTATCTCCATTTAAAACCCTTTAAAACCTTCATGACATTGTATGGTTTTTATCTCTCAAAACCATAAAAATAACCAAATCTTTTCATGGGGTTCGGCCATCCAAAGTGGCCGAACCCTATGATCCATGTTCTACCCTTTTTAAACATTATTATCCATGATTTAAACCCTTGATAGGTTCGGCCATACAATGGCCGAATCATGTTCCCTTAACCAATTTATTTAACAAGGGTTTATGGGGCACTTACCAAATCCGCGACTCCTCCGGTTCTTTCACTCCTTCTCGATCTTCTCCTTCCTTAGTTCTTCCTTCCTCCCTTCTTGATCTTTAGCTTAGCCTAATCTTGCTGGAAACTCCTTGAAGTAGTTCAGCCAAAATATTGACTTGAGAGAGAGAGAGAGAGTAACTTGGCCTTGGATGAAAGTGATAAACCTAGAGATGCAACACCTTTTCTCTAAGTCCACTTTTCTCTTGGTGTAGTGATTGGCCAAGGACTGATTTGTGTGATAGACAACCAGCTAAGGTTCTCTGTCTTGGGAGGTGAAATGTAACACCCCGCCCATTTCACTCTAATTTTCAGAGTGTATTTTTTTTTTTAAATATAATAATCATGTGATCGGGGCGGAGTGTCACGACGCGAGTTAAGTTCGGATCTCTAAATCCGACCCTTAACTGGCCAAGCCCATGTGCGTATGAACTAAGTCCATAAAACTGATCCGCACATGGTATATATATAACTTGAGGAATTAACTTAGTCTAAATCTAACTGAGGTTATAATAGAACCTATGACTAATCCAATTTTCCATTCTTATATAGCAAAGTACATAACTTATTTCCCAAAATTACTAATCAATCTTAACTAATCGTTTAATCAAAACATCCAACATAAAACAAACCATAGCATCAATCTTAACTACTTATTACAAGCCAACATAACTAATTACCAAATTACATTGTCCAAATATAACCAATATCAAGTGCATAAAATAGTCCATTCATAATCCATTCCAATCATTCAAACCGCCCAAGTTTCCGTACTTGGTCCTCTTCTTGATCCACGTTCTTCCCTTTCCCTGCATCATCCACTAAGGGTATAGATAGGGCGTTAGATCAACGCGCCCAGTAGTGTTTCCGAATAGGGCTACCACATGGTTAGTCAAAATCATGCAAATAATATAATAATAATACATGTGTGTCAAAATTCCATAAAACATGCTATGTATGAAATGAACATGTAATGAGTCCCACCCATCACCATTCACATAGCCATCACTTGACGGGATTCTCATCGTCAAGGTAACCCACAGTGGTCTTTTGGACGCCCCGACGGAGTGTGGCCTCCGGATTCCTCCTAATGGGATTCTCATATCAGGGTACCCCACAGTGGTCTTTCGGACGCCCCGACGGAGTGTGGCCTCCGGTTACAACACCATCATCCCATGCTATGCATGAGATGTCTATGCAAACATGTCATTTTAAACATAACTTTACAATCATATAAGATATCAAAAGCAACATAAAACAGCATATTAAATAGTGGTTACAACAAAGGTAGGAAACCTACTGGGCGCGTTGATCTAACGCCCTATCTATACCCTTAGTGGATGATGCAGGGAAAGGGAAGAACGTGTTAATTTACTTCGTGGACTCAGACTGAACAAATCAATCTGAGAACAACAGTGAAAAATACCAAAAGTACATTATTATAATTGATTTGTCAAACGTAGAAAAATAGGATATACATCCCCCAATACTCCCCAATTGAGAAAAACAAACATAGGGAATTTAGAGACTCTCCCTCAAAAACAAATAGAAAACCAAGTTTGCTTATTTGGAAATCTCCCCAAAATTGTGAAAAATACAAACTGTACGAGGAAACTAAGTCAATAATGTTTTTATGACTTAGGGAAATGGCTCCAAAGAAAAGGATCCCTCAGAACCAGAATGGGAAGGAAAAGGTGTTGCAAATCACGCAACATGAGAAAGTGTTATCACAACACGAAAAATCTGTGCATGAGAAGGAGCCGTCTATACATGAGAAAGAGGTAACCCAACCTGATGAGGAGCAAGCTGTTCATGAAAAGTCTCACAATGGAGAAGAATCACAGCACTCTTGGAGGGAAGAAAAGGGGAGTGAGAATGCGTCACGGAAGGAGGGAGAAGGGAACAGTGGTGTACATATACCACATGTGCCGCCTGAGCTTCAGGGCTTAGTCCAAGCAGTGGTAACCTTTGTACTCCAGCAACATATGAATGGGAGTGAAAGTTCCAGGGATGCCAGTGACCGGAGTATGGCACGAGAATTTCAACAACAGCGCCCTCCGTACTTCAAAGGGAAGGAAGGGGCTGTCGGAGCCGAGCATTGGCTGAAGAAGATCACTCAGATCTTAAAATTACTTAAGATCTCGAGTCATGCTAACAGGATTTTACTGGCTACTTCACAATTGATAGAAGATGCCGGTAAATGGTGGGAGGTGGTGGAGAAGCAGAGGGCACTCATACCAGTTAGGGAGAGGACGGCCATGACATGGAATGAGTTTTCAGCAACTTTTCTGGAACACTACTTTCCGGAGGAGGAGAAGGATCGACAGACGGAACTTTTTCTGTCCTTGGTACAGGGCTCTATGACGGTGGCAGAGTATCACCGTGAATTTCTCAGTTTATCCATTTATGCATTCTATATGGTGGACACAGAACTTCGCAAGGCAAGAAAGTTTGAGAGGGGTCTACGGCCAAACATCAGGGCCAAAGTGACCATATTTAAGTGCACCACATTGGCTGAGGTGGTCAGCAAGGCCACAATAGCAGAACAGGAGTTGAATGCAATAGTGCGGTTTGACAATCGTCGAGCTCCAAGTGGGAGGGGTGGGTTTCAGCCCAACAAGAGGTTCCGTCCGAACTTCAGTAGACCCTCACCATCTACTGGGTCCGCGGGGAGCTTTCGTCCCAACCAGCCCTCCCCATCTACATCAGTCACCCAGTCATTCAGAGGGGTGAACAACTGTTTCCACTGTAATCAGCCGGGTCACTTCAAGAGAGACTGTCCAAAGCTCAATAAGCTTTCATATTCCAGAGGATCTTTCCATCCACCAGCTAGGCCAGCTAACTCCCGAGGAGGCAGGACTTATAATCAGGCGGGACGGATGCCTAATCCTACCGGATCTGGACGACTATTTGCTCTGGAACCTCCTGAGGATGTGGATCATTCTATGATTCAAGGTATGGCCATTGTCAATAGTTCTTATGCTTATGCATTGTTTGATTCTGGAGCATCGCACTCTTTTATATCTGCATCCTTTATAACTGCTACTGGAACACTAGTTCAAAAGTTGTCCACCACACTCACAGTAGTATCCCCTGTCGGAGACAAGTCTTTGGGACTCATATGCGCGGCCATAAATACAGAACTCGCTGGACTCAGATTTGAGTTCAATTATCTGGTACTCGACATGACTGAGTACGATATTATTTTTGGCATGGACTGGTTGGCTGGTTATGAAGCCAATATTGATTGTTATCGCCGAATAGTGACATTTTGGTCACCCGAGGGAAAGCATTATATAGTTCGTGCCGACAAGCAAAGCAGACTGCAGGAAGGGTTGCATCATTTGGTGTTGAACAATATTGTCATCAAGAAAGCACCAGTCACTGAACTTCCAGCAATTGTGAAAGAATTTGTTGATGTCTTTCCAAAAGAACTCCCTGGGATACCGCCTATGAGGGAGCTCAATTTTGAGATCAAGCTGTATCCTGGTACCTCACCAGTGTCTCTACCCCATTATCGGATGGCACCGGCAGAAATGTCCGAGTTGAAGAAGCAGCTTGATGAGTTACTCAGACTGGGTTGCATTCGGAACAGTACATCATCATGGGGAGCTCCATGTTGTTCGTGAAAAAGAAGGATGGTTCACTCAGAATGTGTGTGGACTACCGGAAGTTGAATCAGCTAACTGTCTGGAACAAGTATCCTCTACCCAGGATCGATGATTTATTCGACCAGTTGAGGGGATCCAGTCATTTTTCAAAGATTGACCTGATGTCCGGTTATCATCAAATCCGGGTCAGGGAGGAAGATATCGAGAAGACAGCTTTCAGAACACGGTATGGACTATTTGAATTTGTAGTCATGCCATTTGGGCTTACCAACGCACCGGCTGTGTTCATGGACTTAATGAACAGAATATTCCGTCCATATCTGGATCGGTTTGTTATAGTGTTCATTGACGATATCCTGATCTATTCCAAGAGTCAGGAGGATAATGCTGAGCATCTTCGAATAGTATTGAACACCTTGAGACAGAACCAGTTGTATGCCAAAGCAAGTAAATGCGAATTTTGGCTACCAGAGGTCAAATTCTTAGGGCATGTTATAACAGCAGATGGTATAGCCGTTGATCCGGCTAAGGTGGCAGCAGTAAGTGAGTGGAAAGCACCAAAGAATGTCACTGAAATCCGTAGCTTTCTGGGTTTGGCTGGATATTATAGGAAGTTCATCATGGATTTCTCTAAAATAGAATCTCCATTGACTCGACTCACGCAGAAAGGAGTCAAATATGAATGGTCAGAGTTGTGCAATCAGAGATTTGAGGAGTTGAAAGAGAGACTTACAACTGCTCCTATTTTAGTTTTGTCGGAAAGAGGCAAAGGTTATGAAGTACAATGCGATGCATCAGGAGAGGGGTTGGGATGTTCACTCATGCAACGTGATCGGGTGGTGGCATATGGTTCAAGACAACTAAAGATACATGAACGCCTCTACCCCACACATGATCTGGAATTAGCTGCAGTGGTCTTCGCTCTCAAAAGCTGGAGACACTATCTATATGGTGAGAAGTTTGAAGTGTTTTCAGATCACAAGAGCTTGAAGTATTTATTTGATCAGAAAGAGCTCAACCTGAGGCAACGCAGATGGATGGAATATCTGGCGGACTATGAATTTGCGCTCCGATATCATCCGGGAAAGGCCAACAAAGTGGCAGATGCTCTCAGCCGCATGTCTCATGCATCAGTGGCATGTTTAATCAGGACTGAATGGGAGATGTTGAATTCCATTCGTGAGTTTAATCTATACATCACAAACCATGGGAGTATGTACAATTTGATCATACGATCCAACATGGTTACAAAGATTGAACAGGAGCAGCGAACAGATCCGGAAATGGCAGAGACATGGGCCAAGATGTCTATTGGCGAGGTTGTACCGGATTGGGAATTACGACCAGGACAGGGTCTTATGTTCCGGGGTAGAATTTATGTGCCAAGAAGCTGCAGAAAAGAATTACTGATAGAGGCACATCAGAGCAAGCTGTCTATTCATCCGGGTAGCACAAAAATGTATCATGACTTAAAAAGACATTATTCGTGGCATGGACTCAAGAAGGATGTTGCAGAGTACGTGGCTCATTGTTTAACTTGTCAGCAGGTTAAGACGGAACATCAGAAGCCACCAGGGTTACTCAAACCCTTAGCAGTGCCGGAATGGAAATGGGAGCACATTTCCCTGGACTTTGTGACGGGGTTGCCGAGGTCCTCGAAGGGCAATGACGCTATATGGGTTGTGGTAGACCGACTGACCAAGTCCGCTCATTTTATTCCTATCAAGATGACGGCTTCATCAGAGACATTGGGTCGGAGATATATTAAAGACATCATCAGATTACATGGTATCCCACAGACTATAGTGTCTGATAGAGATGGCCGATTCACCGGCAGGGTATGGCAGAGCATGCAGTCGGCCATGGGAACCGATCTACTTATTAGCACAGCATTCCATCCACAGACCGATGGACAATCGGAAAGAACAATACAAACGTTGGAGGACATGTTGAGGGCGTGCATGCTAGACTTCAAAGGTGTATGGGAGGATCATTTGCCATTGGTGGAGTTTTCTTATAACAATAGCTACCAAGCAAGCCTCCAGATGGCACCATTCGAAGCTTTGTATGGTAGACCATGCAGGTCACCAGTGTGCTGGACCGAGGTAGGCGAACCTGCACTGATAGGACCCGAGTTGGTTGCAGAAACTACTGCACAGATCCAGTTGATACGTCAACATTTGATGACCGCACAGAGTCGGCAAAAGAGCTATGCTGATAAAAAGAGGAGGTTTCTCGAATTTGAAGTAGGAGACATGGTGTTCTTGAAGGTCTCGCCACGAAAAGGGCACATGAGATTTGGGAAGAAAGGAAAATTGTCGCGAAGATATGTGGGACCGTTTTCAATTATCAGAAGGATGGGAGATGTAGCCTATCAGTTGGCACTTCTTTCGCAATTGGCGTCTCTACATGATGTATTCCATGTGTCGATGCTGAGGAAGTACAACCCTGATCCGTCTCATGTTTTGAATGTGCAAGATATAGATGTGCAAAGCGACGTCACTTATGTCGAGAAGCCAGTCAGAATATTGGAGAGTGAGCAAAGGGTGTTGCGTAACCGAGCGATTCAGTTCGTCAAGGTGGTATGGGATCGACATGGAGTTGAGGAAGCCACTTGGGAATTAGAATCGGAGATGAGAACATCTCACCCTGAATTGTTTGTATGATTTACTTTGAAATCCTACTTCGTTCGATTTTCGGGACGAAAATTATAAAAAGAGCATTGTATTGTAACACCCTGGAATTTCAAAGTTATCATTTTATATGAAATTATTCATATTTAAGGAATTGCCATTGTGATAAAATTGATTTGAATTTAAATGGGTCAATGGCTCAATCAAGACCCAAAGGATGGAAGTTTGTTTACAAAACAAATAAATGTTTAAGATATACTTAAACGGGTCAAAAATCATATTTGGGTCAAATTTTGTGAAATGGGTCAAAATGGCCAAATTGGACCCAATGGGTCGTAGTTGACATATTTGACTATTTGGTGAGCTCAAAGCTCAATTGGGTTAAGATGAGTTAAATGTTTAAATGGGTTGAGTTGAAATAAATGTTGGAGTTGAGTTGAGTGGAATTTATTAGTTGAGTGGAATTAAATGAATAAGATGAGTTGAGGGAGTTAAATTTATTGTAAGTGAGTGAAGTGTGTGAATGAGAGGGGAAGTGTTTTAATTCCAAATTTTGAGCAAGGAAAAACGTTGGTGCATGGGGGGCATTACCATGCATGTAACTCCCATCTATGTGATGAATAAAATGGGAGTTACATTTTGAATGGAGTTACATTTTGAATGGAGTTACATTTTGAAGTTACATGGGATGCATAGGGACGTTGGATGCATGAGAACATTGCATGCATGTAACGGCTACAATGGAGTTAGTGGGATGGCTGTTTTGAGAGTTACAAATGCAAGGATAATGAGAGATCAATAAAGGAGAGAATGCAAATAATCACAAAGATATACATGGAAGACGTTGGAGGTGGGAGTGTGATTTCAAATGCAAAGTATTTACACGTTGGAAATGGTTAGAGTACATTGGTTGGGTCTTCAAAAGACAGCCAATACATGGAATGATGGTTCATGCATGTAACTCCAAGGTTGGAGAATAAAATGGGTAGCTGATTGGAGGAGTTACACACAATAGATTATGGCATTCCAAATTCAAATTAGATACTAAACCAATGGGAGTTACAAAGTGTGTTCACACTTGGAGGAGGGGAGTTTTATTCCCATGATAGAACTCCCACATGGGACGTTGATGAGGGCTGAATGGAGCTGCTGTTTGTGGAGTTACACATGGGAATGGTGCTGTTACATAGGCCAAAACATAGAGGCAAACAATAGAGAACGGTGCAGCACATGGGAGTTACATTTCAAAATGAAACTCCCATGTGAGACCCTAAGGAAAGGGGAGGTTACACTAGTCCAACCACAAGGGACGTTGGGTGCTTGGGGTGTTTCATTTCATAGATGAAACCCCCAAGTAACATAAAGAACCTTGATTGAAGAGAGGGAGTTACACAAGGATTAACCTTGGGCTGTTTTTGGTCAAACAAAGGATTTTCATTTTTACTCTCTCTGTCTCTCTATCTTCCTTGGACTGTTATCATCTCTCTAAGATCAAGAACAGCAGCTGGTTATTGATATGAAATAAGTCCTTGATTGATTTATTTCACCAAGACAAAAGCATACCTTGAGCAAAAGAGTTGGCATCAAGGTGTTCCACCCAAAGTCAAAAATCCTATCTCTTTCTCTCTTTGCCGTTTTCTACCAAGAGCAGCAGCTGGTTGTTTAAATCAGTCCCTGACCATCAAGGAATCAAGAAGAAGGAGAGGCTAAGAAAGGAAAAGGAACAAGCCAGAGGGAAGATCAATTGGTGGAGTCGCGGAAACGGTAGGTTTTTCGATAAACAATTTTTAAATCATGATCCGGCCATTGGATGGCCGAATCTAACAAAGGTTAGAAATTGGTTGGAAGTGCATGATTAAGATAAAAAAAATGGATTATAGGGTTCGGCCATATGGGATGGCCGAACCCCATGAAAAGATTGGGTTAAATTGGATGGTCTTTTGAACCAAAATCATGGGCTGTTTTTGGATGCAAAAATTAGATTGATTACATGTCTTGAAAAGTTTTAAAATTATGGTTTTAAGTGTTGTGTGTTGGGCTATGGATTGGCCGAACACATCAAGGAAATTAATCTAGATTATGATGTTTAAATGACAAAATTATGGACCATAGGGTTCGGCCCCATTGGATGGCCGAACCCCATGGAAAAATTTGGTGATTCTTAATGGACTTTGAGGGATAAATCCATATTAGTTAATGAAGATTTTGAAGGATTTAAAATGAAGATAAGCTTACTGTTTTTAGGTAACTATGGCTTGGCTGAACCATACTAATGCTATGGTTAAATTATGGATTAAAACCATGGACAAAGGTTGGAATAATTACACCAAGAGAACCATAGGGTTCGGCCATATGTATGGCCGAACCCCATGGACTGTTTTGTGGATTTTTGGATTGAGTTTTACAAAATAGAAATCATACAAGGTGATGGACTTATTGGATCGTCTTGAAGGGTAAAAGCATGGTAACATTATACAGTTAGCCTATGTCCAAATGAGACCCAAAAACATGTTTTAGAAGACCAAAACATGGACATAGGGTTCGGCCACCTTGGATGGCCGAACCCCATGTAAGTAATTGGTTGTTTGGTTTGGCTTTCAAGAAGATGGGAACCCCACCAATTGTCATGTGATGGACTTGATGGTTCATTCATAACAAATTTGGGCAAAATGAGATGTATGATTGAAAGGTTTATATGACTAAAATAAATGGTGAGGTTCGGCCATATTGAATGGCCGAACCCCACAAAGGTGGCTGGTTGATGGACTTTGTTGTCTAAGGAAAAAAAAAATTAGGCAAAGGATAGTATGATGGCATTATTGTAAATAAGGATGAAAAGATGAAATGATCAAAAGAATGGACTTATGAACCAAAACCTAAGGTGGTAAGATTCGGCCATGTAGTATGGCCGAACCCTACCAAGTGTCATTTGAAAATTTTGGGATACTTAGATGGTATTAAGTAAATAAAAGATTTATCAAGGTTTAAATGGGTGAGGTTCGGCCATGGGGTATGGCCGAACCCCACAAAGTGGATTTTTGGGATTTAAATCAAATTAGAATCATATGGTCAAATGATTAACTTGCTGCCATGTACATAGGGTATTCGGATTTCTAAAACGCTGTACAAAGCCGTGATCGGAAGACTGTCCAAAGGAAGGGTCGAACAAAGTAAACTATTGTAGGTTTCCTACCTTTATTGTAACCACTATTTAATATGCTGTTTTATGTTGCTTTTGATATCTTATATGATTGTAAAGTTATGTTTAAAATGACATGTTTGCATAGACATCTCATGCATTGCATGGGATGATGGTGTTGTAACCGGAGGCCACACTCCGTCGGGGCGTCCGAAAGACCACTGTGGGGTACCCTGATGATGAGAATCCCATCAGGAGGAATCCGGAGGCCACACTTCGTCGAGGCGTCCGAAAGACCACTGTGGGTTACCTTGACGATGAGAATCCCGTCAAGTGATGGCTATGTGAATGGTGATGGGTGGGACTCATTACATGTTCATTTCATACATAGCATGTTTTATGGAATTTTGACACACATGTATTATTATTATATTATTTGCATGATTTTGACTAACCATGTGGTAGCCCTATTCGGAAACACTACTGGCGCGTTGATCTAACGCCCTATCTATACCCTTAGTGGATGATGCAGGGAAAGGGAAGAACGTGGATCGAGAAGAGGACCAAGTACGGAAACTTGGGCGGTTTGAATGATTGGAATGGATTATGAATGGACTATTTTATGCACTTGATATTGGTTATATTTGGACAATGTAATTTGGTAATTAGTTATGTTGGCTTGTAATAAGTAGTTAAGATTGATGCTATGGTTTGTTTTATGTTGGATGTTTTGATTAAACGATTAGTTAAGATTGATTAGTAATTTTGGGAAATAAGTTATGTACTTTGCTATCTAAGAATGGAAAATTGGATTAGTCATAGGTTCTATTATAACCTCAGTTAGATTTAGACTAAGTTAATTCCGCAAGTTATATATATACCATGTGCGGATCAGTTTTATGGACTTAGTTCATACGCACATGGGCTTGGCCAGTTAAGGGTCGGATTTAGAGATCCGAACTTAACTCGCGTCGTGACACTCCGCCCCGATCACATGATTATTATTTTTTTTTTTTTTAAAAAAATAGACTCTGAAAATTAGAGTGAAATGGTCGGGGTGTTACATGAAAAACGGCCAAGGGAGGGAGAGAGAGAGTGAAAATGAAAACTCCTTTGGTTAATGATACTTAGTCCATGGTGGTGTCTCTTGGTGGCGACACTTGAAACTCCCATTTGCATTCATCTCCATCACTTATTCCATTTGGGGGTTTCATCCTTAAGATGAAACCCTCCAACGGTTTTGGCTCTTGAGCTGCCTTAGGTGCAACCTTCTCCATGTGTGAACCCATTTGTAACTCCATTTCTTAATGCCTCCTTTGGGGGTTTCATCCTTGAGATGAAACTCCCGAGGCACCCAATGGCTACCAAAGATTATCTTGTTGTATACATTCCTCCCATCATCCATCTCTCATTACCGTTGCATGTGAGAGTTTCATATTGAAATGAAACTCCCATAGGCTCCAACGGTTTTGGTCTTAGTCCTTGGACCACCCAACCATCCAACTTCCCTTTAATTCTTACATAGAGTTGAATTTGAAATAAAAACTCCTCCACTCTTCATTCAAATCTTCACGTGGGGGTTTCATCTTTGAAATGAAACTCCCAAGTGCTAATCGTCCTTCTCATTGGCTGCCCCTTTGGAGTTTCATGCTTAGAATAAACCCTCACGCAATTCCAACGTGCATAATATTTTGAATTTGAAACATAACCTCTCGCCATATGTAACTCCCAAAACCGCCACCTCCATTCATTTCTTATCTAGGAGTTTCATGCATGGGAGAAACTTCCCATGCAATCAACGTGTGGTGTGGTCTTTGAATTTAAAACCACAACCCTTCCTCTTCACACTTCACTCTTTTGAGATAATTATCTCCATAATTTCCCATCCAACTCATATGACACAACTCTACAACTCACCCATTTAACTCATCAATTTAATGCAACTCAACAATAAATTCAACTCCACCATTAAACTCAACTCATCCAAACTCAATCATTTAATTCCACTCAAGCCAAACTCAATCATTTAATTTAACTTAACCCAATTAGGTTTGAGCTCACCCAATGGTCAAACAAGTCAACCATGACCCATTGGATCCCAATTGGGTCCTTTGACCCAAATAATCACCTTGACCCATTTAGATGTACATTACCCATTTAATTTAAATTGATCCTTATAACATGTACATTGAGTCTAAATTGAACAATGGGCCCCACAATTTTCTCATCTATGGTCATAACCATTTAATTCATAATTTCAATGGCAATTTTCGTAAATATTGATATATGGAAAATCTGGGATATTACATACCTCTCTCTGGAAGAATTAAGATAGGGGCTGTTATGAGACTCTGCTTCAGTTCTTCAAATCTCTCGTCACACTTCTCTAACCATTCATATTTGACTCCTTTTTAGTCAGACAAGTAAGTGGGGCCGCAATTTTGGAGAAGTTCTCAATGAATTTGTGGTAGTAACCCACTAATCCTACAAAGCTTCGGATCTCGGTTACATTCCGAGGGGCTTTCAAATTCTGAACTGCTTCTATCTTCGCCGGGTCCACTGTTATTCCTCCTGCCGTTACTATATGTCCAAGGAAATTTACTTTAGATAGCCAAAATTCACATTTACTGGCTTAGGAAAATGACTTGCTGCTTCTTAAGGTGTGTAGGACAATCCGTAAGTGCCCAGCATGTTCTTCTTTGTTCTTTGAGTAGATGAGAATGTCATCAATGACACAATTACAAATCTGTCCAAATATGGTGAAAGATTCGGTTCATTAGATCCATGAAAACTGTTGGTGCATTGGTCAATCCAAATGGCATCACCACATATTCATACAATCCATATCTTGTCCTGAATATCGTATTTGGTATATCCTCCTCTTTGACTCAATTTGATGATAGCCAGAAATGAGATCTATCTTTGAAAAACAACTTAACTCCTTCAGCTGGTCAAATAGATCATCAATTTTGGGTAGAGGATACTTGTTTTTTATTGTCACCTGATTCAGTTGCCAGTAATCTATGAACATCTTCAGAGAGCCATCCTTTTTCTTAACAAACAACACAGGTGCTCCCCATGAGGAAGTGTTGTGTCGAATAAATCCCATTTGGAGCAAGTCATCAATTTGCTTCTTTAGCTCAGTTGTTGAACACTAAAATCTTACAGTTTTACCCCTGATTATTGGACTAGTTAGCTTTCATGTTTGTATATATTGATGCATTTAATATAGTTTCTTAGTTTTGCAGATAAAAATGGAAAGTTCAGGAAAATCAAGCTAATTCAGCAGATAATTGCAAGTTTAGACCTTTAAAGTGAAGACCTAGGATTTTTATAATTATTTCATGCCATTTTTAGGACTTTCATGTAAATTCTGGATCCAGTTATAAGAGTCTAGATTAATTAATAATTTTGTAATACCCTGACCCAAAATTAGGCCTAATTGTGTATTTTTTTGCAAATAATCATGTTCGGGTTTTAATACTCATTGCTGAGATCAATTTTTCAAATGTCACTGTGAAATCAGATTTCCGCTAATAGATACTTCAAAAGTTGATTAAAATAAGAAATACGTCGTTTTTGTTAAAATCGACTGGTTTTTAAAATATATTCACCCCCAAATTTTTATACCTTCACTGATTTTTGAAACCCAATCATTTGAACTAGGTGAATTATTTTACTTAAACCCCTTTATTTTTTAAACAATAAGGATAAGATTAAGAAGTATAGAATATAATACACATGAAAATAGGTTATCCTTTGCATCGGTTGGGTAGGAGCTTAAAAGCTCCTTTCCCACAAGCACCAGCATATGCTACTAGAAGGAGCTTACAAGTTCCTCCCCTACAAGCAGCTTACAAGTAGCTTACAAAGTAGCTTACAAGCATCTTATAAGTAGCTTACAAGCAGCTTATAAGTAGCTTACAAGCAGTTTAAAAAGCAACTTACAAGTAGCTTACAAGCAACTTAAAAAGTAACTTACAAGTAGCTTACAAAGCAGTTTACAAAAACAGCTCACAAGTAGTTGCATAACCACCTTCATTTGCCTATTTAAGCAAAACCAAGGCAAGGAATTTTCTTTCATGAATCCATTGCAAACTATTGTTCCATCTCCTTCCCTTATTCTTCTTCATCTTCCCTTTCTCACTTTTCTCCATACGTTGTTTCTCTGCAAAAGTAACTTTTGGTGATTTTTTTTAAAGAGCCGAGACTCTACCAAAACTCTTCCGGATGGTATCAATTTCATCAGCTTTGAGGTAGGGAATACGAACCCTATTGATATTAAATTTTGTTGTTTTATCGTAAATATATGGAGATTTTATCGAAGTTTTGCTTGTTATTCATATGTTTGAGATTATACTGTATGTATAATTATTTTCTTTAAATATCTAACGAAAATGTACTAGTATGTTTATATGTGATTTGGGTATCCGCGGAACGATGTGGGTATGGTCCTAATTAGTAAAGGTTCTAGAATATTTTATGTTGAAAATTATATGCCCCGAAGAACCGGGCCGGATCCGTCAACTTGATTAAATACCCTTCACAAATGTTATGTGATTAATTGTGTGAATGATGTATGAATTATGCATTTGCAATTATGAATAATGATGTTGTTTGATTACCGTAGCTTAAATGATTGGTCCGTAGAGCTGTGTAGAGCATCGCAGGATTTACTCTATGCTAGGATATGATTAGGTTCATGTGGGAAATCTAGGTATTGGTTGTATTAATTAAACTGAGAATAAAGTAAGTAGCTCATCTTGAGTATTATTGGGTCCCATGATATTTTAGGATCCAATAGATATGGTCATTGTGGATAAAGCGTATGATGACTCTCTTTATACAACATGTATGATATTTATGAAAGTTGATAAGGCTTTGTGGAAGCCAAGTGTGTATTGTTGATTTTGGTCAGTGGGAGATAAGCCACGTTGACATATTGTGAATATTGGTGAATATTGACATTGGTTTACGTTATACGACAGATGATTTAGGGTGTGCATGACTCTGTGTTCACAGTAGGTCTGGGTGAGACCAATAGACCCAAAATGACTTGGGCGGGTGAGGAACATTGTCATGCTACTACACTACAAGGCTACCTCACTGTCATGTTGTCGTGAAGGTTGAGGCTATCACCATTCAGAACCGGAGACATATGAGTGAGACACATAGCATCGATTTCTATTACTGATGGATAGATAAATAGGTGGATTATGAAAATAGCACATACGAGAGAAGTATGTAGTGGATAGAATATTTGGATTGAGATATATACATTTGGAAGTGCTAACTTTTGGATGGTAGATTTGACTATCTGGCAGACCATTATACGATGTCACCTATAGTTGTGTGTGTCCATATGTTGTAGATGGATCTCTATGTATTGTATTACTGCATGATGGTTTCTATGTCTATTTATTGTTATATTTGTGCATATTATGGAATATGGATTTAATTCCTACACTTTTTACTTTGGCCCCTGTACCCCTACTGGGCTTATGGTCTGTGGGCTAGTGAAGCCCACTCCCTAACACTTTCACGTATCAGTTGGAAAGGGATGGACTGACACACAGCGATGGTGACTCGATGCCAGGTCATGGACGACATCAAGTTATTTTTAATTGTACTTTCTTTTGAAATCTTTTATCTTCAAGAGTTGTAAATCATATTGAGATTATTGTAATTAACTCTTGAGATATGCCCAGTATTGTATTTCTATTGTGTTTATTAAAAAAAATCATGCACTCATCTAGGGGCGGGTCGTTACAATTGGTATCAGTGCATGGTTCAACTCTCGGACCATGTGGAATGGACTGTGGTGTTTGATTGACATTGTACATTCGAGGATAGACTCAACTATAGACTTGTGTCATTGGATGACGAAACATGTGAGTTTTGAGACGATGTCCTAAGTCGGTCGCTTAAATTTTAGGACAAAATATCTTTGAGGAGTGATGAATGTAATTCACTGACCCAAAATTAGACCTAATTGTGTGATCTTGTGCAAATAATCATGTTAGGGCTTTAATACTCATTGGTGAGAAAATTTTTTCAAATGTCACTGTGAAATCAGATTTCCACTAATAGATACTTCAAAAGTTGATTAAAAAATGAAATACGTTGTTTTTGTTAAAATCGATGGCTTTTGGAAATATATTCACCCCCAGATTTTTATAGCTTCACTGATTTTTGAAACTCGATCATTTGAACCGGGTGAATTATTTTACTTAAACCCCTTTATTTTTTAAACAATGAGGATAAGATTAAGAAATATAAAATATAATACACATGAAAATATTTTATCCTTTGCATCGGTTGGCTAGGAGCTTGCAAGGAGCTTATAAGCTCCTCACCCACAAATAACTGCATAGCTCCTCTCCAACAAGGAGCTTACAAGCTCCTCTCCTACAAGCAGCTTACAAGTAGCTTACAAAGCAGCTTACAAGTAGCTTACAAGAAGCTTACAAAGTAGCTTACAAGTAGGTTACAAGCAGCTTACAAAGTAGCTTACAAGCAGCTTACAAGTAGCTTACAAGAAGCTTACAAAGCAGCTTACAAGTAGCTTACAAGCAGCTTACAAAGCAACTTACCAATAGCTTACAAAGCAGCTTAAAAGCTACTGCATAAACACCTTCATTTGCCTATTTAGGCAAACCCAAGGCAGGGAATTTTCTTTCATGAATCCATTGCAAATTGTTGTTTCATCTCCTTCCCATAATTCCACCCAACTCAATCAGCTGGGAATGTCACCCAGCACATGTAAAATAGGAATTTCACCTATTTGATTTGGCTGGGAATTCCACCCACCACGTGTGCTAGAGGCGATGCTCTAGACTTTTTATAGTGGTTCCAGAGCCAAGCCTCCTTAATCCACTTTCATAGGATAAAGGTTTTAAAACAAAATTAAAACCAAGGAGCACTTGTCTTGTAGCTCTTTCTCAAGGATGTGTGCTTTTCAAAGATCCACCCAATGGTACGCCTGAGTTAATTCCGACGCTCCGCCTTGTAGTCGTCGTAGTCTGTATCTTTTCTTTTCACCTCTTTTTCACTAACTCAATCAATAAATTGGTTGTATTTGATTCTCAGGTGTAAGCACAAGAGAGTTAATCGTTCCTTAGAGTGTATGAATTTTCTCAGTTCAAGGAAGATAATTAAATGATCACACCACTTCATATTTATAGAGGAGTCAACACAATTTTTAAACTGTCCAGTACCGACAGGTCGAGAGCACTAATGGGTCGGTGTTCATATTTATTACTGTTCAACCACCCGACCGTTGCACATTAAATGCACTCCCAATGGCATAATTAATTCCCGGTCGACAGGTCGGTTTCACCGATGGGTCGACAGTCATGGCACCGAGAGGTTGGTCCATACGAGGATCTTCATCGAGGGCAACACCATGCAGACAAAGTTTCATTTCCCGAAACTTGTCCTGCCCAGAATGACATGTCGCCCTTTACCGAAGGATCGGTCTTGGTACTCTCGATCGGTCTTGAAATACCGAAATGTTTGTTTTCTTGAGAGACCACTTGAGTTCACTGACCAGAACTCACAAGTTTTTCGTCGACGAGTCGTTGACCACGAGAGGTCGTTAAGTTCATCATCGAGGGATCGGTGCATACGAGACTCTCGATCAGAGGCATACCCAGAATGACAGTTTAATGTTCCAGTACCTTTGTCAATTTGGCCGACCAGTCTTTGACAACGATGGGTCGATCCTGTCTCCACTAAGGGGTCGGTGAGAACGACTAGTCGAGCTGACAGTGGACTTAATTCATGTTTCTAAGTTCGCTTCCAATTCATTGTCAAGCTACCTCTCTAGGTTTTTTTATGATTTTACCATTTGATCAATTAAGCCTAGGAATGCTCCTCCTAAGGTGTGGATATTACCTAAAGTCATCTATGGACAAATACCTGTTTTGTGATTACCATAACGATGAGCTTCAATTCGGTGGAGCAGGATCTTCTTTCTTTATCACCTTGAGTCTTCAAACATCTAGCAAGTACTTCTTCCCGAGTCATAGAATTGACAAACTTAGGAATTCAGCAAAGCCAGGGCACTAACAATCTCCCCCTTTATTAATTTCATGACAAAACCTAGAAGCTAACCAATTACAAACCCACCCTTATTACATCATATTTGAATAGAAAAATATTACATTGATTACATGTGCATATTCAAATAGAAAACAGGACTATGATCTTCTCGTATTCTTGTTCAGCTTGCTTTATTTCATATTTTCCTGTTCAAGTACATATGCAAGCAATACTAGAAAATCATTAGAGGGGTTAGTTAGTTCTAAACATAATATGCATCCATGGACTAAACTAGATTTGTATTCATACTCCCCCAAACACCATGATTTCCTAGCCACCAACACTACCCATAGCTTATCTGAGCTAAATTGTTGAGAAGATTTTCTCCCCCAATCTTCTTTGAGTTTGAAGTCCCAAACTCCAAGCATAACCATTCTCTTATGTCCATTGGCTTTTGAATATTCCTCCCCTTCATGGCTCTGTCTTTTTAGAGGCCCAAGCACTTAGGCTTCTTCCAGTCTTACCAATTACTCAACTATAATTGGATTTGATGTCTAACAACTTTTACTAATTTCTCCCCCATTTTGTCATACAATTGACAAAGATTTAGTAGGCAGACATCGATTTTCCTTTCATTTTGAAGGAATTAGATTTCAAGTACTCCCCCATGCTTCTTGCATTTAGTGCTTGTAACACCCCGGTTTTCCAAGTTATGAATATTTACGGATTTTGCCATTTAAATTGTGAACTAACGTATATGGACCTTAGATAGGAAAGGTGTTGGGTCAATGGCCCAATTAAGACCCAACGGATTTGGAGTTAGTTTCAATAAAATTTAAATGGGGTTGAATTTAAATGGTAATGAAACATAATTATAAATAAGGGTTTTGGATTAAAGATATACGCATAAAAGGAAATTTGGATTAATGGTCATGGCCGAATTTTGGATATGAAATCCATGAATGTGCGCATGTGTTGGAATATTTTTAAAAGGTGTCTATTTCCTTGATACTAGGGGATTGTTTAAATAAAGAAGCTAATCCAAATAAGGAAGATAGGATGCATGGCCATGTGGAAGATATGCTTATGCGCATAAATATGATAGAATAATTTTAAAAGGGATTTACTAATTTAAAGGGATCTTGGCATCTTCTAATATTGGACTAATTAGAAGTATTATCAGAAGAGAGGCAACCACAAACAAGGGGGCGTACGGCACTAAGGCACTTGCTAAGTAGGGGAGCAAGACACCTTCTAAGTTAGAAACCAATGGAAGATTAATTAAAGCAATGGCTAATTTAAAGGGTACTGCACACGGCAATGGGGATTGCAGCAAGGTGTACACGGCATTAGCAATGGCTAATTTAAAGGGTAGTGCACACGGCATAAGGGAAATTCTTATCTTAGCACCTTCTAAGTTGTGATCAAAAGGAAGGCTTTATAAAGAAAAGCACCAAGGGGCGCATGGCACATTCAAAAGCAGCAAGGTCTTGACGTTGGGAGCTCTTGGCAAGAAGGTGTTCTTAGTTTGTGAAAGATCAAAGAGGAGAAGAGGCTAAGGAAGAGAAGGATTAGAAGAGCAAAATCAACCGAAGGAAAACCGAAGGAGTCGCGGAACACGGTAAGTGATTTTATGATTTTTGTTTAAAAGATAAGGAACCATAAGGTTCGGCCATGGTGTATGGCCGAACCCCATGGAAGGGAATTGGGAGATGAATATAGTGTTTATTAAAGGAAAGATATAGTTTAATGTATGGAGTTTTAATGAGGAAAAATTATGGGAGTTGATTAAGAAATTTTAATGATGAAAACCATGGACGGTTAGGAGGTTTTGTATGGATTTTAGAAGAGGAAGCATAGAACCATAGGGTTCGGCCATGCATGGAAGAAAATGATTGGATGTTTATAAAGTTTTTAATGAACCGTTTGATAGAAGAACATGGAGGGACTTTGGTGATTTTATGAAAAGACATGGTTTAATGTATGAAATTTTAAGGGATGTTTGAAGGATTCTTGGTGAAGATTCTAGACCATGGGTTCGGCCATGGAATATGGCCGAACCCCATAAATATTTATGGAATTATGTTCATATACTTAGAACATGGAAAATGATGGGAAAGGTCTATGATTTTGAAAGGTTAAAATGGAGAAGTATTGGTTATGTTTTAAAGGATGGCAGTTTTGTAAATACATGATAAAAATGGAGGATCATGGGTTCGGCCATGATGTATGGCCGAACCCCATGAGGTCTTTTATGGATTTAATTTATTAAAGGAATTTTATAGGATGAATGATTTTAAAATGAATATTATGAACCATAGGGTTCGGCCATGGTGTATGGCCGAACCCCATGGTGTTGTATTGGTATTTTTTATGTTTGATTATTGATTAAAATGGAGTATAGTTATTAAATGGGAAAGTTTCTAATTATGGAAGGAGGTTGCTAAATTAGAAAGCTTTTATTTATCGAAGTTATATTAATTTAGAAAGGATCTAAGCATGGTGATTAAAATAGAAGTTGTAGATTAAATTTGGAAAGCTTCCAATTATGGAAGGATGGGTTCTAAATTGGAAACCTTCTAAATATGGACTTGTTGATCAAAAAGGAAGGCAACTTGAATTATGGATTCAAATATGGAAGTTGCTATAATTGGGAAGTTATACACCATAGGGTTCGGCCAAGGTGTATGGCCGAACCCCATGGACCAAATTAAGGGATTATATGGGGTTTTAAGTCATGGTTAATGGTTTGTTTTATGAATCAATATTATGGGTTTTTATTTATGTAGTTGATTTATGAATCAAATTATGAGCCTCTGTTATGGACCAACTTGGGAGTTTTATATTGGGTTTTACAAATGATCAATTATAGACCTATGTTTTGAACATAAACATGAGGTAATGGAGACCATGGCAGAATTGAAAATAAGGGTGAAAATGGTAGCCCATGGGTTCGGCCATGGTGTATGGCCGAACCCCATGGGGAATGATTATGGATTTTATTGACTTGATATGGTTAGGTTAATGGATCAATAATGGAGCACTAACATGGATTGGTCATGGACTTAACATAAGTGATTGATCAAATATTAATTGGAGCATACCAATTTATGTTAGCCATGGATGGATGATGGCTTAAGGACTTGAAAAAGGGACTAAAATCAATATGGTAAGGTTCGGCCATGTGGTATCGCTGAACCCCACAAATGGGAAATAATTGGTGGACTTAGGGCCTTTGTGTGATTGATTAAAGTGAATGAAATGTTTGATGGAAACAATGGCAATGTTGTAAATAAGGTGAAAATAATGGACATAGTGTGTAACGCCCCGCCCTTTTCCACCCTTCCGAAAATCAGAGTCTGAAAATTTCTTTTGAAAGAACACAGAGTGAAAGAGAGCGGGGGCCCCACGACTCGAGTTAAGTTCAGACTACTCAAGTCTGAACCTTAACTGGCCATCCATGTGTACATGGACTAGACCATGATAATAAATCACACATGGAACTAACAACAACTTGCGGAATAAACTAGACTATTTGCAGAATAGAATGACTAGATAGCAAGTAACAGTCTCAAATATTAATTAACATAAATAACCATCCATAGTTAGTAACCTAATCAAACCATAGCAAATTAATAACTTATTACATGTCCACAAATTATAAATTCAAATGACAGTAATAAAAAAGTCTAGTTCAACATTTAAGCGCTTAGTCTTGGCTCCCCTCCCGGTCATCGACCTTCTCTTTCCCTTTCCTTGTACCTGCATTCTCCTCTGAGGATAGAATTAGGGCGTTAGATCAACGCGCCCAGTAGGTTCCCGAATCAGGGCTACCACATGGTTAGCATATAAAACATGCATATGTATCTTAGTACATGATCACCAAAAACATATAAAACCATGCTATGTATGTATGCAATTGTAATGAGCCCCACCCCATCACACATACATAGTCATCACTTGACGGGACTCTCACCGTCAAGGTAAATCACAATACACTTCCTTTTGGATCTCACATGATAAGGTAATCCACAGTAATCCTCGTTACCTGTTGAAAGACGCTTCATCATTGAGTTGATTCATATCACATATTAGTCCTCCTGGCGGGACTCTCATCGCCTAAGGAGACCAATGTGACTATGATCATCATGTTACTCCTCCTGGCGGGACTTTCATCTCCTAAGGAGGACGGTAACTCATAATTGCAACACTGTATAACCTCAGTCATCATCCCATGTCCATGCATGAGATGTCAATGTATATGTATGTCATTTTGTAAATACATATCTCATCATTCAAAACCATATTTGAAACATAATATCAAATATAACATATCTCATAAAGACATGATAAAACCAAATCATAATTGTGGTTACAAGTAGGTAGGAAACCTACTAAAGATTCACTTCAGTAATTGATCTTTCTTTAGCGTCACCCAGTCAGTAATTGTCCATCATCTACCCATGATTTGAATCATTAACTTAACCCTAACATTGATATGGTTCAGCCCTATACCAGCCAGCCAAAAACAGTAACCATATCCTCATTTAATTCCCATAAAACATCATACTCTTACATGGTTTTTATCACACAAAATCATCTAATATTTTCATGGGGTTCGGCCATCCAAAGTGGCCGAACCATATGTCCATGTTTTGGTCCTTTTAAATGTGTTTTAGATCTCATTTAGACAAGTAATAAACAGCATAACATTACTGCATTTTTTTACCTCTTAAAACATCCAAATAAATTCATCAACTTGTCCAAATGACCATATTACTTCATGGGATTCAGCCATCCAAGATGGCCGATCCCAATGGTCCATTTCATCAATTTTAATCCACTGTTTAGACCCATGCTAACTTCAGTCCTTATGTCATTCAAGTCCATGTTTTTAACCCTCTTTAAAACATGCATTTGAATCTTAAAGAAGCATCAAAAACAGTCCACAAAAACTTCATGGTTTCCATGTTTCAAAAACATCAAAACCACTAATCATTTACATGGGGTTCGGCCCTCCATGGTGGCCGAACCCAATGGTCATTTTTACCATTTTAAAACCTCCATTATTCAAGGTTAAAACCTTGGTGCATTCGGCCATAACCATGGCCCAATACACACCCTTTTCTTACAACTTATTTGGCTTGAACACTTAAGAAATCTTACAAAATTTCCTTTGCCTAGGATCCTTGCCTTCTCCCTTTTATTTCTTCCTTTCTTTCCTTAATTCTTTGCTGGTTTATGCTTGAATAACTGGTGCCAAAACCTCTGCTATTCAGCCAAGAAAAAACGAACTTGAAGAGAGGGAGAGAGAGAAGGGAAATTCTTGGATTTGCAATGTCAAAATCGGCCAAGAATGGTAACCTTTTCCTTTTGTAGTTTCCATCCCATCTTCCATTCATTTCCCTCATTTAATCTTGCCAAAACCGATGGGGTATTGGGTGTCAACCAAGACACCCCTTCACCAAACGTTGCAACCTTTCATGTTTAAACACATGCATCTCATGGGATGAGATGATGCCGCCCAAGCTTGGTGTCCCTTGGCTTTGCCAAGGCACCTCTTCACTCTCAACGGCTGGGATTGATTTGATTAAGGGTTGAGTGAGATTAGAACTCCTTCCCACCTCTTCTTGACTCACTTGACTCATTAACTTTTTATTCCAACTCAACACATTTAATGCACCAAGTTTGAGTCAACTCTTTTCTTAAATCAAACTCTCTCCAAATCAGTCCAACTCAAGCTGAATTAATTCACACTTGAGTTCAATTGAGGGCCCATGGTCATCCGTGGTCAACTTGGTCAACCCGACCCATTGGGTCCCCAATCAGCCCCTTGACCCGTTTTGACAACATAACCCATTCATGGGCTGATTTTGCCATTTTTAATTGGTTTTCACTTGTGCATCATGCCTACCCATTTTTGTTATACTTGATTTCCAATCAATTCAGCTTGACCCCATTTAATTTGAGCTTACACAATGGTCAAATTATCCATTATGATTCATTGGGTCCAATTGGGCCCTTTGACCCATTTAGCCATTTTCGACCCAATTGATGTACATAACCCATCCAATCAAACTTGACATGTATAATGTGCTCATATGATCTTAATTTGAGCAATGGGCCCCACCATTTCCTTAATTTACCAAACCAGGGGCATTTTCGTAATTATCCACTTCATTGAGAAATTGGGGTGTTACATAGTGTTCGGCCATAGTGTACGGCCGAACCCCATGAATTATTTGATGGACCATGTGTTGGAATATTTTAAGGGACATTAGGGATTTAATTTCATATAGACATATGTTCATGGTTTATGCTATTGGTTATGTTATTAGGTATAATGGCAATTTGGTAATTAAGTGAAATAAATGAACCATGGGTTCGGCCATGGTGTGTGGCCGAGCCCCATGGGGAAGGTTTGCTGGACTTAGATGTTTATGGATCTACATTTTGAATCTAAACATGAATAAATATATGATGGTGATTAACCATGGAGGGAATAATGGCATAACTGTAATTATGGTAAAAAATAAGGGACCATGGGTTCGGCCATGGTGTATGGCCGAACCCCATGAGGACTGTGTTTATGGACTTAAACATTATTGTAAATCAAGTGGGACTTAGTTTTGATTGATTGCTATGTTATAAGGTAACGGGACCTCACAAGGTGTTTACGATCGTAAGACGTTACCGGACGAAAGATGCAAGGACACGTAGCGGTCTTTGGTAGGATTCCACCTCTTTGAAACCATGGGTTTATGTACATTTGTTTTATCTTATTTGATGAATATATGTTTGCAAAGGATATGTTTCAAATTGTGATTTTAAATGCTATGTTTATATGATAAAATAGCTTGTGTTTTAAATGTGAGTTTTAAATGCTATGATTTGTATTTCTACATAGCATGTTGGCATTTGCATCTCATGCATGGCATGGGAGGGATGAAAGGTAACCGGAGGGTCCACACTCCGTCGGGGAGTCCGAAAAACCTATGTGGGGTACCTTGATGTGATTTCCATCAAGAGGATACTGTGTATGAACTGTAACCGGAGATCCACACTCCGTCGGTGTAACGCCCCCCAATTTTCACCGAAATCAGAGTCTATTTTTTTTTTGTTTTGAAATAAAAGTGACAACGGGTACGGACGTCACGACGCAAGTTAAGTCCGAGCTTCTAAAGCCCGACCCTTAACTGGCCAACTCTACGCGTGCGCGGAACGAATTCCATGAGAACGGTTTACGAGTAGAAAGTAAGCTTGCGGAATATAATTATATGCGGAACATTATAATAGAGACTATCCTACCAGTTTTAGATAGCAAGGAAGTACGGTGCTTAAATTACTAAAATACCCCTATGTTCATAATTATATCTCAAATGATAACGTCTAGAGTACAGTCCAAACCATAGCAAGAAACAGTAATTATTACAATCCGACAAGCTAAGCTACTTAATTACATTTCCAAAATAAACTTAAATAAATCTAAGTAGCCGCTTTCCCAAGCTCCTAAGCTTGGCTCCCGTCTCGTCCACCGTTTCCGCCATCTCCTGCGTCATCAACTAGGGTAGAACTAGGGCGTTAGACAACGCGCCCAGTAGGACTCCGAGTAGGGCTAGCACATGGATTAGTGATAACAAGCATACAGATAACATTATAATAAAACCCATAAAATGAATGCCATGCCATGGGTACCTATGTCATGTGTCCCACCCATCATCCATATCATCAAACAATGTCATATCCCCCTTGACGGAAAGGCCTCGTCAAGGTGTCCCCATGTTTGCTTCTCGGTCGCCCCGACGGAGCATGGACTCCGGTTATAGCATATCAAGCTATCCCCGTGTTTGTTTCTCGGTCGCCCCGACGGAGCATGGACTCCGGTTATGGCACCTCAGGCTATCCCCATGTTTGCTTCTCGTTCGCCCCTACGGAGCATGGACTCCGGTTCCTTTATTTTCCCGTCCATGCCATGCATGAGATGTAAGTGCATTATGCTATGTAGTATATATATAATTCATATCCTTAATATATATAATCCATAGCATTGAAATATAATCCATAGCATTAAAATATCGTCCATAGCATTAAAATATAATCCATAGCATTTAAAACCCATCTTAAAATAAATCATATAATTACTGAAATAAAACAAGGAAACCATCATATACACATAATCCACGGCTTACAAAAAGGTAGGAATCCTACCGAATACCGCTTAGCGTCCCTTTACGTTTTTGTTCGATAATCCGGTCGCCCATCGCGTACCGTTTACGATGTCCCGATACCTTATTATATATTTACCAAATTAGTCCATATTTTATCCATGATTAAGTCCCTAACTGATCACAAACTTAGATCCATTAATGATCCCTAACCATGTTACAAGATTATCAAAATCAGCCCTTAGCCCCATTTCCATTGATTTAAACACATGCATAATTCCAAATTTTTGCCCATTAAACATTCTAATTTTGTGATCCTAAAATGCAGCAACCCTAAGCTTCATTTAATCACTCATAATGTCATCTTAATGCACCGAAGTTCATGTCCAACCTACAAGGGGTTCGGCCATGGTAGTTCTTAATTGTGGCCGATAATTACGGTTTTGCCACTACACTTCCATGGTTTAATATTTCCTCCATCCATGTACATTTTTGTCCATAATTCATCCATATACTTAGCCCCATTAATGATTTGTTAACCATGACATAACATCCCTAAAATCAGCCACTTAATTTAATCAAATTTCCAATCATCTAATCCCATACATAATTCCAATTCTTGCCCATAACATGACCTACAAATGGGTCATGGGTTCGGCCATACACCATGGCCGAACCCATGATGTCTTTTTCCTAGTTTTCTTGGGTCCATTTTACCTCATTTGGTCCCGCCATAACTGAATTTAAACAAACATTTAAATCATCCTTCCATAATCATCATGAGATATATTTTGGTCCATTAATTTAACCATCATTCCCATTTATTTTTCATGGTTCCAAAACACCAAATTTCCTCAAAGTCCCCCCATGGGGTTCGGCCATGTACCATGGCCGAACCCATGGTCCATAGTTTTTATTTTAAACACCTCATTTCCACCCATTTAAAACCTTGTTTAAAATACTAAAAAAAATCCACTTGATTACCATTAAGCTTCTCCATTAATTTCCATACTTTTATAACCATTAAATATATCATTCCATCACCATAGGGTTCGGCCATACACCATCGCCGAACCCATGGTTCATGATTCACCTTCATTCACCATTTTTTGGAGGCCATTAAATCATTTACATATCCCATGATTTTTCTTGTTTAAAACCCCTTGAAATCATTAATTTTTACTCAATAACATCTTGACATCATAGATTACCCTTTCATGGTTTTTTATCCCAAAAACCCTATTTAAATTTCTTAATTTCTCACCATGGGGTTCGGCCATACTACATGGCCGAACCCTATGGCCTATAATTCCTTAAAACACCCATACTTCCATACTTAATTAATCTTAATAGTGTCCATAATGCTTATTTATTTTCCTTAATCTATCTCTCCCATTTCATCCATTTCTCATCTCATCATTGGATGGATCTTAGATCTAAGGCCCATAACATTTGTGGCCACCATTCATTCTAAGAAATGGATTCATAAACACATCTTAACCTTTAAAAATATAAATTCTTGTTTAAGAATTACTTACTACACCGACAACTCCTCCGGCCTTTCTTTCTCCTTTTGATTTCCTTAGCCCTTTCTCTTCTTCTTCTTCTTGTTGTTCTGCCAATATGTGCTTGATCAAGATGGATTCTCCAAGGTTTGGGTTCGGCTAAGGTAGGGTTAGATTTTGAGAGAGGGAGAGGGGAGGAGGGGATGGAAAATTATCTCAAGCTTTGGTTTTGGGGTGGTCGGCCAACACTTGGGTTCTTCTTCCCTTTCTTCTAAGTTTCTTCTCTTTCTTTTTCCTTGGATGGGGTCGACAATGAGAGGGAGGAGGTGAGGAAGAGAGTGAGATGAGAGTGGCTTGAGAGGTGAGGTGGAAACTACCCCAATCTTGGTTCCTTAGACCATACACTTCCATGATGGCCTTCACCCACCAAGTATGGGCTCCCTTGACCTTGGTGGTGGTGGTTGAGACCAAACCACCACCAAGCCAACGGTTTTGGCCCCTTGTGAGAGAGTGGTTTGGTCTTCCCCCCTTTGACCACTTGACCACATTATGAGAGGTATGGGTCCTCATACCTTGAGTGGTGGTGGTTGAGATGAAACCACCACCCTAAGTCCATGGTTTCTTTTGTGTTTCTTTGGGTGGTTTCAATGGGATGAAACCACCCTTTGACTTGCCCCTTTGACTTATTCACTTGACCCTAATTTGACCAACCTAATTAATTAAATTAGATCCTTATTTAGGTTAATTAATTCTCATTTAATTTAATTTCATTAAATTCTTTCTCTAAGAAATCCACCCATGGTTGACCAAGTCAACCATGGTGGACGGCCCCCACCAACACCTATCCTACCCGCCACCTTACTTGATGAGGTGGAGGTGGGCCCCATTCGGCCATGTCACTTAAACTCCATTAATCTTAACTTAGATGATTTAAAATAATTTAATCAACTTAATCTACTTTAATCCTCCTTAGTCCCTTAACTTATCCATGGTTGACCAAGTCAACCATGATGGTCGGCCCCACCTTTTCCTTGGTCCACACGCCACCTCACTTGGTGAGGTGGAGGTGGGCCCCACTTGGTTATGCCATCTTAATCATCTCATCATTAACTTAGGTGGTTTAATTCCAATTCAACCCATTTCAATCAATTGGGTCACCATTGGGCCCATGGCCCAATTAAATTATTTTCTACCATTTACCTTAGAGCTTGACTCATTTTGACCCATTGGGTGCCAAATGGTTATCGAGCCCAATTTGACCATTATTGATCCCTTAAATGAATTCCATCCAATCCATGGTCCATTGGACCATACTTGGGCCTTTGCCCCAAATTTTGATCCATTTAACATCCATGACATCAAAATTCCAATTTTTCCATCATTACAATAAATAACAGCCATATATATGTTGATTTAAAAATTCGGGCTATTACAGTCGGGGCGTCCGTAATACAATCGTGGGGGATACCTTGATGAGGAGCTTTTCATCAAGAGGATATTGTCTATGAAATGTAACCGGAGATCCACACTCCATTGGGGCATCCGTAAAACAATCGTGGGGGATACCTTGATTAGGAGCTTTCCATCAAGAGGTTACTATGTGTTTGTAATGGGTGGGACTCATTGCATATGATAGCATGGCATGGTATTGAATCGGTATGATTATGATCTTTATTATCATGCAAGGTTTCTGGTTTTTATCGGTATGATTGGATCTCTATTATCATACATTGTTTTGGATACGATGCTTTAAAAGTATGGTATGATTTATTATAACTGGATTTTGATATATATTATATATGAATTTTTGGTACTAACCCATGTCTTAACCCTAATTGGAATACCTACTGGGCGCGTTGTTCTAACGCCCTACTTCTACCCTAGTGGATGATACAGGAAACGAGGGGAACGATGAACACGAAATGGGCCAGGCATAGGAGCTTGGAGGATTATAGTTTACATTTTGTTTAAGATACTCATGGGCTTGTATTTTGAGTATCTAGAGTTTGGATGTAATAACCTAGATGAATTTGCTATGGTTGGATGTTTTATTGGATAATTGCGTTATGATAATGATGATTAAGGACTTGACGTACTTTGCTATCTGAATGGAATAGAACTGTGTTCTATTATGTTTCTATATGTTATATTTTTTGTTCCGCATGATTATATTGCTATGTGTGAACCGTTTTCTTGGACTAAGTCCATGCACACATAGGGTTGGCCAGTTAAGGGTCGGACTTTGGAAGTTCGAACTTAGCTCGTGTCGTGACGTCCCGCTCTCTATCACTTTACTCTGTTATATAAAAAAAAAATATATAGACTCTGATTTACGAGAAGAAGCGAGTGAAAAAGGACGAGGCGTTACAGTGCTTCCATGAGTTCACTTCCAACTCATTTAATCTTTCCATTGTTCAATGCATGCTTCTCATGCATTCAAACATTGATGTCCCCCATAGTACAATGCAAATTGCCATTGCATTATTGTTTTTCTTCTTCTTCCCCTTTAAGAGTTGTGTTGTCTTAAGGTGTTCTCCCAATAGGGTCAAGCTAACTTGCATAGCTTCCCTTTTTGGAGTTTTCTCCCCCATTCTCGAAGCTTTCTTTCAAGCTTTCATCAAGCATCCTCCATCCACTGTCATGACCAGTGACAGGTGCTAAACGGCACATATTTGTGCTCCTCCAAACTCCATTGATGTGCAATCATCATGTGCCAAATCCTATCTCCCTAACATGCCACTGTGACACCGACTCATTGAATCCTGGATGTTAGTCTATTTAGCAAAAACCATGTTAACCATAGACAAGAGATAGAAGGCATTCAAACACAGCAATACATACATCAATCCATAGCAAACCATATCATATAGTTGATAATCAAAATGTGCAATACATATGATTTTGGAGGGAGCATCATAGATGCTTAGACAAAATATCAAAAGTATAGTTTTTCAAAATACAAAACATGGAACATGAAAAACTATCCTAAGCAGAGCCATTCGAAGGAGATGTTTGAGGCAAAGGGGATCGACGTTGAGATCCAGGAACAATATCATCTATGTGGATTTCTGAGCGGATGTCCTGGTCTCACACCTTGATCTCATATACCCATTCTTCAAGGTCATCTATCCTCCTTTCAAGCGAGGAAACTTTTTCATCAAGAGTGATATTCCTTTTGTTGAGGAAATTTGAATTCTCTCAAAAAGACCTCAGAAATACGAGCCTCTTCCTCTTCGGCGTCCTTTGTAATGCCCGGCCCTTTTTCACCCTCTTTCCGAAAATCAGAGTCTATTTTTTTCTTTTTTGAAATAGAAGAGTGAGAGAGGGTGCGGACGCCATGACGCGAGTTAAGTCCGAGCTTCTAAGTCCACGAAAATGGTTTACGCGTAGGAAGTAAGCTCGCGGATTATAGTTATTGCGGAACATGATAATAGAGTCTATCCTACCGGTTTTTAGATAGAAGGGAAGATACAACATTGAATTACCAAAATGCCCCTATGTTCATACTTATATCACAAAATGTAATCGTCTATAAGTAACGTCCAAACCATCACAAGAAATGTAAACTTATACAACCCGACAAGTTAAGTTACTTTAAAATTACATCTCCAAAATGTAAACGTAAATAAACTAAGACTGCATTGCCCAAGCCCCTAAGCTTGGCTCCTGTCATGTCCACCGTTCCGCCATCCTCTGCGTCATCAGCTAGGGTAGAAGTAGGGCGTTAGTCAACGCGCCCAGTAGGACTCCGAGTAGGGCTAGCACATGGATTAGTGATAACACATATACCGATAAAATAACTTATAACAAAATAAGCATGTGATGAATGTTATGCCATGGGTGCCTATGTCATGTGTCCCACCCATCATCCGTATGATCATACAACGTATTATCCCCATGTTTGCTTCTCGGTCGCCCCGACGGAGCATGGACTCCGGTTATAGCCCTCAGGCTATCCCCATGTCTGATTCTCGGTCGCCCCGACGGAGCATGGACTCTGGTTATGGCCCCTCAGATATCCCCATGTTTGCTTCTCGGTCGCCCCGACGGAGCATGGACTCCGGTTTATTTATTTTTTTCCGCCCATGCCATGCATGAGATGTAGTGCATTATGCTATGTAATATATATATAATCCATATACTCAACATATCATACATAGCCATATAATGCATAATATTAAAATATAATCCATATGATTCATAACTTAAAACTCATCATAAGATAAATCATAATCATAAATCTATCATAAGCCAAATCAAAATAATTTAAAATACCATCACATATCCATCGCTTACAAAAAGGTAGGAATCCTACCAAATATCGCCGTTACGCTTCCCGTTCAATAATCCGGTCGCCGATCGCGTACCGTTTGCGACGTCCGATACCTTATTACATTTACCGAATTAGTCCATACGTCATCCATGATTAAGTCCCTAACTTAGCCCATTATCCATTGGTTTTAGACTCATACATAAATCCGATTTTGGCCAATTAAAAAAAATTCCGACTTGCGAGCTTAAAACACAGCATCTATCTGTTTCATTTAATCATTCGTAATATCCGATTCCATGTCTAATCCCCATAGGGTTCGACCATGTACCATGGCCGAACCCATGGTTCTTCAATGTGGCACTTATTTACCGTTTTGCCACTCCTCTCTCATGGTTCAATCATCCATTCGTTTATGTATCTTCTAAGTCCAAACTTCATCCCTAATTTAGATCCAATAGGGTTTCATTGACCATGACCTAACATCCATAAAAAAACAGCCACCTAATTTAATTAAATTTGTAATCATCTAACTCCATATATGATTCAATAATTGGCCCATAATCATGACCTTCAAATGGGTCATGGGTTCGGCCATACACCATGGCCGAACCCATGGTGCCTATTTCCATTCCCTTGGGTCCATTTTACCTTCACCAAATGAAATTAAATCATTCATTTAAAATCCCATTTTTCATCTCATTTAAAACATCACATACCTACTCATAAATCCATTTAAATTTATCATCTCTTTCCATCATTTTCCATTCCTTTCACCTTCATTAAAAATCACTAAATCATCACCATAGGGTTCGGCCATACACCATGGCCGAACCCATGGTTCATGGCTCACTTTCATGGATGTTATTTTAAAGACTAAGTTTTGTCCCAAATTAATCCCATTTGAAATTACTAATCTTCGTTCATTTTGGCCCTTTAAAACAAACTCCTAAGCATTGATACATACATTAACCTTAGCCTAAAATTGATCCAAAATTGGGTCATGGGTTCGGCCATACATCATGGCCGAACCCATGATGCTTCTTTCTCCATTTTTCTTGGTTTCATTTACCCATTTTAACATACTTCCAAATGAAGATTAAATCATCCATCTAAATCTTCATTTCCATCAAAAGATTACTACATACGACACTTACTCATCTATTCAAATTCCTATTCCTCCATATTATTTTCCATGCTTAAAAGTCCCATAACCTTACTATAGGGTTCACCTTTATGGATGCCATTTTCAAAGACTCATGTTTTGTCCCAAAAAATAATCCATTTAAAATCACTAACCTTCATTCATTTTGGCCCTTTAAAAAAAACTTATATCATACACTTTGTAATCCATTTAAAACTATCATCTTCTCCATCATTTTCTATCTCTTCACTCTCATTAAAATAATTAATCATCATCATAGGGTTCGGCCATGTACCATGGCCGAACCCATGGTTCATGGTTCATCTCCTCCATGCTATTTTAGAAGCCATAATAATCATGTGCATTCCCTATGATTTTCTCATCTTAACAATCCTGTAAAATCACCCATTCTTAACCATTTGAAACCTAATTTTCATTAACCATTCTCCACCATTTTAAACCTTCACACCTTAATTAAAAATCATCCACATTTACCATGGGGTTCGGCCATGCTACATGGCCGAACCCTATGGCCCATTAAACCATAAAAATCCAATTTTCCTATACTTAATAAAGACTTAAAAATTCCATTAAAAATTCCATTCATCCATTCCTCCATTTTTATCCATTTTTTATCCTATCTTTTGATGGATCTTAGATCCATGGCCCACAACATTTTTGGCCATATTTGGTCTAAGAAATGGATTCCATATCCTATAGAAATGGATTCCATATCCTATCTTTAAAAATATAAACTCTTGTTTAAAAAATTCTTACCGCACCGACGACTCCTCTGGTCCTTCTTTCTTCTTTGCTTTCCTTAGCCCTTTCTCCTTCTTTCTCTTCTTGATGATCTGCCAAGATGAGCTTGATCAATGATGTGGCCCTCCAAGCTTAGGATCGGCCAATATTGAGTGAGTTTGTTTGAGAGGGATGGAGAGGGGAAGGTGATGGAAAACAAGATCTTAGCCTTTGATCTTGAGGTGGTGATGGTTGATCAATGCTTGGTCTTCCCTTTTCTTCTCTTCTTTTCCTCTAAGTCTTCTTATTTTCTTATTTTCTTCTCTTGATACATGGAGGGACGGTCTTTGGGTGTGAAGAGAGGGAGAGTGAAATGAGAGGGATGAGATGGAAAACCCATCTCATCTTTGGTCTTACTTGGACCATACCCCTCCATCATGTCTCCACCAACCAAAGTATGGGCTCCCTTGACCTTGGTGGTGGTGGTTGAGACCCAACCACCAAGCATGGCTCCCATGTCCTCTTTGACTTGTTTATGTTGGCCCTAATTAATCAACTTAATTAATCAAGTTAAGTCCTCACTTAGGTTAATTAATTTCTATCCAATTTAATTCCATCAAATTATCTATCTAATAAATCCACCCATGGTTGACCAAGTCAGCCATGATGGACGGTCCCCACCTATACCTACCCCACCCGCCACCTCACTTGATGAGGTGGAGGTGGGCCCCACTTGGCCATGTTATTTTAATTCCATTGATTTTAACTTAGATAATTTTACAATAATTTTAATCAATTTAATTTACCTTAATCCACCTTAGTCGTCTTAAATTTATCCTTGGTTGACCAAGTCAACCATGATGGTTGGTCCCACTTTTTCCTTGGTCCACATGCCACCTCAATTGGTATGGTGGAGGTGGGCCCCATTTGGTCATATTATTTCATTTCATTACTAACTTAGGGGTTTTAATTCCAAATCACCTTTTTTAAATTAATTGGCCCACCATTGGGCCCACTGCTCAACCGATTATTTTCTACCCCTTTACCTTAGGGTTTGGACCAATTTTGATCCATTGGGTCCCACATGGTGATCGGACCCACTTTGACTCAAATTGACTATCTTTGACCCAATTACTTCTCATTGACCCATTAAATGGATTTCATCCAATTTGTGGCCCAATTGGCCATTCTTGGGCCCTTGTCCCAACTTTTGATCCATTTGGTATTCCATCATGTCAAAATTCAATTTAAAATCAATAAATGCCAAATATATATTGATTCGAAAATTCGGGCTATTACAATAGAATCCTCTTTTGAAATTTTCGTCCCGAAAATTCGAGCGAAGTAGGGGTCCAAAACAACTCATGCGAAGAGCTCCGGGTAAGCGGTTTTCATCTCCGACTCAAGTTCCCAGGTGGTTTCTTCACTGCCATGTCGTTCCCATACCACCTTGACGAACTGAATGGCACGGTTCCGTAGCACCCTTTGTTCGCTTTCAATAACTCTGACCGGCTTCTCCACATATGTCACATCGCTTTGTACATCGATGTCTTGAACATTTATCACATGAGAAGGATCAGGATTGTACTTTCTCAGCATGGACACATGAAACACATCATGTAGAGATGACAACTGTGGAGGGAGCGCTAACTGATAAGCTACACCTCCCACCCTCTTTAGTATTGGAAACAACCCCACAAATTTAGGCGACAATTTCCCTTTCTTTCCGAACCTCATGCGCCCTTTCCGTGGCGAGACTTTTAAGAACACTAAGTCTCCCACCTCAAACTCGAGGAACCTTCTCCTCTTGTCTGCATAGCTCTTCTGACGGCTCTGTGCAGTGAGTAGATGTTGCCGTATCAGCTTAATCTGCGCTGTAGTCTCTGCAACCAAATCTGGTCCGATCAACGCAGGCTTACCGGCCTCCGTCCAACACACTGGCGATCTACACGGTCTACCATACAAGGCCTCAAACGGAGCCATTTGGAGACTTGCCTGGTAACTGTTATTGTAAAAGAACTCCACCAATGGCAGATGATCCTCCCATCCGCCCTTGAAGTCTAGCATGTATGCTCTCAGCATATCTTCCAGTGTCTGTATCATCCTCTCTGACTGTCCATCAGTCTGTGGATGAAATGTTGTGCTAGTTAATACGTCGATTCCCATAGCCGACTGCAAGCCCTGCCATACTCTACCGGTGAATCGACCATCCCTGTCGGATACAATAGACTGGGGAATACCATGTAGCCTGATGATCTCTCAGATGTACCATCGACCCAAAGTCTCTGATGAATCTGTCATTTTGATGGGGAGGAAATGTACGGACTTGGTCAACCGGTCCACTATGACCCATATTGCATCGTTGCCCTTGGGTGACCTTGGCAACCCTGTTACAAAGTCCATGGATATGTGTTCCCTTTTCCATTCTGGCACCGGTAAGGGTGCAAGTAAACCCGGTGGTTTTCAATGTTCTGCCTTAACCTGCTGACATGTTAAGCAACGAGCAACAAACTCTGCCACATCTTTCTTAAGTCCATGCCACCAATAGTGCCTCTTAAGATCATGGTACATCTTGGTGCTGCCCGGGTGAATAAAGAGTTTGGTTTGGTGTGCTTCAATCAGCAACTCTCTTCTGCAATTCTTAGGTACGTATGTCCTGTCTCGGAACATAAGACCCTGTCCTGGTCGTAATTCCCACTCCGGTACAACCTCACTGGTAGACATTTTAGCCCAAATCTCCTCCACTTCTGGATCTGTCCGTTGCTCCCGTTCAATCTCGGAGACCATGTGGGATCGTATGATCAGATTATATATGGTCCCATGATTATTGAGGTAGAGTTTAAACTCGCTGATGGTATTCAGTACCTCCCATTCCGTCCTGATCATGCTGGTTACCGTATCATGAGACAAGCGGCTGAGAGCGTCCGCCACTTTGTTCGCCTTGCCAGGATGATACCGAAGTGCGAACTCATAATCCGCCAGATATTCCATCCATCTGCGCTGTCTCATATTGAGTTCTTTCTGATCAAATAAGTATTTCAGACTCTTGTGATCCGAGAACACCTCGAATTTCTCACCATAGAGGTAGTGTCTCCAGCTTTTGAGAGCGAAGACCACCGCTGTTAGTTCTAGATCATGTGTGGGATAATGGCGTTCATGAATTTTCAATTGTCTCGATCCATACGCCACCGCACGATTACCTTGACTGAGTGTGCACCCCAGTCCCTCTCCGGAGGTGTCACAGTACACTTCATAATTTCTGCCTCTTTCCGGCAAGATCAAAATAGGAGCGGTCGTAAGCCTCTCCTTTAACTCCTCAAATCTCTGATTGCACAGATTAGACCACTCAAACTTGACTCCTTTCTGAGTGAGTCGGGTAAGTGGAGCTACAATCTTGGAGAAGTCCATGATGAATTTCCGATAGTAACCGGCCAATCCCAGAAAACTGCGGATCTCGGTCACATTTGTCGGCGCTTTCCATTCCTTGACTGCTGCTATCTTAGCCGAGTCCACGGCTATACCTTCCTTTGATATGATGTGCCCCAAGAAGTTGACTTTAGATAGCCAAAATTCACACTTGCTGGCTTTGGCATACAATTGGTTCTTCCTCAAGGTGTTTAGGACTATCCGTAGGTGCTCGGCATGTTCCATCTGACTTTTGGAGTAGATCAGAATATCGTCAATGAATACGATCACAAACTGATCTAAGTAAGGACGGAATATCCTATTCATCAGGTCCATGAACACCGCCGGTGCATTAGTAAGCCCAAACGGCATGACAACATACTCATATAGACCATACCGTGTCCTGAAAGCAGTCTTCTCTATGTCCTCCTCTCTAACCTGAATTTGATGGTATCCAAACATCAGGTCAATCTTGGAGAAATGAGAGGAACCCCTAAGTTGATCAAACAAATCATCAATCCAGGGTAGGGGATACTTGTTCCTGACAGTCAGCTGATTTAATTTCCTATAGTCCACGCACATTCGTAGGGTACCGTCTTTCTTTTTCACAAATAACACTGGGGCTCCCCATGCGGATGTATTGTTCCGAATGAAGCCTAGTCTGAGCAGTTCATCAATTTGCTTCTTCAGCTCGGTCATCTCAGCTGGTGCCATCCTATAATGGGGTAATGATACTGGAGCGGCGCCGGGGTATAATTTTATTTCAAAGTCTATCTCCCTCTTGGGTGGCAAACCAGGGAGTTCTATTGGGAATACCTCGGCAAAATCTGTTACTACCGCCGGAAGTTCAACCATTGGTGCCTTATCTAGTCTGAGGCTGTTCAAGGCGAGATGGTTCAATTCCTCCTGCAGCCTTCTAGGGATACCCTGCCTGTCAGCGTGTACCACATACCGCTTTCCTTCGGGTGACCAAAATATCACCCTACGAAGATGGCAGTCAATATGGGCATGATACGTAGTCAACCAATCCATGCCAAATATGACATCATATTCCGCCATATCGATTACTAAATAGTTGAACTCGAATCTGAATCCCGCGAGTTCCGTGTTCAATGCCGTACATATAAGTCTTAATGATGTGTCTCCGACGGGGGATACAATGGTGAGTGATGTGGACAGGCTTTGTACTAGTGTACCCGTGGCAGATATGAATGCAGTAGATATGAATGAATGTGATGCTCCAGAGTCAAATAAAGTAACAGCATAGGAACTACCAATTACAGCCATACCTTGCATCACTGAACGGTCCACTGCTACTGGAGATGGTATGGTGAAGAGTCGTCCAGATCCTGCAGGTTTTGGTGCCCGCCCCACCTGATTGTATGTCCTACCTCCCCGTGACTGAGTTGATCTAGCTGGAGGGCGGAAGGCAGCCCTGGAGTTAGAGGGTCGGTTGATCTGTGGACAATCCCTCTTGAAGTGGCCCTGTTGGCCACACTGGTAACATGTGTTCCCACCCCGGGGAACCTGTGTGACTGATGTTGTTGTAGAAGGCTGACTGGGGCGAAAGCCCCCGGTAGACCCCGTGGAGGGTGAGGGCCTGCTAGGATTCGGGCGGGATTTCTTGTTGGGTTGGAATGTTCCCCGCCCAACCTGCCCTCGGTGGTTGTCGAACCGCGCTATCTCATTTAGTTCTCGTTATGCGATGGTGGCCCTGCTAACCACCCCTGCCAGTGTGGGCTCTTTGAAAATGGTCACTCTAGTCTTGATGCTTGGCCGAAGGCCCCGTTCAAACTTGCGGGCCCTTCGGTATTCAGTATCCACCATATAGAACCCATAGATAGACAGCTTAAGAAATTCTCTGTGATACTCCGCCACTGTCATGTTGCCTTGTACCAATGAGATGAAGGCTTTAGTCTGGCTTTCTCTTTCCTCTTCCGGAAAAAATTGCTCTAGGAAGGTGGCTGAGAACCACTCCCATGTCATGGGGATTCTTTCTCCTTCCGGTACTAGTGCTTGTTGCTTTTCTACCACTTCCCACCAACTACCGGCATCCTCAATCAGTTGGGATGTGGCCAGTAAGATTTTATCAGCAGTACTGGAAATCTGGAGCAAATTCAAGATTTGGTTGATCCTCTTTAACCAGTGTTCCGCTCCCACAGCCCCTTCCTTTCCCTTGAAGTAGGGAGGGCGTTGTTGTTGGAAGTCCTTGACCATCTTCCGTTTATTGGAGTCGCTGGCGGTCGCATTGCCGCTTGAATGTTGTTGTAGAGCAGAAGCGATTGCCGCTTGAACTATGTCTTTCAACTCGGGAGGTACACCTTCTACGTTTATACTATTTTGTCCCTCGGCTGTATGAGGTGGTGGTACCTCTTCTTCCTGTCGAGGGGGTGTTACCTCTCTCTCCACTCCGGGGTTGCGACGGGTTCTTCTCTTTGGCGGCATTTCCTAAGTCATTGCACAATATTCATTGCCTTAGTTCCTTCATAAAATTGTCATGTTCATAGCTTGGAACAATTTTCCTAAGTATCAATTATTTCCTTCATTTTAGGGGGGAGAATTATCACTTTAAGTATACTTCATTCTTGGGGGAAAATTCTTAAGTATCGAATATCGTTTCTTTCATTTGAGGAAGGTTGCCAAATAAGCATACTTGGTTCGGGGAAAACTTCCCATCTAGCTATGTTTGTCCATTTTGGTGAAATTGGGGGAAATTTTCCTACGTTTAATAAATCTATCAATGTTATATTTATTGTACTTCCCTTACTATCATTTTCTTACATCAAATGTGGCACTCAGATTGAATGTTTCAGTCTGAGTCAATCGAAGTAGATTAATCCGGCCCCCGTGCAGCGGACTCCGAAGAGTCGGTCAGCTGGGATTCTTAGCTGTCAGTGAGACATGCAACCGTCCTAATCATACTTCGAGAGATTCATTCTTTCGATTTCGCTCTGATACCAACTATAACGCCCGGCCCTTTTTCACCCGCTTTCCGAAAATAAGAGTCTATTTTTTTTTTTTTTTGAAATAGAAGAGTGAGAGAGGGCGCGGACGCCACGACGCGAGTTAAGTCCGAGCTTCTAAAGCCCGACCCTTAACTGGACAACCCCACGCGTGCGCGAAACTAAGTCCACGAAAATGGTTCACGCGTAGGAAGTAAGCTCGCGGATTATAGTTATTGCGGAACATGATAATAGAGTCTATCCTACCGGTTTTTAGATAGAAGGGAAGATACAACATTGAATTACCAAAATGCCCCTATGTTCATACTTATATCACAAAATGTAATCGTCTATAAGTAACGTCCAAACCATCACAAGAAATGTAAACTTATACAACCCGACAAGCTAAGTTACTTTAAAATTACATCTCCAAAATGTAAACGTAAATAAACTAAGACTGCACTGGCCCTTAAGCTTGGCTCTTGTCATGTCCACCGCTTCCTCCATCCTCTGCTTCATCAGCTAGGGTAGAAATAGGGTGTTAGTCAATGCGCCCAGTAGGACTCCGAGTAGGGCTAGCATATTGATTAGTGATAACACATATACCAATAAAATAACATATAACAAAATAAGCATGTGATGAATGTTATGCCATGGGTGCCTATGTCATGTGTCCCACCCATCATCCGTATGATCATACAATGTATTATCCCCATGTTTACTTCTCGGTCGCCCCGACGGAGCATGGACTCCGGTTATAGCCCTCCGGCTATCCCCATGTCTGATTCTCGGTCGCCCCGACGGAGCATGGACTCCGGTTATGGCCCCTCAGATATTCCCATGTTTGTTTCTCGGTCGCCCCGACGGAGCATGGACTCCGGTTTGTTTATTTTTTTCCGCCCATGCCATGCATGAGATGTAGTGCATTATGCTATGTAATATATATATAATCCATATACTCAACATATCATACATAGCCATATAATGCATAATATTAAAATATAATCCATATGATTCATAACTTAAAACTCATCATAAGATAAATCATAATCATAAATCTATCATAAGCCAAATCAAAATAATTTAAAATACCATCACATATCCATCGCTTACAAAAAGGTAGGAATCCTACCGAATACCGTGTCGCGTTCCGTTACGCTTCCCGTTCAATAATCCGGTCGCCGATCGCGTACCGTTTGCGACGTCCGATACCTTATTACATTTACCGAATTAGTCCATACGTCATCCATGATTAAGTCCCTAACGTAGCCCATTATCCATTGGTTTTAGACTCATACATAAATCCAATTTTGGCTAATTAAAAAAAATTCCGTCTTGCGAGCCTAAAACACAGCATCTATCCGTTTCATTTAATCATTTGTACTATCCGATTCCATGTCTAATCCCCATAGGGTTCGGCCATGTACCATGGCCGAACCCATGGTTCTTCAATGTGGCACTTATTTACCAGTTTTGCCACTCCTCTCTCATGGTTCAATCATCCATTCGTTTATGTATCTTCTAAGTCCAAACTTCATCCCTAATTTAGATCCATTAGGGTTTCATTGACCATGACCTAACATCCATAAAAGAACAGCCACCTAATTTAATTAAATTTGTAATCATCTAACTCCATATATGATTCAATAATTGGCCCATAATCATGACCTTCAAATGGGTCATGGGTTCTGCCATACACCATGGCCGAACCCATGGTGCCTATTTCCATTCCCTTGGGTCCATTTTACCTTCACCAAATGAAATTAAATCATTCATTTAAAATCCCATTTTTCATCTCATTTAAAACATCACATACCTACTCATAAATCCATTTAAATTTATCATCTCTTTCCATCATTTTCCATTCCTTTCACCTTCATTAAAAATCACTAAATCATCACCATAGGGTTCGGCCATACACCATGGCCGAACCTATGGTTCATGGCTCACTTTCATGGATATTATTTTAAAGACTAAGTTTTGTCCCAAATTAATCCAATTTGAAATTACTAATCTTCGTTCATTTTGGCCCTTTAAAACAAACTCCTAAGCATTGATATATACATTAACCTTAGCCTAAAATTGATCCAAAATTGGGTCATGGGTTTGGCCATACATCATGGCCGAACCCATGATGTTTCTTTCTCCATTTTTCTTGGTTTCATTTACCCATTTTAACATACTTCCAAATGAAGATTAAATCATCCATCTAAATCTTCATGTCCATCAAAAGATTACTACATACCATACTTACTCATCTATTCAAATTCCTATTCCTCCATATTATTTTCCATGCTTAAAAGTCCCATAACCTTACTATAGGGTTCACCTTTATGGATGCCATTTTCAAAGACTCATGTTTTGTCCCAAAAAATAATCCATTTAAAATCGCTAACCTTCATTCATTTTGGCCCTTTAAAAAAAACTTATAACATACACTTTGTAATCCATTTAAAACTATCATCTTCTCCATCATTTTCTATCTCTTCACTCTCATTAAAATAATTAATCATCACCATAGGGTTCGGCCATGTACCATGGCCGAACCCATGGTTCATGGTTCATCTCCTCCATGCTATTTTAGAAGCCATAATAATCATGTGCATTCCCCATGATTTTCTCATCTTAACAATCCTTTAAAATCACCCATTCTTAACCATTTGAAACCTAATTTTCATTAACCATTCTCCACCATTTTAAACCTTCACACCTTAATTAAAAATCATCCTACATTTACCATGGGGTTCGGCCATGCTACATGGCCGAACCCTATGGCCCATTAAACCATAAAAATCCAATTTTCCTATGCTTAATAAAGACTTAAAAATTCCATTAAATTCCATTCTTCCATTTCATTCATTTCTTAATCCATTCCTCCATTTTTATCCATTTTTTATCCTATCTTTTGATGGATCTTAGATCCATGGCCCACAACATTTTTGGCCATATTTGGTCTAAGAAATGGATTCCATATCCTATCTTTAAAAATATAAACTCTTGTTTAATAAATTCTTACCGCACCGACGACTCCTCCGGTCCTTCTTTCTTCTTTGCTTTCCTTAGCCCTTTCTCCTTCTTTCTCTTCTTGATGATCGGCCAAGATGAGCTTGATCAATGATGTGGCCCTCCAAGCTTAGGATCAGCCAATATTGAGTGAGTTTGTTTGAGAGGGATGGAGAGGGAAAGGTGATGGAAAACAAGATCTTAGCCTTTGATCTTGAGGTGGTGATGGTTGATCAATGCTTGATCTTCCCTTTTCTTCTCTTCTTTTCCTCTAAGTCTTCTTATTTTCTTATTTTCTTCTCTTGATACATGGAGGGACGGTTTTTGGGTGTAAAGAGAGGGAGAGTGAAATGAGAGGGATGAGATGGAAAACCCATCTCATCTTTGGTCTTACTTGGACCATACCCCTCCATCATGTCTGCACCAACCAAAGTATGGGCTCCCTTGACCTTGGTGGTGGTGGTTGAGACCCAACCACCAAGCATGGCTCCCATGTCCTCTTTGACTTGTTTATGTTGGCCCTAATTAATCAACTTAATTAATTAAGTTAAGTCCTCACTTAGGTTAATTAATTTCTATTCAATTTAATTGCATCAAATTATCTATCTAATAAATCCACCCATGGTTGACCAAGTCAACCATGGTGGACGGTCCCCACCTATACCTACCCCACCCGCCACCTCACTTGATGAGGTGGAGGTGGGCCCCACTTGGCCATGTTATTTTAATTCCATTGATTTTAACTTAGATAATTTTACAATAATTTTAATCAATTTAATTTACCTTAATCCACCTTAGTCGTCTTAAATTTATCCTTGGTTGACCAAGTCAACCATGATGGTTGGTCCCACTTTTTCCTTGGTCCACACGTCACCTCAATTGGTGAGGTAGAGGTGGGCCCCATTTGGTCATATTATTTCATTTCATTACTAACCTAGGGGCTTTTAATTCCAAATCACCCTTTTTAAATTAATTGGCCCACCATTGGGCCCACGCCTCAACCGATTATTTTCTACCCCTTTACCTTAGGGTTTGGACCAATTTTGATCCATTGGGTCCCACATGGTGATCGGGCCCACTTTGACTCAAATTGACTATCTTTGACCCAATTACTTCTCATTGACCCATTAAATGGATTTCATCCAATTTGTGGCCCAATTGGCCATTCTTGGGCCCTTGTCCCAACTTTTGATCCATTTGGTATTCCATCATGTCAAAATTCAATTTAAAATCAATAAATGCCAAATATATATTGATTCGAAAATTCGGGCTATTACATCCTTAATTGAAATCACTTATTTCTCTGTTTCAGGGACTTGTACAGAGGTGGTTCGAGACCTTAGATGATACCGTCGGCTGGATTCAGTTCTCTCTTTGAGAGGTCTTCTTAGGAACAGAGCCTGCAGAGCTTGCTTCGGGGACATCCTATACGAACCTAGGGGATCGTCTGAGATGATGAGAACTGGACTCAGGGTTCTCACCAGAGGTCGAAGGCCGAGACTTAGCAATCATCTTTCTGGGCATGATTGCTTGGGAAGAGCTTCTCATATAGAGATCAGAAAGAAAAATAAGATGACAAAGGCTTATCTGAACACAAAAATTCCCAAAATCTGTAACACACTAGCTTCCAGGAGCAAGAGAAGCTAAAACCCTATGATTCTCCGGCAAGATTTTGCTTTGAGATGTCCTATCGACTTGTCTAGGGAACGGGAGGCGAACGGAAATTACCATAGCTTAGCGGGAGGATAAACGACGATTTTGAAATGACCTGTCATTTTCATAGAAAGAAACCTTTTAACTTAATCTTTTTGTCTCACCGATAGGTCGTGACCAACGTCCGGTCTTCATCGACATGTCAAAAAATACCGACCTGTCCATCCTTTCGATTTTTCCCTCTTTCAGACAGTGTTTTAATTTAGAACAGTAGTGACATGTTTATTCCTCCGACTAGTCTATCATTCGCTATGAATTGAAAATTTTAGGACGAAGGGGTGTGTGTGTGTGTGTGTGTGTGTGCTTGAGATGTTCACAGTACATCATGCTTTGCTTATACGTCTTTCAATGCCAGTGTAGATACATACATTCACACAGATTTTGTGCTATTAGAAGATTCAATAGATCCCTCTGAAGGTAGGCACAAAAACATGGATCATGGATCACTTTTACCATTGTAAGTCTACCTTAAAAATATCTATCCAATCCAATCTAAGGACCTTGGGCACATTTAATTTACCAATTCAAACATATTGTCCAAGTCTGTGATGTCATGAGATGCAGCATCTCCAGGCTTTAACAAAGACTAGGTGTCTGTGAACACAAATCATTCCACATAATGTATAAAATAACGAATATTGGAATGAAACACTAAGCACACAAACCATACATTCATTTCACATTTTGAATACAATTAACTTGCATATGAAAATGAAGTACAACACTACCCACTCATCTCTCATGCCTATTATCATGTAATTACTCAAACATGATAAACAATTTTACCATTCTTTCAAAAACACTCCAATGAGGTTCATTCTCTGGAGAGAGCTGGTACATAAATGGATTATAGATAAGCATATTTGATCATTTTGATCAACACCTTTGGTAAGTCATACCAAACCAAAAGTCCATTTAAAGGCAGGAGCATGTTTTATTCCACAAGAGATTCACAAGTTTAAGAACTTGGAATGAAACGACATTGTATATGTGTATCATATCATCCGTAAGCACATACACACCCTATGCATGAGGTAATGCACAACCTACATTCATTTCCAAAAGATGCATAAATCACATGGCATATGAAATGAAACGAGACAACTATAATCCAATACTATTGTGCTAACCTTCATGTACACACGAGTATCTTTCATAAGATCAATCCAACAATCAAACAAAAACATGCATTGATTGCAAGATACAATGGTGATTCCAAAACATATTTCAACATGATACCAACAATGGTATCCCTCCACACATTTGAACAACCACTGTGGGACTTGGAATCTGGTCCACAACACCTTGATGGCCTTGTTTCAAATCTACTTTTGATCTTGGATGCCTTTCCACTTAACTTTGTGAATCAAAACACCAGATTTTGTACCTTGAGGTTATCCCAACATGAGACTACTATCACTTTGGGCAACCATGTCTTGAGACAACTTCAAATTTGATCCCAAATTTAGATTATTAACTTCAAGACATTTTCCAACTTCATTTGCCATTTTGAAGTTGATTAGAGTAAAGCATTCTTAAAATTTGTAGTGTGAAGGTCCTTAGCCTATTTTAAACTCTCTTGTTACACGGCCTTATAAGACACTTGGAGGTCACCACCCTCATCAAGTTCCTCAACTCCATCTTTTCTTCATTAGAGGATTCAACTTGGATTTCTTCAAGGGATGAACTTAATCAGTCACATTTTTCTCTCGGTACATTAATTGGTCTAAATAGGTGATTTCATCCATTGGGCTAGAAGATGCAATTTTTTTGTGGATTCTTTCAACCTCTTATGTTGTTTCATATCTCATGAGTCTCTCATAATCATTTTATGAAACATCATTTATGAAAGGCACCAGTGTTTAAACAAAAGTGCATAGACATTTCATCACAAATCCAAGCTACTTGTTTTTGGACTGAGTGGTCATGTAATTTGAGGGTTAATCAAATACCTCTTCCATAGGTTTGAACCACTTTAAATTCACCTATTTCCAACCATATTTATTGATGAAAACAATTAAAGTTTTTCATTTTTGCTTTCCATTTTTATCACAAATTGAGGTTTGGAAATATCATGGCTTTCTCTCATAGCCATTGTTCTAATACGGATCAACTCGGATGGTTAGATCCTTTCTGAAGAGCACGAGGCTCGGATACCAATTGAGAGTTCTCCATTTGGTACTAGAACACGATTGACCCTAAAGGGGGGGTGAATAGGTCAATCTAAAAATCATTGGTCCTTTTAAAAATTACTTGATTAATTAATTAAGTGCAGTGGATATAACAATCAAGTGTGTGTGTGTGTTATCAAATGTGATTAAGCAATTAACACAAGTAATTAGCTCTAACACCACAAGCACAAGTACACAATATATATAGTGGTTCGGCTAGCCAACCTACATCCACTGTTCGGACTATCTCAACCTTGAATTATTCCCAAATTCACTAAGTGGTGACTTACAGCCTCACAATTAGAGTAGGAATTCCACCTAACTCAATTGGCTGGGAATTTCACCCACCACATGTAAAATGGGAATTTCAACTATTTGATTTGGCTGGGAATTCCACCCACCACGTGTGCCAAAGACGACGCTTTAGATTTTTTATAGTGGTTCCGGAGGCAAACCTCTTCAATCCACTTTCACAAGGATAAAGGTTTTAAAACAAAATTACAACCAAGAAGCACTTGCCTTATAGCTCTTTCTCAAAGATATCTGCTTCTCAAAGATCTACCCAATGTGTGCCCGAGTTAATCTCGACGCTCCGCTTTCTACCGTCGTTGAGCAAGCACAATTTCAGGGTGACTCCGATGGGTCGACAGTCATGGCACCGAGAGGTCAGTCCATACTAGGGTATCGATCTGGGACAACACCATGCAGGCAGAGTTTCATGTCCCGAAACTTGTCCGGCCCAAAACGACCTGTCGCCCTTTACCAAGGGGTCGGTCTTGGTACTCTCGATCGGTCTTGAAATACCGAGATGTTTGTTTTCTCAAGAGCCCACTTGAGTTCAAAGAACATAACTCACAAGTTTTTAATCGCCGAGTCGTTGACCACGAGGGGTCGTTAAGTTCATCACCGAGGGGTCAGTGTATATGAGACTTTCGATCAGAGGCATACCCAGAATGACAGTTCAATGTTCCAGAACCTTTGTCAATCTAGCTGACCAGTCTTTGACCATGATGGTTCGATCCTGTCTCCACCGAAGGGTCGGTGAGAATGACTGGTCGAGCTGACAGTGAACTTAATTCATGTTTCCAAGTTCGCATCCAATTCATTGCCAAGCTTCCTCTCTAGGTTTTTAATGATTTTATCCTTTGTTCAACTAAGCCTAGGAATGGTCCTCCTAAGGTGTGGGTTCGACCTAAAGTCAGCTATGGGTAAATACCTGTTTTGTGATTGCCATAACGATGAGCTTCAATCCGGTGGAGCATGATCTTCTTTCTTGATCACCTTGACTCTTCAAACTTCTAGCAAGTGCTTCTTCCCGAGTCATGGAATTGACAAACTTAGGGACTAAGCAAAGCCGGGGCACTAACACATTCGCATACACCTAGTCAACTCTCCACATCACCTCATGTTATCTCCACCATTCAATCATCTCAACTTCAAATCTCCACCATCCATTTATCATCACCCTAAATCCTAAAAGCAACACTCCAAATTCGTGTGAGCCTATCCCCATCCTAAACCCGCTCTAACTTTTCTTGCAATCCACTCCAAGCCACCACACATAGCCAAATTCTTGTACACCCCTTGTAAACTCTAACCTTTTGCAACCTTTAATCCCATCCATCCAACTCCATTGAGATTTAATCCAAGCCACTCATGTGTCACATAAACCAAGTATTTAATCCCAATCGTCCATTCCATCCTTGAGCCTATAAATACCCACTGCCGCAAAGCCAAATTCGAATTTGACCTAGAGCTCAAGAGGACCTAAAGTTGGAATAATACACTGAAGACACTAGCATACTCAAAAATTGCAAGTGAGATTTTGTAATGCCCAGCCCTTTTTCACTCTCTTCTGCTTTCCGAAAATCAGAGTCTATTTTTTTTTTTATAAACAAGAGTGATAGAGACCGGGACGTCACGACGCGAGCTAAGTCCGAACTTCTAAAGTCCGACCCTTACCTGGCCAACCCTATGTGTGCATGGACTAAGTCCATGAAAATGGTTCACACATAACAACATAAACATGCAGAATAATAAAATCATAATTGCGGAATTATAATAGAACCCAGTTCTATTCCATTTTAGATAGCAAAGTACGTCAAGTCTTTAATCAATAATTAACGTAAACTCAATTATCCAAATAAAGATCCAACCATAGCAAATCATCTAAGTTAATACATGTCCGAAATCTAGTTACTCAAATTACAAGTCCATGACTAACTTAATTAAAAATATAAACTTACAGCATCCAATCTCCTATGCCTGGCCCGTTTCGCGTTGATCCTTCTCCTTGTTACCCTGTATCATCCACTAGGGTAGAAGTAGGGCATTAGAACAACGTACCTAGTATGTATTCCAATTAGGGCTAACACATGGTTAGTACAAAACATATATAATAATATTATAATGTCAAAAACCATATAAATCATGCCATGCAATGAAGACCAATGCAATGAGTCCCACCCATCACATGTACATTTAAGTACCCCCCACATAGGTCTTTCGGACGCCCCGACGGAGTGTGGACCCTCTGGTTTCTTCCTGATGGAAAAGTACATCAAGGTATCCCACATAGGTTTTTCGGACGCCCCGAACGGAGTGTGGCCCCTCCGGTTACATATCCATCACCCCATGTCATGCTTGAGATGCAAATGAATCACATGCTATTTTATCATATAAATATAGCATTTAAAATCACAGTTTGAAACATATTCCACACATGCTATTTTATCATATAAACATAGCATTTAAAATCACAGTTTGAAACATATTCCACACATGCTATTTTATCATATAAACATAGCATTGAAAATCACAATTTGAAACATATTCCTTTACAACATAATTTCATCAAAAATAAGATAAAACAATTGTACATAAACCCATGGTTTCAAAGAGGTGGAATCCTACCAAAGACCAATACGTGTCCTTGCGCTTTCGTCCGGTAACCGCTCACGATTGTACACACCTTGTGAGGTCCCGTTACCTTATCGAATATCAATCAATTAAAGCCATGTTTCCCTTTATTTACAATATTTAAGTCCATAAACCAATCCCCATGGGGTTCGGCCATACACCATGGCCGAACCCATGGTCCCTTATTTTCACTTAATTACCAAATTGCCATCCATGCCTATCATTCCATTAACCTAACCCTTCATACGTTAAAACCATAAATCATTCCCCATGGGGTTCGGCCATACGCCATGGCCGAACCTATGGTCTATCATTTTCACACTTTATTACAACTTTGCCATTGGTCTAATCATTTCAAACCTTTCATTGATTAACACATGCCTTACATGGACCCTATGTCCACCAAATAATTCATGGGGTTTGGCCATACACCATGGCCGAACCCTTTGTCCATTATTTTCACCTATTTACAACATTGCAATTACCTCCATCAACTTATGTTTGGGTTCCAAACATAGGTCAATAATATTTATTTAAACATTCATAACTACTCCCAATAACCCTTTAAGATAATTCATAACCGATTCCTTTAAACATATTAGGTCCATACATGACCCATAAAAATTGGCTCATGGGGTTCGGCCATACACCATGGCCGAACCCATGGTCCCTTATTTCCATTCAAATTACAATATTGCCATTCATGGCTAACATTCCATAACTAATCCTTTCATTCATTAACAAATGCCTAAGTCCATGTTTTGATCCACAAACCTACCTCATGGGGTTCGGCCATACATCACGGCCGAATCCATGATCTTTCATCTCCTTAATTTTAGACATTACATTCATGGATCCACCAATGATCCACAACCATAGAACCATTTAATCCTTCCTTTATTTACTCATATTAGATCCATAATAAATCCATAATTGAACCATAGACTTGATTCATGGGGTTCGGCCAAACACCATGGTCGAACCCTATGATGTAAACTTTCCAATTATATTAATTTCCATACTTGGATCCATAAGTCAAGATTCTTTCCTTTTTGATCCAAAAATCCATAATTAGAAACTTTCTAATTTAATCTCCACCTTCCATTTTAATCAATTAACATACATTAAAAATACCAATACACCTTCATGGGGTTCGGCCATACACCATGGCCGAACCCTATGGTTCGTAATGTTCCCTTTCAAATGCAATCAAAACATCATAACCCTCCATGGTTTTCATGATCCAATTGTATCTAAAACCATCAAACCTTCTATCCATTTAAAATTAATCATAAAGAAACTTTCCCATCATTTTCCCTGTTCTAAGTATATGAACATAATTCCATAATATTTATGGGGTTCAGCCATACTCCATGGCCGAACCCATGGTCTAAGGATCTTCACAAAAATCATCCATTAAAACCCTTTTAAAACATACATAATATTCGATGGTTTTTATCATTCAAACTTCCATTAAATAATCCATGTCCTTCCATGGGGTTCCATATTCCCTCTTTTAAATCCATTATCATTCACAATGACCTTCCATGGGGTTCTGCCATACACCATGGCCGAACTCTATGGTGCATCCTTTTTATTAGCCCCAACATTCATGATCATCTCCCAATTCCCTTTCATGGGCCGAACCCTATGGTTCCTTATCTTAAACAAAAATATCAAAACTGCTTACCAGTTCCGCGACTCCTCCGCTTTTCCTTCGCTCCGACGTGTTCTTCCAATCTTCTTCTTTCCTTAGCCTCCTTGATCTTTCACAAAGCTGAGAACACCTTCTTGTCAAGAGCACAATAGATCAATCCTTCCCTAGATTGTGTGTTCGCCGTGTGCCCCCTTGGTGCCTTTCTTTATAAAACCTCCACTTGGCCAATCTTAGAAGGTGATGAGATAGCAATTGCTAATCCTCCTTTTCTTTGCTCGGCTGCCCTTTCCTTCTCTTAATTTATGAATGTCGTGCGCCCCTTATGTCTTGCTGTCCCCTCTTCTATAATACTTCCCATCGGTTCCATATTTAGAAGGTACCATGCGCCCCTCTTATTGCCTCTTTTATAAACTTCCATTTTATCCTAACTTAGAAGGTGCCATGCGCCCCATGTTTTTCTTTTATTAAACCTCCCCTTGGTCCCAACTTAGAAGGTACCAAGACCCTTTAAATTAGCCATTGCCTAATGCAGTTGTGTCTTTCTAATACTTCCACTCGGCCAAACTCAGAAGGTAGTGTGCGCCCCTTCTTTCTTAGCAATTGCCTTAGTTCATTTTTAATTAAGGAAAGGCCCCTTTTTAAATGATCTTATGCGCCTAACCTTGGATATGGAAATCCCTATACACGGTCCTAAGCACAGTTATTTAATTTTAGACATCTCATTATTTAGCAATCCCCTTTTTAAAGATATTCTAACATATCTATGTGGATATGAAAATCCCACATACATCTCATGCGCATATCCTTAATCTAGATAGATATATGTTTCATGTCAACCTCACATACACAGGTCATGACAATTAATCCACAACCCTTTATGCGCATAATAATTAATTATAGACATAATGCATTACTAATTTAATTAATCCCCATTTAATTCTATTGAAAACATTTCCACAATCCATTGGGTCTTAATTGGGCAATGATCCAACACTTTACCCATCTAATATCCATATCTAATAATTCACAATTTAAATGGGTAATTTTCATATATATTAATAGCTTGAAATCCGGGGTGTTACAGATTTATTTTATTTTGCAATTTATTTTTAAGTGTTTCATGTATTGTACTCCACCTTTTGTACTTGAATTCTTTCATTTAATAAATAAGAAACGTCCATTTTTAGATTCTTGAAAAGTCTGATTATCATGATGTCTTTTATGCTTCATTTTAATTTTTAATTTATGTTGTTGTAAATGTTGAGCCTAGGATCAAACTTTAATTAGATCAAAGAGTGTAAATTTTAATTAAAAGGTGTAAAATGAATCTTGAATTCTATTTGTTAAATTTCAGATCTAGGTTTCTTGTTTATTTAATAATTTTGGGCGATGAGAGAAAAATTTCATAACCACGTTTAAATTATGTCTTCTTTTATTCTGTCATTTATTTTTCATGTCAATTCAATTATGTTATTTACATTCCTTAGTTATGTTACTCCTCTTGTATGATTGTTGATTATTGTATTTTTAATCTTTCTCTTGTACGTTTATATATTTTATGATTCATGTTTAATCCATGTATTTTAATTGTTTAATTCTTGATTTATGTATTCATTGTATACTTTGTTTAAATAATTCACTTATTCTTTAATTTCATTCATGTATAAAAACAACCTCTCTCTCAAAAGATTCTTTAACTAAGGATTGTGAATATATTATTTTAATCTGGAACTTTGCAATTTTAAGAAAGGGACTACACACTCTTTGATTCACCAACATAAAAATTAAAGGAACATATTTGATTCGCATGTTGAATAAAAGATGGTGTTCACTTGTTTTCCAAATAAAATCTGTCTTTTTATTTCGAATCCAAACTTAATCTATTTTTCTCAAGATTACATCTTTTTAAGAGGTACATAGTTAATTTTAAGCATATATTTTGTAATTTCCTATGTGTTTGACCTCACACTTAGATGCTATACTATCAAATGGTTCGTACGCTTGCGATATTTACAACTTTAAAGCATCAACAAGTTTTTAGTGCCGTTGTCGGGGAAATCAAAATTCAATTATGTACCATTTAAAAATTATGTGATTTTTGGAAAGATTGCTATTTTTGGAACATTTCTATTTTTGGCAACTCTTTGAAATTGGAAACTTTTTATTATTTGAAAGTTCTAATTTTATACAGTTTCCTTTAATAAGAGATTTTTGAAAATGTCAATTTTTGGATTAAGTCTATTTTTGAAGATTTGCTAACCTTTGAAACTGAAATATTTAGAATTTTCTATTTTTGGAAAATTTCAAGTTGTTAGTTTCTTACTTTAGCAAATATGTGTTAAACTTGTAAATCTGTTTTACTTTGGAAAAAGTCTATTTTTAGAAAGTTTCTATTTTTAGAAAAAATCCATTTTTGGAAAGTTTCCTATTTGTGCAAACCATCCGATTTTAGAAAATTCCCAAACTTAGAAGTTTTCTAGATTTTGAAAATCTTATTTAACTTGTGAATCTAATCAAATCAAATCTTGGAATCAAATTGGTGAATCTCAAATTTAATTTTCTTAGTCTCATCTTGATTAAAATTGCGGTTTAGGATTTCTAATTGTATTTCACTAGTTGTAGTTTTAGGAAAACATCATCTAGTTTAGGATCATGCATTCTTTGATTTAGACTCCACACCAAAGTTTGTTTGTGTCGTTTTGCAGGATTTTTAAAATGCGCGCTTAAAAAATGTTGGAAACATGCATGCTAGGCTAAGGTGAGTGCCTAATCGCCTTCTTTTAATTTTCATTTTTATCATGCATTCATATAGAATTTTTAAGGTGTTCTTTAATTCAATTGCTCATGCATATTAGGATGCTAGATTCATGTATTAGTTAGATTTGTTTTATTATTGTTTTGCATATTTTCTTGATTCTTGTGTGGTAAAGTAGGATTGCATTCACAATATCTAGAAAAACAAGATAGTAAAATGGTTCATGCATTTCCTAATAAAATAAATTGAGGAACCATTAGGTTAGTTTTAGGGTTTCATGCTCGTTAGGAATATTTTCAATTCAAATCAATTTTTGGAACCAACAACCAGTTCATTTTCAATCATAAAGTCTAGGTAGTTCTGTCACCAAGGTGTAAATAGCCTAAGGATAAGTGGAATATAAGCAGATTGCCAAGGTGTTCCTCCACTTACTTGGCCATGATTGTGGTTGAACTCTCATTGGAGACTTAGATTGTTTGGAAAGAAAAATAAGAGCAAGTCTAGAGACAATCTTTAGGATCCTATTAGCCAATAAAAATTTGATTGCATTAGTGCAATTCAAATCTAGATTTAGGCATTTCTTGTGTATTTTTGTTGCGTCTAGAGCTCAGTTGAGCTCAGTCGAGCTCATTCATAGACATACACAATCCATTTAGCTCACCATCATCATCATCCCCATCTACTCCTTCATCATCATCTTTTTCTTCACTACCATCATCACCCATGGCAGGGGAAGTTGGGGAGAAAAATCTCCAAGACTTCTTCTCACCAATCACAGCCAACACTCCATCAGATATAATCATACCTGCAACGCATGTTACCTTTGAACTTAAGCCAACACTTTTACATCTTCTACCAGTTTTTCATGGTCTTGATAGAGAGGATGCATACCTCCATCTCAAACAATTCTTATATATCTGCGCCACCATTAAAATCCAAGGAATCACTGATGAATCCATCCGACTTCGATTATTTCCTTTCTCTCTCAAAGAAAAAGTGAAATCGTGGTTAAATTCTTTACCTGCGAATACCATCACCACTTGGGATCAACTAGTTAATAAATATTTGAATAAGTTCTTTCCAGTATAAAAAACAAATGCCCTCAAGAAAGAAATGATAAACTTCAATGAAAAGGAGGGTGAACAATTCTATGAAGCATGGGAAAGATTCAAAGATATATTAGCAAAATGCCTCCACCATGGCTTCGAAACGTGGAGACTTTTCCAATTTTTCTATGATGGTTTAACTACATCAACCCGTCAGATGGTCGAGTCCATGAAAAATGGGGACTTTTTTAAGCTAACTGAGAACAATGGATGGACAATCCTGGAAACATTGGCAGAGAATTCTCAGCGATGTGATTTCCTTAAGAAAGACATTTACCGCGAACCTCAAGAAAAATGGGGTTTGTACAAAGTCAATAGTAACTTTGACATTAAGTTAGCAATTGCAAACCGAACGAAAAAAAGTTGTTTCATTAGTGATGACTCAAGCGATGAATCCATCAATAGGAACGAATGCTAAATGTTGTGCTATGTGTTCTAGTCCAAGACACAATGCCCAAAATTGTTCTTCCCTAGGATCAAATTTTGAGTGTTCAATCGAACAAGTTAATGCACTCAATAATTTTGGAAGACAACAAGAAACCCCATTCTCATACAATCCTATTTGGCGAAATCATCCCAATTTCTCTTGGCGTTATAATCAATCTCCAATGAATCAAAAACCTCCACAATATCAAAATCAGCCAAATCAGCATATTCAAATCAATCATATCACCCATCACCTCAAAATCAACATTACCATCCACCCCAGCCAACTCAGTCTTATTAGTCTAATCCTACACAACAATGTAAACCATCGATTGAGGATACATTGCAGCAATTCATGCAATCTACCCAACATATTATGCACAAGCTTGAAACACAGCTTTGACAATTAGCCACTGCTATTGGTGATCAGGAAAAAAAGCAAATTTCCCATTCAACCTATTCCAAATCCTAAGGGATAGTATGAGGTTTCATCATCAAAACCTGACGATGTTAAATCAATTACTACCTTGGGATCAGGGAAACCTGTAGAAATAAAGTGGAACTTCCTAAAGAACAAATCAATGATCAATTAAAGTAATCAAATAAGTCACTGAGTTCATCTTGTGTCCAAAATTCATCAGATTTATCTGCTAAGAAAATATTTTCACCTAGGGCTCGATACCCTCATAGGCTATCTGCAAAATAAAAAATACCTTATGGTGACATACTAGAGGTGATTAAACATGTTAGCATCAATATCCATCTATTGGATGCCAACAATCAGGTACCTGCGTATGCCAATTTTCTCAAGGACCTATGTACGGTAAAGTAGAGAACTAATGTTCCCACAATGGCTTTTCTAGCAGAAAATGCGAGTGCACTTCTGCAACAAACATTTCCAATCAAATATAAGGATTATGGATGTCCAATTATTGCTTGTACAATGTGTACATACACAATTGACATGGCCTTATTAGATCTTGGAGCTAGCGTCAGCCTACTACCATATTCTCTTTATGAGCAGTTAGGTTTGGGAGAACTGAAACCCATTTCTATCACCCTACAGTTAGCCGACCGCTCTGTAAAAATTCCAAGAGGTGTGATAGAAGACGTTCTAGTTAAAGTTGAAAATTTCTACTTTCCTGTAGATTTTGTGGTATTGGATACACAACCAACTCAGAACGATAATGGGCATAACCCGTCATTCTTGGATGACCATTTTTTGCCACTGCAAAAGTTGTGATCAATTGCCAAAACAGTATGCTTAGATTATCATTTTGAGACCTGACAACTGAACTCATTGTTTTTGGCCTATGTCGATAACCTCTCTACACGGATGATCCATGCGAGGTTAACTCAATTCAGAGTTTTGTTGATGAGTTTTTCCTTCAGTCCATCTGCAATGATCAGTTTGAAAAATCACTGCCTATTTCAGACAAGGATTTCAATTTCAATGAAGTGAATGTGATCATCAAATTCGAACCTCTTTCTATCAATCAATCTGTTTCAATCCCATCTGTAGAGAAAACACCAAAATTAGAACTCAAAACTCTTCCTGAGACTCTCAAATATTCATATCTTGGACCTTCGAACACAATGCCAATTATTATAGCTTCAGACTTAACTTCTGAGCAGTAGTCTAGACTCCTGGCTCTTTTAGTAGATCATCGTGAAGTTATAGGATGGTCCATTGTCGATCTTAAAGGAATTAGCCCTTCTGTGGTCATGCACAAAATTCACTTGGAAGAAAATTCCAAGACATCTAGATAACCATAGAGATGGTTAAATCCTGCGATGCAGGAAGTAGTGAGAGCCAATATTTTGAAACTTCTCAAAATTGGAATCATCTATCCAATTTCTGACAGTCCATGGGTAAGTCCAATCCAAGTTGTCCCGAAAAAGTCCGATGTCATAGTAATTAAAAATGAGGAAAACGAGTTAATTCCAACACGCGTTCAAACGAGTTGAAGAGTTTGTATTGATTACCAAAAGCTGAACACTACCACTCGTAAGGATCACTTCCCTCTTCCTTTCATTGATCAAATGCTAGAACGTTTGGTCGGTCATGCATTCTATTGTTTTCTTGATGGTTATTCCGACTATCACCAAATCTATGTTGCTCTTGAGGATCAGGAGAAAACAACATTCACCTGTCCATTCGGTACGTTCTCCTATCGTCGTATGCCTTTCGGACTGTGTAATGCACGTGCCACTTTTCAACGGTGCATAATTAGTATTTTCTCCGACATGGTAGAACGTTTCCTGGAAGTTTTTATGGACAATTTCTCAGTCTTTGGATCAACTTTCGACTAGTGCCTGCACCATCTGACTCTTGTGTTAGTCAGGTGCAAAGAAAAGAACTTGTTACTCAATTGGGAAAAATGCCACTTTATGGTAAATCAGGCGTAGTACTAGGGCACATCATCTCAGAAAAAGGAATTGAAGTAGATAAAACCAAAGTTAGCCTAATCTCTAATTTACCAAGACCACAAATTGTTGAAGAGATTAGGTCATTCTTAGATCATGCTGGATTTTACAGAAGGTTTATCAAAGGATTCAGTGACATATCACGACCTCGCTGTAGACTCCTGACCAAGGATGTCGTTTTCAATTTTGATGAAAAATGTGTCATAGCCTTTGAGAAATTGAAAATTGCTTTGACTTCTACTCCAATCATACAGCCACCTGACTGGTCTATACCCTTTGAAATCATGTGTGATGCCTCTGACTATGCTGTAGGAACTGTGTTAGGACAAAGAATGAACAAATTACCTCATGTTATCTATTATGCTAGCAAAACGTTGAATGACGCTCAGCTTCATTACTCCACTACGGAAAAAGAGTTGTTAGCCGTCATATTTGCGTTAGACAAATTTCGATTTTATCTAATAGGTTCGAAGGTCATCGTCTATTCAGATCACGCTGCACTCAAGTATCTTCTTTCTAAGAAAAATGCTAAGTCCCGCTTGATCCGATGGATAATTTTGCTATAAAAATTTGATATTGAAATGTGGGACAAAAAAGGTTCTAAAAATGTGGTAGCAGACCATTTGTCTAGATTGGTAATTAAGTTCACTTAAGACAACTGTCCTATCATAGAATCCTTCCCTGATGAACAACTCATGTCCTTTTCCTAAGTACCATGGTTTACGGATATTGTCAATTATCTTGTAATCAATCAAATGCCTCCGTATTGGACTAAACAAGATAGAGTTAAGTTTCTCGCACACGTCAAAAATTTCATCTGGGATGATCCTTATCTGTTTAAACATTGTGCTAACCAAATTATTCGTCGCTATGTCCCTGAAGAGGAACAACAAAGTGTGATAACTTTCTGTAATGATCAAACCTGTGGAGGCCACATCAGTGCTAAAAAGAGAATTGCAAAAATCTTGCAGTATGGGTTTTACTGGCCCTCCATGTTTCGTGATACCCATACCTTCTGCATTTCATGGAATAGATGTCAAAAATTAGGAAGTATATCCTGCTGAAACATGATGCCTTTAAACCCAATCTTATCCGTAGCACTTTTTGATGTTTGGGGCATTGATTTCATGGGACCCTTCCCTAATTCTTTTGGCAATATATATATCCTCGTAGGTGTTAACTATGTATCAAAGTGGGTAGAAGCAGTGGCATGCAAAACCAATGATAACAAAGTTGTCACCCGTTTCTTGAAAGAAAACATATTCTCTAGATTTGGTGTTCCACGAACTAACATCAGTGATGGTGGTAAGCATTTTTGTAATCGCCCATTTGAAAAATTGATGAAATCATATGGGGTGATTCATAAAGTAGATAGTCCCTATTACCCACAAACAAGCGGACAAGTGGAAATATTAAACAAAGAAATTAAGCATATTCTTGAGAAGATAGACAACCCATCTCTGAAAGGCTGGTCTTCTAGAGTCACTGATGCACTATGGGCATATCGAACTGTGTTCAAAACACCAATATGAATGTCACCCTATCGGTTAGTCTATGGCAAGGCTTGTCATCTTCCAATCGAAATAGAACACAAAGCCTATTGGGCTATCAAGCGTTTCAATTTTCCTCTAGACTCGACTGGACAACTCAGAAAGCTTCAACTAGCTAAGTTGGATACGGAATGAAGCTTATGTTACAACTAGAAAGTACAAAGACCTGAATGGAAAAATTTCATGACAAACACATTCTCCGAAAAGTGTTTACTATTGGTCAAATGGTTCTGTTGTCCAATTCTCGGTTACACCTTTTTCTTGGGAAATTGAAATCAAAATGGATTGGTCCATACATTGTTCATTTCTCGTATCCACATGGAGCTGTTGAGATCAGACATCCTAGGAATAGTCATGTTTTCAAAGGCAATGGTCATCGATTAAAACCATTCCTAGAGTTTCACAATCTAGAAGGAAAAGCGGAAGTTTTGCTCATTGATCCAATCTACCAAGAATGATATGCACATCTAATTCCCTCCATTTACATATCCATCCACCCAAACCCATTCATCATTCTTTACCCAGACACACAGACCCATCTGTCTATGTCTGAGTTGGTCTGAGTCGTCAATGGCTAGTTTTTTATTTTGTTGAGTCTAGTTGTAGTTTTTCATTGAGTCAATCTAGCTAGAAGTCAGTCATTCATCATCCCAAGGTACAACTAAATCTTATTGTTCATTTTCTAAGATATTTCTTCGTTTACACCTGGCAATTGTAGATTAGCGAACATTGAATACAATGTTCAATTCGAGTTTGGGAGTACTAAGGTCATCATATGTCATTTCATAAAAAAATCTTAGGGGAGAGTAAGTTCAAAACTGAGACCCCTTAAATTTTTTTCAGCATCCATCTTTGTCTTTGTGACCAGCAGACGTTAAAGAAATGAATAGAAGTCATGCAAGTAGATGGTAGAGTTTTCATTTTTATAATGTGTCTGTCTAGAACACAAGTTCCCCCAGACTTGTGTAGCAAAATCATGTCCTTAGTTATGAGGGTGAGGAAGGTGGAAATCAAAGAGGAACAACCCAGACCTCTTTATGGTCGAAGTACTCTAACTTCAAAGAGGAAAGCTAAGATGCTAGGTATATGTCACAAATGCGGACGTTGTAATTGTAATGGAACAAGATCAGAATATGGAGTCTATTGTGAGACAGCAGTAAGTAGACTTGTAGAAAATAGACAAATCTATGTGGATCTATGCAAGGGCAGAGTAAATCCTAAAAAAACTAAGATGCCTTGAACTATAGAGAAATGTTGACTTTCCAACCAAGTGTGTACAAACGTTTTGACAATCTGACGTTAAACGAGTATAATCTTGCTTAGAAAAAAATAGGCAGAATCATTTTAGAGAAGAGTAAGTGAGGACAGAGACTTCTGGAACTTAAATACTGGCAATTTTAGTTTGGAAATGATTAGTCGCGTTTTGACGATCTGACGTAAAAAGAGTCACATTTTTAGCATTAATACTTAGATAAAGATCTTTATATCATACTTTTCTGAAAAGATTTTTATGTGACTAATACTTGAAAACTTTGTACACAACCATATTAAGTTTAGTCTGAAAAAGAAAAATTCACGGGTCAAGTGATCACTAAAGGAATACCAATGGAGATTTAAAATAGTAAGCTTTAAAGCCATTATTTTCTTCTGAGGGTTCTAAGTCAATTCCATTTTCTTTGGTAGCGCAATTGATCCGTTGTTGATCTCAATATTCTTCATCTTGGTCATATTACTGAGAACGTCATCAAAATTGAGTTAGCATAGCTGAAATTTTTCAGAATTTATTTGAAATAAGGAAACCACCTATTGAAACTTAGGATATGATTTAGGCCATTTTTGGATCGTTAGAGCCTAAAAGTCCACCTATACTTGGTCATCTTATCTTGATAGTTCCCATTTAAGGCTTTAAAGTGACTTGTTTTCTTGACCAACCATGATTACCATACCCAACTGCAATCAAGGAGTATGAGCCAATTGAAAAATATCCATGACCTATTCTTAGAAAAGGTTAGAGATGAAAAATCGGGATGATACTCTAAAAATAAGGGCACAAGAAAAGAAAAGAAAAAGAAGAATATAGCACCTAAAAGAAGGGAACATCCAGATACCAAAGAAGGGTGTGTAAAAAACAAATAAAAAATAAAAAATAAAAAAGAATGCTTTGAAAGTGCTGAAAAGAAAAATAGAGGAAAAATATCCCATTCAAAATTTTGAAGACCTCTAACCTTTCTATTCGAAGTATTGTTTTTAGAGTCTTCTATCCTTCTTTGATTTGACCCGATCCCAAGTCACGTTTCGTCCTATTAGGAAGTCCCATTGATCTTAAGTTTAAATAGGGTATTTCATGTGTACAATGAAGGAAGAAAAATGATGGTGTTTGACTCAACGTTCTTAGGAAAGTGGCATCCATTCATGAGATCATTCATTTTCTTTGAATTAAGTCATATTTTCTAATACATATGTGAGATATTTTGATTTTGAATAAATAAATTCTGCTCACATATACCTTGAGAGAAAATGAATCCAAACCGCTGAGTGTTAATTTTTCCGAGAGATATATCCAATGAGGTTTGAAGCCAAAGCGCATTTTCCAACGGTGTGAACAAAACTTGGGTTCATTTGAAAAATGAAGTCTATCTTAATATTGGCTAAGCACAAACACACTCCGAGTTTAAACCTTGTAAAATGAACTTTAAATTTGTATGATGTTTAGACCCTTTATCCTTGTGTTCTTGTTAACGACATTGATATTTGCAGATCGTTTTAAATTTGTAATTCTCGCAAGCGCACGAACCATGTAGTATAGCGATTGAGTGTGAGGTCGAACCCAAAGGAAAATCTCAAAATATATGAATTAAAATTAAATTTGTGTTCCTTTAAAAAGAATTATTTTCAAGAAGTAGAACCTTTTATATGAGTCATGTATCTAATTTGAAAAATCAACAAATAAGATGTGTGAATTAATTGTCCTTGATTTAAAATGGTGAATTAAATGATAATCTTAATTATAGTCAAAATTACAAGTTATAAGATTAAAATACCACATCTTCCTAACTTTAATTGAATGGATCCTTGAGAGAGAGTGATTTAAGAGAAAGATAATCAAATAATTAAATAATTAAAGAATGAATTAAAGAGTTACATAAATAAATATTAGATTATACAAGATTTGGGTTAGAAAACTATTGCAGAACAAACATGAGATTTAACATAATTAAAAGACAGAAAATTAAATTGCATGAAAATAAATAACTGAAATTAAATGTGCAGTAACGGAAAGGTTAGTTGTTTGGAATAGACCGTTCATTACCCAAGATGTGTAAACTAGTGTTATCAGAACCGAACTGAACCGCAGTCGAACCGGCGGTTCAGCCGGGACCGCGGGATCTGCGGTTCGGTCCAGGTAAAAAACTGGCGGTCCAGGTAAAAAACTGGCTATGGGTCAAAACCGTATAAAACCAGTCAGACCCGCAGTTTTATGCGGTTTTGACACAACAACCGCGAACGTCGAACCTCGGTTCAGAAATTTGAAAAAAAAAAATTTAAAAATTTTTCCAGTGTATATTTGAAATATAAATGTTTATTACTATTTCTATCCCATATATTTCACCGTTTTGGTATATTACTCAGAGTTTGCATGTTATTTTTAATATTTATATTAATGTTATTGGTAAAATATGTCTTACTTAATATTATATATAATATTTATATTATTTTAATACTTGACCAGTTTTGACTGGCTTTTACCGGCTTTGACCACGGTCGAACTTGGTTGAACCCTAACCTCCTCGAAGACTGGTTCGTTACACGGTTCGGTTCTGACAACATTGATGTAAACAAAGTAAAGGACTAGGTCTGAAATTCATTTGAAGATCTAAAATACAATTCATATTTATTAATAAACAAGATTCACAACTTTTAATTTAATTAATCAAAACCTTAGTAATAATGATTCAAGTCTTACAATTAAGGTCCTAACTATTGCATACGCTCATGTTCAATCAAATAAATAAAAGTTGTGTTATTGAAATAAAAAATGAAATAATCATAAAAGTTTTTAGAAATCGGATGTTCGAGGGTTCTAAATGAATGCTTTACTTTATTAAATGGAAGAATTAAAGTACAAGGCTTTTATAAATTAAATATAAGAAGGACAACATAAAAAGATAAAAATCTACACTCTCACTTGTAAATTCGCATGGTGCTCCTTGTGTTCTTGTACTTTTGCTCCAGCCTTTAGTCCTCCTGAATTCCATGTCATATTCGAATTTTACCTCTTGGGTAATGGGGTATTTATAGGTTTTGAAAAGAGATGGATGGCTTGGATTAGATTAAGGTTTAAATTGGGAAATGAAATGACTAGATTGGATCTAAATGGGAATGGACGATTGGGACTTAAGCTTCGATTTTAGGGTTGCATAAGGTATGAAATTCGGATCGATTGGATTGGGATTGAGAAAATCGTGTGGGATACTTAGGGGTTGGATGGTGAGGTGTGTTTGGATCTTACAAATGTATCTAGATGGTTTTTAGTCTAAGTGCATGAAGAGGTTTTAAGTTGCAAAAATCATGGGATGATGAGGTGTAATATGCGCATGGAGGCTAGCTTGAACTACAAGTTGTTCATAGCTTAGGGTTTATGAATGAAGGGCTTAGATTAAATGGGTTTTGATTTAATGGCTCTAAGGTATTTTGGGTAAAATAATTATAGGAATGGGTAGATGGTTGATGGAGGGTTTAGATGCATAGATGGATCTAAATGGATGATGAAATGCATGACCTAAATCTAAAGTAATGTGTTTATGTGATGGATGCATGTGGAGGCTCTAGAGTTTCTAATAGATGAATGAATGGATGTGATTGGATTACCTAATATCTAATGGCTAAGATGATCAATGCATGAAATGAATGCAAGGATTAATAAGTGATGCATGGATGAACACTAATCTAAGGTTAAGATGATCATGATGATGATGGATGACCTAGGTCCAATGATAGATGAATGGATGGGTTAGATTTGATGGTGGATCTAAGATTTGACCTAATTTGGTATGTGAGATGGAGGGTTAAGATCTAAGATTGAAGTTGGACGGTGTGGATGTGAAGTTGGGTTATGGGTTTTGGACATAGGTAGTTGGGTTGGACTTAGGTAAATTCAAACATGGACCATGGAGTTCATTGGACTTGGCTTTGGATCTGGATCTAGACCTCAACTCAGGCCCATTTAAATTGGATTTGACAGCTTGGGCCTTAGTTGGACTGAACTTGCACACTGTCCTGGCTTAATGTGTGAAATATGCATGGGCTTGCATGCGGCTTGACCCATTGAAGCTTTGTGGAGCATAGCTTGGCCCATTTGAACTGAGTCTTAGCCCATTGACTTGAAATTCAGGCTTTGGCACTTAGATTGCAACTTTTAACCTCTAGAATTAAATAATTATTCAGTCACTTTAAATCTAAAAATTATTAATTAATCATAGACTCTCATAATTGGATCTAGATTTAATTAATTTACATGAAAATCGTAGAAAGTAAAATAAAATAATTATAATAATTCTAGGTCTTCTCTTTAAAGCTCTAAACTTGCAATCTTCTGTTGTTTTGACTTGATTTTCCTAAACTTTCCATTTTTTACTACAAAACTAACAAACTGCATTAAATCCATCATTATATACAAAATTGAGATTAACTGGCCCAATAATCAGGGGTAAAAATGTAAGATTTCAGTGCTCAACAAATACCCCCAAACTCAGATTTTGCCAGTCCTCGAGCAAAACTTAAGTTAAAAATTCTAAAGACACACAAAAATCCTATTCTAGACCAACTGTATAAATTGAAAATCCTAAATTAAACCACTTTCGTTGGTATTCTCGATTGCATTTAGCGTATACAACAAGCCTTTAAACCCCTAGGTTACCCCTAGTGGACGAGTTATAGTCTCATGAGGGCTTTCAGTGATAATACCCACAATATCAACATATTTAACAGGAACACAAGGATGAGAGGTCTTGACATCATGCAACTCTAAATTTCATTTTACAAGGTTTATACTTGGAGTGTGGTGTGTGCTTAGCCAATATTAAGATAGAATGGTTTTTCCAAATAGACCCAAGTTTTGTTCACACTAGTTGGAAAATATGCTTTGACTGTAAACCTTACTAGATATATCTATCGGAAAAATTAACACTCAGAGGTTTGTGTTTTTTTCCTCTCAAGTACATGTGAGCAGCAGTTATGTATCAAAATAAAAAAATCTCACATATGTATTAACAAAGACGGCTTAATTCAAAGAAAATGAGTGATTTCATGAATATGTGCCACTTTCCTGAGAACGTTGAGTCAAATACCATCATTTTTCTTCCTTTATTCTCCACATAAAATGTAACACCCTGGATTTTCAAGTTATAAATATTTACAGGGAATTACCCATTTAATTTGTGAATTTTAGATATGGATCTTATATGGGTAAAGTGTTGGGTCTTTGCCCAATTAAGACCCAATGGATTTTGGTAAATGGTTTCAATAATAATTGAATGGGGCTGAATTTAATATCTCTAAATAAGAGATATGCATGGTCGCATGAGAGAATTAAATAAAAGATTGCATGGTCGAATATAGGATTTTCTATCGAAAAAATCGAGGAGTATATGCGACCAAGGATTGTCTTAAATGGGGTAAAACCGTGTGGATGGATTTGGTTTAAGCAATGATATCTTATTGCTTAAATAAAGAAGATGTGTAAATCCAAATAAAGAAAAGCTTGGCCGAGTGGAATGAAAGAGAGGGGCACACGGCATTATCAAGAGAAAGGGGAATTATTTATTAGCACTTTCTAATCTAGGATAGGATTAAAGTGAAGGTTTAATAAAATGGAAGATGCAACGAGGATGGGGCGCATGGCACTTTCTATTCTTGATTAAGTGAAGTTTTATAAGAGCAAACAAGGGGCGCATGGCATTTCTATTTTTGATTAGGTGGAGATTTTAAAAGAGGCAACACAATAGGGCTCACGGCAATTGCTATCTAGCATTGGCCGTGTGGAGTTTTTAAGATAAAAAAGAGAGGCAGCAAGATATAAGAGGGGTTCACGGCATTGTCTTAAGAGAAAGCCAATTGGGAATGTCTATCTTAAAGAGACAAAGGAGTACACGGCATGCATGAAATTGTGATTTGCTATCTTAGGAAGATAGAACCAAATAGAGGTAAATAAAAGGAGAGAAGGAGAGGCTCACGGCAATACTTAAATCAGCAAGGGTCTTGGCGCTGGTTTGCATATTAGCAATAAGGTATTCTCGGCATAACAAAGAGAAGGAAGGGCAACCAGCAAGGAGGAGAGAAGGCCAAGGAAGGAACGGATTGAAAGAGCAAGAACAAGCCGAAGGAGTCGCGAAACCGGTATGTGATTTCATATTTTTGTTTAAGATAAGGAACCATAGGGTTCGGCCATGATGTATGGCCGAACCCCATGGAAAAGGAATTGGGAAAAAAAGGATGGTTTAATTTAATGGAAAGACATGGTTTTAAGTTATGTGTTTTTAAGGGATGAAAACCATGGAAAGACATGGTTTAAATTATGAGTGTTTGGGTTGAAAACCATGGACTAATTATGCATGTTTTAAAAGGAATTTAAAATAGGTTGATAAACCATAGGGTTCAGCCATGGTGAAGGGCCGAACCCCATGAAAGGTTACTGGTTATTTTATGGAAGAAAAATTGGGAAGGATTATGGTTAATTATGGCTTTAATGGATGCTTTTGGTGATTATATTTTATGGGATGAAAGTCATGGAGTAATTATATGGTTTTAGATCCATGGAAAGACAAATTAATGGAAAGAAATAACCATAGGGTTCGGCCATAGTGTGTAATGGCCCGGAATTTGTAAATCAATATATAAGTGGATATTACTTATTTCAATGATGGAAATTGAGAATTTTAATGGAATAAATGTTAAGTGGATCAAAATATGGACAATGGACCAATTATGGCCCAATTGGACCTATGGATTGGATGAAATTCATTTAATGGGTCAATAATGATTAATTGGGTCAAGAATGGTCAAATTGGGTCAAATACCCATATGGGACCCAATGGGTCAAGATAGTTAAGCTCTAAGATAAATGGATAAGGGTGAACTTAATTGGGCCATGGGCCCAATGGTGATCCAATAAGAGGAATGGAATTTAATTAAATTTAAATCACCTAAGTTGGTGATGAATTGACCAAGGTGACATGGTCCAATGAGAGCCACCTCCACCTCACCAAGTGAGGTGGCGTGTGGACCCAGAGATTGGTGGGGCCGGCCACCATGGTTGAATTGGTCAACCATGGGTGTATGTATGAAGGCAATTTAAGCAAATGGAATTAAGTTCAAGTGGGAATTAATTAACTTAACCTAATGATCCAATTAATTAGTTAATTAAGCTAAGTTAAAATGGTGGTCAAAGGGGTCAAAAAGGTGGAAGACCAAAACACCTCATTCCAAGCTTAAGAGAAGGAAAAAAAAACGTTGGCTAGTGGTGTTGGGTCAAAAAGCATGGAAAATATCTTGTGCTTGGTTGGTGGAGAATTTATGGTTGAGTATGAATTAAGTAACCTTGGGATAAGATGGGTTTTCATCTTATCCCATCCTCATTTCATTCTTTCCTCTCTTTCCCTCTCTCAAGGCCGTCCCACACTAGGAAGAGAAAGAAGAAGAAAAACTTGGAAGAAGAAGAGAAGAAAAGAGAGGGAAGTGCAAGGATAAGCCATCACACCAAGGTCAAGACTAGGTGCCTTCTTTCTCATCTCCATCCTCTCTTCTCTCTCTCTCTCAAATCAAACCCTACTATGGCCGAACCCAAGCTTGGAGGTTGTCACCATTGATCAAGCATCCTAGCCGACCAACAATGGAGAGGAAGAAGAAAGGAGGCCAAGGAGTCCGACAGGAGCAAAGAAAGTCGGAGGAGACGACGGATTGTAAGTATTTTCTAAAACAAGAGATTTGGATTTTTCCTAGGGTTTTAAGAGGCTATGAAATCTATTTCTTGGATTTAGAGGTGGCCAAATCATGGCCTTGGATCTCAAATCCATCAAATGAAGGGAGGAAAGATGTGCGAACCTTAAAGGGGTAAATTGGGGTTAAGAAAAAAAATAAATAAATGCATTAAGGACATTGGTATTAAGAATTGTTTTAAGCATGGATGTGTGTAAGATTTGAAGGAAAACATGGGCCATAGGGTTCAGCCATGTAGTATGGCCGAACCCCATGGTAGAGAATTGATTAATTTATTAGGGTTTACAACAATGGAAGCATGGAGTAATGATTTAGGGTTTTGAGTTTATAATGATTAATTGTAGGTAATTTTTGAAGAGGTTTTTTTATGATGGAATCCATGGATGAATGTAAATGTTTTTATGGTCTAAAATGGCACCAATGGATAATGAACCCTATGGTGATGTTTAATAATTTTAATGGGGGTGGAAAGATGGAATGATGATGGATGTAAAAGAATGGAAAAATAAATGGGTCCTTAGGTGTGTTTTATGAAACCTTGGGTGGCTGGATTTTAAACTCACAAATTAAAATATCTAATGGATTAAATGGGACCCACAAAACCTAAATAGTGATCGATTATTCATATGGACTTGAAAATGATTAATGAGCTTAGAAATAGTTAAAAATATGGACTGATTTGGTAATGTATAAATAAGGTACCGAACATCGCAAACGATGCGCGATCGGCGACCGGATTCGGGAACAGAAAAACTGTAAAGGACGCTAGTCGGTATTTGGTAGGATTCCTACCTTTTTGTAAGCCATGGATTAAGTATTATGTGATGTTTTCCTTTAATTAATTTTGGAAATCATGTGAATGCTTTAAGATGGGTTTTGGATTAAGTATTATGTGATGTTTTCCTTTAATTTATTTTGGAAATCATGTGAATGTTTTAAGATGGTTTTGGATTAAGTATTATGTGATGGTTTCCCTTTGATTTATTTGGTAATCATGTGATTGTTTTAAGAGGGGTTTATGACTATGATTTACATATATTACATGGCATATAGCATCTACATCTCATGCATGACATGGGAGGGATATGATAGGGGAAGGATGAAATGAAACTGGAGTCCATGCTCCGTCGGGGCGACCGAGAAGCAAGCGTGGGGATATCTTGATGTGTTTCATCCATCAAGAGGGATATTATGAGATATAACTGGAGTCCACGCTCCGTAGGGGCGACCGAGAAGCAAACATGGTGACACCTTGATGAGGTTTTGCCGTCAAGGGGGATGATTTGTGATTGTTTATACCTGGACGAGGATTTGCCGTCCAGGGGGATGATGTGTGACTGTTTGTATCTTGACGAGGTTTTTGCCATCAAGGGGGATGATTTATGATTGTTTATATCTTGACGAGGTTTTTCCGTCAAGGGGGATATGACAGTATGATGGTATGGATAATGGGTGGGATACATGACATAAGACACCCATGGCATTGCATTCATTCTATGGTTTTCACTTTATTACTATCCATATGTTTTGTGATTACTAATCCATGTGCTAGCCCTATTCGGAGTCCTACTGGGCGTGTTGTCTAACGCCCTACTTCTACCCTAGCTGATGACGCAGGAGACAGCGGAATAGAAGGACGAGAAGGAAGCCAAGCTTAGGAGCTTGGTAAGGCGGCTACTTATTTATTTAAATTTGTTTTGGAAATGTATTTGAGTAGCCTACCTTGTCGGAAATGTAATATTTTAGATTTCTTGCTATATTTTGGTTTTTATTTTGGACATTGTGATGTTGAGATATTTTGGTAATTAAATGAATGTTCTTCCCTGCTATTTAAAAATTTGTAGGTTAGTCTCCATTGTTAATTCTGTACTTAGTTTTAATATTCCGCAAGCTTACTTTCTGCATGTGAATTATTCTTCGTGGACTTCGTTCCACGCATACATAGGGTTGGCCAGTTAAGGGCCGGGCTTTAGAAGCTCGGACTTAACACGGGTCGTGACGTCCGCGCCCTTTGTCACTCTTCATTTTAAAATTAAAAAAAAAAATAGACTCTGATTTCGGTGAAAAGGGGCGGGCGTTACATAGTGCATGGCCGAACCCCATGGAAGGTTGTTGGTAAATTTTAAATAAGAGTTGATGTTAATGTTATATGATTTTTGAAAGGATTAAATGGATAAGAATCATGAATAAATTGAATAGGTCTTATTGGATTTTAATGGATTAAATGTAAGATCAATGTTTAATAATTTGTAGGAGGAGGATTGTGAACCAAAGGGTTCGGCCATGGTGTATGGCCGAACCTCATGGAGTGGTTATGGTAATTTTAATGTATGATAATTATTTTTGGAAGGTGGAGTTTAAATTTAGAAATCTAATTATGGAGGATGGTTATTAAATTTGAATCTTTCCAATTATGGAAGGGTGAATGATTATTTGGAAACATTCTAAGTATGGAAGGATTAATGATTATCTAGGAAACCTTCTAAGTATGGAAGGATTTATGATAAGTATGGAAACCTTCTAATTATGGAATTGGATATTAATTTAGAAAGTTTCTATTTAAGGACTTTCTAATTATGGAGTTGTTAAGTGTTTTGATGTATGATTTAATTATGGAAGGTGGAGATTAAATAGGAAAGTTTCTAATCATGGAAAGTGGATGATAAAGTTGGAAACCTTCTAGTTATGGAAGGGTGAATGATAAATTTGGAAACCTTGATTTATGGATTTTCTAATAATGATTGCAATGAAATTAATGGACATAGGGTTCGGCCATGATGTTTGGCCAAACCCCATGAATCAATTTTATTGGGTTTATGTTTATGTGAATTTTAAAGGGAGGATGCAAGTATAGGTTATGGTTTATGGACCTAAGTTGGTGAACCATTGAAAAGAAACATCAAGGGTTCGGCCATGGTGTATGGCCGAACCCCATGAACTTGTTAATGGGCCATGTTTGGGTCTTTGCATAATTTTAATAAATGGTTCACCAAACCAAGGGATGAAGGGTGAGAATAATGGAATTATAGCCTTGGATGGCAATATGGTAATTAATGGAACTATGTTTTGAAACTCAAACATAAGTTGATGGAATCGGTTATGAATTATTTTAAAAGGGTATTGGGGAGTGTTATGGATGTTTAAAATAAATAAATGGATCTATGTGTTAGAACCTAAGCCTAAGTTGTTGGAGGCAATGGTAAGGTTGTAAATACTTGCTAAAATGGGTTATATTAGCCATGGATGGCAATCTTGTAAATATATGAAAATAAGGAAGGTAAATGGCTATGGATAAGTACAATGGCATTATTGTAATTAATTGAATTAATGGGCCATGGGTTCAGCCATGGTGTATGGCCGAACCCCATGGTAATTGTTCGGTGGACATAGGGACTATGTTTGGCATATTTAAATGAAATATTAAATAAAGAGTAGACCAATCGCAATTTGGTAAATAAGTGTGAAAATGATAAACCATGGGGATTGTTTCAGGGACTTAAAATATTGTAAATCAAGTGAGACTTGGTTTTGATTGTTTATTGCATTATAAGATAACGGGAACTCACAAGGTGTTTACGATCGTGAGCTGTTACCGGACGAAAGACGCAAGGACAGGTAGCGGTCTTTGGTAGGATTCCACCTCTTTGAAACCATGGGTTTTTGTATATTGTTTTTATCTTGATTTGATGAATTTATATTGCAAAGGATATGTTTAAAATGGTGATTTTATATGCTATGTTTATTTGATAAAATAGCATGTATTTTAAATATGAGCTTTCAAATGCTATGATTTTGTATAATTGCATAGAATGTGGTATTTGCATCTCATGCATGGCATGGGAGGGATGATAGGTAACCGGGACCCACTACTCCGCCGGGGCGTCTGTAAAATACTCGTGGGGGACTACCTTGATGATGAGAATCCCATCAAGAGGATACTATGTATGAATACCTTGATGATGAGAATTGTAACGTCCCGCCCTTTTTCACTCGCTTCTTCCCGTAAATTCAGAAGCCTATTTTTTTTTTTTTATAACAGAGTAGAGTGATAGAGTGCGGGACGTCACGACGCGAGCTAAGTCCGAACTTCCAAAGTCCGACCCTTAACTAGGCCAACCCTATGTGTACATGGACTCAGTCCACTAAAATGGTTCACACATAGCAATATCAACTTGCGGAATAAATATCATAACCTGTGGAATCATAACATCAACTTGCGGAAACATAATAGAACCAAGATCTATTCCATTCAGATAGCAAAGTACGTCAAGTCCTTAATCATCATTCAAATACCATAATTATCAAATTTAACATCCATCCATCTAAGTTATTACATTCCGAAATCCAAATACTCAAATACAAGTTCGTGAGTAATTTTATTCAAAACGTATAAAATAAGTCTTCCAAGCTCCTATGCCTGGCTCGTCTTACGTTCATCGTTCCCTTGATTACCTGTATCATCAACTAGGGTAGAAGTAGGGCGTTAGAACAACGTGCCCAGTAGGTATTCCAGTTACGGCTAACACATGGTTAGTACAAAACATATATAATAATATCGTAATGTCAAAACCATATAAATCCATGCCATGCAATGATGACAAATGCAATGAGTCCCACCCATCACATGTACATAAATGTACCCACCACATAGGCCTTCCGGACGCCCCGGCGGAGTGTGGACCCTCCGGTTTCTTCCTGATGGAAAAGCACATCAAGGTATAGCACATAGGTTTTTCGAATGCCCCGACGGAGTGTGGACCCTCCGGTTACCGAATCCTTCACCCCATGCCATGCATGAGATGCTAATGAAGCACATGATATTTTATAACATAAACATAGCATTGGAAATCATATTTAAAACACATGTTATTTCCTCATATAAAGATAGCATTTAAAATCACAATTTAAATCATATCCTTTGCAGCATAAATTTATCAAAAATAAGATAAGGCACAATGTACATAAACCCATGTTTTCAAAGAGGTGGAATCATACCAAAGACCGTTCACGAGTCCTTGCGCTTCCGTTCAAGAATCGATCACCGATCGCGCACCGCTTGGTAGATCTCGTTACCTTATGATATAATAATAAGTCAACACCAAGTGCCACTTGATTTGTAGTATTTAAGTCCATGAACCATACTTGTGGGGTTCGGCCATACCTATGGCCGAGCCTCACCCTTTTTGTTCATTTATTCCATTAATTACCAAAATGCCATTGGTCCAAACCATAGTTAATATTCTATTTATTTTTCTCCAAAGTACATAACCCTAAGTCTGCCAATCAATTCCCATGTTTAGATCCAACTACATAGATCCTAAACATCTAAGTTCTCCAAATAATTCCTCATATAATTACCTTATCGCCATACAAAGCTAAGCTTCCTTTTTTTAACAAGTATTACAACTTTGCCACTCATGGCTTACATAACCCATAGCTTCTTTTAAAATCATTCACCATTTACATGATCCATAATAATTTCTTAACAACCTAAGTCCATACAAGACCTCATGGGGTTCGGTCATACATCATGACTGAACCCATGATTCTCCATTTTGGCATGAAATTACAACTTTGTCATCCATGGCTTACCTTCCATAAATAGAAGGTTCCCAAATTTAGAATCACCTTCCATTTAATCTAAGTTCCATAATTAGTAAGTTACTAATTTTATCTCCACCTTAGATCCTTTCTAAATTAATAATCATCCTTGTATTTTAATAAATTCACTTACATTAAAATACCAATCCAATTCCATGGGTTTCGGCCATACCCATGGCCAAACCCTATGGTTTCCATATTTACCATAAGTCCTTCCGTACTTAGAAGGTTTCCAAGATAATCATCCAAAATTAGAAGCTTTCTAATTTAGCCATCTCCTTCCAAAAATAGAAAGTTTCCATAATAAACTCCACCTTTCCATAATTGGATGGTTTCCTTAATTAAACTCCACCTTCTATTATTAGAAGGTTTCCATAAATAAATTCCCCTTTCCATAATTGGATAATTTCTTAGATTAGAAACCCTCTTTCCAAAATTGGAGTGCTCTTCAATTTAGCAACTCTTTCCATAATTAGCAACCAAAAACTATCTCCCTTCCAAAACAACTCCATGGGGTTCGGCCATACACCATGGCCGAACCCTATGGTTCATAATCTTGATTAATTAATCCCTTGAAAAGTTACATATCAATAACATTAACCTCTTATTAAATTTAACCGATTACCATCCATTATAATCAATTAAAAATCCCAAAATATACTTGGTGGGGTTCGGCCATACACCATGGCTGAACCTCACCCCCTTCTTTTCCATTCTTTAGATCCAACAACTTAGCCATGATACAATCATGGTTCGGCCATGCAATGGCCAACCCACATCTCTACCATATCTCCATTTAAAATCCTTCAAAGATTATATATCTTTAACATCAATTTCCCAATTACACTTAACCAATACTCTTCCATGGGGTTCGGCCATGCACTATGGCCGAACCCTATGGTTCTTTCTTTCCATTTAATTAAACCATGATCATCCAATTAATCAAACCACCTTATTGATATCATTTCCATGGGGTTTTCAATCCTTTACAATTCATAAATCAATCCACATGATTCAAAGTCTTAAGAACCCCAAATCCATAATTGTATTTGATGGGGTTCGGCCATACACCATGTGAAAGGATGAGAGATTGAGAGAGATAGAGAGAAAATTTAGCTAAAGTGGTAAGGCCGTGCGCCCCTCTCCATGTATCTCTTTATAAGCTCTCCTTAGTCCCATATTTAGAAGGTACTTAAAATAAACAATGCCCCCCTTTAGGGCCATGCGCCCCTCGTGTATTTTTAGCCCTTGCCAACCTCCCTTGCTTAAATTAGAATGTGTCTAAGATAAATTATGCCCCATTGCCGTGTGCCCTTGTGTTTAATTTAGACACTTCTTTTAATTAATTTAAGATTATATGCATACCCTTTTTAAAAGATCCCATGCGCATAAACATAGATTTTTACATCTAAAATTCGGCCATGAAATCTTTTATTTAAATGCATCACTAAATTAATTCAAACCCATTTAATTTTTAATAACACTAATTCCACAATCAGTTGGGTCTTAATTGGGTCATGGCCCAATTTTTTATCCAAATAAGATCCATATCTCATATTCATCAATTAAATGGATAATTTTTATACAAAATAATAAATTGAAAATCCAAGGTGTTACAATACAACCCTCTTTTTAAACTTTTGTCCCGAAAATCGAGTGAAGTAGTGTTTCAAATATTTACATAAATAGCTCAGGATGAGCTTTCCTCATTTCCGACTCGAGTTCCCATGTGGTTTCCTCAATGCCATGTCGATCCCATACTATCTTGACAAACTGGATCGCTCGATTCCGTAACACGCTTTGTTCTGTGTCCACCACTCGGACAGGCTTCTCGACGTATGTCACGTCGCTCTGATCCTCTATGTCTTGTACGTTCAGTACGTGAGAAGGATCAGGATTGTACTTTCTCAACATCGATATATGGAACACATCGTGTAAAGATGCCAACTGTGATGGGAGTGCCAATTGATAAGCCACTGTCCCCCATCTGTCTTATGATTGATTTTGTCCCACATATCTTGGTGATAATTTCCCTTTCTTTCCGAATCTCATGTGTCCCTTTCGTGGCGAGACTTTCAAGAACACCATGTCTCCCACTTCAAATTCAAGGAACCTCCGTCTTTTGTCAGCATAGCTCTTCTGACGGCTCTGCGCAGTCAATAAATGTTGTCGTATCAACTGTATCTGCGCTGTAGTCTTTGCAACCAACTCAGGTCCAATCAGTGCAGGCTCACCGCCCTCTGTCCAGCACACTGGCGACCTACATGGTCTACCATATAATGCCTCAAATGGTGCCATCTGGAGGCTTGCCTGGTAACTATTGTTGTATGAGAATTCTACCAACGGTTAGTGAGCCTCCCATCCACCCTTGAAATCTAGCATACATGCTCTCAGCATATCCTCCAGTGTCTGAATTGTCCTTTCAGACTATCCATCAGTTTGTGGATGAAATGTCGTACTAATCAATAAGTCTGTTCCCATGGCCGACTGCATACTCTGCCTGTGAATCGACCATCTTTGTTGGACACAATAGTCCGAGGTATACCATGCAATCTGATGATATCCTTGATATACCGCCTACCTAAAATCTCAGATGAGTCTGTCATCTTAATGGGAATGCAATGTGCAGACTTGGTCAGTCGGTCTATCATGACCCATATCGCATCGTTGCCCTTTGAAGACCTTGGCAACCCTGTCACAATATCCATGGAAATGTGCTCCCATTTCCATTCCGGCACTAGTAAGGGTTTGAGTAACCCTGGTGGCTTCTGATGTTCTGTCTTAACCTATTGACAAGTTAAGCAATGTGCCACAAATTCTGCCACATCTCTTTTGAGTCCGTGCCACCAGTAGTGTCTCTTCAGGTCGTGATACATCTTAGTGTTGCTCGGATGAATAGAGAGTTTGGTCTGATGTGCCTCAACCAATAACTCTTTTCTGCAACTCTTAGGTACATAAATCCTTCCTCAGAATAGAAGACCCTGTCCCGGTCGTAATTCCCATTCCGATATAACTTCACCAGTAGACATCTTGGCCCAAATCTCCTCCACTTCCGGGTCTGTCCGCTGTTCCTGTTCAATCTTGGTAACCATGTTGGACCATATGATCAAATTATAAATAGTCTCATGGTTATTGAGGTAAAGTTTAAATTCTTTAATGGTATTCAGCATCTCCCATTCTATCCTGATCAAACATGCCATTGATGCATGTGTTAAGCGGCTGAGGGCATCTGCTACCTTATTCGCCTTCCCAGGGTGATAACGAAGTGTGAACTCATAATCCGCCAGATATTCCATCCATCTGCATTGCCTTAAGTTGAGCTCTTTCTGATCAAACAAGTATTTCAAGCTCTTATGATCGGAAAATACTTCAAATTTCTCGCCATAAAGATAATGTCTCCAACTTTTGAGAGCGAAGACCACTGCGGCTAGTTCTAAATCGTGCGTAGGATAGAGACGTTCATGTGTCTTCAACTGTCTTGATCCATATGCCACCACACGATTACTTTGATTGAATGTACACCCCAGTCCCTCTCCTGAAGCATCGTATTGTACCTCATAACACTTGCTTCTTTCCGGCAAAATTAGCATAGGAGCTGTAAGGTCTCGGAATTTGGGAATTAATATCAATGTGAATATTAAGTATTTTAATGATGGAAATTAGAAAATTGGTGGAGTAAATGGTAAATGGGCCAAAATTGGATAAAGGCCCAAGTGTGGCCCAATAGACAATGGTTTGGATTTAAATTTATTTAAATGGGTCAAGAATGATCAAATTGGGTCAAATACCCATTTGGGACCCAATGGGTCAAGATGGTTAAGCTCTAAGGTAAATGGGCTAGTGGGAAATGTAATTGGGCCATGGGCCCAATGGTGATCCATTTAGAGTGGGCTTAATGAAAAATTTAAACACCCTAAGTAATTTGGAATTAAACAATGGTGGTGTGGCCAAGCGGGACCCACCTCCACCTCATCAAGTGAGGTGGCGAGTGGGCCAATGATTGGTGGGGCCGGCCACCATGGTTGACTTGGTCAACCATGGGTGGAGTAATGAACTTAGGCTAAGTATCAATGGATTAGCCTAAGGTAATTATCTAATTAAATTATTTAAATATGGTAGTTAAGAGTGGTCAAGGTGGGGCCATGAGGTGAAGATTCACCTCATCTCAAACTCAAAAAAATTCACACACGTTGGGCTTGGTAGTGGTTTAGATAACCACCACCATAAAGCAAATAAAAGATCTAAAAAATATCTTAAGGTTGGTGGAGGTAGTTAATGTAAAGAAAAAAAAATGGGAATGAGTCTTATCTTTTCCTTTCTCTCTCTTTTCATTCTCATTTCAATTCTCCACTCCTCCATTGCCGTCCCATGTCCAAGTGAAGGAGAAAAAAAAAAAAGAGAAGGAGCTCAAGGAGAGAAGAAAAAAAAAATGGAATTTGGAGGGAGTTCACTCTAAGATTAAGGTCATCATCTTCCTCTCATCATCTTTTCCTCTTTTCATCTCTCAAATTCAAACCTAACATGGCTGATTTTAAGGTTGGGAGTTGCCACCCTTGATCAAAGATTTTGACCTATCAAAGATCAAGAGGAAGGAGAGAGGAGGCTACGGAGATCGACGGGAGCAGCGGAAATCGGAGGAGACGTCGTATAGTGAGTATTTTTTTAAAACAAGAAATGTTGGATTTTAGGGTTTAAGATTTAGGGCTTATTTTTGTGAAATTTAATGGGGGATGGATAATTTTATGCTATGGATTTTAAATCCATCAAATGGAAGAAATAGAAAGTGGGTAAAACTCTAATGGAGAAAAAAATTAGGGTTAGGGAAAAGAAATAAATAAATGTAGTATGTGCATTGTATAAATTATGGAATTGAGTATGGAATGGGGTGCTTGGAATAAGAATCATGGGCCATAGGGTTCGGCCATGTAGCATGGCCGAACCCCATAGTGGGTGATTAGGGTTTGATGAAATTGGTTAGGGTTTAAAGGATGGAAGGCAATGAAGGTTTTTGATTAATACATTTAGGGTTTTAATGAATGGATGGGAGTAATGTTTAAAATGGTTTTATGATGAAAATGTAAAAGGATTTTATGGCATTAGAAGACATAAAAGAGAATAAATTATGAACCATGGGTTCGGCCATGGTGTATGGCCGAACCCTAGGTTGTTGTGTGTGTGAAGTTAATTAGGGTTTTTAAGGTTAAAGTCATGGAAAAATGGGAAGAGTAATGGATTTAATACTTTGGTGAATGGAGATATTTTGGAGTAAGGAGTGATGAATCATGAACCATGGGTTCGGCCATGGTGTATGGCCGAACCCTATGGTGAACAATGGTGGATTTAATGATTGTGATTTATGGAGAAATAAATGGGAAAATGATACTAGTTTTGATGAACCCAAAATATGTAATGATACCTTAAAATGGTGATTTAAATGCATGATGTAAACCTCTCATGGGAGGACTTGTGGTAGAACTAAAATGTACTAAAGGATCCAAGGAAAATGGAGAACAAGACATCATGGGTTCGGCCATGGTGTGTGGCCGAACCCATGACCCATTTTGTAAGTTATTGTATGGGCTAAGGTTGGGTCCATGCTTGTATCTAGATGATGGAAAATTTGATTAAATTAAGTGGATGATTTAGGGATGTTAGGTCATGGTCAATGAATCATTAATGGACCTAAGTTAGGGACCTAAGTGGTGGATCAAGTTTGGACTTAATCATACCTAGATAAATGAGTACATAATCATGTGAAGGGGTAGTGGCAAAAATGGTAATTATTGGCTAAATTGAAGAAAACCACTAAGATATGATTTATGGGCTTGGAAATGGTAAAATATGGACTAATGTGGTAATTTAATAAGGTGTCAGATAGCGCGAGCGGTACGCGAGTCCGTAGCAGGATTGTCGGACAAATACGGGAAAAGGACGCGAGTCGGTAATCGGTAGGATTTCTACCTACTTGTAAGCCATGGATGTGTAATGGTATATTTATCTTATTTTGGTTGATTTTGGGATTGATCTTAAAAAAAAAAAAAATTGTTCTATGATTATGGACATTATGTTTAATACTATGGTTTATTATTTTTAAGGTTATGCATTATATGGTAAGGCTATGTATGGTATATTAAGGGTATGAGATATACATATTACATAGCATAATGCATTACATCTCATGCATGGCATGGGCAGAAAAAAATAAACAAACCGGAGTCCATGCTCCGTCGGGGAGACCGAGAATAGGCATGGGGACACCTTGACGAGGCTTTGCCGTCAAAGGGGATATTTTGCAGTTGGACATATCTTGACGAGGTTTTTCCGTCAAGAGGGATGTGACAGTATATGGCAGGAATGATGGGTGGGATTCATAACATTGACACCCATGGCATATCATTTACTTATATTTCAATATATGGTGGTTTATAGTTTTCACTGTGTTATTATCTGTATGTGGTTATTACTAACCCATGTGCTAGCCCTACTCGGAATCCTACTAGGCGCGTTGTTCTAACGCCCTACTTCTACCCTAGCTGACGATGCAGGAGATGGCGGACCGGAAGGGCGAGACGGAAGCCATGCTTAGGAGCTTGGGGAGGCGGATTAATTATTATGTTTTACTTTATTTTGGAAAAGATGTATTTGTATAGTTAGCTTGTCGAAAATGTAATAATTTAGGTAGTTTGCTATGTTTAGGTATTATTTTGGATAATACAGTATAATGGCATTTTCGTAATTAATTGGGTATTTCTTCCCTGCTATCTGAAGAACTGGTAGGATAGTTCTATGGTCATCCGCATTTATTTTTATGTTCTGTGAGCTTACTTGCTACGCGTGAACCGTACTCGTGGACTTATGTTCCACGCACGCGTAGGGTTGGCCAGTTAAGGGCCGGGCTTTAGAAGCTCGGAACTTAACTCGCGTCGTGACGTCCGCACCCTTTGTCACTTTTATTTAAAAAAAAAAAAATGTACTCTGATTTTTCGGTGAAAATGGGCGGGCGTTACAGTTGGTATCAGAGCGAATTCGGAAGAATGAATCTCTCGAAGTAAGATTAAGACGGTTGCACGTCTCACTGACGGCTAAGAATCCCAACCGACCGACTCTTCGGAGACCGCTGCACGGGGGCCGGGTTAAATTACTTCGATTGACTCAAACTGAAGGGTTTAATCTGAGAACAACATTTAACGGAGAGGGATGATAGCAAGGGAAGAAAAAAAAAAATCAATGTAAGTCGGAATTATCAAACATAGCAAGTAGGGTTACATTTTCCCGACATGAGAAAACAAGTTTAGGTCTTCCCCAAATTTGACGGAATAATGGTAGGCTTATTGAACATGGGAAAAAATTCCCCGATTTCACAATGGAACGAAACATAGATACTTGGGAAGTTTTCCCCAAACCAAGTGTGCTTATTTGGCAATCTTCCCCAAAAATGAGAAACAAAGTATATTGTTTAGTATTTTTTTTTCTTCTTTTTCCTCCATTTGAAAAGGAACTAAGTCAGTGTTTTCGATGACTAGGAAATGGCTCCGAAGAGAAGGACTCGTCGCAACCAGAAAGAGGTATCACCACCTCGCCAGGAAGAGGAGGTACCCCATCGGGAGGAGGAACAGAATAATATAACATACAAGGTGTACCTCCCAAGCTAAAAGATGTAGTTCAAGCAGCAGTCGCTGCTGCTCTTCAGCAACATTTGAGCGGAAATGCGACTACTAGCGACGGAAATGCTACTACTAGTGACACTAGTAAACGGAAGATGGTCAAAGATTTTCAGCAACAGCGCCCTCCCTATTTCAGAGGAAAAGAAGGGGCTGTAGGAGCAGATCACTGGTTAAAGAAGATCACTCAGATCTTAAATCTGCTTCAGGTTTCCAGTCCGGCTGACAGAATCTTACTGGCAACATCTCAACTGATTGAGGATGCCGGTAATTGGTGGGAAGTGGTAGAAAAACAACAATCACTGGTGCCGGAAAGGGAAAGAATTGCCATGACTTGGGAATGGTTCTCAGCCACTTTTCTAGAGCAGTTTTTCCCGGAGGAAGAAATGGAGAGCCAGACTGAAGCTTTTATATCATTAGTACAAGGCAATATGACAGTGGCAGAGTACCACCGGGAGTTCCTTCGACTATCTGTCTACGCGTTCTACATGGTGGACACTGAGCACCGGAGGGCCCGTAAGTTTGAACGGGGCCTTCGGCCGAGCATCAAAACTAGGGTGACAGTATTCAAGGAACCTACATTGGCAGGGGTGGTCGGCAGGGCCACTATAGTGGAGCGGGAATTGAATGAGGTAGCGCGGCGTGACAACCGCCGATGGCAGAGTGGGCGGGGTGCATTTCAACCCAATAAGAGGTTCCGCCCGAGTTTCGGCAGACCCTCATCCTCTACTGGATCTACAGGGGGCTTTCGCCCCAATCAGCCCTCCCCGTCAGCATCAGTTACCCAGGTTCCTAGAGGTGGGAACACTTGCTATCAGTGTGGCCAACAGGGTCACTTCAAGAGGGAGTGTCCGCAGCTCAGCAGACCCTCTAACTTCAAGGGTTCCTCCCGCCCTCCAGTTCGATCAGCTCCGCCGCGAGGGGGCAGAACATACAATCAGGCAGGACGGGCGCCAAACCCTACGGGATCAGGACGACTTTTTGCTATACCTTCTCCAGTAGCAGTGGACCGCTCGGTGATTCAAGGTATGGCCGTAGTTGGTAGTTCTTATGCAGTTACATTATTTGATTCTGGAGCTTCCCATTCATTTATATCTGCTGCATTCATATCTGTTACGGGCAAATTAGTACAGAATCTGTCCACCTCACTTACTATTGTATCCCCTGTCGGAGACACATCTTTGGGGCTCATATGCACGGCACTGAACACTGAACTTGCTGGATTCAGATTCGAGTTCAATTATTTAGTAATCGATATGGCTGAGTACGATGTTATATTTGGCATGGACTGGTTGGCTACGTATCAGGCCCATATTGATTGCCATCTTCATATAGTGATATTTTGGTCACCCGAAGGAAGGCGGTATATAGTGCCCGCTGACCGACAGGGCATTCCTAGAAGGCTGCAGGAAGAATTGAATCATCTTGCCTTGAACACCCTCAGATTAGATAAGGCACCAATAGCTGAACTTCCGGCGATGGTGGTAGATTATGCCGAGGTATTTCCAACAGAGCTCCCTGGTCTGCCACCTAAGAGGGAGATAGACTTTGAGATTAAATTATACCCCGGCGCAGCTCCAGTATCATTACCTCATTACAGGATGGCACCGGCTGAGATGACTGAGTTGAAAAAGCAGATTGATGAACTGCTCAGGCTGGGCTTTATTCGGAACAGCACATCCGCATGGGGAGCCCCGGTATTGTTTGTTAAGAAGAAGGACGGTACCCTTCGGATGTGTGTGGATTATAGAAAATTGAACCAGTTGACTGTCAGGAATAAATATCCCCTACCCAGGATTGATGATCTGTTTGATCAGCTTAGGGGTTCCTCTCACTTTTCCAAGATTGATCTGATGTCCGGATACCATCAAATCCGGGTTAGAGAGGAAGACATCGAGAAGACAGCCTTCAGGACACGGTATGGATTATATGAGTATGTAGTCATGCCGTTTGGGCTTACTAATGCACCGGCGGTGTTCATGGACCTGATAAATAGGATATTCCGTCCTTACTTGGATCAGTTTGTAATTGTATTTATTGATGACATCTTGATCTATTCCAAGAGTCAGGAGGAACATGCTGAACACCTGCGAATAGGTCTGAACACCCTGAAGAGGAACCAGTTGTATGCCAAAGCCAGCAAGTGTGAATTTTGGTTATCAGAGGTCAATTTCTTGGGGCACGTTATATCGGAGGAAGGCATAGCTGTAGACCCAGCTAAGGTAGCGGCAGTGAGAGAGTGGAAAGCACCGACGAATGTGACCGAGATCCGCAGTTTTCTGGGATTGGCCGGTTACTACAGGAAATTTATTATGGATTTCTCCAAGATTGCAGCCCCACTTACCCGACTCACTCAGAAAGGAGTCAAATTTGAATGGTCGGATCTGTGCAACCGGAGGTTTGAGGAGCTAAAGGAGAAGCTTACAACCGCTCCTATTTTGATCTTGCCGGAAAGAGGCAGAAACTATGAGGTGTACTGTGATGTCTCAGGAGAGGGACTGGGGTGTACGCTCAGTCAAGGTAATAGGGCGGTGGCGTACGGGTCAAGACAGTTGAAAATTCATGAGCGCAATTATCCCACACATGATCTGGAACTGGCAGCGGTGGTCTTCGCTCTTAAAAGCTGGAGACACTACCTTTATGGTGAGAAGTTTGAGGTATTCTCAGACCATAAGAGCCTAAAGTACCTATTTGATCAGAAGGAACTCAACATGAGACAACGTAGATGGATGGAATACTTGGCAGATTATGAGTTCGCACTCCGGTATCATCCTGGCAAGGCGAACAAAGTGGCGGATGCTCTCAGCCGCATATCACCTGCGACAGTAGCCAGTATGATCAGAACAGAATGGGAGGTGTTTAATACCATCAGAGAGTTTAAACTCTATCTGAATAATCATGGAACCATATGTAATCTGATCATACGATCCCACATGGTCTCCGAGATTGAACGGGAACAACGAACAGATCCAGAGGTGGAGGAGATATGGGCTAAAATGTCTACCGGTGAAGTTGTACCGGAATGGGAATTACGACCGGGACAGGGTCTTATGTTCCGAGGTAGGACATATGTGCCTAAGAATTGCAGAAGAGAGTTGCTGATTGAAGCACACCAAACAAAACTCTCTATTCACCCGGGCAGCACCAAGATGTACCATGATCTTAAGAGGCACTATTGGTGGCATGGACTTAAGAAAGACGTGGCAGAGTTTGTTGTTTGTTGCTTAACCTGTCAGCAGGTTAAGGCATAACATCAGAAGCCACCGGGTTTACTCGCACCCTTACCGGTGCCAGAATGGAAATGGGAACACATATCCATGGACTTTGTAACAGGGTTGCCAAGGTCATCCAAGGGCAACGATGCAATATGGGTCATAGTGGACCGGTTGACCAAGTCTGCACATTTCCTTCCCATCAAGATGACGGATTCATCAGAGACTTTGGGTCGACGGTACATCCGGGAGATCATCAGGTTACATGGCATTCCCCGGTCTATTGTGTCTGATAGGGATGGCCGATTCACCGGCAGAGTATGGCAGGGCTTACAGTCGGCTATGGGGACCGACGTATTAACTAACACAGCATTTCATCCACAGACTGATGGACAGTCGGAGAGGACAATACAGACATTGGAGGATATGCTGAGAGCATGCATGCTAGACTTTAAGGGTGGATGGGAGGATCATTTACCACTGGTGGAGTTTTCCTACAATAACAGCTATCAGTCAAGCCTACAGATGGCTCCGTTTGAGGCCTTATATGGTACGCCATGTAGATCACCAGTGTGTTGGACAGAAGCCGGTGAGACTGTGCTGATTGGACCGGAGTTAGTTGCAGAAACTACAGCGCAGATTAAATTGATACGGCAACATCTACTCACTGCACAAAGTCGACAGAAGAGTTACGCCGACAAAAGGAGAAGGTTCCTCGAATTTGAGGTGGGGGACTTGGTGTTTTTGAAAGTCTCACCACGGAAGGGACACATGAGATTTGGAAAGAAGGGGAAACTGTCACCTAGATTTGGGGGACCGTTTCCAATCTTGAAGAGGGTGGGGGGGGGGTAGCTTATCAGTTGGCGCTCCCTCCACAGTTATCATCATTACATGATGTATTCCATGTGTCTATGTTGAGGAAATACAACCCTGATCCTTCACATGTATTGAATATTCAAGGCATCGATGTGCAAAGCGATGTGACGTATGTGGAGAAGCCGGTCAAAATAGTCGGGACCGAGCAAAGGGTGTTCCGGAACCAGGTCATTCAGTTCGTCAAGGTGGTATGGGAACGACATGGTAATGAAGAAACCACCTGGGAACTTGAGTCGGAGATGAGAGCCTCTCATCCTGAACTCTTTGTGTAAGATGTTTACAACCTCTACTTCGCTCGAATTTTCGGGACGAAAATTTTAAAAGAGGATTGTATTGTAAGGTCTCGGAATTTGGGAATTAATATCAATGTGAATATTAAGTATTTTAATGATGGAAATTAGAAAATTGGTGGAGTAAATGGTAAATGGGCCAAAATTGGATAAAGGCCCAAGTGTGGCCCAATAGACTATGGTTTGGATTTAAATTTATTTAAATGGGTCAAGAATGATCAAATTGGGTCAAATACCCATTTGGGACCCAATGGGTCAAGATGGTTAAGCTCTAAGGTAAATGGGCTAGTGGGAAATGTAATTGGGCCATGGGCCCAATGGTGATCCATTTAGAGTGGGCTTAATGAAATTTAAACACCCTAAGTAATTTGGAATTAAACAATGGTGGTGTGGCCAAGCGGGACCCACCTCCACCTCATCAAGTGAGGTGGCGAGTGGGCCAATGATTGGTGGGGCCGGCCACCATGGTTGACTTGGTCAACCATGGGTGGAGTAATGAACTTAGGCTAAGTATCAATGGATTAGCCTAAGGTAATTATCTAATTAAATTATTTAAATATGGTAGTTAAGAGTGGTCAAGGTGGGGCCATGAGGTGAAGATTCACCTCATCTCAAACTCAAAAAAATTCACACACGTTGGGCTTGGTGGTGGTTTAGATAACCACCACCATAAAGCAAATAAAAGATCTAAAAAATATCTTAAGGTTGGTGGAGGTAGTTAATGTAAAGAAAAAAAAATGGGAATGAGTCTTATCTTTTCCTTTCTCTCTCTTTTCATTCTCATTTCAATTCTCCACTCCTCCATTGCCGTCCCATGTCCAAGTGAAGGAGAAAAAAAAAAAAAAGAAGGAGCTCAAGGAGAGAAGAAAAAAAAAATGGAATTTGGAGGGAGTTCACTCTAAGATTAAGGTCATCATCTTCCTCTCATCATCTTTTCCTCTTTTCATCTCTCAAATTCAAACCTAACATGGCTGATTTTAAGGTTGGGAGTTGCCACCCTTGATCAAAGATTTTGACCTATCAAAGATCAAGAAGAAGGAGAGAGGAGGCTACGGAGATCGACGGGAGCGGCGGAAATCGGAGGAGACGTCGGATAGTGAGTATTTTTTTAAAACAAGAAATTTTGGATTTTAGGGTTTAAGATTTAGGGCTTATTTTTGTGAAATTTAATGGGGGATGGATAATTTTATGCTATGGATTTTAAATCCATCAAATGGAAGAAATGGAAAGTGGGTAAAACTCTAATGGAGAAAAAAATTAGGGTTAGGGAAAAGAAATAAATAAATGTAGTATGTGCATTGTATAAATTATGGAATTGAGTATGGAATGGGGTGCTTGGAATAAGAATCATGGGCCATAGGGTTCGGCCTTGTAGCATGGCCGAACCCCATAGTGGGTGATTAGGGTTTGATGAAATTGGTTAGGGTTTAAAGGATGGAAGGCAATGAAGGTTTTTGATTAATACATTTAGGGTTTTAATGAATGCATGGGAGTAATGTTTAAAATGGTTTTATGATGAAAATGTAAAAGGATTTTATGGCATTAGAAGACATAATCTAATGACTACAAACTTTAATCGAGTCTACCGCTATTTTAATCGAGTCTACAGCTATACCTTCTTATGATATAACATGTCCCAAAAAGTTGACCTTAGATAGCCAAAATTCACATTTACTGGCTTTAGCATATAGTTTGTTATTCCTCAAGGTGTCCAAAACTATTCTCAGGTGCTCAGCATGAACACAGCTGGTGCATTGGTGAGTCCAAACGGCATGACTACAAACTCATATAGCCCATGCCGCGTTCTGAAGGCGGTCATCTCTATGTCCTCCTCCCTAACCCGGATTTGGTGATATCCGGACATCAAATCAATCTTAGAAAAATGACTGGAACCTTTAAGTTGATCAAATAAATCATCGATCCTGGGTAAAGGGTACTTGTTTCTGACCGTCAGCTGGTTCGGTTTTCGATAATCCACACACATACGAAGTGAACCATCCTTTTTCTTTACAAATAATACTGGAGCTCCCTAAGCCGATGTACTGTTCCGAATGCACCCCAGTCTAAGCAGTTCATCAATCTGCTTCTTTAACTCGGACATCTCTGCTGGTGCCATCCGGTAATGTGGTAATGACACTAGTGCAGTGCCAGGATACAGCTTGATTTAAAAATTGATCTCCCTCATGGGAGGCAAACCAGGGAGTTCCTTTGGAAAGACGTCTGCATAGTCCTTTACTATTTCCAGAAGTTCAACCACAGGTGTCTTGTTGATTCTGATAATGTTCACTACCAGATGATTCAACCCTTCATGCAGTCTGCTTTGTTTATCAGTACGCACCACGTGTTGTTTTCCCTCGGATGACCAAAATGTCACCCTATGACGATAACAATCAATGTTGGCCTTAAAGCTAGCCAACCAATCCATGCCGAAAATAATATCATATTCTGACATATCGAACACCAAATAATTGAACTCAAATCTGAGTCCAGCAAGTTCAGTATTCATTGCTGTGCATATAAGTCCCAATGATGTGTCTCCGACGGGGGATACAATGTTGAGTGATGTGGACAGTTTTTGTACCAATGTACCAGTAGCAATTATAAATGCAGCAGATATGAAAGAGTGTGATGCTCCCGAATCAAATAATGCAAAAGCGTAGGAACTACTGACTACTGCCATACCTTGAATCACAGAATGATCCTCTGCCGCTGGAGGTACTAAGGTGAATACCCATCCAGATCCTGTAGGTGGCCGTCCCGCCTGATTAACTGTCTTGCCTCCACGCGAGTTAGCTGGCCTAACTGGTGGACAAGATGAGCCTCTGGAATATGAGGGTTTGTTGAGTTGTGGATCATTCCCTCCTAAAATGGCCAGGCTGATCACAATGAAAGTAGTTGCTCCCAACTCTGGGAGCCTGAGTGACTGATGCAGATGGGGAGGGATGATTGGGTCGAAAGCCCCCTGTTGACCCAGTAGATGGTGAGGGTCTGCTAGAGTTCGATCGGAACCTCTTGTTGGGCTGGAAGGTACCCCTCCCACTCTGAGCTCGGCGATTGTCAAACCGCGTCAACTCAGCCATCTCCTGCTCTGCTATAGTGGCCCTGCTGACCACTTCTGCCAATGTAGCTGCTTTGAATATAGTTACCTTGGCCCTTATGCTTGGTCGAAGGCCCCGCTCAAACTTCCGTGCCCTTCGATACTTAGTATCCACCATATAGAATGCATACACAAATAAACTGAGAAACTCCTGGTGGTACTCCGCCACCGTCATGGTACCCTGTACCAAAGATAGAAAAGCCTGGGTCTGGCGCTCCTTCTCCTCCTCAGGAAAATAATGTTCCAAGAAGGTAGCTGAGAACTGCTCCCAAGTCATGGCAGTCCTTTCTCCTTCTGGAAGAAGTGCTCTCAGCTTCTCTATCACCTCCCACCATTCACCAGCATCATCAATCAGCTGTGATGTGGCCAGTAAAATCTTATGAGCATGACTCATAATATTCAATAGAGTCATGCTCTATGAAATCTTTTTCAGCCAGTTTTCCGCTCCGACAGCCCATTCTCTCCCCTTGAAGTAAGAAGGGCGCTGTTGCTGGAAGTCTCTGACCATGCTCCTGTCATTGCTTTCCTTGGTGGTTCCGTTCTCAGTCAGGTGTTGTTGAAGCACTGAAATGACCACCGCTTTAACCAGATTCTGCAACTCAGGAGGCACCAATGGTATGTTTACGTTGTTTTGTTGCTCCTCCTCTTGGTGGGATTGATGTTCTTCCTCTTCATGATGAGAATGTTGTTCCTCCTCATGATGAGAATGTTGTTCCTCCTCATGACGAGAAGGTCGTTCCTCCTCTTCACCCTGTTTTGAGTTTTGTCGGGTATTTTTCCTTGGCCTTCCCCTTGGAGCCATTTTTCCCTAAGCCATTGAAAACATTAAGACTTAGTTTCCATAAACAAAATTTGTAATTCCTACCTGTTGGGGAAAATTTCCAAATAAGCACTCTTGATTTTTGTTTTGTTTCTGGGGAAATACATCCTTTGTCGCTATGTTTGATAATCCGATTATTTTGACTGTACCTCCTTTGCTATCATCCGTCTGAATCTAACGAAGTAAATTAATGCACGAGACCGGATTAATTTACTCCGAAAGATTCAAGTTTCGGGTTCACTCTGATACCAACTGTAACGCCCCACCCTTTTTCACCCGCTTCTTCCCGTAAATTCAGAGTCTATTTTTTTTTTTATATAACAGAGTAGAGTGATAGAGCGCGGGACGTCACGACGCGAGCTAAGTCCAAACTTCCAAAGTCCAACCCTTAACTGGCCAACCCTATGTGTGCATGGACTCAGTCCACTAAAATGGTTCACACATAGTAATATCAACTTGTGGAATAAATATCATAACCTGCAAAATCATAACATCAACTTGCGGAAACATAATAGAACCAAGTTCTATTCCATTCAGATAGCAAAGTACGTCAAGTCCTTAATCATCATTCAAATACCATAATTATCAAATTTAACATCCATCCATCTAAATTATTACATTCCGAAATCCAAATACTCAAATACAAGTTCGTGAGTAATTTTATTTAAAACGTATAAAATAAGTCTTCCAAGCTCCTATGCCTGGCCCGTCTTACATTCATCGTTCCCTTGATTACCTGTATCATCAACTAGGGTAGAAGTAGGGTGTTAGAACAACGCGCCCAATAGGTATTCCAGTTACGGCTAACACATGGTGTAACGCCCCGCCCTTTTCCACCCTTCTGAAAATCAGAGTCTAATTTTTTTTTTTTTATAAATAAGTAAAGTGGAAGAGAGCAGGGAGCGTCACGACGCGAGTTAAGTCCGGACTTCCAAAGTCCGACCCTTAACTGGCCAACCATACGTGTGCATGGACCAAGTCCACTAAAATAGTGCACACCTACTCAAACTAACTTGCAGAATAAAACTTAAATGCGGAATAACAATAGGATAACAATCCTATTCCAAATGAGATAGCAAAGTACATCCATTACTTAATTAATATTAACATAACTTAAATATCCAAACATTAACCATCCAAACCATGACAAATAAATCTACGTTATTACAATTCCGAATAACATAAACAACATATGGATTAATCATCCAAGCACAAATCCAAGCTCCAATGCTTGGCTCCAATCACGTCCTCCTTCCGCTCCCTTCCTGTGTCATCCACTAGGGTAGAAGTAGGGCGATAGACAACGCGCCTAGTAGGTATTCCGATTAGGGTTAACACATGGGTTAGTTTATAAAATCCAGATATAATATACCATATCATACTTATAAAACATCGTATCCAAAATCATGTATGATAATAGAGATCCAATCATACAGATAAAAATCAGGAACCTTGCATGATAATAAAGATCATAATCATGCGATTGAATGCCATGCCATGCTATCATATGCAATGAGTCCCTCCCATCGCAAAACACATGGTATACTCATGATGGGACTCTCATCATCAAGGTATCTTCCTGGTGGGACTCTCATCACCAAGGTCGCAGAACATATGGTATACTCTTGATGAGACTCTCATCATCAAGGTATTCCTCCTGGTGGGACTCTCATCACCTAAGGAGGCCCCACAGTTGCATCACGGACATTCCGACGGAGTGTGGGCTCCGGTTGCATAACATCCCTCCTATGCCATGCTGAGATGCAAATGCCAACATGCTACAGAATATTACAAAACATAGCATGAAAATCCCATAATTGCAACATGTTGTTTGATACCAAAATAACTTATCAAACATGAAATAAAATCATCAAAAGTACATAATACATATCCATGGTTTCAATGATGTAGGAATCCTACCAAAAGACCGCTCAAGTGTCCTTTGCTTCTTAATTTGGCAACTGCTCACGGTCTCACCTTGTTTATATATCAACAAGTTAAACACATAATCTTTTGATTTCCAATTAATTCTAAGTCCTAAAAATCAACTTGTGGGGTTCGGCCATACCCCATGGCCGAACCTCACCCACTTGTATTTTGATCTTTCTTTTCATTTAATCAACGCCATAGAACACCTCCAACTACAAACATACTTTGGTAGGGTTCGGCCATACAACATGGCCGAACCTTACCACTTTGGTTTTGATCCCTCTTTCAATTCCTTTGATCATTTCATTCCATATTTACAATATTACCACTAGACTTACCCTTGTTTAATTTTTGCTTAATAATCAAAGTCCACAACAATCCATCTTAGTGGGTTCGGTCATATAACATGGCCGAACCTCACCATCTTTAAATTAGTCCTTTAATCCTTTATACATAGGACTAATTATCAATCCATCCATTTAACTATCTAGTCCTTAACCATTCACCATTGTCACTCTATGGGGTTCGGCCCTACACATGGCCGAACCCTATAATTCCTTTTATCCATTAAAATCTTTATCCATCTAGGAATGGTTCTCATAACTCCATTCATTGGAATATTTTTAAACCTTTTAAAACAAAACCCCATATTTAGCACTTGGTGGGGTTCGGCCATACACCATGGCCGAACCTCACCCCTTTGGTTTTGTGGTTCTCCTTTTTTGCCATTCTTTTTGATAAATCTTAACCATCCAAGTCTATCATTTTTCCATCTATGTTAACCCTTTAAAAACATCATAAAACCGTCAATGATTTCTAAACATATTTTGAAATCCAAATACCCATAAAATGGTCCATGGTGTTCAGCCATACACATGGCCGAACCCTATGGTTCTCTTGATTCAAACCTTCTAATAATCATGCATGGTTTAATACCCAACATTTTAACCATAATCATAATATGGTTCAGCCATGCCATAGCCAACCTAAACATTAATCTTAACTCCAATTAAAACACCTAAAAACCTCCATAACATTGCATGGTTTTTAACTCTAAAAAACCATCAAAATAACCAAATCATTTCATGGGGTTCAGCCATCCAAAGTGGCCGAACCCTATGATCCATGTTTCTACCCTTTTAAGCATCATCATCCATAATTTAAACCCTTTATAGATTCGGCCATACAATGGCCGGATCATGCTCCCTTAACCAATTTATTTAACCAAATTTCATGGAGTACTTACCAATCTTCTTAGCCTCTCTTCTTGCCTTTGATCCTTCCTTCCTCCCTTCTTGCTCCTTTGATCCTTTAACCGATTGTGAGCTTTGATCAATGATGAAATCACCAAGGGCTGGTTCGGCCAAGGAGGTAGGTTTTGAGAGAGGGAGAGAGATGAAACTCAATGCTTCTTGAGATGTAAAATTCAACCAAATGATATAGTGTGCCTCTTTTGTAGTATTTCTTTGAAATCAGCCCCAACTTCTTTCAATTCCATCCTTAATCCTTCTCCTTCCTTGATGCTTTACTGGTCCTCTAAAGGCAAAACGTGGGAGAGAGTGGAAGAGAGAAGAGAAGAGAATGAGATGGAAATTCCTCAATGAAGGGGTCGGCCAAGGGGTGTGAAGTGTCCCTTGGTTGTACCCCTTTTATAATTAGCCTAAGTCCTTTCCCTTTCCCCTCTTTACTTCTTGGTTTGTTCAAGGTGTCCCTTGGCTTAACCAAGGAGACCTTTCACACAAACCGAGGCATCCCTTGGCACTCCCGACGTGTACATCTTGGATTGTGCTTCTTGGGTTTCATTCCATGAGATGGAAAATCCTATCTCATTGTGGTTTGTGCACTCCCATCAATCAGCCCACCTTCATTGAAGTTTAAGCATGGGCTACCTCTCCAACGTGTATGCGATTACTTGTCCTTGAAACAAGTTCAAACCCTCATGAATGTTGGTCTAACCAAGGAGTCCCATGGCTTAACTATGGGACACTTGGCTTAAGCTCATGCAATCCTTCCATCTCCCCAACGTTGGGCCTTGGGTTTCCATCATGAGATGGAAACCCTCCAAACTCCCAATGTAATGTTATCTCATTCCATTGAATTTTATGCATGGGATACCACTCCCAAGTAACCAACGTGTGGGACTTTGCTTGTGTCTTTGAAATCAACACAACTCCTCATCATCTCACTTGACTCACTTGAATTAAAGGTCCACATAGCTTCCAATCTAACTCATTCAACTCATTAGCTCAACTCACCCATTTAATTCCACTCATTTAATTCACTTGAGTCAACTCCATTGTTTGATTCATTTTCAACTCAATTCAGCCCCAACTCAACATAATTTAACTCAACCTTTGAGCTCACTTGATGGTCAACATGGTCAACATGGTCAAGCTCGAACCATTGGGTCCCAATTGAACCACTTGACCTAAATAGGCGCCATGACCCATTTAAATGTCAATTACCCATTTAAATGTAGCTTACCCATTTAAATGTGGTTTATCCATTTACATATAGCTCACCCATTTTAAGGTAGCTTATCCATTTACATGTAACTTACCCATTTTAGGTAGCTTACCCATTTACATGTAACTTACCCATTTTAAGGTAGCTTACCCATTTACATGTAACTTACCCATTTAAATGTGGCTTCACCCATTTGATTCTCTTGAACCATATACAATATCGTTGGGTCTTAATTGACCAATTGACCCAATTATCAAGCCTTACCCATTCACTTCTAACTAGCTCATATATGATCCATTGGGTCCCAATTGAACTTTTGACCCAATTGGCAATCTTGACCCAATTAAATAATTCTTACCCATTTATTTCCATTGATCCACATCTACCATCCGTTGGGCAATTGGCCCAACATTTACCCATCTAAGGTTCATATCTTTTTAATTCACCCTTTCAATGGCAATTTCCATATATATACCTAGCTCGAAAATATGGGGTGTTACACATGGTTAGTACAAAACATATATAATAATATTGTAATGTCAAAACCATATAAATCCATGCCATGAAATGATGACAAATGCAATGAGTCCCACCCATCACATGTACATAAATGTACCCACCACATAGGCCTTCCAGACGCCCCGGCGGAGTGTGGACCCTCCGGTTTCTTCTGATAGAAAAGCACATCAAGGTATAGCACATAAGTTTTTCGGGCGCCCCGACAGAGTGTGGACGCTCTGGTCACCAAATCCTTCAGCCCATGCCATGCATGAGATGCTAATGAAACGCATGCTATTTTATAACATAAACATAGCATTGGAAATCATATTTAAAACACATGTTATTTCCTCATATAAAGATAGCATTTAAAATCACAATTTAAATCATATCCTTTGCAGGCATAAATTTATCAAAAATAAGATAAGGCACAATGTACATAAACCCATGTTTTCAAAGAGGTGGAATCATACCAAAGACCGTTGACGAGTCCTTGTGCTTCTGTTCAAGAATCGATCACCGATCAGCCCACCGCTTGCGAGATCCCGTTACCTTATAATATAATAATAAGTCAACACCAAGTCCCACTTGATTTGCAGTATTTAAGTCCATAAACAATACTTGTGGGGTTCGGCCAAACCTATGGCCAAGCCTCACCCTTTTTGTTCATTTATTCCATTAATTACCAAAATACCATTGGTCCAAACCTTAGTTAATATTCTATTTATTTTTATCCAAAGTACATAACCCTAAGTCCGCCAATCAATTCCCACGTTTAGATCCAACTACATAGATACTAAACATCTAAGTTCTCCAAATAATTCCTCATATAATTACTTTATCGCGATACAAAGCTAAGCTTCCATTTTTTAACAAGTATTACAACTTTGCCACTCATGGCTTACATAACCCATAGCTTCTTTTAAAAGTCATTCACCCTTTACATGGTCCATAATAATTTCTTAACAACCTAAGTCCATACAAGACCTCATGGGGTTCGGCCATATATCATGGCCGAACCCATGATTCTCCATTTAGGCATGAAATTACAACTTTGCCATCCATGGCTTACCTTCCATAAATAGAAGGTTCCCAAATTTAGAATCACCTTCCATTTATCGAAGTTCCATAATTAGTAAGTGACTAATTTTATCTCCACCTTACATCCTTTCTAACTTAATAATCATCCTTGTATTTTAATAAATTCACTTACATTAAAATACCAATCCAATTCCATGGGATTCGGCCATACCCATGGCCGAACCCTATGGTTTCCATATTTACCATAAGTCCTTCCGTACTTAGAAGGTTTCCAAGATAATCATCCAAAATTAGAAGCTTTCTAATTTAGCCATCTCCTTCCAAAAATAGAAAGTTTCCAAAATAAACTCCACCTTTCCATAATTGGAAGGTTTCCTTAATTAAACTCCACCTTCTATTATTAGAAGGTTTCCATAAATAAATTCCCCTTTCTATAATTGGATAATTTCTTAGATTAGAAACCCTCTTTCCAAAATTGGAGTGCCTTCCAATTTAGCAACTCTTTCCATAATTAGCAACCAAAAACTATCTCCCTTCCAAAACAACCCCACGGGGTTCGGCCATACACCATGGCCGAACCCTATGGCTCATAATCTTGATTAATTAATCCCTTGAAAAGTTACATATCAATAACATTAACCTCTTATTAAATTTAACTGATTACCATCCATTATAATCAATTAAAAATCCCAAAATATACTTGGTGGGGTTCGGCCATACACCATGGCCGAACCTCACCCCCTTCTTTTCGATTCTTTAGATCCAACAACTTAGCCATGATACAATCATGGTTCGGCCATGCAATGGCCGACCCACATCTCTACCATATCTCCATTTAAAATCCTTCAAAGATCATATATCTTTAACATCAATTTCCCAATTACACTTAACCAATACTCTTCCATGGGGTTCCGCCATGCACTATGGCCAAACCCTATGGTTCTTTGTTTCCATTTAATTAAACCATGATCATCCAATTAATCAAACCACCTTATTGATATCATTTCCATGGGGTTTTCAATCCTTTACAATTCATAAATCAATCCACATGATTCAAAGTCTTAAGAACCCCAAATCCATAATTGTATTTGATGGGGTTCGGCCATACACCATGGCCGAACCTCATCCCTTCTTTTCTATTAAAATTTATTAAGATGATCCCCCATTCTTCTTCCATGGGGTTCGGCCAAACACTATGGCCGAACCCTATGGTTCTTTTATTTCAAAACAACTTATCAATTAGATACTAACATTTTCCGATTCCGTGCTCTTCTAATCTTTCTCCTTTCTTCTTAATTTTTCTCCAACCAAGAACACCTTCTTGTTGTTGCATTTTCTTCTCTTGCTCTTTGCCGTGTGAGAGGATGAGAGATTGAGAGAGATAGAGAGAAAATTTAGCTAAAGTGGTAAGGCCGTGCACCCCTCTCCATGTATCTCTTTATAAGCTCTCCTTAGTCCCATATTTAGAAGGTACTTAAAATAAACAATGCCCCCCTTTAGGGCCGTGCGCCCCTTGTGTATTTTTAGCCCTTGCCGACCTCCTTTGCTTAAATTAGAATGTGTCTAAGATAAATTATGCCCCATTGCCGTGTGCCCTTGTGTTTAATTTAGACACTTCTTTTAATTAATTTAAGATTATATGCATACCCTTTTTAAAAGATCCCATGCGCATAAACATAGATTTTTACATCTAAAATTCGGCCATGAAATCTTTTATTTAAATGCATCACTAAATTAATTCAAACCCATTTAATTTTTAATAACACTAATTGGACAATCAGTTGGGTCTTAATTGGATCATGGCCCAATTCTTTATCCAAATAAGATCCATATCTCATATTCATCCATTAAATGGATCATTTTTATACAAAATAATAAATTGAAAATCCAAGGTGTTACAAGAATCCCATCAAGAGGATACTATGTATGAAGACCTTGATGATGAGCATTCCATCAAGAGGATACTATATATCCGGAGATCCACACTCCGTCGGGGAGTCTGTAAAACACTCGTGGAAGGATACCTTGATGATGAGAATCCCATCAAGAGGATACTATGAGTTTGTGATGGGTGGGATTCATTGCATATGATAGCATGGCATGGCATTGAATTGGCATGATTATGATCTTTATTATCATGCAAGGTTTCTGGTTTTTTATCGGTATGATTGGATCTCTATTATCATACACTGTTTTGGATACAATGTTTTATAAGTATGGTATGATTTATTAAAATGGATTTGATATATTTATTGTATCTGGATTTTTTGTACTAACCCATGTGTTAACCCTAATTAGAATACCTACTGGGCGTGTTGTACTAACACCCTACTTCTACCCTAGTTGATGATACAGGAAACAAGGAGAACGATGAACGCAAAACGGGCCAGGCATAGGAGCTTGGAGGATTATAGTTTATATTTTGTTTAAGATACTCACGGGCTTGTATTTTGAATATCTAGAATTTGGATTGTAATAACTTAGATGAATTTGCTATGGTTGGATGTTTTATTGGATAATTACATTATGATAATGATGATTAAGGACTTGACGTACTTTGCTATCTGAATGGAATAGAACTGTGCTCTATTATGTTTCCGCATGTTATGATTTTTATTCCGCATGTTTATATTGCTATGTGTGAACCGTTTTCATGGACTGAGTCCATGCACACATAGGATTGGCCAGTTAAGGGTCGGACTTTGGAATGTTCGGACTTACCTCGCAGTCGTGACGTCACGCTCTCTATCACTCCACTTTGTTATTAAAAAAAAAAATAGACTCTGAATTTACGGGAAGAAGAGAGTGAAAAAGGGTGGGGCGTTACATAAAACACCCTATTTAGACCTAAGATCAATAGGACTTCCTTTTAGGATGAAACGTGGCTTGTGATCAGGTCAAATCAAATAAGGATAGACGGCTTTAAAGATAAATACTTTGAATTGGTTAGAGGTCTTTATGATTTTGAATGAGATATTTTTCCTCTATTTTTCTTTTCAGTACTTTTCTAAGTATTTTCTTTTCTTATTTTTATTCTTCTTTTTCACATCCTTCTTTTGGTAATCTGGATGTTTCCCTTTTTGGATGCTATTTTCTTTCTTTTTCTTTTTCTTGTTCTTTTTTTTTTCCCCCTTTCTTGTGCCTTTGTTTTAAGAGTACCATCCTTTAATTTTTCATCTCTAACCTTTCTTTAAGAATAGGTTATGGAAATTTTTCAATTGGCTCATACTCCTGAACTGGAGTTGGGTATGGTAAACATAGCTAGTTAATAAAACAGGCTATTTTGAAGGCTCAACTGGGGAACTATCAAGAAAAGATGACCAAGTATAGGTGGGCTTTTTAGGCTCAAACGATCCAACAATGGCCTAAATCAGATCCTAAGTTTCAACAGGTGATTTCTTTGTTTCAAATAAATTTCAAAAAAATCAGGTATAATAACTCAATTTTGTTGGCATTCTCAGTAATATGACCAAGATTAAGAATAATGAGATCAACAACAAATTATTTGCGTTACCAAAGGAAATGGAATTGACTTATAACCCTTAGAAGAAAAGATTGGCTCTAAAGCTCACTGGGTTAAGTCTCCACTAGTATTCCTCTAGTGAATACTCGACTCGTGAATATTTTTCTTTTTCAAACTAAACTTAATATGGCTGTGTACAGGTTTTTCCAAATATAAACCCTATAAATGGCTTTTCGGAAAAGTATGATATAAAGATCTCTATCTAAGTATTAATGCTAAAATTGTGACTCTTTTTACGTCCGATTGTCAAGACGCATGCTTTTCTCAAGGTACGATTGACAGTCTTTTTAAGCACCAAAGAGTCTCATCCTTCGCCTACTCTTCCCTTGAAAAGGTTAAGTCTGCCTATCTTTTCCTAATATTTGTTTTGACCTGAAGTGTAACCCCTCAATACTCCCAAACTCGAATTGAACATTGTCCTCAATGTTCCCTAATCTACAGTGATCAGGTGCAAATCAGAAAATATCAGAACAGTGCTAACTAGGTTTAGATGTACTAAAAGGGCTCACAATGCGAAAACTATAAACAGACCTAAGAACAAAATCCCTAAACTGACTTAATAAAAATCCTAGGCTAGACTGACTCTAACAAAGTAACTAAAATCCTAGACTGACTCAATGCAAACCTAAACTAGACACTAAGGACTCAGACCAACTCAGACATAAACAAGTGGGTAGTGGGTCTGGGTAAAGGAAGATGAGTGGGTGAATATTGGTAAATGAGTGTGGGTGGATGGGTAAATGGATAAATGGGTGATGGGTAAATGGATAAATGGGTAAATGGGTGGATAGATAAATTGATAAATGGGTAAGTGGATAAATGGGTGGATGGGTAAATGGCTAGATAGGTGGATGGGTAAATGGGTGGATGGGTAAATGGGTAAATGGATAAATGGGTGATGGGTTGATAGGGTTGATCCTGTGATGGTTCTGTTGTGGGTGAAATGGCTGGTTGGTTGGTGGTGGTGTGGGTGGTGATAAGGGTGGACCATCTATATCTATGACTGAGCGTGACAGAGCCTCGGACACAACAATCGGTGGACTGACGGGAAGTGTAGTTCAAACCAAGCGTTGGTGGAGTCACGAGATCAATGAAGCATACACAGACACGATCACACACGATCAAACAAAAATCACACAAGAAATGCCTAAATCTAGATTCAAATTTCTTTATGAGAAATTGAATTTTTATTGGTTGCAAATAGGACCATAAAATTTGTCTCTAGACTTGCTCCTACTTTTCTATCCCAATAATCTAAGTCTCCAATGAGAGTTTAACCACAGGATGGTCAGGTAAGTTCCTAGGTAAGTGGGGGAGCATACGGCATCTCGTCCCAACTTATCCTTAGACGATGCTTGAGCACATGTCTTGGTGATAGAACTACCCTTAGACTCCATTCTTGAAGATAACCTATTCATTGGTTACAAAAATTGATTTGAATAAAAAGGTTCCTAATGAGCATGAAACACTAAAAATCTAGCCTAATGGTTCCTTAATTAATTTTATTAGGAGATGCATGAACCATTTTACTATCTTATTTTTCTAGATATTGTGAATACAATTCTAAATCTAACAATACAATACTCAAAGAAAATATGCAAATGATAAGCAAACAATCTAATCTAATGCATGAAACTAGCAACCTAAATACATGATCAAAGTAAATATGCAATATATTTTTTTTTATGCAAAATAAATGCAAAACACCCTAAATAAAATCTGTAATACCCCGAATTCTCAAGTTATAATATTTACGGAAATTACCTATTTAAATTGGGAGATTTTAGATATGGATTTTAGATGGATAAAGTGATTGTGTTTTTGCCCAATTAAGACCCAACGATTGTGATAAATGGTTTCAAATAAATTTAAATGGGTTGAATTATTTTAGTAATGCAAAATTAAATAGATAAAAGATTGCATGGCCGAATATAAGATTTTATATCACAAAAAAATCAAGGGGACTATATGCGCATAATATTTTGGATGAGATGAGATATTTAAGATTAAGTAGAAAGATTTTAGGATGGTCCTAAAATAGGTCACACGTTGGGTTTAGGCAATGATATCTTATTGCCAAATAATAAGATGTCTATAATTAATTATATGCGCATGATGTGGATGGATTTAAGTTAAGGCAATGGCTAAATTTGGAAAGTGCCTAAATATGGAAACATTGAAGCTAAATTTGGAAAGTGTTTAAATATGGAGAATGGTTATTAAGTTAGTACGTTTCTAAGTTTAGAAGTTGGAAATTAAAATGGGAAGTGTAATTAAAGAGAAGGTTTTATAAGAGGCAAACAAGTGTACACGGCATGCTATATGTATTTTAGCATTGGCCAATTGGAAGGTCTTAAATTAAGAAAGGGAAAGTCGGATATGGCAAATTAAAGAGGGAAAGTCAGCCATGGTTAAATAAGGAAGGTTTGATATATGTTCAGTATTTTGATTATAAATTTCCACTCTAATGTCCAATTATTTTGATTCTTTTTGCGTTGGAAAGAAGACTTCAAGGGCTACAACTTTGTAGTTTACCACTTTTTCTGAATTCGGAAGTTAATAGGGTCAAAACTGAGCTACAATATGGTATACGTGTAAAATCGGGGAACACAAGGGGCGCACGGCTAAGGGTTGCTTATCTTAAGAACTTTCTAATGTGGGATTAAGAAAGGCTATAAAAGGAGAGATCAAGAGGGATACACGGTTTTGACATCCTTTATTGTTGAGTTTATTCCTCTCTCTCCCTCTCTCAATTCATCATTCTCTTCCACACGGCAAGAACAAGGAAAAAGGAGAAGAAGATTGGAAGAGAAAGATCCAGCAAGGAGAGAACAAGAAATCAATCGGAAAGAGGTTAATATCTTAATGGTATAGTTTTATTTTTGAAACAAAAAGAACCATAGGATTCGGCCATGGTGTTTGGCCGAACCCCATGGAGGGAGATTGGAGATGATTTAATGGTTTAAATGGAGAGAAAGAACCATAGGGTTCGGCCATAGTGCATGGCCGAACCCCATGGAAAGATTTTATTTAATTGATGGGTTTTAAGATTGAAAACCATCGAGAGTTTTGATTTATTCATTGGGTTTATGATCTTAGATTTTAAATCATAAAAACCTTTGATGGTGGTCGGTTTTAGATTCAAGAAATCAATGAAAGAATATGGATTGTTTTATGTCTAATTTTTTGGATGAAAAGAAGGGGTGAGGTTCGGCCATGGTGTATGGCCGAACCCCACCAAATATTTAATGAATTGGTGGTTGAGTTTAATGGATCTAAACCATTGAGAAAGATCATGAACCATAGGGCTCGGCCATGGTGCTTGGCCGAACCCCATTGAGTTGTTTTTGGAATGGAGATGGATTTGGTTGCTTAATATGGAAAGCTTCCAATATGGAAGGAGTTGCTAAACTTGAAAGGCATCCAATAATGGAAAGATAGTTTCAAATTTAGGAAACTATCTATCTATAAAAGTTTGTTTAAGATAGGAAAGTGTCTATTCTTGGAAAATAGATATTGAAATTAGAAAAATATCTAATTATGGAATTTATATTTGGAAAGCATTCAATTAAGGAAAGGTGGTTTCTAATCTAGGAAACTATCTAAGTATGGAAAATGGTTACTAATTTGTGAAGTTTCTATTTTGGAAGGAGCTTGGCTAAATTAGAAAGCTTCTAATTTTGGATGGTAAAATATGGAAACCTTCTAATAATAGAAGGTGGAGTTTAATTATAGAAACCTTCCAATTATGGAAAGGTGGAGATTAAATTTGGAAACTAATTATTTATGGAAGTGTGAATGATGAAAGCCATAGAATACTATGTATGGATTTTAAAAGAGAACCTTATCAACCATAGGGTTCGGCCATGGTGTATGGCCGAATCCCCATGGAGTTGTAATGGCATTTTTAAAGTATGTTAATTGTTTTTGGAAGGTAGGATTAAAATGGAAAGTCTTTAATTTAGAATGGACCTATTTATGGAAAGAACTTGGAATTATGGATCCAAGATTAGGAAATGATAAATTTAGAAAGTTTCCATTTTAAGGACTTTCTAAGTATGGAAGTTGGTTAATGAAATTGGAAAGTTTCTAAATGTGGACTTTCTAAGTATAAACTTAAGTTGTTGAGAAACTATTATGGACCATGTAACGGGTGAAAGATTTTAAAAGAAACTATGGGTTATGTAAGCCATGAGTGGCAAAAATTGTAAATACTTGTTAAAGATGGAAGTTTAGCCTTGTATGGCAATAAGGTAATTAAATGAGAAATTATTTGGAGAACTTAGATGTTTAGGATCTATGTATTTTGATCTAAATATGGGAATTGATTGGCGGACCTAGGGTTATGTACTTTGGATTAAAATAAATAGAATATTAACTAAGGTTTGGACTAATGGCATTTTGGTAATTAATGGAATAAATGAACAAAAAGGGTGAGCTCGGCCATATGTATGGCCGAACCCCACAAGTATGGTTTATGGATTTAAATATTACAAATCAAGTAGGACTTGGTGTTGACTTAATATTATATTATAAAGTAACGGGATCTCGCAAGTGGTGCGCGATCGGCGATCGATTATTGGACGAAAGGCGTAAACACGCGTTAACGGTCTTTGGTAGGATTCCACCTCTTTGAAACTATGGGTTTATGTGCATTGTTTTATCTTATTTTTTATGAATTTATATTGCAAAGGATATGTTTCAAATGGTGATTTTATATGCTATGTTTATTTGATAAAATAGCATGTGTTTTAAATATGAGCTTTTAAATGCTATCATTTTGTATAATTGCATAGCATGTGGTATTTGCATCAGGCATGGCAAGGGAGGGATGACAGGTAACCGGGGACCCACACTCCGTCGGGGCATCCGTAAAGCACTAGTGGGGGATACCTTGATGATGAGAATCCCATCAAGAGGATACTATGTATAATACCTTGATGATGAGAATCCCATCAAGAGGAATACTATGTATGAAGACCCTAGTGATGAGCATTCCATCAGGGGATACCTTGATGATGAGAATTCCATCAAGAGGATACTAAGTAACCGGAGCTCACACTCCGTCAGAATGTTCGTAAGGCAACTGTGAGAAATACCTAGATGATGGGAATTCCATCAAGAGAGAAGACCTTGGTGATGAGAATTCCACTAGGAAGATACCTTGATGAGGAGAATTCCATCAAGAGTATATCCTATATTTTGTGATGGGCGGGAACTCATTGCATATGATAGCATGGCATGGCATTGAATTGGCATGATTATGACTTTTATTATCATGCAAGGTTTTGGTTTTTATCGGTATGATTGGACCTCTATTATCATACACTGATTTGATACGATGCTTTATGAGTATGTTATGATTTATTATAACTGTCTGATATATTTATTATATCTGGTTTTTTGGTACTAACCCATATGTTAACCCTAATTGGAATACCTACTGGGCGCGTTGTACTAACACCCTACTTCTACCCTTTAGTGGATGATGCAGGAAACGAGGAAATCGCTAAATGCGGAAAGGGACAAGAATAGGAGCTCGGAACGTTTTTAGTTTTATATTTTGTTTGTATTTGTAGTATCCAGAGTTCGGATGTAATAACTTAGATGGATTTGCCATGGTTGGATATTTTACTGAATAATTATGTTATGATAATGATGATTGAAGACTTGACGTACTTTGCTATCTGAATGGAATAAACTTTGTTCTATTATGATTCCGCATTTTGATGTTATGATTCCGCAGGTCATGATTTTATTCCGCAAGTTGATATTGCTATGTGTGAACCGTTTTAGTGGACTGAGTCTATGCACACATAGGGTTGGCTAGTTAAGGGTCGGACTTTGGAAGTTCGGATTAGCTCGTGTCCTGACGTCCCGCGCTCTATCACTCTACTCTGTTATAAAAAAAAATAGACTCTGAATTTACGGGAAGAAGCGAGTGAAAAAGGGCAGGCCGTTACAAAATCTATATGAATGCATGAAAAAAAAATTAAAGAAAATGAGGTTAAGCACTTACCTTGGCCTGTAGTGCTTTCCTACCAAAAATTTTTATTGCACAATTCATAATCCCTATACAATGTAAAACCACAAAACAAAGTGCAGATTCTGACTCTCATAAAGTATGCATGGATCCTAATCTAAATGATGTTTTCCTATAACTAACATTAAATAAGGAGTTGCAATATTTACAATCTATAAACAATAATTTTAAAATATGATGAGATTATAGAAATTAAATCAAAGTTCACCAAATTAAAAATTTATTCCATAATTTCAAAGATTTGACATCTTATTTTGAAGATATCTTATGGTAGATAAAAGTTCTAAAATTTTAGAAAATTTCTAAGTTTGGAAATTTTTCTAAAATTGGAAAGTTTCCAAAACTATATCAATTACCAAAATAGATTTTTCTAAAAATAGATTTTTTTTTCCAAAAATTGTAACACCTTGCCCTTTTTCACTTGCCGAAAATCAGAGTCTATTTTTTTTTTTTAAATAATGAGTGAGGGAGAGCGGGACGCCACGACGCGAAATAAGTCCAAGCTTCCAAAGCCTGACCCTTAACTGGCTACCTAATACGTGTGCGTGGACAAGTCCACTAAAACATTTCACATGCATTACTAATGTTTGCGGAATTATTATATGATTACAAATAGCATCCATAACATTAATTGGTAAAGGAAGTCAATCACCATTAAATTAACTGAACTTAAAATCCAAAAGTAACATCAAACCATAGCAAGATAGATCTAAGTTATTACAGTCCCAAAGTGCAATTAAATCAAATACATTGTTCCAAAATAAATATTAAATAAAGTAAGCAGAAGTTATCCAAGCTCCTAAGCTTGGCTTCTCTCCGTGTCCATATCCCGTTCCATTCCCTGTACCATCATCTAAAAGTAGAAGTAGGGCGTTAGTCAAAGAGCCCAGTAGGAATTCCAAGTAGGGTTATACATATAGGATTAGTATAAAATCATGATAAGTACAATATATCAAAAATTGTAAACAACTTGTAGTACTAAAATCAACGTATGATACTCATAATAAAATCATGCTAATTTGATGCATGCCATGCCATGGGTGTCATATGCCAATGATTTCCCACCCAACAACCATATCACAAATCACATTGTTAATCTTCTTGATGAACAAGCCACATCAAAGTATTCACTGTCATGCCTGCCCACGTATGCCTTATCGGTCCCACCGAATGGAGCATGGACTCCCCCCACGTTTTATTTATCGGAAACACCGAATGGAGCGTGGACTCCTTCCCTTATATGTCAATCGGAATCAGTGTGGATTCCTCTCACGTTTGTTTATCAGATACACCGAATGGAGCGTGGACTCCTCCCTTATGTTCCCTCCCATGCCATGCATGAGGTAATGAGTGCCATGATGCCATTTCATATTCAAGTACATAATAGCATGGAAATCAGTTCTTAAAAACATAACCAACATAAAAACCAATACATGAATATAATCCACAGTGTGTCAACAAGGTAGGAATCCTACCAATGTCCTGTAATATAATCCTTGTTGTTTGTGAAGATAGCGTTCACCGATCACGTCAAAACCGATCGCACACCCTTTTGTGAAATCCCGTTACCTTAATGAATTCCATCATACACATATGTTAATTTAATTATCCATTCAATTACCATGATCCTTTACCTCATCCAGATAAACTTAAACATCTGGAAAAATTATATAAAAATTTTCACTTTTAAATTCAGTCGACTGAACCTGGCAGATTACTGTCCTGCTACCCATCCTGCGGACGGTAATACCCGTCCCACAGACAGCACAATCCATCCGCGCCCACAACATCTGGTCCACTTCTGTTACCCGTCCCGCAGACGGTAGAAACCTGTCCGCGGATGGTAATACCCGCTCTGCAGACAGTGCAATCCGTCTGCAGACAGCACCATGTCCACGTCTGTTACCCTCGCCGCGGACTGGTTGAAACTCGTCCTCGAATGGTAATACCCGTCCAGCAGACAGTGTAACCCGTGTTCAGTCCTCTTTTGTTTGCATGTTTTTACATTCTTTTCTTCTTGAAATCTCCCCTTATCCTTTTTAAACATGTATTAAATCATTTATACATAAAATCAGTGGACATACTCCACCCACTAACCAAAGTTAAGGTCTTTTCCTAATTCATTCCATCTTATGCCATTCAAACAAGATACTGAATTTAATCTTTTCTTTGCTGGTTTTTCAACACATATCCATTCCCCGAATGGATTTTCCAATTCATATGGCCTTATCATAATTCGGCCACTGATTTCAAATCAGTATATGGAATCCATAGTTTTGGCCAAACCATGGCCAAATCTATGGCTTCCCTTAGTCTTAACCTTAATCCCATATTACTAACTCCATACATACCTCTTTCCTCGACTCCTTCTTTCTTTTTCTCTGAATTCCTCCTTAGTTCTTCTTTCCTTTCTTTGCTCTTTACTGATCTCCAAGTATAGAAAACGAAAATGGGAGAGGGAGAGAGGAGTGGAGACGAAAATCTCTTTCTTTGTGCAATATGAAATTCGGCTAAAAGGGTGGGGTGTGTACCCCTTGGTTGTACCCCTTTTGTAACAGCCACAACCCTTTCTCTTCCTCATTATTCTTTTGTCTAACCAATGAGTCCCTTAGCTTAACCAAAGAGGCTCCTTGAATTCCATCGAGTAAAGGGTTCCATCTCAACCATGGTGTCCCTTGGCTTAACCAAGACACCACTTGAGATGGAAACCCCTACATCTTCAACGTGTACCTTGAGTTGGTGCCCTTTGAGATGGAAAACTCTTCCATTTCCATTTCAACTCACCTATCTCAACTCAACTCCATTTAACTCACTTTAACTCAAGCAATTTAGTCTTGAATCAACTCCATCAATATCTTAATTCAATTGGACTCATTTGCCAACTCAACTTAGTTTAACTCAATTTAACTTGACTCCTTTGAACTCACCCATGGTTGACCAAGTCAACATGGCTTATCTGACCATGCACCACATGGTATCTAGGGTCCCACTTAGCCATTTCATTTGATGAGGTGTATCTCATGCCTTGGATCTTCATTGGGTATTTGACCCAATTATCTTTTAACCATGTACTTAAAAATGAACTCATCATAACCCATTGGGTCTCAATTGGGTAGTTGACCCAATTAAATTAATCTTACCCATTTACCTTCAAAATCAATTCACCTTGACCCATTGGGTCCCAATTGAGCCATTGATCTATTTATTTAAGGCTTACCCAATTATTTCTAATTCATCCTTATCCATGACCTGTTGAATCTTAATTGGGTTATTGACCCAACTCCTTTACCCATTTAGGGTCCATTTCAATTTCTAACCTTAAATTCAACCAATTTAGCAATTTAAGTAAACCAATCCAATATATTTATGATTTGAAAAATCCAGGTGTTATAAAAATAAACTGATCCAAATTATTGAGATTTTCAAGAATTTCTTATTTAAGGGAACTTTCCAAAAATTGAAAAAGTTTTCATTTTTAAAGAGTTGCCAAAAATAGAACTTTCCAAAAATTGAAAAAGTTTTCATTTTTAAAGAGTTGCCAACAATAGAACTTTCCAAAAATAACAAATTTTCCAAAAAACAATTAATTTTTAAAGAGAACACAATTTAATTTTATGATTTTACCCAGCAACGACGCCAAACATGTAACGCCCCGCCCTTTTTCACTCGCTTTCTCTTCCGAAAATCAGAGTCAATTTTTTTTATATATATATAAACAAAGAGTGATAGAGAGCGGGACGTCACAACTGCGAGTTAAGTCCGAACTTCTATAGTCCGACCCTTAACTGGCCAACCCTATGTGTGCATAGACTAAGTTCATGAAAACGGTTCACACATAACAATATCAACATGCAGAATAACATCATAACTGCGGAATTATAATCATAACATGCGGAATCATAATAGAACCCAGTTCTGTTCCATTTCAGATAGCAAAAGTATGTCAAGTCTTTAATCAATAATTAACGTAACATAATTATCCAATGAAACATCCAACCATCTAAGTTATTACATGTCCGAAGTCTAGTTACTCAAATACATGTCCATAAGTAACTTCATTCAAAATATAAACTAAAGCATCCAAGCTCCTATGCTTGGCCCTCCTTGCGTTCATCAGTTCCCTGGTTTCCTGTGTCACCCACTAGGGTAAAAGTAGGGCGTTAGAATAACGCGCCCTGTAGGTATTCCAGTTAGGGCTAACACATGGTTAGTACAAAACATATATAATAACATATTGTAACGCCCGCCCATTTTCACTATATTTCAGAGTCTATTTTTTTTTTTTTGAATTAATAAAAGTGACAACGGCGCGGACAGTCATGACGCGAGTTAAGTCCGAGCTTCTAAAGCCCGGCCCTTAACTGGCTAACCCCACGCGTGCGCGGAACGAAGTCCACGAGTACGATTCACGCGTAGGAAGTAAGCTCGCGGAACATAGTTACATGCGGAACATTATAGTAGATACTATCCTACCGGTTTTAGATAAAGGGAAGATACAACATTAAATTACCAAACTACCTCCATGTTCATGATTATGTCTCAAAATATTAACGTACAGAGTTTAATCCAGACCATAGTAAGAAATCCAAAATTATTACAATTCAACAAGCTAAGCTACTTGAGTTACAACATTTCCAAAATAAAACTTTGATAAACAAAGTAGCCGCTTTCCCACGCCCCTAAGCCTGACTCCCATCACGTCCACTGTTTCCTCCGTCTCCTGTATCACCAGCTAGGGTGGAAGTAGGGCGTTAATCAACTCGCCCAGTAGGACTCCGAGTAGGGCTAGCACATGGATTAGTAATAACAAGCATACTGATAGCAATATAATAAAACCATATGATGAATGTCATACCATGGGTGTCTATGCCATGTGTCCCACCCATCATCTACATCATCATGAAATATCATATCCCCCTTGACAGCAAATCCTCGTCAAGGTGTCCCCATGTTTGCTTCTCGGTCGCCTCGATGGAGCATGGGCTCCGGTGATACCATATCAATGTCCCCATGTCTGATCTCGGTCGCCCCGACGGAGCATGGACTCCGGTTTTACCATGTCAATATCCCCATGCCTGTTCTCGGTCGCCCCGACGGAGCATGGACTCCGGTTATACCATATCAATATCCCCATGTCTGTTCTTGGTCGCCCCGACGGAGCATGGACTCCGGTTTTACCATACCAATATCCCCATGTCTGTTCTCGGTCGCCCCGACGGAGCATGGACTCCGGTTTGTTTATTTTTTTCCGCCCATGGCATGCATGAGATGTAGTGCATTATGTTATGTATATATATATACATTTCATATCCATAATATAAAATCCATAGGATAGGAATATAATCCATAGCATATAAAATCTATGTAATAATAAATCATATAATTTCCAAAATCAAATACGGAAAGCATCACATACACATAATCCACGGCTTACAAAAAGGTAGGAATCCTACCAAATATTGATAACGTCCTTTTTTGTTCTCGCCTGATAATTCCAGTCGCCGTTCGCGTACCGTTGCGATGTGCCAATACCTTATTATACATTTCCCAAGTTAGTCTATATCTTATCCACGATTAAGTCTCTAACTGATCATAAACCTATGTTCATTAATGATCTTTAACCACATTATAAGGTTACCATAATCAGCCCTTATCTTGGCCTCTTTTTCCATTGATTTCAACACGTATATAATTCAATCCATAACTGATCTATACACCTGGATCCATTAATGACTTACCAATCATGTCATCGGATCATTAAAATCAGTCCCTTTAATTTAATATCATCTCCATTTATCTTATCGGATTAGTAGTGTCTTAGAAAATATTTCAAAAACTGTACATTTCAATTTAGTCTACTGAACTATGAGTTCAGTCGACTGAATCATGAGTTCAGTCGACTGAATCATAGATTCAGTCGGCTGATTTTGAATCAGATTGTCTGTTTGTCTCGCCAGTTCAGTTTCAGTCGACTGAAATATACATTCAGTCGGCTGAAACATGGTTCATACCCTTTCAGTCGACTGAATCACAGATTCAGTCGGCTGATTTTGAATCAGATTGTCTGTTTGTCTAGCCAGTTCAGTTTCAGTCGACTGAAATATACTTTCAGTCGGCTGAAACATGGTTCATACCCTTTCAGTCGACTGAATCACAGATTCAGTCGGCTGATTTTGAATCAGATCGTCTGTTTGTCTTGCCAGTTTATTTTCAGTCGACTGAAATACACATTCATTCGGCTGAACTATCAACCATCCGTTTACGTGTTTAATAAGCATTCCTTCAGTCGACTGAATCATATATTCAGTCGGCTGAAACTTCCAGAACCCTTTTCTTGTCCGAGACGTTTGTGTTCAGTCGACTGAAACTCCCAGAAACTCCTTCTGTTTTCAGCCACCATTAGTTCAGTCGACTGAACCCATCGTTCAATCGGCTGAAACTCCCAGAAACTTGTTTCTGAATCGTTTATCACTAGTTCAGTCGACTGAATCTCTGATTCAGTCGGCTGAAACTCCCAGAACTTCGTTTCTGGTTCGTTCATTATCTGTTCAGTCGACTGAATCTCGGATTCAGTCGACTGACTGTTTTGTCAGTCCTTTCCATTGCATGTTTTGGACTTCCTTCCTTCGCGATTTCTCTTAAAATATTCCATTTTTAACCATTACGAAACTTAGTATCTTGTTTAGAGATACTTACAACCCGTGGCTCTCCCGGTTGTCTCTTGCTCCTCTTGTTCCTTAGTCTTTCTCTTTCTCCTTCTTCTTTCTTCTTGATACTCGGCCAGTGGTGAGTTTGATCGGGGTAAGATTACCAGGGTTTTGGTTCGGCTAATGGTAGGGTTAGATTTTGAGGGAGAGAGAAAGAGAAAGAGGAGATGAAGACAATATCTCAAGCTTGGGTCCTGGGTGATCGGCCAACTCTTAGCTTCTTCTTCCCTTCCTTCTAAGTTCCTTTCTCTTCTTTCCTCTTTGGTGTTTTCTTTGGAATAGAGGGGAGGACGATTTTGGAAGAGATGGAGAGGTGGAGGGAGTGTGATGATTGGTTTTGACTCCCTCCACCAACCAAGCATGGAGGGAGGTATGGCCTTGCATGCCCCCAATTTTAGGGCCTTTGTCCCCTTAGTGGGGGTGGTTGGAATGGGTTTGAGTCACAACTCATTCCAATGAGTTTGGTGAGTCAAATAAGATGGGAATCATCTTGACTCATCCAATCATATAGTTTGTTATTTAACTTAGCCCTTTTAATTTCATAATTTAATTTCTATTTATTCTCCTTCAATTCCTTCATGAATCCACCCATGGTTGACCAAGTCAACCATGGTGGCCGGCCCCACCAATTTCTTAGCCAACCGCCACCTCACTTGATGAGGTGGAGGTGGACCCCACTTGATTATGTCCCTTGGTCTATTCAAGACTAAACTTAGGTGTTTTATATTAATTAAATTAACTTTATTTACTTGGGTCCTCTTTAATTCCATTTTTACTCATCCATGGTTGACCAAGTCAACCATGATGGTTGGCCCCACCTTTTTCCTTGGAGTTTGAATCAATTTGATCCGTTGGGTCCCACACGGTTATCGGGCCCACTTTGACCATCATTGATCCTTTTGATGGATCTCACCAAATCCATGGTCCATTGGACCACACTTGGGCCTTTGTCCAAATTATGATCCCTTTAATATTCATGACATCAAAGTTCCCATTTTTCCACTATTAAAACAAATAATTGCCATATATATATATATATATATATATATATATATATATTGATTTAAAAATTCGGGCTATTACACATATAGTCCAAAAGCCATATAAACCATGCCATGTCATGATATCAAATGCAATGAGTCCCACCCATCATATGTACATAAAAGTACCCCCACATAGGTCTTTCGGACTGCCCCGACGGAGTGTGGACCCTCCGGTTTCTTCCTAATGGAAAAGCACATCAAGGTATCCCACATAGGTTTTTCGGACGCCCCGACGGAGTGTGGCCCCTCCGGTTACAAATCCTTCATCCCGTGCCATGCATGAGATGCCAATGAATCACATGTTATTTTATCGTATAAACATAGCATTTAAAATCATAGTTTGAAACATATTCCACACATGCTATTTTATCATATAACTATAGCATTAAAAATCACAATTTGAAACATATTCCCTTGCAACATCATTTTCATCAAAAATAAGATAAAACAATTGTACATAAACCCATGGTTTCATAGAGGTGGAATCCTACCAAAGACCGCTAACATGTCCTTGAGTCTTTCGTCCAGTAACAGCTCATGATCGTGCACACCTTGTGAGGTCCCGTTACCTTATAATATAACAATCAATTAAAACCAAGTCCCACTTGATTTACAACAATGTCCAAGTCCATAAACCAAACTTGTGGGGTTCGGCCATACACCATGGCCGAACTTCACCCCTTTTGTTTTAATTTCTTTCTTTGGTTTATTAATCAATAACCCCTAAGTTAAACATTTAATCACTTCCCTTTTATTTAATCCCACTTACATAAACCCTAAGTCCATCAAAACAATCGCCATGGGGTTCGGCCATACACCATGGCCGAACCCATGGTCTTTCATTTTTTTTGACCATATTTACATTTATGCCATTCATACCATTTTTATTCATTAATCTAATGATAAACCCATTAATCATCTAATATACATCAAACCTTAAGTTCAGCAAACATTCCCATGGGATTCAGCCATACACCATGGCCGAACCCATGGTCCATTGATTTCACTTAATTACCATTTTGCCATTATACATATCCATAGCCATTTACCTTGCTTATGTTCCAAAATAATCCATACATAGTTCTTTAATCCAAACACATAATCCAACACATAGTTCATGGGGTTCGGTCATACACCATGGCCGAACCCATGGTCCCTTATTTCCATTTAAATCACAATATTGCCATTCATGGCTAACCTTCCATTTTAGCATGTATTTACAACTTTGCCATTACCTTAGGTTTATGTCCAAAACCGATCCATAACATTGGTTCATGGGGTTCGGCCATATGATGTCTAAGTTCCAATTTGATCAAAAGTCCATAATTAGAAACTTTCTAAATTTAATATCCATCCTTCCATTCTTCTATCTTTAGATCCTTTCTAAATTAAAATCCATAATCAATACCAATACACCTTCATGGGGTTCGGCCATACACCATGGCCAAACCCCATGGTTCATAATGTTCTCTTTTAAATAATTATTCATCCAATATAAATTCCATATGACCCATTAAATTGATTCATGATTCTTATCCATTTAATCCCTTCAAAAATCATATACCATTACCAACAACTCCCATTTAAAAATTAACCAACACTCTTACATGGGGTTCGGCCATGGCCATGCACTATGGTCGAACCCTATGTTTCCTCCGTTCCAATAAAAATACCATGATCATCCAATTTCCTCTCATGGTTTCCAACCCATGACCTTCCATTAAAAATCTCCAAAGTCCTTCCATTTAAACTCTTTTAAAACATATATAATTTCCCATGGTTTTCATCATTAAAAATCCATAACCTAACCCATGTCTTTCCATGGCATGGCCGAACCCTATGGTCCATTCTTTCCATTAAATTTACTACTTTCATCTACCAATTTTCTTCCATGGGGTTCGGCCATACACCATGGCCGAACCCTATGGTTCCTTATCTTAAACAAAAATATCAAAACCACTTACCAGTTCCACGACTCCTCTGGTTTTCCCTCAGTTGTTCTTGCTCTTCCAATCTTTTTCCTTCTTGATATTTTCACTCGGCTGGCTGCCTTCTCTTCCTCTTGTTAATGCCGAGAATGAGAACTGAGAGAGAAAGAATTCGGCTATGGTGTGTGTGTGTTGCAGTGCGCCCCTTCCCTCTTTTCTTTATAAAACTCCCATTGGTCCTATTTTTAGGAGGTGCCATGCGCCCCTCTTGTTGCCTCTTTTATAAACTTCCCCTTGATACAATAACAATTGCCGTGTATTATACCTAGAGTTGCCGTGCACCCCTCTTGTAATTAGCAACTTCCCTTATACCTTAATCAGATGTTGCCGACCTTCTAATCTAGCAATGTCACACACGGCCATACAATCTTTATTTAATTAGACATCTTTTTTATATAATTTTAGACAATTTGCATACCCTTTTTAAATGATCTTATGTGCCTAACCTTGGATTTGGAAATCCCTATACACGGCCATAAGCAATCTCTATTTAATCTTAGATATTGTCTTATGATATTCTATCATATTAATGTGGATATGAAAATCCCACATACATCTCATGCGCATATCCTTTTTAATTCAACCCCATTTAAATTTTATTGAAACCATTTCCAAAACCGTTGAGTCTTGATTGGGCAATGACCCAACCCTTTGCCCATCTAAGATCCATATTTAATAATTCACAAATTAAATGGGTAATTTTCATATATATTAATAACTTGAAAATCCGGGGTGTTACAAAACACTTGTTGATCGTTTTAAATTTGTAATTCTCACAAGCGCACGAACCATGTATAGTATAGCGATTGAGTGTGAGGTCGAACTCAAAGGAAAATCTCAAAATATATGAATTAAAATTAAATTTGTGTTCCTTTAAAAAGAATTATTTTCAAGAAGTAGAACCTTTATATGAGTCATGTATCTAATTTGAAAAATTAGCAAATAAGATGTGTTAATTAATTGTCCTTAATTTAAAATGGTGAATTAAACAATAATCTTAATTATAGTCAAAATTACAAGTTATAAGATTAAAATACCACATCTTCCTAACTTTAATTGAATGGATCCTTGAGAGAGAGTGAGTGATTTAAGAGAAAGAGAATCAAATAATTAAAGAATGAATTAAATAATTAAAGAATGAATTCAAGAGTTACAGAATTAAAGATTAGATTATACAAGATTTGGGTTAAAACAACTATTGCACAATAAACATGAGATTTGACATAATTAAAAGGCAGAAAATTAAATTGCATGAAAATAAATTACTGAAATTAAATGTGCAGTAACGGAAAGGTTGGTTGTTTGGAATAGACTGTTCATCACCCAAGATATGTAAACAAAGTAAAGGCCTAGATCTGAAATTTACGTAAAGATCTAAAATACAATTCATATTTATTAATAAAACAAGATTCAGAACTTTTAATTTAATTAATCAAAACCTTAGTAATCATGATTCAAGTCTTACAATCAAGATCCTAACTATTGCATACACTCATATTCAATCAAATAAATAAATGTTGTGTTTTTTAAATTAAAATTAAAGTAATCATAAAAGTATTTTAGACATTGGATATTCGAGGGTTCTAAATGAATGCTTTACTTTATTAAATTGAAGAATAAAGTACAAGATTTTTGGGTTCTTGTCTTTCGCTCCAGCCTTTAGTCCTCTTGAATTCCAGGTCATATTCGAATTTTACCTCTAGGGTAATGTGGTATTTATAGGTTTTGAAAAGAAATGGATGGCTTGAATTAAATCAAGGTTTAAGCTTGGACTTTAGGGTTGGACAAGGTATGAAATTCAAATGATTGCATTGAGATTGAGAAAATCGTGTGGGATACTTAGGGATTGGATGGTGAGGTGTGTTTGGATCTTAGAAATGTATCTAGATGGTTTTTACTCTAAGTGCATGGAGAGGTTTTAGGTTGCAAAAATCATGGGATGATGAGGTGTAATATGCGCATGGAGGCTAGCTTGAACTACAAGTTGTTCATGGCTTAGGGTTTATGAATGGAGGGCTTAGATTAAATGGGTTTGATCTGATGGCTCTAAGGTATTTTGGGTAGAATAATTATAGGAATGGGTAGATGGTTGTGTAACGCCCTGCCCTTTCTCACCTTCACAAAATCAGAGTATATATATATTTTTTTTAAATGAGTGAGAGAGGGAAGGGACACCACGACACGAGTCAAGTCCAAGTTTCCAAAACCCGACCCTTAACTGGCCACCATTACGTGTGCGTGCACTAAATCCACTAAAACAGTTTCACACGTTTTTCTGAATACTTGCAGAATTATTTATATGAATAAGATATTATTCATATACTTGTCATTATTAGGCAAGGAACATATACTTAAAATGAAACTTAAATATAATCAAACCATAGCAAATAAGTCTAAGTTATTACAATCCAAAATGTAGTTCTCCCAATACATAATTGAAATTAAAACCTGAGTAATTTAAACATAATCTTCCCAAGCTCCTTTGCTTGGCTTCCTTCCGGTCCATCGCCCTTCTCATTACCATTCATTGTTCCATCATCTATAAGGAAGAAGTAGGGCATCAGTCAACATGCCCAGTAGGTATTCCAAGTAGGGTTATGGTACACATAGGAGTAATATAAATCAAGGTAGATACATCATATCATATTTGAAAAACATCTCATAAGTAGTAAAAACAATGCATGATGTCCATATCATAATCATGCTTACTTATGTGTCATGTCATCGGTGTCAATGCCAAATGATCTCTCACCCAATATCCATATCAAATCACATCATAAATAAATATCAATGGAAACCTTGATAAATCGCCATAGCAAAGTTTATTTGGCCAATTACGCCCGCAATGTTTTGTGGCGGCAACCACCAGGTCACTGTATACCCATCCACAAATTAACAACCGAGACTATCGGTGGAGTGTGGACTCCTCCCTCTGCGCAGGGTTTCAGAACCTTCCCAGGAGCACTTTGGCCCAAATTACGCCGTACCTATTTCTATCAACCCGGACAAGGCCAAATCTCAACAGTTCACATAGCGTCATACAAGCTAGTCTCAAGCCCAAGTCATGTCAAGACCGCTCAGGACTTGGCTTGCTGGTCATATGTCTTCCTTCCCATGCCATGCATGAGGTAATGTATGCAAGAATGCCATTTCTTTTCAAAATACATAATATCATTGAAAATCAGTTCATAAAATATGTAATTTGTTTAACCAAAGTAATCATCATATTTGGAATAAAAATCAATATCATATCATATTCCATAGTGTTCTCAATAGGGTAGGAATCCTACCAATGTCCAATACTCTATCCTTGCTTGTCTTGCGAGGACAACGCTAACGATCGCGTTGAAACGAATCACAATCCCTTTGCAAATCTCTTTACCTTATTAAATTCAACCACATATATTAATTTGATTTTCTATTTTAATTTCATCATCCCTTCCATCCTATCAGATACACAGAGGCATCTGGAAGATTATCCAAAAATCAAACTTTACAATTCAATCGACTGAATCACACCCAGATACCATCTGTTCTTTATCCTCAAACTTTCAGTCGATTGAATTATAAGATTCAATCGGCTGAAAATACAACCAGACACTGTATAAACTTGACCCGTAAACTTTCAGTCAACTAAATCATAGATTCAATTGGCTGCCTTTAGGTCAAATCCTTTGTGTTCTCGGCCAGTACACTTTCAGTCGACTGAATCACAAATTCAGTCGACTCACTTTGGATCAAATCATTTGTGTGTTCAGCCAGTATACATTCAGTCGACTGAATCAAAAATTCAGTCGGCTGAAATACCAATAAATCGTTTACATGTTTGGTAAGTATACCTTCAGTCGGCTGAAACACACAAAATCACTTACTTGTTTGGTTCGTATATGTTCAGTCCACGGAATCAAAGATTTAGTCGGCTGAAATACCAATAAACTCCATCTGTGTTTAGCCAATGTACTTTCAGTCAACTAAATTAAGATTCAGTTGGCTGAAACACCCAGATATCCCTTATGTGCTCGGCCTGTACATTATCAGTCGACTGAATCATAAGATTAAGTCGGCTGAAACACCCAGATATCTCTTATGTGATCGGCCAGCACACTTTCAGCCGAGATTCAGTCGACTGACTTTTTGTCAGTTCTCTCTGTTTGCATGCATGGTTAAGCCCTTCTTCTTGAAATCCATCCTTATCATTTTTAAACATGGATTTCATCTTCCATACTTCTTTTAGTGAATTTACTCTACCCACTAGCTAAGTCTAGGGTCTTTTCCATAATTCATTCAATTCTTAGTATCATAGCATGGATTCAAATATCACCTCATGGTTGTTTTGTTTCAACCCATAACAATCCCCTGGATGGATTTCCAATTCCATGGCCTTATATCAATTTGATCATTTATTCCAATCAGTCATGGAACTCATGGGTTCGGCCACACCATGGCCAAACCCATGGTTTCCTTGGAATCATTCCTATGTTATTAAGCCTTAAACATACCTTCTTTCTGTCTCCTTCTTTCTTTTTGATCTATCTTTTCTTCCTTAATCCTTCTTCTTCTTTCTTTGCTCTTCTAAGTCTCCAAGTATAGAGGTAGAGGTAGGGGAGAGAGAGAGGAGAGGAGAGGAGAGGAGGGAAAATCCTTGTGCAAGAGGAGGAGTCGGCCAAGGGATGTGAGCAGCCCCTTTGGTTTGTGTCTTTTGTATAACAACATTATCTCTTCACTTTACCTCCTCATAATAACTTGGCCTTTAACCAATGAGTCCATTGGCTTAACCAATGAGACCCTTGGCTTAAACTAAAGAGACCTCTTGACTTCCAATGAGTCCCTCGGTTTCATGCCCTTTGAGATGAAAACCTTTCATCTTCTCAGCTCAACAACATCTTAACTCAATTGAACTCACTAGTGGTTGACCAAGTCAACCATGACATGGCCGACCATGCATGTGGTGACTTGGTCATCACATGGCACTTGGGTCCCATCTTGGCCATGTCACTTGATGATGTGGCACCTTGCTTAATTGACTTCCATGTGATGATATGCATGACACATCACTTACATGCCACCTCATTTGACGAGGTGGATTTTAATGCATTAAATACATTAATTAACTAATTCAAATAATTTAATTAAACTTACCCCATTACTTTAAAATTAAGATCATTCATGACCCATTGGTTCTTAATTGGGTAATTGACCCATTTCCTTGCCCATCTAATGTCCATTTCAACCCTTTAATCTCAAATTCATTTAATTCGCAATTCAAATCGACCAATCCAATATATTTATAATCTAAAGAAAATCCGGCGTGTTACAATATTACCCTCTTTTGAAATTTTCGTGCTGAAAATCGAGCAAAGTAGGGTTTCAAACAAATTATACAAATAGCTCAGGATGAGCTGCTCTCATTTCTGACTCAAGTTCCCAAGTGGCTTCCTCATTACCGTGTCGGTCCCATACCACTTTGATGAATGGAATCGCTCTGTTTCGTAACACCCTTTGTTCCCTCTCAATTACTCTAACAGACATTTTAACTTAAGATACGTCGCTTTGCACTTCTATGTCTTGCACATTTAGCACGTGCGATGGGTCAGGGTTGTACTTCCTCAGCATGGAAACATGTAATATGTCATGCAGTCCTGGCAACTGTGGAAGGAGTATCAGACAATAGGCCACTTCCCTCACCTTCTCATGGATTGGAAAGGGTCCCATAAATCTGAGTGACAGTTTCCCTTTCTTTCCAAACCTCATATGTCCTTTTCGTGGAGAGACTTTCAAGAATACTAAGTCTCCCACTTCAAACTCAAGAGATCTTCTTCTTTTGTCAATGTAACTCTTTTGACGACTCTATGCCATGAGCAGATGTTGTTGTATCACCTTGATCTGTTATGTGGTCTCTGCAATCAGATCAGATCCAATAAGAGCAGCCTCACCAGCCTTTGTCCAACACACTGGAGATCTGCAGGGTCTACCATACAATGCCTCAAATGGAGCCATCTTGAGGCTTGCTTGATAACTATTGTTGTATGAGAACTCGACTAGTGGTAGGTGATCTTCCCAACCACCCTTGAAGTCTAACATGCAGGCTCTCAACATATCCTCCAATGTTTGTATTGTTTGTTCCGAACTGACCGTCGGTCTATGGATGAAAAGTTGTGCTGATTAATAGTTTTGTCCCCATAGCCAACTGCAGTACTCTGCCACACCCTGCCAGTGAATCTGCTATCTTTGTCAGACACAATAGTCCTGGGTATACCGTGTAGCCTAATGATGTCCTTGATATACCGCCAGTCCCAAAGTCTCAGATGAGTCCTTCATCTTAATAGGAAGAAAATGTGCAGACTTGGTCAAACGGTCCACTACTATCCAAATTGCATCGTTACCCTTTGAAGACCTCGGCAGTCCTGTCACAAAGTCTATGGAAATGTGTTCCCATTCCCATTCGGGTACGGGTAGGGGTTTGAACAGTCCTGGTGGCTTTTGATGTTCTGTCTTGACTTGCTGACAAGTAAGGTAGTGAGAGACAAAATCAGCCACGTCTCTTTTGAGTCCATGCCACCAATAATGCCTTTTCAGATCATGGTACATCTTGGTGCTATCCGAATGGATAGAGAGTTTTGATTGATGAGCTTCTCTCAACAGCTCTCTTATGAAGCCTTGAGGTACATATGTCCTGCCTCGAAATAAGAGACCTTGTCCAAGTCGTAATTCCCATTCAGGTATGACCTCTCCAGTCGACATCTTGGCCCAAATTTTTGCCACTTCAGGATCTGTCCATTGTTCTTATTCAATCTTGGAAACCATACTGGACCTTACCATCAGATTATACATGCTCTCACTGTTCTTTGATTTACAAATTGAACTCTTAGATGGTCGTCAGTATTTCCCATTCTTTCATAATTAGACTGGCCACAGTTGGATGTGAAATGCGGCTGAGGGCATCAGCCACTTTGTGCACCTTGCCAGGATGATATCGTAGTGCAAATTCATAATCTTGCAGATATTTCATCCATCTACGCTGTATCAAATTGAGTTCCTTTTGATCGAATAAATACTTTAAGCTCTTATGGTCTGAAAATACTTTAAATTTATCACCATATAGATAGTGCCTCCAGCTTTTGAGAGCGAAGACCACTGCAACTAGTTCCAGATCATGAGTGGGATAGTTGCGTTCATGGATTTTCAGTTGCCTTGAACCATATGCCACCAGATGATACTTTGAGTGAGAGAGCACCCAAGTCCTTCTCCTGAAGCATCACAGTATACTTCATATCCCTTGCCTCTCTTGGTAAAATCAGGATGGGAGTGTCGTAAGCTTCTGTTTCAGGTCCTCAAACCTTCGGTTGCACACGTTCTACCATTCAAATTTGGCTCCTTTCTGAGTTAGTCGGGTGAGTGGAGCCGCAATCTTGGAGAAGTCCATAATAAATTTCCGATAGTAGCCAGCCAGTCCCAGAATGCTACGGATTTTGGTCACATTCTTTAGAGCTTTCCAGTCTCTAACCGTTGTCACTTTAGCTAGGTCCACGACTATTCCTTCTGTTGATATAACGTGTCCCAAAAAGTTGACCTCAGATAGCCAGAACTCGCACTTGCTTTGGAGAAATGGCTAGAGCCTCTGAGTTGATCAAACAAATCATCAATTCTGGGCAGAGGGTACTTGTTCCTGAGAGTCAGCTGATTCAACTTCCTTTAATCCACACACATCCGAAGAGTACCATCCTTCTTCTTAACGAATAACACCGGTGCTCCCCAGGATGAGGTGTTTTACCGGATGCATCCTAGTCTGAGCAACTCATCAATTTGTTTCTTCAGCTCAATCATTTCTGCTGGGGCCATCCGGTAATGAGGCAATGATACAGGAGTAGTGCCAGGATAAAGTTTAATCTCGAAGTCAATCTCCCTTATTGGAGGCAAACAAGGGAGTTCAGTCGGAAATACCCCTACGTAGTCTTTCACTACAGCAGGTAGTTCTTTCATCGGCGCCTTATCTAATTTGATGCTGTGTAGCACAAGATTGTTCATTTCTTCATGTAATCTCCTGATCATAGGAATGCTCTGTCTGTTGGCATATACTATAAACTGTTTTCCCTCGGGTGACCAGAATATCACCCTGTGAAGATGACAGTCAATGCCGGCGTGGAAGGTAGCCAACCAGTCCATGCCAAATATGATGTCGTATTCGGTCATCTCGAGTACCAGATAGTTGAATTTAAATCGGAACTCAGCAAGTTCAGTATCTATGGAGGTGCAGATTAGACCTAGTGATGTGTCTCCAACAAAGGATACAATAGTTAGTGCAGTGGATAGTTGTTGTACTAAGATACCAGTAGCAGATATGAAGGTAGCAGATATAAAGAGTGGGATGCTCCTGAATCAAATAATGCAATAGCATATGAATTACCAACTACTGCAATACATTGTGTAATGCCCTGCCCTTTTTCACTCACCGAAAATCAGAGTCTATTTTTTTTTTTAAATAAAGAGTGAGAGAGAGCGGGATGTCACGATGCAAGCTAAGTCCGAGCTTCCAAAACCAGGCCCTTAACTGGCCAACCATACATTTGCGTGGACTAAGTCCACTGAAACGGTTCACACGCATTAAGGCTAAGCTTGCGGAATAAACGTAGTTGTGGAATTATAATAGAGTTACTATCCTATCCAATTTTAAATAGCAAGGAAGTCCATCACATTAAATAACTTAAGTTTCAATGTCCCAAAATAAAACAAACCATAGCAAATAGTTCTAAGTTATTACAGTCCCAAAAATGCTAATTACTCAAATTACATGTCCAAAATAAAAACTTAAATAAAATACATCTAAATCATCCAAGCTCCTAAGCTTGGCTCCGTTCACGTTCTTCGCTCCATCCACTCCTTGTGTCATCATCTAAGGTAGAAGTAGGGCGTTAGACAACGCGCCCAGTAGGTACTCCAAGTAGGGTCAAACACATGGATTAGTATAAAAATCACATAGATATATATAATGTCAAAACCATGCAAGTCAATGCCATGCCATGGGTGTCATATGCCATGAATCCCACCCATCAACCATATCACAATCCATAAGTAATCCTCTTGATGTACAAGCCACATCAAGGTATTATCATGACTCTCCACGTATGCCTTATCGGTCCCACCGAATGGAGCGTGGACTCCTCTTTTCATTTCAAACATCGTATCCGGAATCAGTGCAGATCCCTCCCCACGTTTGTTTATCGGATATCCGAATGGAGCGTGGACTCCCCTCATGTGATCCCTCCCATGCCATGCATGAGATGTAAGTGCACACATGCCATTTCACAATAGACATAATAGCATTGAAATCCCATTATTAAAACATAACACTTTGATACCAAAATAGATCATCAAAACATGAAATTAAAACAACCATTCATATACATAGTCCAAGTGTATCAATAAGGTAGGAATCCTACCAATGTCCAAATATCGTGTCCTTGCGTTTTCGTCCAGAAACCGATCACCGATCGCATCAAGTTGATCGTACACCCGTTTGTGAAATTCCGTTACGTTATTACATTTGTCACATATACATACATCAATTTGGTGATCCATTTGATTCCCATCAACCCCTACATCATTCCATATTCTTTTCCATTTGCGATCATAGGTCTTAAGCAGGTTAAGTCCCCCAAGGGGTTTCGGCCATACATTAGGGCTGAAACATCTTTAAGTCCACAAACACTCATTAGTGGGGTTCGGCCATACAACATGGCCGAACCTCATTCTTTTGATTTTGGCCCCCTCTTTTTAGTCCTTGATTATTTTAACCAATGCGGGTCCAACATCATTCATTATTTGATTTATTAATCTAATCATATTTCATAGTTAATCACACTTAGGTTCATAACAAATCCATCCATGGGGTTCAGCCATACAACATGGCCAAACCCATGGTTTTCTCATTCATCATCTTCCCATCTTTAGCCATCATTTCTTTAACCATATTTGGATCCATAAAATATCATCCATGGGGTTCGGCCATGTTGGTTCTTCCATTCCCTCTTTTTTTTAGTCCTTGTTTGTTTTAACCATTCCAAGTCAACATAGTTGATCATTCAATCTCTTGAAAATACATAGATCTACAAAATGATCCATAAAAATGATTCATGAGGTTCGGCCATACAACATGACCGAACCCATGGTTCCTTATTTCCATCTTTTCATTTCTTAACTTGATAGTCCAACATTAATTATTTGAAGCATATTTAGATCTATAAACATTCTTCCATGGGGCTCGGTAATATTGGTCCATCATTTTTCATCATTTAAAGCCTATTTTAATTCCATCAACATTCTTCCATGGGGTTCGGCCATACAACATGGCCGAACCCATGTTTCCTCCTCTTCTTCCTATTTTCCATTTTCATATCATCTTGAGGATGGTTTTCTTAAGAATCACATACAACAAGCCTTAGGTCATTTGATGGGGTTCAGCCATACATTATGGCCGAACGTCATCCATTCTCTGTTTTTTTGTCCTTAATGATCCATATATAAAAATTAGGGTTCGGCCATGCAAGGGCTGAACCATGTTCTTTGATCATTCTCCATTCCTCATATTAAATCATGCATTACCATAGTCTCATTATCATCCATTAATCATGTATAACTTATAGTCCTTAACAACCTATCTTACCCATCAACAAGATTTAGGGTTTTGACTATTTTTCAATCTCAAACAAACCACATTTCGGATTTGAACAATACTTTGTTTATGTTCATCTTATTACTATTCCTTGGATGGATTTCAAATCCATGGCCTATAACCATTTGGCCAAACTTTCCAATCCAAAATGTAACCCCATGGTTTCGGCCATTCCGTAGCCAAAACCATGGTTCCCTTGTTTTCTTACATTTTTAGTAACATGAAACATAAACCTTACCTTTTCCGCGTCTCCTTCGTTTTCTTTCGTTCCGTCTTGCTCCTCCGTTCTTCTCCTTCCTTAGTCTTTTCTTCTTCCTCTTTGATCTTCAGCCAAAGAGTGTTGCTTGAGAGGGAGAGGGTTTGAGATGAGAAACTCTAAGAGAGGGTTCAGCCAAGAAGTGAAGGTTTGAGAGAGAGTGAGATGAAACACTCTCAACTATTTTGTCTAAGGTAAAATCGGCCAAGGGAGAGTTGAGATGAGCCCTTTCTATCTTGCCCTAGGGTTTCTTGAGAGAGGGAGAGAGAGAGAGAGAGAATGAGATGTAAAAACCCTAACTCTTTTTGTCTAGTGAGGCTCAGCCAAGGAGGGCTTGAGAGAGGGAGAGAGTGAATGAGATGAATGTCTCAAGGAGAGTTAGCCCTAGGGTTTTGGTTGTTGCTAATCCTAATCTCCCCAACCACCCTCATCAAGATGGGGTCTTTCCCATGTGTCCCTTGGCTAACCAAGAAGGCACATGGCTTACACTTGGCCAACACTCCCTTTCCAACAATTTTTATGTCTAGGGTTTCCATGAGATGGATCCACCTCCCCTTTGACTCACCTAAGTCCTTTCATCTTCCATGTGACTCACCACCCATTCAACTCACTTCATTTAAATGAAACTCATTCCCCTAACTCAAACACTTGAATTCATTCTTAATTAATTAATTCCTTAATTCCACTCACTTCACTTAACCCTCTTGAACTCACCTATGGACTCACCCATGGTTGACCAAGTCAACCATGGTGGCCGGCCCTACATGTGACCTTAGACCACACGCCACCTCACTTGATGAGGTGGACTTGGGTCCCACTTGGCTATGCCACTTCCATGTCACCTCCTACACTTGCCACCTCACTTGATGAGGTGGGCCCCATGCCTTAGATCTTAATTGGGTACACGACCCGATTAAATCAATTCCTTACCCATTTACCCTAATCATCAATTCATCTTGACCCATTAGGTCCCAATTGGGCATTTGACCCAATTGAGCACATTTACCCATTAATTAGAATTAACCCAATCCATGATCCATTGGACCATACTTGGGCCATTACCCCAATTCTTATCCATCTCTAAATCTTAATTTTTAACAATTAAAATAGATAATGGCCAATATAATTATTGCATTGAAAATCTGGGTTATTACACCTTAAATCACTAAATGATCCACTGTCTCTTGGGGAGGAACTAAAGTATATAGCTGTCCAGATCCTGTCGGAATGGGTGCCCGTCCTGACTGGTTATGTGCCCTGGATCTTGCGACTGAGCTAGCCGGGCTGGAGGACGGAAATAACCCCTGGAGTAAGAAGGTCTATTCTTCTGCGAACACTCCCTTTTCATATGGCCCTACTGGCCACACTAATAACAGGTGATAACACCTTGAGGAGCCTGAGAGACTGGTCCTGATGCTGAGGGCTAACTGGGACGAAAACCACCAGTAGAACCAGTAAAGGCTAAGGGTCTCCCAAAGTTGGGTCTGAATTTCTTGTGAGGGCGGAAAGTATTTCCCCCACTCTGGCTTCGTCTGTTGTTCACAAATCTAACTGTCTCCATTAGCTCTTGTTCGGCTATACTGGCTCGACTGACCACTTCTGCCAAAGTAGCTGACTTGAAAATAGTAATTTTGGCTCTGATGTTTGGTCGTAAGCCTCGCACAAACTTCCGGACCTTCTTAGATTCATTGTCCACCATGTACAGAGCATAACATGATAGACGAAGGAATTTATGATAATATTCTGCGACAGTCATGGTGCCCTGGACCAAGGTTATGAATGCCTGTGTCTGACGCTCTTTCTCCTCTCCTGGAAAGTAATGGTCCAGAAACATCCCAGCAAACTGATCCCAAGTTATCTATGCTCTATCTGCAGCTGGAATCTCTTTTTTATTAAAACTAGAATCTCCCTACATTAATTTACTTCTCTACTTATAATATTATTAATCAATACACACACACACACACACATATATATATATATATATTAAAAGGAAAAAAAAAACCTCAAGAAACACAAAGATAAATCTTGAAACCGACATTGTGAATTTAATAAAAACATAAATTGAAAACCCGATAAAAATTGTATGTCGAAGGTCAAAAGAAAATCGTGTGATCTTCAAACATTTTTCATGACAGTACACATTGGAATAATAAAATTACCAAAATCCCTTCGAGTTCTCGAACCCGAAATCAAGCAAACTGGGGCCCACCACGGAGCCCACACCACCCCCAATGCTACCAAAGCACCAAAAACAACTCGAAGACCACAAAACTCTCTAAGATCCTGAAATGTCGGGTCGGGCCATTACAGACCAAACCCCGGGCTACGTCCTTATGCCTCTATTTTTTATAGTGGTTTAAGCACCTTGCTTTAATCCACTTCACAATATGATGATTCAAAAATAAAACCAACACTCAGAAGCACTTGCCTTGTTTGAGCTCTCTTGAGTAGATGATGTGCTTTTTGAAATCTTCTTCCCAATGTGATATCGTTCGATGACGAAGTTGATGTGCCTTGTGTGTGCGCAATCACAATCCTTGGGAGGAGGTTGTAGGATTTAAGATGTCTATTGTAATCCTAGAATTGGTTTTCTCTCTCTCTCAATCTCAATCCAGATGATTGGAATTCAAATGATTCACCTAAGTAAAGGGCTTAGAGGGGAGTGGGATCTCTGGAAATGCTTTGGTTTTTCCTCACAAGAGTGTCCAACCAAAACCCTACAAGGTGTGGAGTTTAAATAGGCAAACAGAGAAAATCTGACCTTACAACGGGCGATTGGTCGTGCACCACGATTGATCGTGTATTCAAATAGTGTCGTTTAATGTGACCGTTGCGCATTAATTGTTTTCTAATGGATAGAAAATGGTCACGCACGATTGATCGTGCCTCACGATTGATCGACCGTGTTTGTTGGCGATTGATCGTGGATCGGCGAAAGTATCGGCCTGAGGCTATCTTGTTTTGACAGTGCTTTGTCAAGACAACCCTTATCCAGACCCAGGATGATTGGTTGTGCGCCCGATGTGTCGGCCCTGTCCACAAGATTGATCGTGCGACTGATTGATCGTCCAAGATCTACCTTTGATCTTTGTCCAGATCATTTAAGTCCAGGCGATCGATCGTATACCCAATTGCATCGGCCCTGTCAAAGCAATATATCGTGAGCACGATTATATCGTCCTAAGACCACTGATGTTTGACAAACCATTCCAAACCAGAACTTTCATTTTTCCAGACGATGCATCGCTATACCACGATTAATCGTCCCTGTCAATGGCGATGTATCGCCGTCACGATATGTTGTCCTGACAGTAAAATCAATGGTTTACATATTAAGTCAATGTTCTGATTTTGGTGTCAAACAACCACTAGGCTTACTTAGATTTACCAATGTATTCTCTAAGCCTAGGCAAGGACATCTTAAGGTGTTGGGTTCCACCTAAAGTCATCTATGACCGATTTACCTTTGTGATATATATACACTTTGTGATGATGAATCTTGCACTTGATCTTCCATCTTTGAGGCTCTTGATTCAATCTTCATCACTTGAATCTCGATTCATTGCTTCAATCTTCCGAGGGAAGTCATGAAATTGACAAATAGGTGACTTGGCAAGTCGGGGCACTAACAGAGATAAATTACTTGGTGATTTATTTTGGTTGGTTTGTAAACTTTGAGACTTTGGATTTACGAATCTAAATATTTGAGATATTTAAGTGTTGTTTTAGATGGGAATGGAAATGTGAGATTCAATGTGCATTTAGTCTATGTAATTAGCCTCGATTTTTTTAGACTATCTTATGGTTGTATTCTCGACTTTTGTGTATGAGAGAATATGAGTTTCTGTGTGGTTATATGTGTGATGTTTAATTTGGGAAAAAAATTATAGCTGTGGAGTTTTATTATGAGATTCAATTGTAGTTTATTCAGTAGTTTCTCACGCTCCATTTTTCTTTGGAAGGGCGGGGTGTGACATAACCAAATACACACTAAAATTATAATTTAAATTTTATCGCCCCATACCTTCATCACAATATTGTTCGCTTTAGGCCCACTTCCCACAGGGGCCTGTACGACTTTGTATTGGTAAGTCATCCCAAGTTTTGCTCCCAAAAGGCCATGTACTAGAAAGAGGAGAAAACATAACCATGGCTCTCCAACTCCCAACTCGCGATGTGGGACTTTTAACGTGCCCTCTTGGTGCTTTTCTCTCCCACACCGCCCCAAACACTAGGGTATCACAATTCACCCCCTAAATACCAGAGTTGTCTCGGCTCTGTCCATAAATAGACCCACGTCCGAGAGTTGACTCGTGCTCTGATACCATTTGTAATGCCCCGTCCCTCCAACACAATATTGCATGATTTGGGTCCACAGAGACCCACAACTTTGCATTAGCGAGCCAACCCAAGGTTTGCTACCAAAAGGCCTTGTGTTAGAAGGAGAAGAAGTCCCAACTTATATACCATGTCACTCCAACTCCCAACTGGTGATGTGGGACTTTTAGCGCCCTATCCTGGCGTTTTTATCTCCCACACCACCCCAAACACTGGGGTATCACAATCCACCCCCCCTAAAACCAGAGTCATCCCCCACTCTGTCCACAAACACACCGACGTCTGAGAATTGAATTGTACTTGTAACGCCTCGTTCATCTAGTACAATATTGTCTGCTTTGGAAATCGTAATTTTTATTTAATTCCTTCTACTTGAAAATCAAGATTGATTTCAGCTTTTCAAGTTGGATCGGGGACTGAGTCACTGCCTAATTTGTTATCCTTCCACTATTGAGCCAGAGATCTTCAAACAACTTAGCCTAAGTCACACACCTCAGTTGTCCAACTCGGACTAAGCTGAAAGACAAGAGAGTGTAGAGAAGAAAAGAGATGGAGGGCTTGGTTGAGAAAAAGGGTAAAATCAAGAGTGAAAAAAGAAGAAATCTGAAGGACGTGAGGTTGCAGCCGGCATTGGCTGATTTGAGAGGGAAAAATGAGAGTGAAGAAATGTAACACCCAGCAACAGCGGTTGGCGTATGGGAAAGGCCCACATCGCCCAGCGCTCTGGGTGGAGAGAGGTTATAAGAGTGTCGCAGCCCTTCCCCATCACGAGGCCTTTTGGGCTAGCCAAGTGGGGCCCAGGTGGGCCCAAAGCGAACAATATCATGATGGAGGTCAGGTCGGGTCGTCACAAGTAGTATTAGAGCATGGTTCAACATTCAGACTACAGGGGCTCTCTACTTGTGTGACTTGCCTGCCTCTGTGTGTGGACCCCTGTCAGTGTGACATGACAGAGATGGAGACGGCTTTGGTCTAAGGGGGTGGATTGTAACACCCAACAACAGCAGTTGGAGTGTAGGAAGTCCCACATCGCCCAGTGCTGCTGGATGAAAAGAGGTTATAAAAGGGGGCCACCCCTCCCCATCAAGAGGACTTTTGGGCCTGGCCAAGTGGGCTGGGCCCAAAGCAAAACCGTGCAGGCCCAAGTGGGGCCCAAAGATGACAATATCGCGATGGAGGTCAAGTCGGGTTGTCACAAGTCATGAAAGAAACTAAGAAGAAAGAGGAAAATCGAAAGAGTGCATAATCGGGAGAGAGGGGAATCATGAAAGAGGGAGAAAGAGAAAGGGACGACCAACAAGAAAGAGGGGAAAATTGTGAGTGAGGATTTCAAGTGGTGAAAGAACTTCAAGAGAGAGGGCGAGAGGGTAAGGAGCAACCACGTGCGAGTGATCATGTGGAAAGAATGAAGATTGACCTAGAGAGAGGGAGAACGAGCAACCACGTTGAAAGAGGATGTGTCAAGCGGAGGAAGAGTTGGTGGTCGAAGGGAAGAGATGGAAAGGATTAGGGTTCAAACGTGGGGAAATGAGAGGGAGAGAGAGAGGGTTCGAAAAAGATGAGGGAATGGGTGGGTTAGTTCAGGTGGAGAGTTAACAGAGAGATATCTGAGCAGGTATTGGGTCTAGGTTAGATTTTTATTTCTTTTATTTTATTTTCCTACTTTATTATTATTCTTCATCTTTATATTTTAATTATTTTTTATTGAAAGATATCTGAGTGGAAATCGTGACAGGTCTGAGTGGACAAGTGAGTTAGGCTGAGGCATTTTAATTTATCTTGTTTATTTATTAAGTTAATTATTTATTAATATCTCTAAGTTAATCAAAAGAGTACAAATATATGAGAAATATAATTTAATCCAATTTATTATTATATATATTTTCCCAATAATTAGATTTTAAATTCACATATTTCTAAATTAAATTTGGCTTCAAATTTTAGAAACCAATTATTTGAAAAACCCAAGACTATAATTATGCAACATTATTATTTTTAATTAATTTATCAATTTGGCTTTAATTAAAACTCAATCATTACATGTGCAGCAGGATGGACCATTCGAGGACTCTCTCATTCACGATGGTCATCTCTTCAAGAAGTCTAAGCTGTGAGTACCAGAATCTTCTATTTGATTGAAGGTTATCAAATAGCTTCGTAATGGTGGACTTGCAATTCACTTTGGGCAAGAGAAGATACTTTTCTTTACCGAGAACAATTTCTTCTTGTCCAAGATGCAATGAGATGTGGGAGTTTTGTGGAGAGATACTATACTTGTCACACTGGGCAAGCTTAGAGTATGGGATTGTACTCACTATTGCAAATACTGTAAGCACTATAAGAAGATGTCAGCATTCTTTGACTCCTCTGCTGAACAAATTAAACTCAAAATGAGAAATTATAAGCACAACCCATATCTACATCCAATAGCCACTTAAGTGTTTTAGGTCCAATTGTGCTCTTAATGGACCTTGTTTTCTTAAAAAAACCACATTAGTTTCAAGGGCCAATTCATCAATCTTGTCAAACCATTATTGTAACGACCTGTCCCTCGAACAGAATATTGTCTGCTCTAGGTTTACAGGCGAGATCTGTACGGTTTTGTATTGTTGAGCACCCCAAGCAATACTCCCAAAAGGTCTTGTGCTATAAGGAGAAAGTACACTACTTAAATACATGGAAATTCCACTCCTATAGGGTGGGACACTTCGTGATTAACGTTCCCCTCTTAAAGCCAGAGTTGTCCCCAGCTCTACACATGACAACCACGTCCACACCACAGTTTGAGAGTTGAACCATGCTCTGATATTATTTATAACGACCTGTCCCTCCAGTACAATATTGTCCGTTCTGGGTCCACAGAGAGAACCTGCACGGCTTTGCATTGGTGAGTACCCAAGGAATGCTTTAAAAAGACCTTGTGCTAGAAGAATGAAGTACATTGCTTAAATATCAAGGAGATTCCACTCCCATAGTCAATGTGGGGCACCTAAACACGCCGAGCGGCCATCCTATTGTTGTGAAATTTTAAATACTCGCAAGCGCACAAATTAAATTCGAGTATAGAGTTATACAAGTGCGAGGTCAAACCCATAGGGAAAACTATAAATGGAAAAAAATTAATTTAGGAAAATGGAAAAATTAGATTGAATTAAATTGATTAAAATTCTTATGCAAATAAAATAATTTAAAATGCCAAATTAAAAACACTAATTTAACCTTAATCTAGTTCCAAATTGATAGAGATGAATTTCAAAAAAAAGAAAATAAACTAAAATAAATTCAAATAAATATATACATGTGAATTAATTCACCAGGTAAGAGATTTAATTTATTCAAAATAAAACAAAATTTAAATCTTAATTCCAATTTAGAGTAGTAATGTGAAAGGAAATTTAGGGCTTTCTTAAAATTTATCATCAAAGCACATCACCGTTAAAATTGAATTTATCAATTCTCCTTCAGCTTCTCATGAATAATCCAAGCATTTACTGTCTTAGATTAACTTTGTTCACAACTGATCAGAGTATTACACAAAGCATTAAATGTACCTCAATTAACTCAGCACAATAAATCAAAGATTAGTATTATATTATTTTTAATCCTCGAAGCTTTTAATTATTGAAATAAATTCAAGAATTAAAAGGAGAGAGAATCAATAATATTTGAATTTAATTATTGGAAAATAAAATTCATGGAATAAATTTAGAGTATAGAATTAGATTTAGAAATAAGAAAGGAAATCAGGAATTTGAAACTTCTCAAATCCACACGCCCAACCTCTTCTTCTTTTGCTTCAGTCGACTTCTCTATGCTCTGGATTATCAATTGATTTTTTTCTCTAAGCTGCTCCTATATTTATAGGGACTCAGACGAGGTGGAGAATATGGAACATGAAAGCACTCGTCGAATATTAGGAAAAATCTTCTCCTTGATTTTTGAATTGCAGATGGCAAAGATTCTTTCTATTTATCTCTGCCAGCTAATCTCAGAGTCCAAATCCGATCTCACTTCCTTTCCTTTGCAATCCTAGCCAAATTCGAATTTCCATGTTGCTATATTGCATTGAACCAAAATTGCAAGTCTTATTTAAGCTTGGATGAATTTTACAAAATTGTAAGACTGCAACTTGGGTCGGACGGGTTGGGTTCTTTAAAATTCAAATCGACCGAGTTGATATATATAGAATTCGACCCGATTTGACCCACATTCTCAACTCAAACTTCATAATCCGACCGATTTGAATTCTAACCCGAATCAACCTGAATTCTGACCCGGCCTACATTCTGAACCTATTTTAACCTAATTTTAGCCGGATTGTGTCGGGTCGGGTTGTGTTAATTTGTAAAATCTTCAACCCGACCTGACCTGAATTTCATACGGATTTTTATCTTCTCAACTCAACTCGACTCGCTGACCCAAAATTCTTGACCCGACCTGCATGATTTCTCGGATCGGGCCAAAACCCGACCCGAGTTGCAACTGTTCAAAATAGTATATGCCATGTACGATTTTTGGAAGATGGATTTTGGAGAGACTTTCTCCATAATTCTCTCTCCACACAATTTGATCACATGATCCATCTTAATCCATTCGAATTTTACCTTATCTCTCCAGTGTCATTTCCTCAACATCCTGCCTTTGTTCACAAAATTCGAATTTTATTAGCTTTCTTCTCCATTTTGGATTTGGATTGGTTTTTGACCTCAATCATGGACTTTGACTTCTGTACTTGGACTTTCCATTTCTATCTCTATAAGTATTATGAATTTACCACAATTTAAATTAAAATTCCAAAATTATTAACATAATTCAAACTCTCAAAAATAGATTTGAATTATAGTAATTTACAATAAATTTCAAATTTATGTGGTAAAATTCATACTTTCCAAAAATAGCTTCCTCTTCCTTAGACAACTTCCTGCTCTTTTCTTCTATTTTAATTTTTTTTCCTATCAAATCTCCATTTTTTCCTGCAACACTTGAAATTCCATTATTTTAATCTATTTAATACACATCAAGGGCTAACTAGTCTAAATTACAAAGGTACAATAGTCTTTTCTCTTAATTCATCACCTAACCATTTTTCTCCAAGTTAGGACGTTCCATGCTTAAGGTCCCTCTATGTGTAACACCCCGCCCTTTCCGAGAATTTCAGAGTCTAATTTTTTTTTTTAAATAAACATCGGAAGAGAGCGGGCGGCGTCACGACGCGAGTTAAGTTCAGACTACCCAAGTCTGAACCTTAACTGGCCACCCATGTGTACATGGAATAGACCATGATACTGAATCACACATGGAACTAACATCAACATGCGGAATAATCTAGATAATTGCGGAATAGAAAGACGAGATAGTAAGTAACAGTCTTAAATATTAAATAACATAGATCAACCATCCACAGGTTATTATCCTAATCAAACCATAGCAAATAACGAATTATTACATGTCCAACAATAGTATTCAAATGACAGTAATATAACGTAATCCAAATCCATCATTAAAGCACTTAGGCTCAGCTCCCCTCCTGGTCAATGACCTTTCCTTTCCCCTTGCTTGTACCTGCAATCTCCTCTGAGGATAGAATTAGGGCGTTAGATCAACGCGCCCAGTAGTGTTTCCGAATAGGGCTACCACATGGTTAGTCAAAAACATGCAAATAGTATAATAATAAAACATGTGAGACAAAATTCCATAAAAACATGCTATGTATGAAATGAACATGTAATGAGTCCCACCCATCACCATTCAACATAGCCATCACTTGACGGGATTCTCATCGTTAAGGTAACTTACAACACACTTCATCTCTTCTATGTACATGCAATGAGCAACCCCCATCATGTACATTTGTAGCCATCACTTGTCGTGCCTTGCACCGACAAGGTAAATTACAACACACTTTCATCTCTTCTATGTACATGCAATGAGCAACCCCCATCATGTACATTTGTAGCCATCACTATAGAACTTCATTCATTATCCCATGACTATGCATGAGATGCCAATGCCTGTATGCCATTTGTTAATGCATAATATATCATTTGCAACACATATATTAAAACAAGAGTATCATAAGAAAAACTGGGTAAAAACCGTGGTTACAAGTAGGTAGGACTGTAACACCCCGCCCTTTTCACTCTAATTTTCAGAGTTTAATTTTTTTTTTAAATATAAAATAATCATGTGATCGGGGCGGAGTGTCACGACGCGAGTTAAGTTCGAATCTCTAAATCCGACCCTTAACTGGCCAAGCCCATGTGCGTATGAACTAAGTCCATAAAACTGATCCGCACATGGTACATATATAACTTGCGGAATTAACTTAGTTTTAATCTAACTGAGGTTATAATAGAACTTATGACTAATCCAATTTTCCATTCTTAGATAGCAAAGTACATAACTTATTCTCCAAAATTACTAATCAATCTTAACTAATCGTTTAATCAAACATCCAACATAAAACAAACCATTGCATCTATCTTAACTACTTATTACAAGCCAACATAACTAATTACCAAATTACATTATCCAAATTCAAATAACAAATCCATAATTAGTCCATTCATGTCCATTCAAATCCATTCAAAATGCCCAAGCTCCTATGCTTGGTTTTCATCTCGATCCACGTTCTTCCCTTTCCCTGCGTCATCCACTAAGGATATAGATAGGGCGTTAGATCAACGCGCCCAGTAGTGTTTCCGAATAGGGCTACCACATGGTTAGTCAAAAACATGCAAATAGTATAATAATAAAACATGTGTGTCAAAATTCCATAAAACATGCTATGTATGAAATGATCATGTAATGAGTCCCACCCATCACCATTCAACATAGCCATCACTTGACGGGATTCTCATCGTCAAGGTAACCCACAGTGGTCTTTCGGACGCCCCGACGGAGTGTGGCCTCCGGATTCCTCCTGATGGGATTCTCATCATCAGGGTACCCCACAATGGTCTTTCGGACGCCCCGACGGAGTGTGGCCTCCGGTTACTTCCCCATCATCCCATGCTATGCATGAGATGTCTATGCAAACATGCCATTTGTAAATATAACATTTGATTCAAATAACTTATTCAAATAAACATAAAACAGCGAATAAGTTGTGTGGTTACAACAAGGTAGGAAACCTACAATATTTTACTTTGTTCGACCCTTCCTTTGGACCGTCTTTCGATCACGACTTTGTACACCGTTCTAGAAATCCGAATACCCTATATACATGGCAGCAAGTTAATCATTTGACCATATGATTCTAATTTGATTTAAATCCCAAAAATCCACTTTGTGGGGTTCGGCCATACCCCATGGCCGAACCTCACCCATTTAAACTTTGATAAATCTTTTGTACCCGAAGAGGATGAGGAATATGTCCCAAACATAAGAGAATTTGTAGGGGAGATAGAGCCCGGGTATATGTGCGAGTTGTGCAATCAGGAGGGGCACAATTGTACTTACTGCCCCTACCTCCTTGAGGTCATTTGCCCTGTTTGTGGACTGCACGGGCATGGGAAGGAGAGGACTAATTGTCCTTACATTGGAGGACCGGGAATAATACCCTGTTTGACGTGCGGAGTGTTGGGGCACGTGTCGATGACATGCCCTGACAATTTCTTTGACGATGATGCAGGGTCTTCTACGGAAGACTAGGTTAAGAGGTAGAAAGAAAGGTTAGGGAAATGGAAATATTTTGTAAGGGTGTATTTTGTGATTCTAAGGGTTTGTTTTACCCTATCAACCCTTGTATGGTGATGGAAGTTTAAATGATTTTCAATAAAGTATGCAACTTTAGGAGTTCATGAGGACTTTGACACTGAGATGTATGTGAATAAGTTATTGGAGAATATTGAGACGTGGTATGGGTGCGTCCCTCACGTGATATTGATGATTGAGACTGTGGGAAACTCGATACGAATTACGGAGACTTGGTCCCGTAGGGTTACCGTTGAGGGGCTGGTCCCTTGCATGCTACGTGCTGGAGGGCGCTCTCACGGCTATTTTGCACACTAGATGTGCGGGAAGGCGCAGAGCTAGGTACTATTTTACCCCGTGGGGGTGGTACTAGTTTCGTCAGACGCGGAGTGACCGTCTTAGAGCTTGACTGAATCACCTATGAGGTGAAGGGATGCAGGGCGAGGTAGACCGGATCACGTTGGACATGGGTCTTCTGCTTGGTAAGTCATGAGCCCTAAGTCTTGCAAGGGGTCGGGATATAATTGTGATTTGATATGGTTACCACAGTCTTATAGTGATTCATTTAAATGTTGTTCTTACGGATATTAAATCATGGATAGATGATACTCATGGACAGAGTGATACCAAGGATGGATGGTTTCCATGAATGGATTATACCCATAAGTGGATTATTTCATGGATAGTTATTAATCATACATAAATGATACTCATGGACAGAGTGATACCAAGGATGGATGGTTTCCATGAATGAATTATACCCATAGGTGGGTTATATTCATGGATGGTTAGTAACTGTGTTTAGATGATGCTCCTGGACAGAGTAATACCAATGATGGATTGTTACCATGAATGGATTATACCCATAGGGGTTATATTCATGGATGATTATAAAACAGGGATAGATGATATTTACTGAAAGCGAAACACCAGGGATGGATGTATTTAACCATGGGTGATTATTCCCATGGTGATTTGGATTGATGCTGGGAATTGGTATCGTGGAAGTTGGAACAAAAGTTGTTAGTCACATAGAGACTTATGTGCAAAGAAAGATGTGTTTAAATTTGGAGATATACTCAACGGAAAAGATAGGTGTCTAGTGAAACTTGAATGGGAAACTATGGACGACTGCCGAGTTAGACTGATCACCTAGCTCTGTAGTTAGCCAATGGAATTCCAGGAGAATGTAACTAGAAACCTAGTTAAAATGGAATCAGAAAAACTTTGAGCATAGGCTCGCATTGACAGACTACCTCACACAGAGAGTAGATGAAAGAACACATTGAGCAGGTACGTATGGAAAATACTTTGAGAGCAAGTAAAGTGAAATAGAGTAGATTGGACTATGTGAGATCACAAATGGCTCACAAGAAAAAGATATAACATGAGACAGAACAAAAGGTGTTACGGAACCAAGTGATTCAATTTGTCAAAGTGGTGTGGATCGACATGGTAATGAAGAAGTCACTTGGGAAATTGAAATCGGAAATAAGAATAGCACACTCTGAGATATTTATGGAATCGTTTAGAACCCTACTTCGCTCGATTTTCGGGACGAAAATTTTAAAAAGAGGGTTATATTGTAACACCCCGATTTCTCAATAAGATGAATATTTACGAAAATGCCCCTGAATTGGTGAATTCAATAAATGTGATTGTAAATAAGGAAATAGTGGGGTCCATTGCTCAAATTAAGATCATATGAGCACATTATGAATGTCAAGTTTGATTGGATGGGTAATTTCTCAATGAAGTGGATAAATTACGAAAATGCCCCTGATGTGTTAAATTAATTATTTTGTGATGTTAAGTAAGGAAATGGTATGGCCCATTGCTCAAATTAAGATCATATGAGCACATTATGAATGTCAAGTTTGATTGGATGGGTAATTTACATCAATTGGGTCAAAAATGGCTAAATGGGTCAAAGGGCCCAAATGGGACCCATCGGGTCTTACTGGAGTATTTGACCATTTTGTGATTTTAAATTAAATGGGGTTAAGCCTATTTGATTGGAAATCAAGTGGAGAAAAAATGGGTAGGCTTGATCCATATGTAAAAACCAATTAGAAATGACCAAAATACCATAATTGGGTCATGGAGTCAAAAACGGGTCAAGGAGCTAAAAGTGGACCCAACGGGTCGAGTTGACTATGGTTGACCGTGTGGACCCTCTAGGGAGCTAAAACACGAGTTAAATCAGTTGAGTGGGACTGAAGTGAGTTGGAATTAAATCAAGGGTTGAGTTAACTCATGTGCATTGAATGAAATGCATTAATTATGGTGAGTTGGACATTGAGTTGAGTGAGTCAAAAATGGAAGTCAAATGGGCTGAAAATTCAGTGAGATAAGTGGGGTGGCTGTTTTGAGAGTTACAAATACAAGGTTAACCAAGGGGCTAGTCATTGGAATATGGAGTGTTTTATTTAAAAGTTGAAACTCCAAGATAGATATTAAAACCAATGGGAGTTACAAAGTGTGTTCACACTTGGAGGAGGGGAGTTTCATTTCAAGAATGAAACTCTCAAATGGGACATTGATGAGGATCAAATGGGCTGAATGGAGCTGCTGTATTATAGAGTTACAAATGAGGTTTTGACTTTTAAAATTCAAATATGATAAGACTACACATTGGAGTGGGGGGAAGGTTTCATTTCTAGATGAAACCCCCATGTAAGATGATAATGAGAGGAGGAAGAAAAGGAGAGGTTACACAAATACCAGCATGGGAGATGTTGGAGAGCTTGGGGAGGTTTCATTGCATAGATGAAACCCCCAAGTAAGCATAAAGGACTTGGGGTTAATATGGGAGTTACATGCGAGGCAAGTTTGGGCTGAATTTGAGTAGCCAAAAGAGGTTCAATTTTCTATCTCTATCTCTCTCTCTCTTTGTTGTCTTCTACATTCCAAAAGCAAGAACAACAGCTGGTTACTGATTTGCAATCAGTCCTTGGTTGATTTCTTTCACCAAGACAAAAGCACACTTTGAGCAAAAGGAGTTGGCACCAAGGTTTAAGATCAAAGTTTCCTTTCTCTCTCTTTCTCCCTCAAATCCATGTCATCTGGCTGAAGTATTCCAAGGAGATTGCAGCAAGGTCAGTCTCAGCCCAAAGAACAGTAAGAGAGAAGGAGAGGTCAAGCAAATAAAGGGTCAAGAAAGGAGTCAAAAGAACCGAAGGAGACGCGGTGTTCGTAAGTGCATTTTGAACTCTTGTTTAATAGATTGGTTAAGAAAATGAGATCTGGCCATCGTATGGACAGATCCATCAATGGTTTAAATATGGGATTATGATGTTTAAAAGTGATAAAATATGGACCATAGGGTTCAGCCCTTTGGATGGCCGAACCCCATGGGAAAACTTAGTGATTTTTATGGTGTTTGAGAGATGAAATTCATATTATGTATTGAAGTTCTTTTAAAGGATTTTAAAGGGAGATAAGGTCACTGATTTTGACCAGTTATTACATGGCTGAATTATGTGTTTATTAAGCTAAATACTGATAAAAAAATATGGACAAATATTGGAGGGTTTACATCAAGGAAACCTTGGGGTTCGGCCATGTGTATGGCCTAACCCCATGGACTGTTTTTATGGTTATTTGGGTCAAGTGTAGGATGGATTTTTATGTAAACATAATGTGCTTTGATTTAAGAATAAACCAAATTTATAAATGGATAAATGGATCTAAACCATAGGCCATGAGGTTCAGCCAATTGGGTGGGCCGAACCCCATGAAATGGTATGACATTTCATGGAAGTATTAAATGGTTTTGTGAGATTTTAAAGGATTTAAAGTGAAGATAAGCTTACTGTTTTTAGGTAACTATGGCTTGGCTGAACCATATTAATACTATGGTTAAATTATGGATTAAAACCATGGACAATGGTTGGATTAATTACACCAAGAACCATAGGGTTCGGCCATATGTATGGCTGAACCCCATGGACTGTTATGTGGATATTTGGATTGAGTTTTACAAAATGGAAATCATACAAAGTGATGGGCTTATTGGATGGTTTTGAAAGGTAAAAATATGGTAACATTATACTGTTATCCTATGTCTAAATGAGACCAAAAACATGTTTAAAAGGACCAAAACTATGGGGTTTTATGGCTAAGATAGGACATGGAAGTTTAAGTGGATTTTTGGGTTTTAGATCAAATTAGAATCATATGGTCAAATGATTAACTTGCTGCCATGTACATAGGGTATTCGAATTTCTAGAAAGGTGAACAAGCCATGATCGGAAGACGGTCCAAAGGAAGGGTCGAACAAAGTAAACTATTGTAGGTTTCCTACCTTTATTGTAACCACTATTTCATATGCTGTTTTATGTTGATTTTGATATCTTATATGATTGTAAAGTTATATTTCTAAATGACATGTTTGCATAGACATCTCATGCATGGCATGGGATGATGGTGTTGTAACCGGAGGCCACACTCCGTCGGGGCGTCCGAAAGACCACTGTGGGGTACCCTGATGATGAGAATCCCATCAGGAGGAATCCGGAGGCCACACTCCGTCGGGGCGTCCGAAAGACCACTGTGAGTTACCTTGACGATGAGAATCCCGTCAAGTGATGGCTATGTTGGGTGATGATGGGTGGGACTCATTACATCTCCATTTCATACATAGCATGTTTTTTATGGAATTTTGTCACACATGTGTTATTATTATATTATTTGCATGTTTTTGACTAACCATGTGGTAGCCCTATTCGGAAACACTACTGGGCGCGTTGATCTAACGCCCTATCTATATCCTTAGTGGATGACGCAGGGAAAGGGAAGAACGTGGATCGAGAAGAGGACCAAGCAAGGAAACTTGGGCGGTTTGAATGATTTTGAATGGACTTGAATGGACTATTCATGGATGTGTTATTTGAATTATGTAGACACTGTAATTTGGTAACTAGATTTGTTGGTGGTAATAAGTAGTTAAGATAGATGCTATGGTTTGTTTTAAGTCGGATGGTTTGATTGAACGATTAGTTAAGATTGATTAGTAATTTTGGAGAATAAGTTATGTACTTTGCTATCTAAGAATGGAAAATTGGAATAGTCATAGGTTCTATTATAACCTCAGTTGGATTAAGACTAAGTTAATTCCGCAAGTTATATATGTACCATGTGCGGATCAGTTTTATGGACTTTGCTCATACGCACATGGGCTTGGCCAGTTAAGGGTCGGATTTAGAGATCCGAACTTAACTCGCGTCGTGACACTCCGCCCCGATCACATGATTATTATATTTTAAAAAAAAAAATTAAACTCTGAAAATTAGAGTGAAAAGGGCGGGGTGTTACAGCACATCGTCATGGGGAGCTCCAGTGTTGTTCGTGAAAAAGAAGGATGGTTCACTCAGAATGTGTGTGGACTACCGGAAGTTGAATCAGCTAACTGTCCGGAACAAGTATCCTCTACCCAGGATCGATGATTTATTCGATCAGTTGAGGGGATCCAGTCATTTTTCCAAGATTGATCTGATGTCCGGTTATCATCAAATCCGGGTCAAAGAGGAAGACATCGAGAAAACAGCTTTCAGAACACGGTATGGACTATTTGAATTTGTAGTCATGCCATTTGGGCTTACCAACGCACCGGCTGTGTTCATGGACTTAATGAACAGAATATTCCGTCCATATTTGGATCGGTTTGTTATAGTGTTCATTGACGATATCCTGATCTATTCCAAGAGTCAGGAGGATCATGCTGAGCATCTTCGAATAGTATTGAACACCTTGAGACAGAACCAGCTGTATGCCAAAGCAAGCAAATGCGAATTTTGGCTACCTGAGGTCAAATTCTTAGGGCATGTTATAACAGCAGATGGTATAGCCGTTAATCCGGCTAAGGTGGCAGCAGTAAGTGAGTGGAAAGCACCAAAGAATGTCACCGAAATCCGTAGTTTTCTGGGTTTGGCTGGATATTATAGGAAGTTTATCATGGACTTCTCCAAAATTGCATCCCCATTGACTCGACTCACACAGAAAGGAGTCAAATATGAATGGTCAGAGTTGTGCAATCAGAGATTTGAGGAGCTGAAAGAGAGACTTACAACTGCTCCTATCCTAGTTTTGCCGGAAAGAGGCAAAGGTTATGAAGTACAATGTGATGCGTCAGGAGAGGGACTGGGATGTTCACTCATGCAACGTGATCGGGTGGTGGCATATGGTTCAAGACAACTAAAGATACATGAACGCCTCTACCCCACACATGATTTGGAATTAGCTGCGGTGGTCTTCGCTCTCAAAAGCTGGAGACACTATCTATATGGGGAGAAGTTTGAAGTATTTTCAGATCACAAGAGCTTGAAGTATTTATTTGATCAGAAAGAGCTCAACCTGAGGCAGCGCAGATGGATGGAATATCTGGCGGACTATGAATTTGCACTCCGATATCATCCGGGAAAGGCCAACAAAGTGGCGGATGCTCTCAGCCGCATGTCTCATGCATCAGTGGCATGTTTGATCAGGACTGAATGGGAGATGTTGAATTCCATTCGTGAGTTTAATCTATACATCACAAACCATGGGAGTATGTACAATTTGATCATACGATCCAACATGGTTACAAAGATTGAACAGGAGCAACGAACAGATCCGGAAATGGCAGAACATGGGCCAAGATGTCTAATGGCGAGGTTGTACCGGATTGGGAATTACGACCAGGACAGGGTCTTATGTTCCGGGGTAGAATATATGTGCCAAGAAGCTGCAGAAAAGAATTATTGATAGAGGCACATCAGAGCAAGTTGTCCATTCATCCGGGTAGCACAAAAATGTATCATGACTTAAAAAGACATTATTGGTGGCATGGACTCAAGAAGGACGTTGCTGAGTTCGTGGCTCATTGTTTAACTTGTCAGCAGGTTAAGACGGAACATCAGAAGCCACCAGGGTTACTCAAACCCTTAGCAGTGCCGGAATGGAAATGGGAGCACATTTCCATGGACTTTGTGACGGGGTTGCCGAGGTCCTCGAAGGGCAATGACGCTATATGGGTTGTGGTAGACCGATTGACTAAGTCCGCGCATTTCATTCCTATCAAGATGACGGATTCATCAGAGACATTGGGTCGGAGATACATCAAAGACATCATCAGATTACATGGTATTCCACAGACTATAGTGTCTGATAGAGATGGCCGATTCACCGGCAGGGTATGGCAGAGCATGCAGTCGGCCATGGGAACCGATCTACTTATTAGCACAGCATTCCATCCACAGACCGATGGACAATCGGAAAGAACAATACAAACGCTGGAGGACATGTTGAGGGCGTGCATGCTAGACTTCAAAGGTGGATGGGAGGATCATTTGCCATTGGTGGAATTTTCTTATAACAATAGCTACCAGGCAAGCCTCCAGATGGCACCATTCGAAGCTTTGTATGGTAGACCATGCAGGTCACCAGTGTGCTGGACTGAGGTTGGCGAACATGCACTGATAGGACCCGAGATGGTTGCAGAAACTACTGCACAGATTCAGTTGATACGTCAACATTTGTTGACCGCACAGAGTCGGCAAAAGAGCTATGCTGATAAGAGGAGGAGGTTTCTCGAATTTGAAGTGGGAGACATGGTATTCTTGAAGGTCTCGCCACGAAAAGGGCACATGAGATTTGGGAAGAAAGGAAAATTGTCGCCAAGATATGTGGGACCGTTTTCAATTATCAGAAGGATGGGAGATGTAGCCTATCAGTTGGCACTTCCTTCGCAATTGGCGTCTCTACATGATGTATTCCATGTGTCGATGCTGAGGAAGTACAATCCTGATCCGTCACATGTTTTGAATGTGCAAGATATAGATGTGCAAAGCGACGTCACTTATGTCGAGAAGCCGGTCAGAATATTGGAGAGTGAGCAAAGGGTGTTGCGTAACCGAGCGATTCAGTTCGTCAAGGTGGTATGGGATCGACATGGTGTTGAGGAAGCCACTTGGGAATTGGAATCGGAGATGAGAACATCTCACCCTGAATTATTTGTATGATTTACTTTGAAATCCTACTTCGTTCGATTTTCGGGACGAAAATTATAAAAAGAGTATTGTATTGTAACACCCTGGAATTTCAAAGTTATATGAAAATATTCATAATTATGGAATTGCCATCGTGATAAAATTGATTTGAATTTAAATGGGTCAATGGCTCAATCAAGACCCAAAGGATGGTAGTTTGTTTACAAAACAAATAAATGGGTAAGATAAATTTAAACGGGTCAAGAATCATATTTGGGTCAAATTTTGATAAATGGGTCAAAATGGCTAGATAGGACCCAATGGGTCGTGTGAATGGCATGATTAACCATGGATTGAGTTCAAGCTTAGTTAATTAATTACTTGAGTTTGGTTTGAGTTGAAATGAATGATGGGTTAAGTTGAGTTGAATTTATTAGTTAAGTTAAATTAAATGAATGACTTAGGTTGGGTGAGTTGAATGAATGAGTTGGATGAATATGTATTTTTATTGTGAAGTGTGTGAATGAGAGGGGAAGTGTTTTAAATTCCAATTTTGAGCAAGGAAAAACGTTGGTGCATGGGGAGATATTACCATGCATGTAACCCCCATTTAGGTGATGAATAAAATGGGAGTTACATTTTGAATGGGAGTTATTTTTTGAAGTCACAATGGTTGCAAAGGACGTTGGCTGCATACATGAGCAATTTCATGCATGTAACGGCTACCATGGAGATGTGAGAGTGATGGCTTTGAGAGTTACAAATGCATGAATGAAGGAGGAAATGCAAACAATTCACAAGGATATGCATAGGCCGTTGGGTACCCTTGGAGGTTCATCTCAAAGATGAAACCCCCAAGGAAGGTATTAAGAAATAAAGGTTACATAAAGGTTTTATAGTTAAAATTGTTACATGCATTGGAACCATGAGGATTAACCACCTTAGATGGAAGGTCAAAGGTTAAAAAAACGTTGGAGGGTTTCATCTCAAGGATGAAACCCCCAAAAGAAATAAGAGTTAAAGATAAATGCATTAGGAGTTACAATTTTTGGGTACCAAAGAGATCACATGGGCTGATTGAAATTTAGCCAAAGATGTTTCAGTTTTTCTCTCCCTATCTCTCTCTCTTGGTCGTTTTTATCTTCCCAAACACTAAGAGCAGCAGCTGGTTAGTGATATGAAATCAGTCCTTGATTGATTTGTTTCACCAAGACAAAAGCATATCTTGAGCAAAAGTGTTGGCCTCAAGGTATTCCATTCAAAGTCAAAAATTCTATCTCTTTCTCTCTTTGCCGTTTTCTACCAAGAACAACAGCTGGTTGTTTAAATCAGTCCCTGATCATCAAGGAATCAAGAAGAAGGAGAGGCTAAGAAAGAACAAGGAACAAGCCGGAGGGAAGATCAATCGGAGGAGTCGCGGAAACGGTAGATTTTTCGATGAACAATTTTTAAATCATGATCCGGCCATTGGATGGCTGAATCTAACAAAGGTTAAATAGTGGTTGGAAGTACATGAATGAGATAAAAAGATGGACCATAGGGTTCGGCCCATTGGATGGCCAAACCCCATGGAAATAATGGATTTATTTAGATGGTTTTTGGAAATTAAAACCATACAAATTTGGGACTGTTTTTAGATGATTTTAAGTGTGTGTTTTAAAAAGGCTAAAACATAAATAAGGAAGTTTGTTTTGGACATAAATGAATGATGAATAAATTCAAAACCAAAGGTCATAGGGTTCGGCCACCATGGAGGGCCGAACCCCATGCAAATAATGGTTTGTTTTGATGTATTTGGAACAAATAAACCATGAAGTTGGTGGACTGTTTTGGGTTATTATTTTAAGATGTAAATACATGTTTTAGAATGGTTTAAAAACATGGATTTGGGTGCTGGTTTCAGACCTAAGATGAAGGATTAAGTGTTCAAAATTAATCTCATGATGTTCGGCCAATAAGCATGGCCGAACCCTATGAAATTGGGCTAATTTTGGATGGTTGTTTGAAGGTTAAAAACCTGATTTAGATATACAGTTATTACCTGGTTAATTGAGGTTTAAAAACAGTAAAAGTAATCATTGGGTTCAGCCATAATAGAGGGCCGAACCCCATGTAAAACGGTGTGGGTTTTCATGTTGAGAACCCCATGGAAACCATGGAAACCATGAAAATCCATGGACTGTTTTGTGGAATAATTGGGTTAAGTTATGATGAACATTAGGTATTATTTATATGCTTTGATTTAAGAATAATATATGTTGTTTATGGAGTTAGTATGGGTAAGTAATCGGCCAATATGAATGATGGAAATTGAGTATAAAATCACATTGGTGAGGTTCGGCCATGTGTATGGCCGAACCCCACTAATGGTGATTGTGGGACATAATTGTTGGTTTATATGAAGATATGGAAGGTTTAAGAAGGATCAAATTAGGTGATGAGGTTCAGCCATGTGTATGGCTGAACCCCACTAAAGATGGTTTTATGTTTGGTGATGATAGTTAGTTAATTTAAAGCAAAGGTTGGTCTCAATGGCACAATCATAATTATGGCTGAAATGATCAAAAATAAAATGATCATATGATGGGATAAATGGGCTAAAACCAAAGTGGTAAGGTTCAGCCATAATGTATGGCCGAACCCTACTAAGGTTCGTTTAGAAGTTTGAGTAATTAGATAGGTTTTAATTAAATAAATGAATGACCAATGTCTTAATGGATGAGGTTCGGCTATGGCTTTGGCCGAACCCCACTAGGTGATTCTTGGAACATTAAGCTTTGCTGGAAATTAGGTGGATAAATGATTAACTTGCTGCCATGTACATAGGGTATTCGGATTTCTAGAATGGTGTACAAAGTCGTGATCGAAAGACAGTCCAAAGGAAGGATCGAACAAAGTAAACTATAGTAGGTTTCCTACCTTGTTGTAACCACATAACTTATTTGCTGTTTTATGTTTATTTGAATAAGTTATTTGAATCAAATGTTATATTTACAAATGGCATGTTTGCATAGACATCTCATGCATAGCATGGGATGATGGGGAGGTAACTGGAGGCCACACTCCGTCGGGGCGTCCGAAAGACCATTGTGGGGTACCCTGATGATGAGAATCCCATCAGGAGGAATCCGGAGGCCACACTCCGTCGGGGCGTCCGAAAGACCACTGTGGGTTACCTTGACGATGAGAATCCCGTCAAGTGATGGCTATGTTGAATGGTGATGGGTGGGACTCATTACATGTTCATTTCATACATAGCATATTTTTATAGAATTTTGTCACACATGTATAACTATTATCCTATTTGCATGTTTTTGACTAACCATGTGGTAGCCCTATTCGGAAACACTACTGGGCGCGTTGATCTAACGCCCTATCTATATCTTTAGTGGATGATGCAGGGAAAGGAAAGAACGTGGTTGGAGAAGAGGACCAAGTACGAAAACTTGGGCGATTTGAATGATTGCAATGGACTATGAATGGATTATTTATGGACTTGTTAGTTGATTTATTTGGAACAATGTAATTTGTTAAATTAGATGTTGGCATGTAATAAGTAGTTAAGTAGATGCTATGGTTGGATTTATTTGAATGGTTTGGAATGAATAGTAGACTAAGGTTATATAATAATTTTGGAAAATAAATAAGGTACTTTGCTATCTAAAAATGGAAATTGGATTAATCATAGGTTCTATTATAACCTCAGTTAGATCTAGACTAAGTTAATTCCGCTAGATGTATATGTACCATGTGCGGATCAGTTTTATGGACTTAGTTCATACGCACATGGGCTTGGCCAGTTAAGGGTCGGATTTAGAGATCCGAACTTAACTCGCGTCGTGACATTCCGCCCCGATCACTTATTGATTATTATTATTTAAAAAAAAAATAAACTCTGAAAATTTAGAGTGAAAAGGGCGGGGTGTTAACTCCAATGTTGGAGAATAAAATAGGTAGCTGATTGGAGGAGTTACACACAATAGATTATGGCATTCCAAATTCAAATTAGATGTTAAACCAATGGGAGTTACAAAGTGTGTTCACACTTGGAGGAGGGGAGTTTTATTCCCATGATAGAACTCCCACATGGGACGTTGATGAGGGCCAAATGGGGCTGATTGGAGCTGCTGTTGGTGGGGTTACACTTGAGAGTAGTGGCTGTTACATAAGCCAAAATTGAGAGGCAGCTAACAAAGGGACGGTGCAGCACATGGGGGTTACATTTCAAAGTGAAACTCCCATGTGAGAACCTAAGAAAAAGGGGGGTTACACTAGTTCAACCACAAGGGACGTTGGTTGCTTGGGGTGTTTCATTTCATAGATGAAACCCCCAAGTAACATAAAGAACCTTGATTGAGGAGAGGGAGTTACACAAGGATTAACCTTGGGCTGTTTTTGGTCAAGCAAAGGATTTTCATTGTTACTCTCTCTATCTCTCTATCTCTCTTGGACGTCCTCTATCTGTCTAAACCAAGAGCAGCAGCTGGTTGCTCATTTCAATTAGTTTTTGGGTAATCCTTTCATCAAGACAAAAATTAGCAAAAGGGTTTTGGCAACAAGGTTAGCAATTTCATTCAAGACCAAAGTTCCCTTTCTCTCTCTCTCTCTCTTAAGTCCTTGTCACCTGGCTGAATTATCTCAAGGAGCTTGAATCAAGATCAGTCTCAGTCCAAAGAACAGTAAGAGAGAAGGAGAGGTCAAGGAGATAAAGGGTCAAAGAAGGAGTCAAAAGAACCGAAGGAGACGCGGTATTAGTAAGTGCATTTTGAACCCTTGTTTAATAGATTGGTTAAGAAAATGAGATTTGGCCATTGTATGGCCAGATCCATCAATGGTTTAGACCTAGAATTATGATGTTTAAAATAATAAAATATGGACCATAGGGTTCGGCCCCATTGGATGGCCGAACCCCATGGAAAAACTTGGTGGATTCTATGGTATTTGAAAGTCAAAATCCATATTTTGGAGTGAGGATTTTAAAAGATTTTTATATGGAATTAAGCTTACTGTTTTGGAGTAGATATGACATGACTGAACCATATTTATCTTATGTTAATTTGTGGATTAATTTCATAGATAAATATGGGTGGATTTCCATTAAGAGAACCATAGGGTTCGGCCATGTGTATGGCCGAACCCCATGGACTGTTTTTAGATGATTTTAAGTATGTGTTTTAAAAAGGTTAAAACATAAATAAGGAAGTTTGTTTTGGACAAAAATGAATGATTAAGAAGTTCAAAACCAAAGGTCATAGGGTTCGGCCACCATGGAGGGCCGAACCCCATGCAAATAATGGTATGGTTTTGATGTATTTGGAACATATAAACCGTGAAGTATGTGGACTGTTTTGGGTTATTATTTAAGATTCAAATACATGTTTTGGAAAGGGTTAAAAGCATGGATCTGTATGACAAAGGACTGAAGTTAGCATGGTTTAAAACAGTGGTTCAAAACTGATGAAATGGATCATTTGGATCGGCCATTTTGGATGGCCGAATTTCATGAAATAATATGGTCATTTGGGACAAGTAGATGAACTGATTTAGATGGTGTTTAAGAGGTATAATGGCAGCAATATTATATTGATTTTGTATGTTTAAATAACACCAAACACATGTTTTAGAAGACCAAAACATGGACATAGGGTTCGGCCACCTTGGATGGCCGAACCCCATGTAAGTATTTGGTTGTTTGGGTTGGCTTTCAAAAAGATGGAAATCACATCAAGTATGGATTTAGTATTAAGATGATGGAAAATAGGATTAAAATCTTTAGGGTGAGGCTCGGCCATGTTATGTGGCCGAACCCCACCAATTGTCATGTGATGGACTTTGTTGTCTAAGGAAAAAAATTAGGCAAAGGATAGTATAATGGCATTATGGTAAATAAGGATGAAAAGATGAAATGATCAAAAGAATGGACTTATGAGCCAAAACCTAAGGTGGTAAGATTCGGCCATGTAGTATGGCCGAACCCTACCGAGTGTCATTTGAAAAGTTTGGGATACTTAGATGGTATTAAGTAAATAAAAGATTTATCAAAGTTTAAATGGGTGAGGTTCGGCCATGGGGTATGGCCGAACCCCACAAAGTGGATTTTTGGGATTTAAATCAAATTAGAATCATATGGTCAAATGATTAACTTGCTGCCATGTATATAGGGTATTCGGATTTCTAGAACGGTGTACAAAGTCGTGATCGAAAGACGGTCCAAAGGAAGGGTCGAACAAAGTAAAATATTGTAGGTGTCCTACCTTGTTGTAACCACACAACTTATTCGCTGTTTTATGTTTATTTGAATAAGTTATTTGAATCAAATGTTATATTTACAAATGGCATGTTTGCATAGACATCTCATGCATAGCATGGGATGATGGGGAAGTAACCGGAGGCCACACTCCGTCGGGGCGTCCGAAAGACCATTGTGGGGTACCCTGATGATGAGAATCCCATCAGGAGGAATCCGGAGGCCACACTCCGTCGGGGCGTCCGAAAGACCACTGTGGGTTACCTTGACGATGAGAATCCCGTCAAGTGATGGCTATGTTGAATGGTGATGGGTGGGACTCATTACATGTTCATTTCATACATAGCATATTTTTACAGAATTTTGTCACACATGTATAACTATTATCCTATTTGCATGTTTTTGACTAACCATGTGGTAGCCCTATTCGGAAACACTACTGGGCGCGTTGATCTAACGCCCTATCTATATCTTTAGTGGATGATGCAGGGAAAGGAAAGAACGTGGTTGGAGAAGAGGGCCAAGTACGAAAACTTGGGCGATTTGAATGATTGCAATGGACTATGAATGGATTATTTATGGACTTGTTAGTTGATTTATTTGGAACAATGTAATTTGTTAAATTAGTTGTTGGCATGTAATAAGTAGTTAAGTAGATGCAATGGTTGGATTTATTTGAATGGTTTGGAATGAATAGTAGACTAAGGTTATATAATAATTTTGGAAAATAAATAAGGTACTTTGCTATCTAAAAATGGAAATTGGATTAATCATAGCTTCTATTATAACCTCAGTTAGATCTAGACTAAGTTAATTCCGCTAGATGTATATGTACCATGTGCGGATCAGTTTTATGGACTTAGTTCATACGCACATGGGCTTGGCCAGTTAAGGGTCGGATTTAGAAATCCGAACTTAACTCGCGTCGTGACATTCCGCCCCGATCACTTATTGATTATTATTATTTAAAAAAAAAAAATAAACTCTGAAAATTTAGATTGAAAAGGGCGGGGTGTTACACTATGAGGCGGAGTATCACAATTATTATCTTGGTCTATTATGATCTCAACATTACATTATTATCGAATGAGTGAATTAACGCTTTTTAAAATTTTAAAATCTCAATTTTATTTAATGATAGAATATTATTATATTAGATCAATGTGTTGTAAAAATTAAGTTGGTGTTCAAATGAATAAGGGTGTAACAAATGAAAATTTGCATGGAATTTCATGCGAACTTGATCTTAGAAGAATATTTTTTTAGAATTTGAATTATTTTTATAAAAATATATTAATGTAAAATACAAATTAAATAACTGTGACAACGTTGAGCGGAAATTGAACTCATACCACAAATGATAAAATTCTAGTACAATCTTAACAAGCACGCTCCTTCAACACAACGGTGAGCAGGAATGTCGTCGAATAGGCGCGGCCCCCCGAAACACCAAAATCAATATGCTTGGAAACCCAACGCCGGTCACAAGATAAACGAAACGGTTAGAAGAAAGATAAACCCTAAAGACCCCAAACTTTTATTTTTCTTCGACTCATGTTTTTCTTGGATTCGTAGGAATTGGGAGGGAAGTTTAGGCCCTACTCAGAGATAACGGGAGTTTGCCCTCGCTGCAAAGATCAGATCGAATGGAAACGCAGGTTCCATTCTACTTTCTCTCATCCTATTATTTGATATTAGCTTTCACTTCACTTCTTTGTTAAGTTCTTCTGGGCGGGCATACTCCCTCATTTTCAAAGTGATCTAGACCCTTCATCTCTTGAGTCATGCTGTAGATGGTCCACCAATTGACTTACTGCTCATTGAATCGATTGGATGAATTTCATTATAAACTATTGTCAGAAAATCCACAAACCAAACTCTCGGGCTCTGTATAGAATCTTAGAAACGAATTCAGGGAGTTATACGAAGTGGATTATTAATTTCTTTTTAAAAGGGAAGTGGATTATCCCCTTATAAGTTGATGATTCTCATATAGCCTTTAAATGTGTGCTTAAAAGCAGGAGTTGATGTGTCGTGATGCCATCAAAATACTTTATTCAAAAAATTTACTAATAAGATGATAAATAAAAACCCAATCATAGTACTTGGAGAAAACTTAACATGATTTTCCTTCCTCTTCCTTCTGACATCTCAATCCAAAATTACCACTACATCATTAAAGGCAAGTTTGTTATCTATCTTGGGTCAGTTTTTCAAAAAAAACTCTAGTGAAGACTACCCATTAATTTTTCTACTGGCCCACGCATCTTTGGGTGAGATATTGGAAAATAACATGAACAAGGGTGGGTAAATCTCAACTCCATCCAACCTTTCTAGCCTTTTGATTTTGGACCTTGAATTGTGATAAGCTATAAAGCACGGATACTCCGAAACCATTCGAGTATCCGTGTCGGATACGTTTCCGACACGGATACGGCTCGGATACTTATCGGATACGTATCCAATTACATAAAACATTTTTCAAATATGGATACATCAAGGATATGGCAGCAGACACGGAGGGATACGACAGCACGGGAGAAAAGGGGAATATATATATATATATCTTTTCAGTATTATTTTTTTAACCTCAATAATTATTCACATATTATATACTGTAATATTGTAAATATTTTTTAAACATATTATATATTTCTTTTCATAATACTAAATTGCTAATAGTCTAATCTTTATAATATATATCTTTTGTAATCTTTACTAATATATATCTTTTGTAATGTGTGTATATATATATATATATATATATATATATATATATATATATATATATATATATATATTGTATTCATTATAAATATAAAAATATAATTTCTAATAATTTTTATCTCATAGTAGAATTGATGATATTTTTTGTAAATGTTTGAATTTATTTTGTTGATATATATAATATATATATAATAATAATAATAATAATAATAATATTTTTTTTTAATTCGGCGTATTCCTGCCGCACCCGTATTGTAGTTTTTCAAAATTTGCCGTATCTCCATTTCGGATACGTGTCGTATCCGATACTCGTACCCGTATCGGTGCTTCTTAGGTGATAAGCTATGGATTTTTCATGGCCCATCTCAGAAAGCTCAAATCATTGAGTGGGGGGAGATTCTTCAACTTCATCATATTTGTGTAGGGGCCTAGCGTATGACAAATGACCAGCCACCTTGGAGAAAATGACTACTTTAGCCCCCTAGAGCATCTCTAATTTTGTATGTTCTACATTTCTTTAACACTATCAAGCCAAACTCAGTCTTGGTGGGTTTTTTCGCAACATGTTTATTGGTGATGGGTTTCACTATCAAAGCATGTGTGATTGTGTGATTAATTAAAGGTGGATCTTACATGCAATGATGCCCATCTGTTTTTTTTTTTCATGCACTCTAGGTATGGGAAATACAAGCCTATTTTGGAACCTGCAAAGTGGTAGGTATCACATACACTATTTCTTTGCATGTGTACAAATTATCTCTTTATTGTTGAGGCATATTTGTGTGCTCTGAATCCATAGTCAGCGGTGCGGGAAGCGGGCAGTTCGGCAGGCATACCATAATATCTGTCCTGGAAAGTTTTTCTCCTAAATTTTGAACTTTGCTTTCCCTTTCTATTTGTTTTATTTATTTATTTTTGAATTCTGATGACCACTTGCAAATGCAGCATGTGCTAAGGATGCGGGTGTGTGCGCCAAATGCTCTTGTCTTGTGGATCAGATTGTTGGAAGGTTTTTGATGTTCAAAGCTTTCTTTAGTATATTTACAGTTCTTTTTGAAACTACAAAATTCCAACCAAATTATCTAAAGTTTGTTTGGAACAAGATGGCACTAGGTGTAGCTGGGGCTATCTTTTTGGTAACCTAGATACCTCTTAGTGTCTTCCATTGTGAATGTTGTGTGAATTACGATTGTCTTTTTCTTAAAAGGAAAAGAAAAGAAAAGGAGAAAAGATTACCATGCTTTGTATTATAGACAAAGTAGATGGGTCAAGTCCACCATTTTGGTTTACCTATGAATTGAATATTTTTTTTTCTGAGTGATGTATGAATTGAAACATTCTTAAAGATGATATTAATCTATTGCTCATGTAATATCTAGAGATACTGCAGAAGTAGAGGTTGAGCGCAAGACACTTGAGGAGGTGATTATTTTCTTTTGTCTTTCCTGTATTGCATTCTTATGTGCTGTGTCTTTATGATTAACCATGTAATAACTTTATATTAGCAATTGAGTAAATTTGTGTTGCTTCCAGGCCATTAAGAATGCTCGTGAGAGAGATCGGAGGACATTACTGCGATCAGTAAGATTTCCACTTTGAATCTTTTTTTATATAAAATTGCATGCACTTTCTTGGTTGTTTTTGTTGGAATAATTAGATTTAGTATGTATTTAGGTTTCTAAATTTAGATTGTTAGATTAGAAGTTGACTTCGATTAAGATAGCTTTAGGGTCGGCTAGAGGCTATATATGTAATAGACCTTTATGAGTAATACACAGTTTCTTAATTTCTCACATGGCATCAAGAGCCTAAACGATCCTGAGTCTTTTGTTGAGAGAGAAACCCTCGTTCAAAGTTCCTCTTCTCTCCCTCTGCCCGAGGAATCTCGTTGGCAGAGGGAGGGGACGTTACGCACTTGCTGTTTGCGTTTGATTTCTTGCCCACTGCGGACGTCTTCAATGAATATCCTTTGCAATCCGACCCCGTTTGAGTAGATCTCGTTTTGCACCCTTCTTGCAACCCCGCCTCTCCCTCACGCCCTGCAGTCTGATTGCCTAGATTTGAGCAGTCTCCGCCCACCCTGAGATTTTGCCTCTTTCCTTCCTCTGCTTTGAGAACCCAGATTTGTCTCGTTGTTGTCGTCTAGATTCGCAGATCTTCTTGTTGCGTTGATCCATACAACCCCATTTAATGCTTCATTAAATGTCACTCCTTTTTATCCATCTTTCCCCATTTACCCTTTCCAATTACCCAATTGACCATCCTTGACCATTGATCCTTTAGCCTGTCTTTAATCACCACCAAATCCCCCTCAACCTATTATTTGTCCACCCAATTCCTCTTTGACCCATTTTACCCATGAGTCGATTCAAACCCATCTGAGCCCCGACTTCGAACCAACTGCCTGCGTTTTGGACTCGATGGCCCCCAACAATGGTCATGAGTATATTACTAGATCCATGGTTGTTCACAAAGTGTTGTCCAATCCTCATGTCGAGACTCCCTCAGTGTCTTTCAAACCACATGCACGGTTAAGGGAAAAATATGCCTTCACCCCGGAGCCCAAATACGAAAAAAAAAAACTTAAGCGCGGCGTTCTAGGCCTGACTATGTTTGGGGGTTTGGGGCTCTGCCTCCCTCGGGAAACATGGCCCCGTGTGCTTCTACGGCTATCTAGCTTGCTAGCTGTAGTTTGAGGCTTTCTCGTTCGTAACAAGGCAGCCGATAAGTCATCGAAGGGTTTGTGTGAATAATGGAATGGTAAGCATTACTGTTTTTTCATTCTTACTCGGCGAACCTATTCTCTTCTCTACTAAACTAACCACCTGAGCCAACTCGAGAAACGAAAACCAAAATGACAATCCATTCTATTGTTATTCAAAAATTACTGAGTACGAACGCACATCTAGGCCGTCGGGTAGCTGCTCACCATTTCAAAGTCTATATCTGTGGTTCCAGAAATGGAATTGCTATTCTCGATTCAGACAAAACACTGATTTGTTTACGAAACGCTTGTCATTTTATAGGATCTCCCATTCGTCAAAAAGGCCGTTCCTTCTTTGTAAATACCAATTCGTTATTCGATGAGATAATGGAACAAATGGCGACGAGAATCGGCTGTATCAATGATTCTCAATGGAGGATCGGGGGTTTTTTGACCAATTGTTCAAGTCCGAAAAAAATCCGTTCGAGAAAAAGTGCGATCAATTTCGGGTCGAACCAACAACCAGATTGTGTAGTTATTATGGATGCAGATAGAAAGTCCTCGGTCATACTTGAAGCTGATCGATCACAAATACCTAGCTCAAACTCGTCTAACATCGCGCATGGATGAAATGTTTGAGCGTCAAAAGCTAACAGATGAAAATGGAAAGAACCAAGCCACCACTGTAAACCAGCATAGTGCGACTATTGCCAATATTATGAACACACTTGAAAGAGTGGAAAGAAGGCTTAGTGATCTAGCACCACGATTAGACACCAGTGGCATCCAAGAACGCCGACCTGACAACTATTGGGAACGAGACAGACAAGTTCCGGAGTTTGCACAAGCTCGGGACATGAATTCGGACCCCTTCAGCCAATGCCTCTCCATCCATGCTAGACCAATCAGACCGTTCCTGCACTTCACCCTCTCATTAGAGCCTAAGCCTTTGGAAACCTATCCCTTTGTCCTTTTATATCCTTTCCTTTTTTTTAAAGTCACTCCCATCGTTGGGAGTTGAGAATCCTTTGATCTTGACAAGCTTTTTTTTTTTCAACCTTTTCCATACAACCCCATTTAATGCTTCATTAAATGTCACTCCTTTTTATCCATCTTTCCCCATTTACCCTTTCCAATTACCCAATTGACCATCCTTGACCATTGATCCTTTAGCCTGTCTTTAATCACCACCAAATCCCCCTCAACCTATTATTTGTCCACCCAATTCCTCTTTGACCCATTTTACTCATGAGTCGATTCAAACCCATCTGAGCCCCCGCTTCGAACCAACTGCTGCGTTTTGGACTCGATGGCCCCCAACAATGGTCATGAGTATATTACTAGATCCATGGTTGTTCACAAAGTGTTGTCCAATCCTCATGTCGAGACCTCCCTCAGTGTCTTTCAAACCACATGCACGGTTAAGGGAAAAATATGCATTCTAATTATTGACAGTGGTAGCAGTGAGAATTTGGTCTCCCAAAAAATGGTTGATAAGTTTCAGTTCCTTATTCTGCCACACCCTCAGCCGTATTCTGTTGGATGGGTCATAGATGATTGTAATCAGCAGTAGGTTACTTCCTTGATTGGATGGCTCGCCCCCTTCCTTCCCTCCCTCTAAACCTCCCTCCCCTACCTTCCCCAAATCTCCATCTTTCATCTTCCTCTCTCAGTATTGCTCCCTCTCTGATGCGGAGCATTCATTGCAGATTCCATAATTAGTAGTTGCTTTCCATAATCAGTAGTTGTTGTATTTAATTTTCTTTGAGGTTGGTTTTAGTTAGTTTCTATTTTGTTTATTGCTTTATTTAATTAATGTTTTATTTTAAGAAAGGAAGAATTCTATATAAGTTGTAGCCTCCTTGAGGCAAAGACAGATTAATGAATAAGATTTTGAGATTTCTACAAAAACCTGTAATGGTGCGACAGTGGAGAGAATCCATGGAACTCTGGTGAGAAATCGGAGAGGCGTGAAGCCAGGTACTTCTTTCTTTTTCTTTCCTCCATAACCTAGTTGTTATCTTCCATAACCCACCCTCTCTGCTGCCACAAATCCATAAAGTCTCATACTGCTGCCACCACTCTTCCTTAGCCCAGATCTGTCCAGATCTGCATTCCCAGTCTTTGTCCAAGCCTTCTCTACCATCACCAGCAAACCCCACTACCTGTCCACCTTTCCGTCACCCCAAATCCCTCTCTCTGGTTTTTGCCTCTGTCTCAAAACCCCTTTCTGCTGCCTCCTTGACTTCCCTAATCCCTTTCCTTGAACTGCTGTAAGACCTTAAGGGCCCTTTAGCCCTCTGGATCCCTTTCCCAAGCCAACATTTAACCATACAATCATCATGCTGCTGTCCCAAGGCCTTTGAATCCCTTCCTTAACCCATACAGCCTTGTTGTACCCATTAACCCCATCTACTGCCATCGCCATTCCCCTGTAAAGCCACTACCTGTGTCGCCACTTCCTAAAATCCCTTCCTGTGCCTTCGTTTCCTTCCAAGCCCTCCGTCTTCCCGCCGCAAGCCCTTTCCTTGCCAAGCCTTCCGCTCCATCCCAGTTATTTCCATTCCTATACCTTTTTATTTTAATAAGAGCCTAAGTTATATCATGTGCTTAAGTCCCAAGAGTAACCCATTTCACTTATAACTCACGTGGCTACTAGGTTTTCTTTTCTTAAATTATCAAACTGCCATTGGACCATCATTAACCCATTTATTCCTCTGTATTCCTTGTATTTGCGTGATTATGTGTGGTCATTTTATATTAATTAGTTGTAAGTATTATTTTAATTTTAATTTCAGCCTCATATTAGTTTTAGGGTGCATTATTTTCATCCATTTAATCCACATTTAGACATTTAGGGTTACCTTTTGTCTTGTCCTGCATCAAATTGGTATCAGAGAAAGGTTGGATTGTTTCCTTAAACATCCACGGTCCTATATTTGCATTTAGTGAAAAAAATAATTAAATAATTAATTAATTAAAAAATATATATATATAAAAAAAAAATCATCATGGCATATAGAGTTTAGGACACAGAATTTAGAATCATCTAGACATGTCAGGAGAACAACCGCCAGCTTGGTTCGATAAGTTCCTCACTCAGTTGACTGCCCAGACGAATGAATTTCTGAAACGAGAGGAAGACATAAATGCTAAATTCATTCCAGTACAACCCAAGAGCACCCAGTTGATTGACCTCCGAGGAGTTGATCGTGGTGAGTACCATCAGCCTCATAAGCCTCAGGAATTTTACCAAAAATGACGAATATGCCTTGAAACCTGTCGTATCGTGCCCCGGGATTTTGATGGACGTTTAGAACCCAAAGTTTTTCTCGATTGGCTATCGAACATGGAACGCTACTTTGAGTTGCATGACATGTCAGAAAGTCGACGAGTCCGTTATGCCAAATTGAAATTGGTGAAACAAGCCCGGACTTTCTGGATGACGGTAGAACAGAAAAGTAGGAGGTTAAGAAAAGACCCTTTAGATTTGACATGGTACGAAATGAAGAAACAATTAATCGAGAAATATGTCACTCCCTTCTACCATCGCATGCTCATTAATCACCCTATGCTTTGGAAACTTGACACATATGGTGAAAGCAATGATAAATCAGAGGTGATACAATCCCACAGGTTACCCAAAGCCATTGCGCCAAACGGAAAACCTCTAGATCTCATCCCAGTGTCAGTGTCACCTAGTCTTTCCGAGTCTGTACATGCATCTGCACAGCACATTCATAATTCACACGCTGAAATTAAAAATTAAATTAATATAAGCGATGAACAATATAAGTTTGCTGCAGATACTCATTGCAAGTCCATTGAATTTAATATGGATGATCATGTGGAGGACCTCACACCCTGTCTAGATCCAATACCTTCACCTCCAGACCCCACCCCATATCAGCATGATCCTGTCCCACATATTGGCCTTCTTGACCATCATATTGGCCTTCTTGACCCACAGCCTGATCCACAGCATGACCCGTTCCATGACCCATGTCACCTACGAGTACAGTCCCCGCAGCCTTTACCTGTACCAACTCAGCCTCTCCCTTGTGTCCCTCTTGGCCTTCCTGACCCATTCCATTACCTGTGCTATGCACCAGTCCAGTCCATTCAACCTGTACCTCCCTCACCTTTTCAAAGCCCAACAGCTGCACCATTTCGCCCATCCTCACAGTTTAGAGTTGCCTTCAATCCTGATCATTACCGTGACCCTCCTATTGGCTTTCCGGACCCAATTCATAACACATGGCCTGCACCTTTACACCTTTCACCGATCCTACCTCCTTTACCTTCTTTGCCACCCAAGAAAGAAAAGATAGAATTTATCTTGGTCGAAGAAGTTGTTTCTACAGTTGTAGGAGAACATCAGCTATATCCGATGACGTGGAAGCCCATGTCCACGACTGTTGCCACTTGGGTGACCACGAGAGAGCTACAGTGCCTTGCCCTGAATTTACTGGAGAGACTTCGGAGTCTTGTCTCAGCAGAGGAGCGTTGTACTCATATCTTGCATTTGCCGCTAACTAGAGTCGATCGTGAGCATTCTACTCATATTTGGATGCTACTGCCCACCAGAGTTGATCGTGACATCCGTTTTGTATCATCAGAAGTGCATTCTGGTCACATCTTGTTGTTGACGTCACCCAAAGTTGCTCGTGATCTCAGTACAAGATTCAGAGTGTACCATCGATGGCGGATGAGAGCTGATCCAGCATTCTTATTGTGGCCCGATGCTGATCCGCTTGATTGACGTTGAAGACCTCACGTGCACATGATTGTATATTGAAGACCTCACATTGGGAATATGCGTGCGTGGGTAGATTTTTGTCTTTTCATCTGCTTGAACTCGAGGTCGAGGCTTTTTTTCAGATGGTGAGTTTGATGCGGAGCATTCATTGCAGATTCCATAATTAGTAGTTGCTTTCCATAATTAGTAGTTGTTGTATTTAATTTTCTTTGAGGTTGGTTTTAGTTAGTTTCTATTTTATTTATTGCTTTATTTAGTTAATGTTTTATTTTAAGAAAGGAAGAATTCTATATAAGTTGTAGCCTCCTTGAGGCAAAGACAGATTAATAAATAAGATTTTGAGATTTCTGCAAAAACCTGTAATGGTGCGACAGTGGAGAGAATCCATGGAACTCTGGTGAGAAATCGGAGAGGCGTGAAGCCAGGTACTTCTTTCTTTTTCTTTCCTCCATAACCTAGTTGTTATCTTCCATAACCCACCCTCTCTGCTGCCACAAATCCATAAAGTCTCATACTGCTGCCACCACTCTTCCTTAGCCCAGATCTGTCCAGATCTGCATTCCCAGTCTTTGTCCAAGCCTTCTCTACCGTCACCAGCAAACCCCACTACCTATCCACCTTTCCGTCACCCCAAATCCCTCTCTTTGGTTTTCGCCTCTGTCCCAAAACCCCTTTCTGCTGCCTCCTTGACTTCCCTAATCCCTTTCCTTGAACTGCTGTAAGACCTTAAGGGCCCTTTAGCCCTCTGGATCCCTTTCCCAAGCCAACATTTAACCATACAGTCATCATACTGCTGTCCCAAGGCCTTTGAATCCCTTCCTTAACCCATACAGCCTTGTTGTACCCATTAACCCCATCTATTGCCATCGCCATTCCCCTCCAAAGCCACTACCTGTGTCGCCACTTCCTAAAATCCCTTCCCGTACCTTCGTTTCCCTTCCAAGCCCTCCGTCTTCCCGCCGCAAGCCCTTTCCTTGCCAAGCCTTCCGCTCCATCCCAGTTATTTCCATTCCTATACCTTTTTATTTTAATAAGAGCCTAAGTTATATCATGTGCTTAAGTCCCAAGAGTAACCCATTTCACTTATAACTCACGTGGCTATTAGGTTTTCTTTCCTTAAATTATCAAACTGCCATTGGACCATCATTAACCCATTTATTCCTCTGTATTCCTTGTATTTGCGTGATTATGTGTGGTCATTTTATATTAATTAGTTGTAAGTATTATTTTAATTTTAATTTTAATTTCAGCCTCATATTAGTTTTAGGGTGCATTATTTTCATCCATTTAATCCACATTTAGACATTTAGGGTTACCTTTTGTCTTGTCCTGCATCACTCTCCCTCTTTGGGAAAAAAGGGAGGAAGAATACCATCTCCCTGTTCATCTCTAGTCTACCAGATAATTTCTCTAGACTTGATATTTTTGCCCTGTTTAACAAATTGGGAAGAATTGTTGATAGCTTCATACCTTTCAACAAGGAGTCTCAAGAGCACCATACCATGGCTTTGCCTTCGTCCGCTTCTCCTTAGAGGTGGAAGCTCTGCGTGACATTGTCGATGTCAATGACCATGGGTTTAAGGGCAAGAAACTTGTGGTCAAGGCGGCAAATCCCTCCGGTGCACCTGTCTCTTCTCTCCAGTCTCCTTCGACCATCCACTAGTTTCCTCCAACCTATCCCAGCTCTACTGACGACTCAGAGAAACCTTCCTTTGCTCGTGTTGTGGCTCCCTCTGCTTGGACGGTCATGTCTGATAAAGGTAAATCCATCATTTTGAACAATGCCATCCTAGCAGAAGATCGAATCCATTCAAAGATGCATTGTGGCCTCTTGCAAGCCCCCTCTGGACACTGAAGATAACCTCTTGCTGTGACTAGCAGAGTGGGGCTGCCTTGGGAAGGTCTCAATCAGTAGGATGGGCTCTCAGCATGTCTTACTTTCGTTTCATGTGGTTGAGGAAGCAAACAGACTCCTTTTCGAGTTCCCAGTTATTGTTGGATCTCCTTTCTCTCTTCTCTGTTTCTGGTATGAAGTTTGGGACCAAAAGTCTTGCTGGATTCGAGTATCGGGCATCCCTCTCTGTGCTTGGTTCCCCGAGTCCATCAAAGCTATTGGTGATTTCTCCCAGTTATTGTTGGATCTCCTTTCTCCCATCTGTTTCTGGTATGAAGTTTGGGACCAAAAGTCTTGCTGGATTCGAGTATCGGGCACCCCTCTCTGTGCCTGGTTCCTCGAGTCCATCAAAGCTATTGGTGATTTCCTCGGCTCTGTGTTTGAAATCGATCCGAGTATGGTCTCTGGCATCAATCTCTGCTTTGCTCGATATCTTGTTAAATGGGAATCGAGTCTTGAGCATATAAAGAAAATTCCACTGAAAGTAGGGAACACTTGGATTGATTTAAGTGTTGAGATCAAAGAGGGTTTGCTTCCGTCCCCTTCGCTTCAGCCTCCTTTGCCTTCTTCAGCTACCTTCGGCGGAATTCAGAGACCTATTCACCTCCGATGAGATTTTGGGAACGAGATAACGGTTAATCAACGTTGCTTCTATCATCCATGTGTTTGATGGTCACTTGCCCGATGTCTACTCCGCTGTTGTGCTATGGGTTTTCCCCTCCTTTGCACGCCATCCCCTCTGTGGAAGATAGACCAGCTACGATTGCTTCCCTAGCAGTCGAGCTGTAGTCGTTCGTGGCCAATCGCAACAGAGACCTCAAGCAGGCCTGTAGTGAACCTTCCAGAAAAGCCTTTACCTGTCGTTTCCAAATCTATCCCACGTTTTCCCTATTTTTATCCTCATCCGTTGTCCCACGTGTGCCCACCAACCCTTTTTGCCGTGAGTGGGCCTAAAATCACGGGCCTTTCTTGCCCCAACCTTGTCACTGAGGCCCAGGACGACCCTTTAGACCAGCAACCCACCAATCCTCTTGCACCTATCGTCGCTGGCTTACTCCCAGGCCTTTCCAGGCAGGACCCACAATCCTCTTTGGCCATTAAATCCCAATTCCAGTATCCCTTTTCCTCTCCATCAGCGTTCCAACCAGTGAAATCTTTCGATTTCTTCGATTCGTTGAGCCTCAAATTTCGTCCTTTGGAGAACTTCCTTCCTGCTGCATTTCCGCCTCTCCCCTCCATCTTCAGTCATCGTCTCAAAGCATGTCCCATTTGCCTTCAACCTCCCAAACCTCTTCTCTAGGCGTAAAAAACTTGTTTCCTCAACCTCAGTTGCTTTCATCTAGATCCCGTGCTTCATCTAAGCCTCCTACTACTGATTTCTCTCTGCTAATCAGATCCCTACTTTTGTTGGGAATCTAGCCATCGCTACCTCCCAAAACTGTCAAACCTTTTGAATTGCCACCCAATGCAAATCAAATTTCTGAGGAAGTCTTTTCTCCTTTTTTAGCCCAGATGACCCTTTTCAGTTCTCAACAGGAATCTGCAGAATCTCCCCACAGAGATGTCTTAGAACCAAATATTCTACAGTACAACAAGAACGCTGTTTCTGTAGACCAGCGTATGGAAGAGGAGGATCACAATAGTTGATTACCTTCCAATTGGATTGAAAATAAATGCTCGAGGTCAGTCTTAAACTTGGTCTCATTTCTAAAGGACAGGAAGACAAGCTTCTCTCATACCTTGCAACAATTAAGAAGCTTGATCCAGAGGTTTCTAAAAGAAAAGAAAGGATCTCCCGTGAGCTTTCTAGACTCAATTCTTCTCTCAACTACAACCGTCGTAACAAGAAGGAAGCCAGCCGAGTCAATGGATCAGTTTCCCCATGAAGATCATTTAATGGAATACTAGGGATCTTGGGGACCTGGGTAAGAGAGCTACTATTAAGAATTTCATCAAGCCAATTCATCCTACCATCCTTTGTTTCCAGGAGTCCAAGTTGGAGATCCGTTTGATTCAGTTATCCATTCCTGCGGTGGGGGTCGGCATTTCCATTGGATAGCTAAACCATCTATTAGTAGATTTAGCGGCATCATCATTAGTTGGGATCCTAGTAAGTTTTTCATGTTAGACCATTTCATTGGTCACTTTCCCTGTCTGCTCAATTTCAGGATTGTACTTCGGGCAACAAGTGGACCTCAACTTCTGTCTATGGGCCGTGTGATGATTCTAGAAAGAGGAGTTTTCTTGCGGAGGTTGATCTTTAAGAGGCAGATGGTCTAACTGTTGGTGTATTTGTGGGGACTTTAACCTCATTAGGTTCCCACATGAAAAGACTTGGGCATCTAGATTCACTCCCATTATGCGGCACTTCTCTGATTGTATTTCCATTCTCGGTTTAGTGGACCTTCCGCTATCTAGTGGCGAATTTACTTGGTGTAATAGGTAAGAGAGACCGTCCTTTTCTTGCATTGACAGATTTTTGGTTTCGACCGAGTGGCTTGATCGATATTCCGATTCTTACTTTTTAGTTTTCCCACGGCCAGTCTCCAACCATTGGCCCCTGGTGCTGGACACTTTCGAGGAGTCTTGGGGACCATCACCATTCAGGTTTGAAAGTTGCTGGACTAAGGAGAAAGGATTCAAGGACCTTATTGCTATTTGGTGGGCTGAAGACCTTCTCTCCGATAGTAAATGCTTCATCCTTCATTTAAAATTTGAACCCGCTTGAAAGTCAACTTGAAAAATTGGTGTGTATCTAATTTTGGCTCCTTATCTGAATCCCTTGTCGGCATCCTTAATGGAATTAGTCAGATTGACCTGAGTGAACAAGCTGGTTCCATTTCTGAGGAGGTTGTTTTCTCCATCTTGATCTCCCAGAACAATACTGAACCAAGAGCATCCAAGAAGAAATTAAATGGAGACAAAGATCTAGAGACAAGTGGATCAAAGAAGGGGATAAAAACATCAGATTTTTCCATGCCACGACCTCTGCTCATAGAAGATTTAACAGTATCAGGTCCCTTAAGGTTGGTGATTCAGTCGTGACATCATCTCTACCATTCTTAATTACTTTAAGGAGTTATATTCTGCCAATTCCTTTGAGAGACTGCCCATTTTTGGTCTTCCTTTCAGGTCTCTGATGCTTCTTCCATTGAGCGACCTTTTTTGAGAACGAAGTCAGAAAAACTGTTTGGGACCTTAGCGAGGATAGTGCTCATGGGCCAGATGGCTTTCCCATTGCTTTTTTTCAAATTGTTCTGGGACCTTGTGAAACTTGATCTCATTGCTTTCATAGAGGAATTCCACCAGAGAGCTACTATTCCTAAAGAGATGGGTGCTACTTTTCTTGTTTTGTTACCTAAGAAGGACGACGCGTATGCACTCTTTGAGTTCAGGCCCATTAGTCTCTTCGGGAGCCCTTATAAGATTCTCGCAAAGGTCTTAGCCAACAGACTCAAGGACCTTCTTCCTAAGCTAATCTCTCCTTCCCATTCTGCTGCTGTTGAGCTACGTCAAATTATGGATGCAATGATTTCAGCTCCTGAGTGTATTGGCTCCCAATATAAGGCTCGTAGGAAAGGTATTATTTGCAAGTTGGATTTGGAGAAAGCCTATGACACAGTCGATTGACAGTTCCTTCTATTCGTGTTGTCCAGCATGGGCTTCAGAAGGAAATGGCACTTGTGGATATTTGAGTGTGTATCTTCTACACATTTTTCTATCCTAGTAAATGGTTCTTCCAAAGGCTTCTTCAAGAGTTCCAGGGGTCTTCGTCAGGGTGACCCGCTCTCTCCTGCACTATTCATCATGGTTGTGGAATCGCTTAGCCTTATTCTTTCTAAAGCAGCGGATTTCAATCTCCTTCATGGCTTCAGAATTGGTGACTCTTCTTTGCAGATCCATCACTTACAGTTTGTAGATGAGAATATCATTTTTTATGAGGCTTCTGAGGAGTCCTGCTTTGAACCTTCGGGCCTTACTCAGTTGGTTTGAGTTGTCATCCTCCCTCCGGATAAATTACCGCGAGAGTGAAGTTTTTGGCATCAACATTGAGCTTACTTCTCTCTCTGAGCTTGTGGGTTGTGCATCTTCTGCTCTCCCTTCTACTTACCTGGGGTTGCCTCTTTGCATCGGTTCCCCTTGGTACTCTCTTTGGGAACCCATTATCCATAAGCTTAGCAAGCGCCTAGCAGCGTGGAGAGGAAAATACTTATCTTTTGGTGGTCGGATCACTCTTCTCAAGTCTGTCCTCAATGCTCTGCCTGTTTACTTCCTCTATGCTTTCAAGTGCCCCAAGAAAGCCATTCAATCGATGGAAAAGATTATGAGGAACTTCCTCTGGACTGATCAGGAAGATTCGAGGAAATATCATCTTGTGAATTGGGATCGAGTCTGTCTTCCCACTGCTTCTGGGGGACTGGAGGTGCGTCCAATTAAGACCGCCAACATTGCTCTTCTGACCAAGTGGCTTTGGAGATTAGGCAATGAAGATGACTCTACTTAGAAGGGTATCATTTCTTGTAAATATCGCTTGGAGAACTCGGGTTGGAATGTCAACCCAGCCCCATGCAGAGCTTTTGGCATATGGAGAGCAATAGCAGCTTGTATTGATAAATTCAAAGTTGGTATCAGATTCAAGGCTGGACGAGGGGAAATAATTAATTTTTGGACTGATTCTTGGAGTGATTGCTCTTCATTGGCTTCTCAGTTTCCTTCTCTCCACCGCCAACAAAGCAATCAACCACATATTGATGCAGGATAACTAATAGGGTGATCCTAAATATCTAATGTGATCTCTAAAAATTAAAAAGAACGAAAATAATGCACCCTAAAACTAATATAGGCTGAAATTAAGATTCAATTAATGAATGCAGAGAATGATTACAAATAATCATGCAAATACCAAAAATACAATGAGTTGAAGTGATATTAAATGTAAAGGGGTCAATATGTAAATAGATGAGCAAGAAAGGTGAGATCATTAAGTTACAACTTAAGGCATGTGGATATAGAGGGCTGCTAGGGTAAAACGAATGAAAGGAAGGTAAGGGAGACAGAAAGGGGTGATTTGCGATGGAGCAAAGGGGCGGTGGAAAAGGGAAAGGATAGAAGGTGGAGGCGGAAGTCGCAGAAACCAGGGAAGGGGTGCAGCAGGTATGGAAGTCTAGAGAAGAGAGAAGTAGAGAAGAGAGGAAAAGAAGAGAAGAAGAAGAAATACCTTAAGAAGAAGGTATGGCCTCACACCAAGCCTCACGCCAAGCTTCTCGCTCAAGGAATCACACCCACAATCTGAAAATCGCACCTTGCACAGGTATTTTGCGAAAATCTCAATCTTTATTCATTAATCATCTGTAATAATATGTACGAGAGAGGGCTTTTATAAGAGATGCCACCCTTAAATAAAGAAACTCCTAAAAATAGTCTAAAACGAAAATAACTCACTGAAAATAGAAAATTCTAATTTCTAATTACTAAAAACCCTATCTAAAAATAAAACATGAAAATAGCAATAATCTGAAAATGGAAGGTGCTGAGATGCACCGCACTACAAAAGCACCAGATTTATAGTGGTTCGGTTTCAACAAACCTACTTCCACTGTTGGACTCACCCACTCTTGGGTTATTCCAAATCCACTATGTATGGGAATCCCTTCCACACAATACAACTTAGTTTTGAAAGGTTCGACCTCCCTTGTCTACTCCTAATCCTCTATTTTTTATGTTGATTCAAACATAAAGTAATAATCCACCTTAAAATGTTGATAATGAAAAAGTAACAAGAAGAAGCACTTGCCTTTTGTAGCCCAAATGTAGATAGATGTGCTTCTTGAAGATCTCTTCCAGCTGAATCCTTTGATGATGAAGATGAACCAGTCTATACACAACCACAACTAGGAAGAGGTTCTAGGATATATGATTTTACCAATGGGATCCTAGATTTGATTTTCTCTCTCTCAAACTCAATCAACACTTAGATTGATTGATCAAATGATTTTCCTGATGTAGGTGTGTGTTTAGAGAGAGTGGGATGCTCTGATCTTGCCTTAGGGTTTTCCAAATGAATAGTTCACCCAAACTCACCAAAATCCGGAGTCCAAACCCACAAGGTTGGCTGCTCGAGGATTTGAAAATCAAATATGGAATGGTCACATAACGGTCACCTGCAAGAACTCACAAGATGGCGAGGGGCTCGCCTTGGGAGCAGTCCAAACACAGAGAGTTTTATCAAACAGAACTCAAAAATCCCCAGGCGAGGCCTCGTGCCCATGCGAGGACTCGCCAGGCAGCGAGGGGCTCGGCCTGAGAGCAATGGATTTTCACAGAGTATTGCATCTAGTCTCAGGGCGAGGGCTCGCTGGTGCCAGAACTGATTTTTCCATTTTAAGTCCATGAGTTCTGAGGCTTGGTCCAGGTGTTCTAGGTTTGGTCTCATACGGCTTGGTCTAATTTACCAATTATGAGACCTAAGCCTAGAAAAGGTTTTCCTAGGTGAGATGGGTCCACCTTAGGTCAACTATGGCTAATTTACCTTTGGTGGTTGTCATACACATGGTGATGTCTTGAATCTTGAACCTGATCTTGCAATGCTTGATGTCTTGATTCATGCTTCACCACCATTGAGTCTTGATTCACTATCTTCATTCTTCCAAGGCAATGCTCTTCTTGGTCCAATAAGGTGACTCGGTCAAACTGGGGCACTAACAGTCTCGTTTGGTGGCCTGACTCCTTTGGTCTTTTCTCGGTTAAGTCCTTCGTCTCTTGGATTTTTACGACATCTCGTCCTGCATCTGTAAACCCTAAGATTTGGTCATCCAAAGCTCGTCCCAGGGCAATTAGTTTTTTTTTTTTTTTTGTAGAGCTAGGTTGGGGAAAATCTTGACTTAAGATAACTTGCACAAAAGAGGAAGAACAATTGTTAGTGCTTCCCTGTTTTGCCTTCATGCTTCCGAAGAATCGAATCATCTCCTCATTCATTGTTGCTTCTCTTTTGAAATCTGGAACTTTGTTCTTGACCTTTTTGGTGTGGCTTGGGTTATGCCATCTTCTGTTGCTGAGTTGTCCTTTGCGTGGGACATCTTATTCGTCTCCTAGAAATGTTCTATTTTGTGGCACTTATCTTTATTTGCCACAATTTGGGGCTTTTGGTGGAAACGCAATAACCGGATCTTCAAAGATACTGTGAGACTAGTGAGTTGGTTGCAAGACGTGTGGTTACCAAGTGTGCATCGTGGGCCACTTCTCTCCAGGAATTCAGGAATATCACTTTGTCGGACTTATTGCGCGCCTAGAAAGAATGTGTAGACCTTGCATAAGCTCTTCATTTTGTTTGCTCTAGCCTGGATGATGCCTTGTTCTGTGCAGCTTTTCTTTGCCTGTTGTGGTAGTTTTTGCTTTATCTACGCTTTTTCCTCATGTATTTGCACCTCTGGTGCTTTTTATGTAATTTATATATGAACCGTTTAAAAAAAAAAAATTATGAATGCTTGCCATATGTTGCTCGGTCGCCCTTGGAAATTTGATGTTGGCTCCATCCATCGAGGCAAAGCAACACTTATGCTTTTGAGAAAGACGGCCTCAAGTTTGTTCTTGCACCTTCACCTAGTAAGCTCCAGTCGCCTTCACGTTCACATCATGACTTACTAAGCGGGAGACTCACGACTGACGTGATCAAGTCTACCTCGTCCTACATCCCTTCACCTTATGGGTGATTCAGTCAAACTTTAAGGCGGTCGGACCGCGCCTTACAAAGTTAGTACCATCCCCATGGGTAAACGAATATCTAGCCCTGCGTTGTGCATCAACGCACATCAAATGTGTTATATAGCCATGAGAGTGCCCTACAACGCATAACATGTGAGAGACTCACTCCTCGACGGCAACCATGTGGGGCCAAGTCTCCGCAGCCGACCCCACCGTCCTATAATACGTCTCCGGAACGGCAGTCAAACATCATAATCACGTGAGAGACGTACCCATACCACGTCTCAATATCAATATCACGTGAGAGACACACCCACATAATAATCATGTATGAAATGGAAGATAAATCATGCTATGAAACACTGTCCTGCTATTAACCTCATCAACGTGAACACAATGTCCACCCAAGACACCTCTATGAAACAGACTGTCAAATATCATGATCCCTTGAGGGACATAGGCCACGACTTACAAGTGAGAGATCTCCATACAACATAGATAATCTACCTCACCCTGCGTCCCCTCACTACTCTGGTGATTAAGTTAGTTTTAAGGTGATCAATATACGACTTAGTACCGCCCAAGTAGGGCTCATGAGTATCTAACCCTGCGCAATCTATCTTACTAAGTCAGTACCACCCGCATAGGCTCATGAGTATCTAACCCTGCCCAATGTGTCTATAATGTTAGTACCTGCCCGTATAGGCTCACGAATATCTGACCCTGCGCAATCCGTCTTACTAAGTCAGTACCGCTCGCATAGGCTCACGAGTATCTAACCCTGCACAATGCGTCTTACTAAGTTAGTACCACCCGCATGGGCTCACAAGTATCTTACCCTGAGCGAACTGTACACCAAGTGTACAAAATAGTCGTGAGAGCGACCTACTAGCGCGAAGCATGTGAGGGGCTATACAACCAAAACAAGACCAAGTTCCAAAGCCAATGCCACCGTTCCAATCGGGTACCTTGAACTAAAATCATCATCCTGTCACACCAATTTCCTTTAAGGAGTGGAGACTCATACTAGTGGGGCTCAGGCAAGGGAAATGTACATCATCAAGTCCTATGTACCCTTTGGGTCTCACCCCAACGCTAGTAATTTTCAATATCACAATATCCATTAACACAATATCCCATATTCACATACTAGATAACCTCCTAAGCATACATCAGTGAGTAATACTAAAGTGAAACATATTCATAATTACATGGGCAACATATATGTCATAATCACATCATGACCTATAATTTCACAATTATAGCAACGTAGTACATTCCATTACGTTTCATACATTCAACATATTCATCACATTGAGTTATTTTAAGGACATGGACTACACACCAACCATGAGATATACATGTCGCGTTTATTTAACATATTTTTAGTTCTTGCATTCATTCAACCCGTCTCATGGTGGTTTATCATATTAAGTCCAATCACTCCCTTTTTCACAACATTAACCTAATTAAATTCAACAATAATTCATCTCAACCCTTCCCAAGGGTCTGCCAACAATTAACACAATTTATCCATCATCCTTAATATAAATGGATGAGACATAATGCATCTTTTAATCGAGCTGAGGCACAATGCTCTCAGTTGCCTACATACCACATAGTGGATCAGATCAACCGTAGTTTATTATTTTCACGCTTGTGTTGACATTGGGGAATGGTCACACTTTTAATTTGGGGAAATCAAACTAAGGCTTTCTTAGCATTTACATTACATTCTATGCATTCTCAATCATGCTAGTCCATCCCCATTGTAGCACAAGTTAACCCCCTAGCGTTAAAAGATACTTGACCTTACCTCACCCATTTCATTTAGTCTAACCCTTCATCAAGATCCTCTTCAAATCATGGAAATTCATTATACACATGGTTAAGTTTATCCACCACTACCATTATCAACATAGGTACTCAATAGTGATGTACATATCATCACAAAAGTCCAAGCGTGGTATGAAAACACATTCATCATGCTATTATATGAATTACCCATCTAAGAATTCCAATCACAATCATAGAATTCATTTGATACATATATTACTCATAACTATAGACAAGTATAAGAAGTTATCAAGGCCCTAAATTTCACATCAATCACACATAAGCATAGGGAGGTCAAACCATAACTTTACCCAACTATACATTAGGAATGTGTACAAAACAACATTCATTCAAACATATTATCAAACATGTGAGCAAAGAATTTACAAATATTCTCAATGCTCAAAGTATATGGCATTCCCCAATTTGGGTTTCCAATGGGTTTTCTCATTCAACTCAGGTTTACCGAGTTCGATATTTGGGGCAATTAGGCACTAATCGTCTAAAACTCTTGAATTAGACCATCCAAGGCTCAAATAGCCAAAACTCCCAATTTTACCCAATATTGTCAAATTCGAATCGTATCGAAAATTGGTCTAGAAGTGTGAATCGTGAATTGGAAATCGTAGAATCGTCAGATTCATACTATTTATTATTATCCCCTCATTTTCACTACCATTTTGTTGACCTGGGCCATTACAGTAGAGACCCAAGTTAGCATCAAAATAGATGAGGAAAATGAAGCAGGTCCTTTTGATTCAGGTTATGCCAAAGATTTTACTTTTGTTATAGTTAATTCAAAGAGAGAGAGCTCAAACTACCACAGTAAAGCTCTAAGATTTTGAATTTGCTGCTCATTTGCTTCACAAAAGATGATAATATCTTCAACAAATTGTAAATGGTGAAACTATAATATAGTGTTGAATGGAAAAACCATGAATAAGGGATAGATCAATAGCTTTAGAAATGAGAAGAGTAAGAGCTTTAACAATCATGATGGATAGAGTGGGAGACGGAGGGTCTCCTTGCTATAACCCTCTAGCATTGTGAAAGAAGCCTTTTGGTGAGTCATTGATGAGAATGGAGAATAAACCAGAGGATACACATTTCTTGGCATCTAGTCACACCATATACTACTGAACCCAATACTAGAGAGAACAAATTGGAGAAAATCCTAGTCAACCATAAGATATGCCTTCTCAAGGTCAAGTTTGCAAATGAGTCATTGCCTTCTAGATTTATGTTGGGAATCAATACACTCATGGGCCATGATCACTACATCCATAATCTACCTACCTTCCATGCCAACTCCTTGGAAAGGATAGACAATGTCAGGAGGAACATCTTTCAACCTGTTTGCATGCATTTTGGTGAGATCTTACAAGATCTGCCCAAAAGATTGATAAGTTGGTGAGATCTGCCGATCAATTAGAACCTTTGGCCAAACCCAAGTCCTATGGCCAAACTTTCTTGTGTTGTTTCTTGAAGCTAGGCTAGTGTTGGGTGATTGATTTCGATTTTCTTCGTTCTCTAGCTTTGAATTCTTAGAGAGGCAAAATTTTATTTTTGGATTCTAGTTATTGGACCTAGCCTTCAAACGTTAAATTTGGAGCCTTTGCCAAACCCTTTACTGTGGCTGAGTCTTCTTTGGTTCTCTTTGAAGTTAGGCTCTACAATTGGAACATCATCCACGGGAAGACATTTGCTGCTATTAACCTGTCTGTGTGCCGAAGTGAATGCATAAAAGAACTTAGGGTTTTGTCTCCTTCCTTGATCCTCATTTCTCTAGACCTTTGCCTCCATTCGATCTCTTTTTTAATGCATTTAGATATTGGTCCTAAAGGTCTTGTCTAAGAAGGCCATAAGCTTCGGATAGGTCACTTGATTGTTCACAAATATCTATTTGGTTGATATCATTTAGGAGTGTGGCCATTTCAGAAAAAAAATAAAAAAAATTAGGAGAGTGGCTAAGGACTTAGAAAGGGATTCAAACTAAGTGTCTCCAACCATTTAACTTCCCCTTGAGCATTTCTGTTCTTGAGCTTAAATGAAACCTTTACAGCCATGGGGATTAAACTTTGCCTACCAATTAAGAACCAAGTCTTGAAGGCCATTCTCCTTCAACCACATTAATTCAAACTGAAAAGGAGATGGGCCTTCCACAATCTCTTCTTCTGGTCTTCAATCTTCCAGAGGCACACAAGGACTCACGACTAGACTTATTGACACGGAATTGACAACACCAGGGGTCACAGGTTCAACTATGGCATTGACATCCATCACCTTAAGAATAAGAGTAATGGAAGTATGTTTCACTTCCCTCTTGATGATCCCTCTAACAAAAGCTCTTGAACCACCTTCATGAAGTCTTCTCTTAGGAAGACTCAACAGGCCACAATGAATCTAAAGTTGACATCATATGGTCCTGGAGCTTCTCCCTCAAAATCTTCTAGACTTCCTCCTCATCAAATCCTTGTTCTGACCACACAACTTCCTCCCCTATAATCTGACTAAAGTTGACCCCAACTAGATTGGCATACTTTGGAGTGTTCTTGTCACCATCCTTTAGCAACAATGTCCTCTAGACTTTTCTCTCCACTCGTCGCCTCCCTTATGTTCATCTCTCATACTTTGCCTTTCAGCTATCTTTTGTCTTCTAGCTCTTCTGCAAGGTCCCTCTGCTCTTTTATCAAATCCCACTCCGTGATCATGTCCATTACCACATCCTTCAGAATGTCCGCAGCTTTGAAAATGTCCTTATTCCAAGTTTTCAATTTGGCTTTCAACAATTTCAGCTTTTTTTTTACCCCTCAAGACAAAGCCCGCCCAACCAACGTTAACTTGGCCTCACTACTCCTAGACCAATTCCACAAAAGTAGGCTCCTCCAACCATGAGTTGTTAAATCTAAATGGCTTGGGTCCCCAATAGTCCAATTCAGTGTTTAACAGAATTGGGTATTGATGTGGGCATCAAGCTGGAAGGAAATGAGAGAGAAGAAAACTTCATTGTGGAGAAGTAAACTAGCCAGTTTGGGCTCCAAATTGGCATGTGTTATGCATGTGAACCCCATGGACCCCACACATGGACCTGTGGCCCATCCAAGCCCTTAAGGGACCCCACCTGGAGGAGGGTTGCACGGCCAAAACCCTAACACAAAGAGGAAATTCTCACAAAGGAAGGGAGGAGGCGCAAGTAACTAAATTTTAGCTAAATTGGCTAAAACTTCTCCATGGCAAAAAACAAGCAGTTTGATATTGAATTTTTACGAAATTAGGTTTGTTGGAAAGACTTATTCAAAGACCTTTCCAACAAGTCCAAGTTTGCACGATTGTCACTTACGTAGCCAAGTTATGACTGTTTTAAGCGGAAAATTGTCAAGAGAACCCGAACCCTAGCCATGGATGACTCCTCTCTTACTTTCACTCTCCCCAAACGTGTGAAACTCCTCATTGATGCGAAGCACTCTTCCATTTTTTCTTCCATGTTTTCTTTCTTCTTTATTATGTGTTTTAGTTTTAGGCTATTTTTAGATGAGAGTAGTTAAGGTAATTTTGAGTTTCCTTATTTAGGGGTAATGTGAGTTTATATAAACCCTCTCGTAAGCTATTTTGGATGGGAATGAAAGAAATAAGATTTGGAATTGTCGCATATACCTCTGCGCATGGTGTTCCGTTGGTGAGAAACCAAGGAGAGGCGAGAAGCTGTAGGAATTTGGCTAGAAGCCACCGGAAAGGGTAAGAAGCCTCTTTCTTATCTAGGTACCCTTCTATCTTCCTCTCTCTCTTTCTTCTCTCTTCCTCTTCTCTTTGTTTCTTTTCTTTTCCTTTGCCGAGATCCCTTCTAAACCATCCCCTACTTACCGGGACCCTCGCTAGCCTAGTTTCCTACTGCCGTTACCTGTCCAAAACCCCATTGATTGTGTCGCCTCCCCTCCCAGATTCCTTTGGTCTTATCGTCCTTCCCCAAAGACTCATACCCCTTTGTTGTCGCCTTCCCTTTAGTCATCTGGCTTTGCCGCTGCCTTTTCTAAGCACCAGATTTGCCGCTGTACCCACTGCCTCCAATTCTTCCCCGTTGTTGTCATGACCTTAAAAAACCACTCTAGCTTTGTCGTATTTTCCCCTTTGGCCCAATCATCCCTCCGTTACCCTCTATAACCCCTCCCTTTACCGTCGCCATCCCTTGTAGCCTTTCCTATTGCCATCGCTTGCCTCTATTTACCCCTTACCTTTAAACCATAACCCACAAAAGCCCTTCCGTGACTTTTCGTTCAGCCCATCCGTATCCCCATTTTGATTCCAATTGAAACCCAGTGCCTAAGTTTCCAACTTATTAACCCACTTGCCCATTTGATTCATTTAATACATTTTATTTTGAACCCCAGTATTTCCATTCAAACATTAATTCTAAGTATTTGCGTGATTATCTATGATAATTTTTATATTAATTAATTGTAAGTATTAATTGGAATTTAATTTCAGCTCATTTTAGATTTAGGTTGCATTATTTTCATCTCTTTTGAATCTGTTCATAACCACATTAGGCATTTAGGGTTACTGATGTAGGACACGCAGCATAGACCCATTTATTTTAGTATTTCTTGTTTTTGTATTTTCGGAGTCCTTCTAAGAAAGCCAGGTTGGTGGCTTTCCTAGTTTGTTTAGGAGTCCTTTCTATTTTTATCTCTTTGTTTTCTTATAAATATGATAGATGTAAGAGAGTGATTTACCCCTTTTCGATATTATGAATTGAATAAGAAATTATCAAGTTATTGTTTATCTTCTCCTATCTTGTTTCTACCTAACTTGCAGACGAATCTCCATCTGGCCAGTTTCAGACTTCTTCATCACAGATCTTGGGCTTAATCCCAAGTGAATACATTGTCGTTGTTCTCTTGGCTTCATCCTAGAGTCTTCGCCTTCCCCACGAATTTCCGCCTCTGCAGATTTCGCCTCCATTGTCTTCTTGACACTACTGAACCAGTTTTGCCATTCACCCAGGTATTCAATAACGCTCGAGCCCTCCTTTTTCTTCCATCTTCCTGCGAAACCCCTTTTCCTTCTCTCCCTTTTCCTTTTTGCTTCCGCTGCACCCTCTGTTTGCCATCTCTCTTCTGCCGCAACCCCTCTTTCGTTATCTTTGTTTTCCCTTTCCTTTTTTTTTTCTATCCCATTCGTATTTTACCCTAAGTTAGCCCTAAACCCCACTGCAGCTCATGTGCCAAGCAACCCTTTATGTTATACCCCACACATGTGACGAGTTGTGTGCATGTGTGACCCAATAATCGTCGGGTCTAACTTGTTTTGATTTCTTCTCCGCTTTTGTTACATTAAGTGGTATCAGAGCCAAGTTCTCTGTTGTCCAGAGACGATCCCCGCTTCTCGTTGGTGATTTGGAAAAAAAAAAAAAGAAGGAAATTTCGATGGCATCCAACAACAATCAGAATGTCACCACCTCTCAATTCAGTGAGTTTAAAGCTGAGATCAAGCTCAGATGAAAGATATGAAAGATATGCTCACACAATTCCAGGCATCCATGCTTGCAGCCCTTCCTGAAAAAGACATTGGCAAGAAAAAGGTAGAAGAACCACCACAGCGTTAGCATCACAATTCTTATACCGATTAGGATGATGATGAGGTAGAACAATTTGTTCTCCCAACCCAGCCCAATCAAAATCAACAGAATGTCAGAGATGCTCGACGACCTCAGGATGCCAAAGATTACCGACCCAAGGTAGAATTTCCTTCATTCAATGGTCTTCTCCACGTTGAAGTGTTTATGGAATGGATCACATTGGTCGAGCGCTTTTTTGAATACATGGGAGTCCCTGAAGCCAAGCAAGTTCCGTTGGTTGCTTTCAAATTGACTGGAGGTGCTTTCCTCTTGGTGGGAGCAAACTCAACAAGAGAGATCAAAACAGAACATGGCTCCTATTCGTACATGGTACTGCATGAAACAACTTTTGAAGAGTCGCTATCTACCTCTTAATTACTCTCAGGTCTTATTCAACAAACTTCAGGACTGCTACCAAGGTACACATTTTGTCCAGGATTATGTTAATGATTTCTATCGCCTGCTCTCTCTCAATGATCTTCATGACACAGAGGACCAGAAGATTGCCCGGTTTCTTCGTGGTTTGAGATGGGATATTCGAAAAGACCTTGCTTCTCACATCCACTAAGCATTAAACGCGGCCATCGGTGCTGCTTTAAGTGTTGAAGAATTCCTCGATAACCCCCTACCACCAACCCAACCCACTAGCCAGCCCACCTCATCCCGCCCCTCATACACCTATGACCCTCCCCACTCCCACCTAGAACCACTCCCTTCCTAGGCTTCCTGTCAACCTCCCACATCACAACCACCACCTCAGAATTGGCCTCCCCGATACAACAATCCCCTGCCTCCTAATAAGCCCAATACATCTTTCTCTTCCTCTTCCAATCCCTATATCCATCCAAACATCACCAAGTGCTTTAAGTGCGGCTGTCCTGGGCACCGTTCCCTTGAATGTCGCAGCCATGTGGCACTTGTCACACCAGATACTCCACATGATGAGGATGATGATGCCATTGAAAACATTGATGCAGATGCTCCACCTACATATGGCACTAACGAGGGCACATGTCTCTTGTGCGTTCGTACACCATCTACTACTTCTCCTGTGACGTTGTCTCCGCGCCATCGTCTGTTTCGCCATTGACAGCAGTTGTGAAGACAATTTGGTTTCAAAATCATTTGTAGACAAATTGCAGCTTCCTCTCTAATGCAAGACAAGGGATAGGGTGACCCTAAATGCCTAAATGTGGTTCCCTAAAGATAAAGGGGATGAAAATAATACTTTCTAAATCTAAAATGGGCTGAAATTACTCAATCAATTAATAATAGCAATGAATTAATATAAATTTACTACAAGTAATCATGCAAATTCTAAGAATATAATGTGTCTAATTGGCTTTAAATGGCTAACGATAGGCTAGATGGGTGGTACATGAGAAATAACATAGAAAGGGTAAATGGGTAATGGAATTGGGTAAATGGGAAAAGGGTTTGATTATTGAAGGGATTACTTAGGCACGTGGGTCATAAGTTGAGTTTCAATTGTAACCAAAGGGATACGATGGAACTGGCGAAAGGTAAGGAAGGAACGATGGTGACAATACGAGGGAGAAAATGAGTTGCGGCAAAGGTATGTGGGCTTCCGAAGATAGGTGACAATGCTGGACACCAGCAGAGACCCATTTATTTTAGTATTTCCTATTTTCGTATTTTAGTATTTTTATTTTTGGAGTCCTTTTAAGAAAGTCAGGTCGGTGGCTTTCCTAGTTTGCTTAGAAGTCCTTTTCTATTTTTATCTCTTTGTTTTCTTATAAATACGATAGATTTAAGAGAGGGATTTGCCCCTTTTCGATATTATGAATTAAATAAGAAATTATCAAGTTATTGTTTATCTTATCCTACCTTGTTTCTGCCTTAGTTGCAGACGAATTTCCATCTGGCCAGTTCCAGACTTCTTCATCGCTGATCTTGGGCTTAATCCCAAGTGAATACATTGTCACTGTTCTCTGGGCTTCATTCTAGAGTCGTCGCCTTCCCACGAGTTTCCGCCTCTGTAGATTTCGCCTCCATCTTCTTCTCGCCACTGCTGAACCAGTTTTACCATTCACCCGGGTATTGAATCACGCTCGAGCCCTCCTTCTATCTTCGTCCTGCAAAACCCCTTTTCCTTCTCTCCCTTTTCCTTTTTGCTTCTGCCGCACCCTCTGTCCGTAATCTCTCTTCCGCCGCAAGCCCTCTTTCGTTTTCTCTATTTTCCCTTTCCTTTTTTCTATCCCAATCGTATTTTACCGTAAGTTAGCCCTAAACCCCATTATATCACATGTGCCAAGTAACCCTTTAAGTTATATCCCACACGTGTGACGAGTTGTGTGCATGTGTACTTGATAATCGCCGGGCCTGACTTGTTTTGATTTCTTTCCCAATTCCGCTACATCAGTTGCCTTATCCCCTGCCCTGCATCACTCATTGCCGCCCACAACCCCTAATTTCTCTCCCTTAGGTGTGTGAGACTCTTCTTGGCTGTGCATGGAGTTGGAGATTTCTCATTGGTTGAAGACCACATCATCATCCTATTTGGCCTTCCCCTATTGGTGCATGAGTTTTTCTCCAACGTGTTTTGAACTTTCCCATTCGACTCCACCACTCCTTGGACGTGTGGATTAAAGTCTTGTGGAGGACTTGGACACCTCATTTAGCTTAGGAGGAAATTTATGATTGGTTGTAATGGTTTTTCCTTCTTTTTCATTGATTAAGGAGATGTGGTATGGATAGGTTAGATTTAGGGTTTCCAACATCACAACCCTTTGTTTTTCTCCATTCCCACACTAGCCATGGTTGGTTAGGGTTGGTTTAGCTAGGGTTTTCGTCCATATGTAGCATTATAAATAGAAGTCTTGGGTGTACATCCCAAGCAATCGACTTGGGAGTTTGTAATCTTGAAGATTCAAGTAAAGTAGAGAGGCAAGGTCTCAAGTTTGGAAGAAGTTCCAAAGTAAGTTCTCCATTTGAAGCTAAGTTTTGGTTTTCTTGAATTAGATTGTGATTGCTGTTCCATTTTCAATTTAGCACCTTACTTTGCCGAAGTTTGCATTACTTAATTGGAATTGCATCTCTCTTCAATTTAATATTAATGTGTAGTACCCTCTCTCTCTCTCTCAGAAAAAAAAGAGAAAAGAGAGCTTATGAGGTATGGAATTGTCCATCAATTTGTCCTATTTCATATATATGTTCACCATCAGGTCAGCATGCTTTATGGAGTTTTTGGGCAATGAAATAAAGGCAAGTAGACAAGCCAATGGTTACAAAGATGGCACATTTTAAGAATGATAAATGAAGTAATATTAAAAGATAAGGTTAGAAATAATCACTTCAAGGAAACCTTCAGAATGGCCCACTAGATGAAAAGAGTAACAGGAAATCCGTTGAAGGTGGTTTAGGTGTGGGTGCATTGAGGAACAAAAAATGCTCAAAAGAAAAGGCCATTGAAAGTTGGACTGAGGGATAAAGAAGATGTGGACATGTTTGGAAAAGAAAAGAAAAAGCGGATATGATGGATTTAAGAAAGAGGATTAGATTTCCAACAAATCCATCCTCAAGTTACATGACATTGTTGGGATGTCCCACAGTACTTGACCAAGTGGGTACCAGTGGACAATAGTTTCTCCATGCAATTGACTTTCAACACCTAGAGCCATGGATCCTTGCTGTCGCTGTTTTGTCACCTCTTGGGTTGGAATCTTGTTGAAAGGTTCATAATATTTGGAGAGCACTAAAAACTGATAGGTAACCGAATCTCCTTTGGCTCTTACAAATAAAGCGATGGGTAACCGAAGAAACCGAAGACCCCTACCTTTCTCTAAGTACGAGGGCATTGGGTAAAACTCCGTATGCATGCAGCCCCTCGCAAGCCATGGGCATTCGGTGACTACAAGATTCGAATATAGGACCTCTGGTTCCTGATCCGAAGTGCCTGCCAATTGAGCTACCTGATGCGGTGCATCTCCAAACCTTCTATTTTCGTAGTTTTCTATTTCCATAGCTTTCTCTTTTTGTTTCTTAGCAAGGATAGTTTAGGTATTTGCTATTTATTTTTAGTAGGTTGAAAGTTTATATATGTTGTAGCCCTTCGAGGCAAAGATACATACAAATGAATTGAATGAATAAAATTTTGGAGTTTTCCCAAACCTTGTGTGGAGCGATTCCTTTGGCGTGAGGCTGTCTTTCCTCCTTCTTCAGGTACTTCTCTTCTTTTGTCATCCTTCTTTTCTTCTTCTTCTCTCTTATCCTTTTCTTTTCTTCTCCAAAACTCATCCCTTTGTACTGCTGTAACATCTTGGGAACCCCTCCCTTTTGCCATCTCCAAAAACAGGCAGATCCAAGCTCCCTTACTTTCGTGACCCACTAGTTTCCTCCCACAGCTCTTCGCCCCTCTTCTTTGTCCCAAATCCTCTGCCGTCTCTCTCCTATAGCCCTTTCTCCACCACATTCAGCCCTTTCCTGGACTTCCCTTGGCTGCTATAGCCTTTCCCCTTCGCCGTCTCCTTCCAGAATCCTCTTTGGCCTTGCCGCATCCCTCCTCCCTGTTTTCCCTCTTTCGCATTGAAGCCCTAAGCCTATTTTCGTCGAACCCTTTTCTTTACTTCCATTCATACCTCCCTTTCTTTTAATTCCATTCGTGTCCCCTCCTTTTGGTTGTCTTTAAAATCATATGCTATGTCCAGTCCATTTAAATCCTTAGTCCATTCCATCTAAAATCAAATAACCATTCCATCCTTTTATCTTCGTGTAATTATTTACATTAGAGTTCAAGGATATTTGCATGATTATGTGTGGTAAATTTTTATATTAATTAGTTGCATTTATTAATTGAAATGTAATTTCAGCCCATATTAATTTTAGGTGCATTATTTTCATCCCTCCTAATATTTAGGAAACCAAATTTAGGCATTTAGGGTCACCCTATCACTTGTGCATCACTACCCCTGCGAGGTCTCCATTGTTTATTCCTGTCACCCTGTGATGTTTGCTAAATAGTGTAATTTTTTAAGATATTTTTGCATATTCTGTTATAAGTTTGGAGAATCTTATTGGCATCATTGTAACATGCCTTTATTAAAGTAAGAAATTGTATTGCTATGCTCTGAACTTGAACTGATGCAAAATAGACAACTGGATCCTTGAGAACTATGGTTCCTTATGATTTATACATATGAGTGCTTGTCCTATGCTTGATTGCATTTCTTGATTTTTGTTCATCGTGGTTTCCATGTTTGCTTTGCTTGTTTGAAGGTTTCTCCTTACTGACATAGTTCTTGAATAGATGAACAAACAAAAAGCTGGTGCTGCAGTGAGAGTACCAAAAACCACTGAAAATATTGGTGGAAAGTCATCTCCCGCTGCATCTGTTGATGAGTATGCTGAGCTTAGTAGAGAGAACAAGAATGAAGAGGAAGAAGAAGACAGTACTGATGATGATGATAAAGACCAAATATGTGACTGAAAAGATCGATAGGAAGAAATTTGACATTTGTTGCATCATTTGAACATGAAAAGTTAAATGATATGGGGTTTAAAAAATCATATTAAGGGTGTGATACAAGGTTTATTCTAATGCTATTACCTGCTACTTTTGCATCATTGCATTTTGTGGACTTCTAAATTTGGATATATGGTCCTTCTAACTAGTTCCACAATGCACCCAACATTGGGTAGCTCAATTGGTTACTTCCCGCCTTAGGAAGTGAGAGGTCACTAGTTCGAGTCCCAGCGGCGTTAACTGGGGGCGACCTGTGTGGGTATGGGGCGTCCTCCCGAGGTGTTTTGGAGTGGTTGTTGCCAAAGGTGTTAGTTGAGGTGGGGTCAGGAGTTTCCCCAAGGTCTAAAAAAAAGTAGTTCCACAATGCATTTTTCTTGACGTGATTCTTTCCATGTTGTAATTGTGAAATGATCACTTGTACACTATTGTGGAGGTTAGGCAGTGAGCCCACCAAATGGGTGGTCTATTGTAAAGTCTTTCTTTAAATATATGGTCCACTAAAAATCACCTTGATTGAATTAAATTAATGTATTTTAAAGATCTCTAAAACTTGGTCAATTCAAACTATTTTTTAATTTGTGAACCTTGAGGTTTTAAAAGCATAGCTTTGATCCGAGGTGATTTTTTGTGCGCCTCAATACTCAGATATCCTTCGAACGAACCTCTCACCACCTATTAGGTTGGCTCGATGCCTGGGCAAGGTAATATCATGTACACCGTTTATTAGTTATCATTTTTTAATGCAGTATAACGTGTTATTTTTTTTTTTATCAGGATAAACTGTTGACTAATCATTTCCTGTTGAGGAATCGAATGCATGAATTATTATGATAAGTGCATCCCGACTAGGTTATGCAACCACTAGTCCTTACTAAGGACTTAAAACTGTTTGTTATCTAATGTTAAAGCCTTTAATGAGTCGGGTCCATCCGCCCAGTTCTAGCCTGTTTGGCTTTAAATGCTAAAGCTTGAGCCTGTCTTCTGAATCAGAGGTCCTTTTGGGGGGTGGGTGGGGAGGGAGCTGAGGTGCGATGACTGCCTATGCATTAACGGCAATATGGGTGTTATAAAAATCTTTTTTTGTCCTGGCCCAGGATGTGGGTGGCCCAGTATTTTGGGCCGTTTCTATGTTTCTTTGCCTTGCTCGGGCTCGTCTTTATTGTTTTACTCAGGGCTGGTACAGGGGGAAAATTGGGTTCGGTTTTGGCCTGACCCGACTAACCCGACCCTAAAATTGTGTTGGCTGGGTTATCAAAATTGTAAACTCGGGTCTGGTCGCGTTAAAGAAAAATTCGAGTTGGGTTGAGTTGAGGAATTTAAGTTTCAATCCGACCCTACAAGAACCGACTCGGAAAAACCTCACCCGAATTCCCAACTATAAAACTCACATTGTAACCCTAATCGCATAGACACATACACATACTCCAGTTGTTTGCCCCTTCGACTTCCTCTCCCTTTTGCAATTATAAAACTCATCCAATCAACCCTCATCAACCCTAATTGCATACTCCACATCCACAATCACTCAATCTGCCGTTCTCACTTCTCATTCTTCCTCATCAACCCTAATTGCATACTCCACATCCACAATCACTCAATCTGCCGTTCTCATTTCTCATTCTTCCTCTTCTTTCTTTGGTGAATCTCTGACGAAAAGCCCCTTACAACATCCACAATCAATCGTTCTCCCACTTCTCCTTAGGCCTTTTCTTTCTTCGGTGAATCTCCAACGAAAAGCCCCTTATCCTCGAGACCAGCTTAACTAGTTCATATGAATATTATTTTTTTGGATTTGATATCTGCCTATGAATATTTTCCAACTTATTGTTCATTGTGGATGGGATCTAAGAAGTGTCTCCAACCAATTTTCCATTGCAGATGCGATTCTGAAAAGCGTTAGCAGTACACCTAGTTGTATCACTTTCTTCAATCGAGTTCTTTCTTCCAAGAATCCATTCTGTTTGATTAACATATTTGTAGTCGACATTATAAAACTGTCATTTACGCATAACCATTTTTTGAAGTAACCTGTATTTTCTGTAACTTGCATTGGTTGGAGAAATATATGTTACCTTGTTAAAAAGGTACAGAAAGATGGTGTAGTAGTTTCCTGAAGTAGGAAGGAAAGCTAGATATTCACTTTGGGCGGGTCAGGCCGGGTCAACAGTAGGGTTGAGAATATTAGAATTTCAGGTCGGGTCGGGTCGCGTTCGATATGTTTTCACATGGATTAGGGTTGGATTTATCAAAACCCGAACCGCTCGACCTGAGTTTCTAGGCTTGTGTTATGCTTTGTCTGCTTTGAGTGAATTCTAACCTATCATTCAAAAAAAAAAGAATCTTTCGTTGTAAATTTTTTACAAATGTATATTTTTTTTAGAAAATAGAAAGTCAATATGAGGAAGTATCTAACATGAAATTTATGTTCTCTAATATTACCATAGTAATATGTACATTTTATTATAATTAATAAAGTTTTTGTCGTAAAAAATTGAATTTTATGAAAATATTTAAATATTAGAAAAATCACCCCAATACTCTACAGATTATATCAATTACATCAAAGGCTCTTTCTTTAATTCTAAAAACATTTCTATATGATTTATTAATTTTTTTCCCCATAAGAAACTTCAAAATGACAATTATCTTTCAAATTTGGATTTCATGAATATTTTTTTTTTTTTTTGAATAATCCACACATACACCCTACAAATTATATCAATGACATTACAGGGGATGTTTGTATGAAACAATTTTTCATGGAAATTTATTTTCGTAATCTAGATTTTGTTTTCTATATATATATATATTGTTATTTTTAGTTTTGTGCTATAAAAAGTTTCCATAATAATTCATAAATGAATAGATAATATTGTTCGGTGGAAGAATGCCAGATTATAGCTAATTTTAGATGGTGGTAATAATGATTATTGTTGTCATTATTTATGGTAATAATGATTATAATTATCATATAATTAAATAATGACAACAATAACAATTGTATATATTAAATAGTTGATTCAACCTATAATTTACTTAAAATGATAAATTATGTGATAAGCAAGGTAAAAATATCACTAGGGTATGTAAATATTGGTGAAATCGATATATCGGCCAATATTTTTCTCTCATATCCGATTTTTTTTTTTCCCAAAAAAAATACAAAAAATACAAAAAAAAATGTATGGGCTTCTTAGATATATAATTTTTTCATTAAATATAGGTTATTTTCAATATTTTTTTTAAATTACAAACTCGAGAATTTACATATTCAAATTATAATTTTTGAAGAAGGTTAAGTCACTATTAATTTCTTTTTTTGAAAAAAACGAAATTTCCATCATTTTTCGAAAAATCACAATTAATTTTCCATAAATAACGAAGTCACCATTAATTATTTTTTGAAAAATCAATATTTCAAATTTCATCCATAAATTTCTATTGCTTTTAACATATCACCATTAATTTCCCATAAAAAACGAAGTCATCATTAATTATATTTAAATAAAATGAAATTTACATCATTTTTCAAAAAATCAAGATTAATTTTCCATAAAAAAATTAGTCACGGTTAATTAATTTTTGAAAAATCGATATTCGAAATTTCATCCATAAATTCCATTGTTTTTAAAAAATCACCTTTAATTTTCCATAAAAAACGAAGACACCATTAAGTAACTTTTTTTGAAAAAACAGAATTTCCATCATTTTTCAAAAAATCACCATTAATTTTCCATAAAAACGAAGTCACTGTTATTTTTTTTTTTGGAAAAAAAAAATTCCATCGTTCTTCAAAACAGCACCATTAATTTTCCATAAAAATGAAGTCACCATTAATTTTTTTTTTTCTTGAAAAAACGAAATTTTCATCATTTTTTGAAAAATCACCATTAATTTTCCATAAATAAAGAAGTCACCATTAATTATTTTTTGAAAATTCAATATTGTAAATTTCATCCATAAATTTCTATCGTTTTTAACATATCACCTTTAATTTTCCATAAAAAATGAAGTCATCATTAATTATATTTAGAAAAATGAAATTTACATCATTTTTTAAAAAATCAACATTAAATTTCCATAAAAAATGAAGTGTCACCTTTAATTATTTTTTGAAAAATTGATATTGAAAATTTCAATCGTAAATTCAATTGTTTTTAAAAAATCACCATTAATTTTCCATAAAAAACGAAGGCACCATTAAGTATATTTTTTTTTGAAAAAACAAAAGTTCCATCATTTTTCAAAAAATCACCATTAATTTTCCAAAAAAGGAAGTCACCGTTAATTTTCTTTTTTGAAAAATGCAAATTTCCATCGTTTTTTAAAAAATGACCATTGATTTTTCATAAAAATGAAGTTAGCATTAATTATTTTTGAATTTTCAATTGAAAAATCCATTAATTAATTTTTCCATCATTTTTTTAAAATAAATAATCTTTTTCAATAAAAAATGAAGTCACTATTAATTATTTTTATTTATTTTTAAATATAAAAAAATATCAGACGATATTTTAGCCGATACATATCGGCTATATTGGCCGATATCTTACATATACGGCCAATATATATCGTATTGGCTGATATATATCGGCCCTTTAAAACCCGATATATAACAGAACCCGATATTTTTACCTATGTGATAAGTGCAATTGGTTTTAATCTTTGCCTAACCTACTTTAATTAAATTTAAAAGTTCATGTGTTTAAAGATTTTTTTTTTGAAATTGACAAATACACTTTACACTTGAAGAACTTGCCATTAAATCTTCTTAAAAGGGTAGTGATTTTTGTACCACCATTTTTTCCTTGTGGTGCACCACCCTTAAAGGAAAAATCAATTTTACCCTTACTTTTGGGAAATATGAGAAGAGAGAGAAGGAGGGGAGTATGGACAAATTTGATTTTTCCTTTGAGGGTGGTGCACCATGAGAGAAAATGGTGGTGCAAAAATTACTACCCTTCTTAAAATCATACAAAATGCAAGATTCAACTCGAAAAATGGTCGAAACGGTATTTTATTAAAGAATATAAAAACAGTCAATATTATGTTGTGTTAGTCCATACAGGTTGATATGATACAGTAAATGTACAGGTTGTATTTTAATCCCTTATGCAGGGCTGGGATCAATCCTGAATTGTTTTTGTGACTGCCACCATCTGATGGTAGTCTGATAGGCCTTGTTAATTGTATTCATGGAAGTGACTAAGTTACATGGCCTTGACCACAACACTAATGTTAATGGGGAACCCATTTGAAGCAACAAACCCATAAAATAATTGCTGTCTTTTTGCGAAATTAGAATATGTTATGTGTTGTTGTAATTGACAGTGTCTCAAGTCGAATAACTAGCAATGTACTATTGTTCGGAGAAAATTTCTTCTTATGTCCACCAATTTTGGATGAGGATATAGAGAGAAAGTTTAAGAGAGAAGGAAAAAGAGTTTTAGTTTGCTTTTAGGGAAACTGAAAGTTCCATTGTGCTAGAATCAGATTAACCCTAGAAGGGGGTGAATAGGATATTCACAAATTACGAGACCTCTTTTAAATTTTCTTGATTAATAGAGTGCGGAATTAAAAACAATTAATCAAGTGTGATTTCAAAGTGTGAAAGATTAAAAACAAGCACACAAAGAGACAATGCACACGATATATAGTGGTTCGGTTAAACAACCTACACCCATTGTAGAGACTGCTCACAAGCACACACACTCTCCATCCCTCGAATTGGTAAATCTTATAAGGATGAATTCATGTCTTTCCAATTGTCTTAGAATGCACTATCTTGGAAAATCATTAGACATTAGAAATTTGTTTTTGGAGAAATGTTCAAATAAGGAAAATATTTCTTCTTCAAAAGTCTTTGGTTTGCTTTCATGGTTTAAACCTTCAAATCTACTTTGGAAAATGTCAAATAAAGTTTGAATGCAACCTAGCGTATGCACCTATGTTGTGGTTTTCATCTTTTAAATGGTGAATCTTAAAACCAAATGGATTTTGGTAGTGAAAACCAACATGGTTAAGTGGTCCAAATGTTAATGGACTTGGTGCATGTGCTCTCAAAATGTTGAGTTAAGGAGAGCACACCTTGGAATGTTTTTAAAGGGGAGAAATTAGCCTCCACCTTCCATGTGCATGATGGATTTCGAAGGATGGATGGTTGTTCATTCATTGATCCTTCATTGGTGTATGTTTTTGATGAATGAACCGGCTTTGATGCATATGTGCTTATATTGGTAAATCTTTTTGCATCATCTCATCATTCATGAACTATATGCTCAAATTGGTGTATAATTTATTTAGTTCATGATGTTTTCACTCATATACTCTTTAAATAGAATATTTCTTGCATGAGTGATTCCTTCCTCTTTGCATGCATGAGTTGGTTTCATATTGGCATTTTTGAAAACTAAATGCTTGTGGCCCTTGCCCCTCCTTCTCCATCTCCAGTTCGACTATTGCGACTTGTTGAAGCACACTAAAATGGTGTATTAGTGCTTAAAAGCCCTTTGTCAATTTATGACAAAAGGGGGAGAAATCTTAGAAGCTTGAAATATGCTTTGAGTTGGAAAATCTTAATCTTAGACTACGTGGGAGAATTTGAGAAGCTTGTAATAAACTTTGGGACAAGTCTAAAGATCTTAGGGAAATAAGATCTTTAATAGCATAGAGTCCGTGATTAAGGAGGAGATTAATCATTGACTCAAGGGGTATTAGTCCATATACTAAAGGGGAGTAATATTGTTCATATTACTAATGTTTGAGGGGGAGATCTATTCTTCCACTATTGCTTCATTGTTTGTGTGTGCAGGATCACGATGGAGATTGCAAGTTGAGCAATAAGATGAGCATCTTGAAGCATAGAGTCTAAGAATTTTTGTCATTTGAATATGTAATTTTAATTGTTGTATTATTTATATTCAAATGATGTATATTGGGTTGAGTTAAGTCATCAACTCTGTAAATTCATTAGCTTCTACGTGTTTTGTCATGGAAATTGATAAAGGGGGGATTATTAGCTCCCCGACTTGCTGAGTCACCTATTTGTCAATTCCATGACTTAGGTGAAGCCTTATATCAGAAGATTGAAGCAATGAACAAGACTCAAGTGTTGGTTGAATCAAGCTCGAGTGGAAGATCATTGAAGATTCAACGGATCAACACACAACGGTAATTGGCCATAGATAACTTTACGTGGAACCCACATCTTAGGTTGCCCTTGCCTAGGCTTAGAGAACATATTTGGATAAATTAACTAAGCGTTGTGGTTGTTTTACAAACGAACAAAACTAAATGGAACCGAACTTGGAAATAAGATGAACTATCATTGTAATACCCTGCCCCGAATTAGGCTTAAATAATCTGATTTATCTTAATAAATCGTGATTTAACTTGTTAATTACATAGATTACAGTGAGGGATTTGTGAAAAAGTCCAGAATTGGCCCAATCAGAGTTCGATAGCTCATTGATCCAACTTATTTAAGTTAGAGGGGCAAAATGGTAATTTATCATTAACAGTGTATTTATTGTTTGAATAATTGTGTTTATTATTATTTGAGTGATATTGATTTCTTTATTAGGGATTTAGATTCTGAAATTTATAAGTATCTTTATTTCATTATTTCAGAAAACTGTTATTAAAAATTACCCGAAAAAGGTCCCGAGAACTAGGAAATGATTATTTTAAATAATTTTATAAGTTAGAATAATTTTAAGAAAAATATGTATAGTTAGATTTTATTTTGATTCATTGTTTTATATTTCCAGGTTTTGAAAATAGAGACTTTAAACTCTTAAAATAAATACAATAGTGTTAAAAACATGAATTTTGTTTAAATCAAGTAATTATGATGAAATGTAAATCTCCAAATTTTTATAGTACCTTTGGATTTTAAAACCTAACATTTTGGGGGGGATGGATTAAAATAAATAAATAATTTAATAGCTAAATATTAAAAATAAAAGAAACTAGGTTTAAAATGCAAACAAGTTTAAGGGGACTAAATTGCAAATACCCAAAACTTGGAACCACCTGCATAGCCGGTGACGATCGGAAGAAGCTGCGCTTGCAAGCTATCGCCGTAGCCTGCACAATAACGTGGAAACTCCATGGCTAGGCATGGAACCTACTACTCTACCTTACATTTCCTATAAATTCAGGCCATTCCCAAAGGAATTCTTCATTGAATTCTCAAGAGGAAAGCTACTGTTCTACTTTGTCTGTTTTCACCGTTAGCTTAAGTGGAAGATTTTTCCAATTTCTGATTTTCAACCTAGGAGCAAAAGTGAAGGTAAACATTGTCTTTGTTTTAAAATTCTAGTAAGTTAAGAATCAAATGGAAGTCATTTTGGTTAAGTTTTGAATCCTAAAATTGGATTTGAAGTTTTGTGAAAAACATGAATTTTCTTATGTCTTACTGGTTTTCCTTTTTAATTTGATGTTTTAAATCGGTATGAATGATCCAATTGATTTTGAAAGTGAAGAGGACTCACTGAAAAGTCCATCTGACAAGAAGGATGTGAAAAATGAGTCTAGAAAACCCATTGTTTCTGGATTTGTATTTTACATTGTCCCGCCCGTCACTGCTCTGTTGCAGGTGACAGAAGAAGAAAACGACTCTCGAAATTTCAGAGAATCGGCCTTCGGAAGATCCGATGGTAATATACATCGGAAGCTCCGAACTCCAGTTTGAGGTTCTAAAGGAGTAGAGACTAACTATTGAACTCTCTGTTTTTGCTAATCAGACCTTGACATTCCGAGACCCCTCGGATGTCTCGAACTGTCTGGAGATTCCGAGCAGTCCTCGGCAGGTTCCGAGACACACAGACAGACTGATTTTTCCTGTTTTGCTTCGATTCGATAGCAGGCTCGGAGGTTCCAATACCTGAACTTCGGAAGTTCCGAAGGTTCTGTAAGACCCAGTTTAGGCAGTGGCTCAGAAGGTCCGAAACTATAGTACCTGGTTAGAAGCATGTTCCGAAGAACCCAGATCAAGTTTTTAAAACTTAGTATAAATTAGGATTTCATGATTTAGATCTTAGGTTTTAATGTAATGTTTATACCCATTTAATAATTAAAAATGATACTAACCTCTTTTCATTAGTATTATTATGTGAACCTATACTATGTATTCACTTCAAGATCGATACTCTCTATCTGTGGCTAACGCAGCCTGATAGCTATCAGTAGCTGAGCGATTAACTTCGCCGCTCGGTAGAAAAGAAGGGTTCGGGCACTGAGTGATCTCTAGGTATAACTCGCTATACGAGTAGTGGCCTGAGCATCCTATATCTCTAGGCCAAACTCAATATATAAGTAGTAGCCTGAGTATCCTATATCTCTAGGCCTAACTCAATATGTCTCCATGGTCATTTTCAGGAGGTAACACGTGTAGTGGCCTGAGCACTTTATTATATTATTGATTATTGTAATTTTTAAAAATAAAATGGATAGTAACCCATTTAGGAGACTCATATCCATTACCCTTTAAATTTTTCTGGAAAATAGGATAGAAGAATTTGAAATACTATGAATATGTTTTGTATTATATCTGTGTATATTGATTGATTATTGATTGTATATCTGTTTGCATGTTTTACAGATACTTCGATACCCCACATATTCGGTGAGGAGACTTAACATTGCAGTAGGAGTAAATCAGGTTAAGAGGATCTAGTGCAATAAGTGGTTTCAAGGATCAGACTAAATGAACCCACTTATATGCCTAGACATAATGCACTATTGTGAAAAATGCTTATTGATATTAATGATGTTTATCATATATTGTGATTATGCTTATGAGCTATGATGATATTGATACAGCTTCCATGTACCATTAACTATTGAACTATTATCGGCCCAAGTGTGTCGATTACCGGCCCAGGTGTGTCGGTTTGCGTCTATTGGCCCAGGTGTATTAGTTGTTGGCCTAGGTGTGTCAGTACCTGTCCAAGTGTGTTGAAGATATACTTGCAAGATTCTGCATTATGACCGTGTTAGGACTTAATGCTTATAGTCAGTGTAGTGTCTAGGTGTTACGGTAGATGTCGTCAGTTATGAAGATTACTTGATATATATTGGCATGATAAACATATTATGATGAAATTGTTGATTTTGGCTAATTTGATGTTCATTACACTGCATTGTTATGTTATTTTCAATGAGCTGGTCAGCACACACCACTCACATTTCAGGAGATGTACCCGAGGAGGAGAACCTCCATTTCAAGCTTAAGGATGGATAAGCAGTTGCGGTTACTTGGAATTTCAATGGATGGGAATTTCATTTATTTTGCCCATTGGTTCTTCGAACCATGTTTTTGTGTAAAGTACCTCTTGTGGTATTTATTTTGTAATCATGTATGAACCACCATATTACTGCCAGTAACTCTGCTATGAATGAGACTGCCCTTTTGTGATGGAAATGTTATGTTTGTATGACATATGCTTGGAAATGTGGTAGATATATGGTTTATGTTTGAGTTCACATGTAAAGAACATTTGTAACCTTCATTTTCAGGGCCTAACGTTTGATCAAGCCCAGTTAGAAGTTATTGTAAAAAAGAAATTAGTAGCGTTCCGGGCCCACCTTCGGGTCGACGCGTTATAGCTTGGTATCAGAGCTTTGGCTGAAACTCTATGACTGTGATGGGTAATACATGACTGAGTCAAAGGGGAGGTGGAGGGTTTCCATTTAGACACAAAAATGTTGGAGAGGGTGTGTGTGCCATGTGTAAGGCATGCATCCTCTTGGTTAGTCAAGGGACTCATGGGGAGGACTCCACATTGAATGAGGGTGGTTGGGAGGTGAGGTCTTGTCTGAGAAACCCTAGACAAGATGGAAAGGGCTAACTCTTCATCTCATTCACTTTCTCCCTCTCTCAAGCTCTCCTTTGGCCGTCCTCTCACTAGACAAGAAAAAGACTTTTGAGTGTTTTCCATCTCTACTCCTCTCCCTCTCACCAAAACCCTAGGGCCGACCCCTCTCTTTGAGACAAAGATAGCATAGAGTTTTCATCTCACTCTCCCTCTCTCCCCTCTCTCAAACCTTCACTCCTTGGCCAAGCCCTCTCTTAGAGTTTTCATCCTAAACCCTCTCCCTCTCAAGCACCACTCTTTGGCCGAAGATCAATGAGGAAGAAAGAAAAGACTAAGGAAGGAGAAGATAGGAGGAGCAAGACGGAGCGAAAGAAAACGAAAGAGTCGCGGAATCGATATGTATGATTTATTAATAAAAAGGAGGATAAGGGAACATTCCATTTAGGATTGAAAATACTTGGCCAAAATGTTATGGGCCATGGATTTGAAATCAATCCAAGGAATGTCAATAAGGTGACATAAAGTGAAGTATGATACAAAAATCCGAAATGTGGTTTTAGATGGAAAAATGGACAAAACCCTAATGGGTAAGATAGATTTTATGAATGAAGATTATTAAGGACTATGTGTATGCATAATGGCAACATGCATGGTTAAACATGAAAAAGGATCAAAGAACATGGTTCGGCCCTTGCATGGCCAAACCCTAATCTTGTTATGCATAAGGACCTTGTGCATGTTCAATATAAGGAATGGAAAATGATCAAAGATCATGGTTTGGCCCTTGCATGGCCGAACCCTAGATTTTATGTATGAACTATATGAGAACTCAAAAGGGATTGGATGAGGTTCGGCCATGATGTATGGCCGAACCCCATCAAATGATCTAATCATGGGTATGTAAATTTTTAAGAGGAAATGATGAACCATAGGGTTCGGTCATGATGTATGGCCGAACCCCATGGAAGAATGTTAGTGATTATAATGGGTTTTAAATGATGAAAATGATGGAAGAATGTTAGTGATTCTAATGGGTTTTAAATGATGAAAATGATGGAAGAATGTTAGTGATTCTAATGGGTCTTAAATGATGAAAATGATGGAAGAATGTTAGTGATTTTAATGGGTTTTAAATGATGAAAATGATGGAAGGATGTTTATGGATTTTAATACATTTTTCATGATGAACCATGGCTAATAAGCTAAGAAATAAATGGAGAATGAAGGACCATGGGTTCGGCCATGTTGTATGGCCGAACCCCATGGATCATGTTTGTGGGATCTAAGTATGTGTAAGTGACCTAAGTGTATGATTAAACCCAATAGATGATATTTCATGACCTTTGTGGATCTAGGTATGATTGGATTAATAAATCAAAAAAGGCATGAGGTTGGACCCATTTTGTTTAAAATAAAACAATGGTTAAAAAGGGGGTCAAAACCAAAGAGTGAGGTTCGGCCATGTTGTATGGCTGAACCCCACTAGTGAGTTTTAATGGACAGTGGACAGTGGGTAGTGGACAGTGGGTAACCAGTTGATTATAAAAATGAAATATTTATATGATTTTCCAAATGGTTAAGTTAAATTGGAAGAATGAAGGGAATGATTTAAATCAATTGGAATAATTAATTTGATTATTTTATGGAATTTATTTAAGGTAAAGATTCCACAACCGGGGGCGTGACCGGTGAGCGGTTTTTGGACGAAAATGCAAGGACACGATATTTGGTCGTTGGTAGGATTCCTACCTTACTGAAAACCATGGAATATGTATATGTGATGTTTTTACTTCTATATTAATTTTGGTATCAAAGTACTATGTTTCAACTATGGAATTTTAATGCTATGATATTTATTATTACATAGCATGTTTGCAATTGCATCTCATGCATGGCATGGGAGGGATTAAATGAGGGGAGTCCACGCTCCATTCGAATTTTCGATAAACAATCATGGGGAGGAATCCACACTGATTCTAATGGATGTATGATTGAATTGTAATCGAAGTCCACTCTCCGTTCGGTGGGACCTATAAGGCATTCGTGGGGAGAGATATACTGTGTTTGAAATGTAACTGGAGTCCACGCTCTGTTCGGTGGGACCGATGAGGAATTCGTGGGGAGTCATGACAATACCTTGATGTGGATTATCCATCAAAAGGAATACTATGTGATTGTGATATGGATGATGGGTGAGACTCATGGCATATGACACCTATGGCATGGCATTGACTTGCATGGTTTTGATATTATGTATGGCTATGTGATTTTATACTAACTCATATGTTTGACCCTACTTGGAGTACCTACTTGGCGCATTGTCTAACGCCCTACTTCTACCTTAGATGATGACACAGGAAATGGATGGAGCGAAGGACGCGATCGGAGCCAAGCTTAAGAGGTTGAATAATCTAGTTTCATTTTATTTTAAGTTTATTATGGACAATGTAATTTGAGTACTTAGTATTTGGGACTGTAATAACTTAAACTATTTGCTATGGTTTGAATTTTAATTTTGGACATTTTAACTTAAGGTGATTATTATTAAGTGATGGACTTCGTTGCTATTTAAAATTGGATAGGATAGAACTCTATTATAATTTCCGCACTATGTTTAATTCCGCAAGTTTAACCTTATTACGTGTGAACCATTTTGGTGGACTTAGTCCACTCACACGTATGGTTGGACAGTTAAGGGTCGGGCTTTGGGAGCTCGGACTTACCTCGCTGTCGTGACGTCCCGTTCTCTCGCACTTTTTCTTTTCAAAAAGAAAAAAGACTCTGATTTTCGGCAAGTGAAAAAGGGTGGGGTATTACAGTTTCTATTGTATCTAATAGAGACCCTAGATTTGTATCTAGATTTTGGCAATGATTACATGAAGAAATGGGAACTAAGCTATGTTTTAGTATAGCATTCCATCCCCAAGCTGATGGTCAATCAGAAAGGACTATCCAAACTTTGGAAGATATGCTAAGGGCATGCGTCATGGATATGCAGCGAAGTTGGGAAGATCATTTAGCATTGATTGAGTTTGTATACAACAATAGTTATCACTCTAGCATACAAATGGCACCCTATGAAGCCCTGTATGGTAGATCCTGCAGGCCACCTCTATGTTGGACAGAAGTAGGGGACAAAGCACTATTGAGTCTAGGTTTGGTACGTGAGACGTCTGAACAAATCAAAGTGATAAGACAGCGTCTCAAGGCAACCCAAAGCCGACAGAAAAGTTATGTTGACAAAAGACTGGAGACCTTTGAAGTTTGCAGTCGGTGATCGAGTATTCTTACGTGTGGCACCATGCCATGGAGTTCAGTGATTCGGTCGTAAGGGAAAACTATCACCTCGATATATTGGATCCTTTGAAATTTTGAAAAGGATAGGAGAAGTAGCCTATTAACTGGATCTTCCTCAGGCAATGACAAGAGTACATAGTACATTCCATGTATCTATGTTGAAAAAGTATGAGCCTGATCCATTTCATGTGTTGAGTTATGAGGACATTGAAGTTTCGGAAGATTTGACTTTTGAAGAAGTGCCAATTGATATACAAGGATATCGAACTCAAGTACACAGAAGGAAGTCCATACCACTGGTGCAAGTACTGTGGCAGCATCGTGACATACAACACGTGACGTGGGAACCAGAGTCGACAATGCGGAGGCTGTACCCTAGTCTATTCACATGATAAAAAGGTATGAGGTTTATTTTAAATTTCGTCCCAAAATTTCTTTAAGGGGGGGTAGGATGTAATACCCTGACCTAAATTAGGCTTAAATAATATGATTTATCTTAATAAATCGTGATTTAACCTGTTAATCACATAGATTACAGTGAGGGATTTGTGAAAAGTCCAGAATTGGCTCAATCAGAATTCGATAGCTCATTGATCCAACTCATTTAAATTAAGAGGGGCACAATGGTAATTTACCATTAACAGTGTATTTATTGTTTGAATAATTGTTTGTTTATTATTGCTTGAGTGATATTGATTTCTTTATTAGGGATTTAGATTCTGAAATTTATAAGTATCTTTATTTCATTATTTCAGAAAGCTGTTATTAAAAATTACCCAAAAAAGGTCCCGAGAACTAGGAAACGATTATTTTAAATAATTTTAGGAGTTAGAAATTTTTTAAGAAAAATATTTATAGTTAGATTTTATGTTGATTCATTGTTTTATATTTCCAGGTTTTGAAAATAGAGACTTTAAACTCTTAAAATAAATACAAGTTAAGTTAAGTGAATAGTGTTAAAAACAAGTATTTTGTTTAAATCAAGTAATTATGATGAAATGTAAATCTCCAAATTTTTATAGTAGCTTTAGATTTTAAAACCTAACATTTTGGGCAGGATGGATTAAATTAAATAAATAATTTAATAGCTAAATATTAAAAATAAAAGAAACTGTGTTTAAAAGGCAAATAAGTTTAAGGGGACTAAATTGCAAATATCCAAAACTTGAAACCACCTACGTAGTAGGTGACGATCGGAAGCAGCTGCGCCTGCGAGCTATCATCATAGCCTGCAGAGCAATATGCAAATTCCATGGCCCTGATGGAACCTACTACCCTACCTTGCACTCGCTATAGATTCAGGCCATTCTCAGAGGAATTCTTTACTGAATTCTCAAGAGGAAAACCACTATTCTACTCTGTCTGTTTTCACTGTTTGCTTACGTGGAAGATTTTCCTAGTTTCTGATTTTCAACCCAGGAGCAAAAACGAAGGTAACCATTGCCTTTGTTTTTATATTCTAGTCAGTTTAGAATCAAATGGAAGGCATTTTGGTTAAGTTTTGAATCCTAAAATTGGATTTGAAGTTTAGTGAAAACATGAATTTTCTTGTGTCTTATTGGTTTTCCTTTTTAATCTGATGTTTTAAATCAGTATGAATGGTCCAATTGATTTTGAAAGTGAAGAGGGCTCACTGAAAAGTCCATCTGACCAGAAGGATATGAAAAACAAGCCTAGAAAATCCACTGTTTTTGGATTCGTATTTTACATTGTCCCGCCCGTCACTGCTCTATTGCATGTGACATAAAAAGAAGACGACTCTCGGAAGTTCCGAGAATCGGCTTTCGGAAGTTCCGAACTCAATTTTGAGGTTCCGAAGGAGCATAGACAAACTGTTGAACTCTCTGTTTCTGCTGATCAGACCTTGACATTCCGAGATCCCCTCGGATGTCCCAAACTGTCTAGAAGTTCCGAGCAGTCCTCGGTAGGTTCCGAACACACATATCGACTGATTTTTCCTGTTTTGCTTCTGTTCGGTAGTACGCTCGGAAGTTTCGAGACTTGAACTTCGGAAGTACCGAAGGACAGAACTTGAGTTCCGAAGGTTCTATAAAGACCCAGTTTAGGCAGTGGCTCGGAAGGTCCGAAACCATAGTAATTGATTCCGAGGCATGTTCCGAAGAATATAGATCAGGTTTTTGAAACTTATTCTAAATTAGGATTTCATGATTTAGATTAGGTTTTAATGTGATGTTTATACCCATTTAATAATTAAAAATGATACTAACCTTTTTTCATTGGTATTATTATGTAAACCTATACTATGTATTCACTTCCAGGCCGATACTCTCAATCTGTGGTTGACGCAGCCCGATAGCTATCAGTAACTGAGCGTCTTATATCTCTAGGCCTAACTCAATATGTCTCCATGGTCATTTTCAAGAGGCAATACGTGTAGTGGCCTGAGCACCTTATTATATTACTGATTATTGTAATTTAAAAAAAAATGGATAGTAACCCATTTAGGAGACTCAGATCCATTACCCTTGGAATTTTTTTGGAAAATAGGATAGACGAATTTGAAATAGTATGAATATTTTTTGTATTGTATCATTGTGTATTGATTGATTATTGATTGTATATCTGTTTCCATGTTTTACAATACTCCGATACCCCACACATTCAGTGAGGAGACTTAACATTACAGTAGGAGTAAATCAGGTTAAGATGATCTAGTACAATGAGTGGTTTCAAGGATCAGACTTAATGAACCCACTTATATGCCACTTATATGCTAGACATGATGCACGATTGTGAAAAGTGCTTATTGATATTAAAGATGTTTATCGTATATTATGATTATGATGATGAAGTGCTTATGAGCTATGATGATAATGATACAGCTTCCACGTACCCTTAACTACTGAACTATTATCGGCCCAGGTGTGTCGATTACTGGCCCAGGTGTGTCCGTTTACGCCTACTGGCCCAGGTGTGTCAGTTGCTAGGCCCAGGTGTGTCAGTACCGGTCCAAGTGTGTCGGAGATGTACTTCCAAGATTCTGCATTTTGACCGTGTCGGGACTTAATGCTTATAGTCAGTGTAGTGTCTAGGTGTTACGTTGGATATCAGCAGTTATGAAGATTACTTAATATATATTGGCATGATAAACATATTTTGATGAAATTGATGATTTTGGCTAACCTGATGTTCATTACACTGCATTGTTATGTTCTTTTCACTGGGCTGGTCAGATCACAGCCACTCACATTTCAGGAGATGTACCCGAGGATGAGGAACCTCCATTTCAAGCTTAAGGATGGATAAACTGTTGCGGTTACTTGGAATTTCAATGGATGGGAATTTCATTTATTTTACCCATTGGTTCTTTGAACCATGTTTTTGTGTAAGGTACCTCTTATGATACTTATTTGTAATCATGTATGAACCACCATGTTACTGCCAGTAACTTTGTTATGAATGAGACTGCCCTTTTGTGATGGAAATGTTTGTTTGTATGATATATGCTTGTAAATGGGGTAGATACATGGTTTATGTTTGAGTCCAAATGTAAAGAACATATGTGACCTTCATTTTCAGGGCCTAACGTTTGATCAAGCCCAGTTAGAAGTTATTATAAAAAAAAAAAAAATTAGTAGCATTCCCGGCCCACCTTCGGGTCGGGGCATTACAGTCATGATGACACATCGTGTCGGCGATCCATCGCCAAGGATAACTGACGACTAATCGTGGTTCTGCGATCAATCGTCTGGAAAATCGAAGGTTCTGGTTGGAGTGAACTGACAAACACCAGTGGTCTCAGGACAATACAATCGTGACTACGATCAATCGTCTGGTACCTTGACGATACTATAATGTAGGCGTTCTATCGCTGAGACAAGACAATGGCTGGACTTGAACAAGACCTAGAATATTGATCATATACAATAAGGATTAGACCAAGGTGGTCGAACCTTTCAAAATAGGAGGGATTGTGTAGGTGAAATTCCTTTTTTATTGTAAGGCGTAACTTCCTTTCATAGTGTATTCGGGATAACCCAAGATTGGGTGAGTCCAATAGTGGATGTAGGTTTCTGAAAGTTCTCCCTTTGATGCTAGAACATGCTTGACCCGAGAGAGGAGGAAGGGGGGGGGGGGGGTGGAGAATAGGTCAATTCCAGTTTCCATAGTATTCACAAATTTCTTGATTATTTAAAGTTAAAGTGCAGCGGAATGATAATATCAATCAGGAGACTTGTTTAGTGTGATAAATTATTTTTAATTACTTAAATGATCACACTAAGTTTAGAACCCTTTGCATATTGTTTGATTATCAATGCTTGTAAGCAATGTATAAATATAGATAATCAAATGCAAATGACGTGTGTTGAGAGGACTGCTTAAATACTAAAACACATACTCACAATGACCAAACACCATAAGACCAAATTTATAATGGTTCGGTTAGCCAACCTACATCCACTATTAGGACTAGCTCAACCCTAACCTATCCCCAATATCCACTAAGTGGGGACTTACACCCTCACATTTAGAGTAGGAATTCCACCTCACTCATTTGGCTGGGAATTTCACCCACCACATGTAGAATAGGAATTCCACCTATTCATCAGGCTAGGAATTCCAAGCACCACATGTGCTAGAGACGACGTTTTGGATTTTTTATAGTGGTTCCGGAGCCAAGCCTCCTTAATCTACTTTTACCGACAATGTTTTAAATAAATTTAAAATCAAGAAGCATTTGCCTTTGTAGCTCTCTCTCGATGATGTGTGCTTCTCGAAGATCCTCCCACTTGTCGTTCTTTGATGACAAAGATGTACCCCCGTGTTAAGAGATCACAAGTATCTGGGAGTCCTTTAGGAAATTGGTTTTACCAATGCCTATCCTAGATGTGTATCCTTGTCCCACTTTCCTCCTTCTTTTCACAAACGCAATCAACAAGATTGGTTGTATTGAATTGTAATGACCCGACCCGATATTTCAGGGTCTTATAGAGTTTTGTGGATCTTCAAGTTGTTTTTGGTGTTTTGGTGGCAATGAGGATTGTGTAGGCTCCGTGGTGGGCCGCAGTTTGCCTAGGTTTCGAGCTTAGACGCTCAAAGGGACATTTTGATAATTTTAATATTTTAATTTTTTTGTCATTTAAATTATTTGAAATCACATTTTGGTTACCATTTTTAAAAACATTTTGTAAAAGTGGCGCTTTCCATATTTTTTTTAAAAAAAAAAGAAAAGAAAGAAAGAAAAAAAAGTCCTAAACCCTAAGACCCCCCATATTTAATCTCTTTCCCTCCCCTTTGCAAACCCTAGCCACCACCCCTTCCTATTCTACCTCTCCTCTTCTCTTTCCTCTCCTTCTTCCTTCCCGAGCAAACCCTAGAATCCCCATTGTAGCCGCCGCACTCCCTTCACCAATCCATGTCTTCTGTCGTCCTTCTCTCTCTCTCTCTCCTTCGGCCCTCTTTCCTCTCCTCAATTCTCTTCTCTTCTTTTCTTCTTCTTCATGTGAAACCCTAAAACCCCTATCCCCATTTCCGCCACCGCCACTTCTTCACCCATTTTTTTCTCGGTCCGCTCATCCTCTTTTCTTCTTTCCCTCCCCCATCCTCTCAAAGCCCTAACCCTTGGTTGTTGCTGCCGCCGCCCCTTCTCCCTCTCCCCTCTTAGACCGCCGCCACCCTCTCTCTTACTTTCCCTTTCTTTTCTCTCTTCACCACCTCCCAAAACCAAATCCTAATTCCCAAACCTCTCAAATCTAGGCCCAACTCAGTGAGGCCCAACATACCAGAACCCATATCCAGGCCCAACTCATGTAAGTCCAGCCTGACCCGACTGGCCGTTTGGCCCAGCTGTCAGCCCGACCCGTTTCTTGACTCAGCCCATTTCCAGGCCCGACCCATTTTAGGCCCATTTCGGGCCCATCTTTGGGTTACATCTAGCCCGTTTTGGGATCACTTCTAGAGCATTTCTAGGCCCTTTTGGATCATTCTTCGAACATTTTGTAGCTCATCTCCGACCAGATTTGTGGGATCGTCCCTAGGTTTTTTTTTGGTAGACCTGCCCAGTTTTTCAGGCTCGTGTCGCTTCCTTCAATCCTTCGGCATCGCTTGGACTTTGAAAAAAAATATACACGCAGGTGGGGGACTTATCACTATTTTAGCTTACACTCGCATCTAGTTAACCTCTAACCTTGAACATGTCAGGACTTGAATGGGGCCCTTTATTTATTAAGCCACTCGGTGAGGGAACTGTTGAAATGAACATGTGGCAAGGGATCTGTTCAAGTGCACTCATGTCAACTATATGCGATTAATGGAGAATTGTAAACAGATGGATGATTTTCTTTGAACTTGGAAACTTGCAGGTAACATGTTGTTTGTTTTATTATTACATGGGATTGAATTTATGATGAGAGTGAGAAATGCATTGCATATTGGACATGATGTTCGAAAACTGTTGATGATATGTTTGTGTTCAATCATAATGTGTATATGTATTTATGATGAGAATGAGATGTACATTGGATTTTGAGTATAATGGTTGAAAGTTTATTGATAAAATGTTGTGTGATTATTTACAACATGTGAACATGATCATGATGAACATGGAGGTGTATGTTTAGATAACCTGTTATGTGCTCTTGTTACACATGATGCATGTGTCATTGACCTTGATTAATTACATCAGAACATGATTGAATTACTAGACATGACCATGATTCCACATACATGTATGAGAGGTGACCCACAACGGACAATGTGCCGTTTGGTATTGAGATGGAGGGGTTGTTTACATGTGTATGTGTTTATAATGATATGATGGTTTGGTTGTTGGGAGGACTTCCCCGTTACGCTCAGGCGGTCGAGGATCCCATAGGAGATGCAGGTTTCCCCGTTACGTTCCGGTGGTTGAGGTGTTTGCCCTTGAGATTGACTTCCCCTGTTATGCTCCGGTGGTTGAAACCCCCATAGGGAATGCGGGTTTCCTTGTTGCATTCCTGAGGGTGGAGGCGGTTGTGTATCGTGTGGTCTCCCGTTTGTATTGGTAGGGAGACCAGAGTTGTTGGAGGACCGTTATGAGTTACAGAGGTGATGTTTTGGAATGGTCAGTGGGACCAGTGGTTAGTAGTACAATTGAGTACTCATGTGTGAAGACATCCATTCTATTATGATATTCATTACATTTCATACATGATATACGTTTATGTTGCTGACAAGTGATATGCTTTATCCCTTCACTGAGCTGGTTATCTCACCCTTACCTGTGGTATGGAGACATGAGATTGTTGGAGGGCCTGATGTGGGCTACTGAGATGATGTTTTGGAACCGATCGGTGGATAATTAAGTGGTGGTGTGGTTTGATATCGTGCATATGAGCACCTTTGTTATATTGATATTCTTGCATTCGTACATGTGATATATTTTATGAACTAACCTGTGATAAGCATTATCTATTCACTGGGCTGGTTAGCTCACCCCCTTATCTTTCAGGTACTCCGATTGTGGAGGGGCCAGTTGGGTCCCTTGAGGAGACACTCGGGGAGGAGTAGCAGTGGTTAGATATTTCATAATTGTGTTTTTTTTTTTTGTTCGAATTGAGAGACCCTTGTTTCTATAGACTTCTTAATGTATGTGATTTGTTTGGATGACATTACAACTGTATTTGAACAATCAATGATTGTTTGTAATGTTATCATTATGATAAATCTTGTTTTATTCGTTGTTGAGCGGGAAGTAGTTACCCCGTTTCAAAAACAAAAAATTGCCCTATATCCGTCCTTTGGTGATGTTCTGAGATGTTTCAGAGATAATGTACCCGTAGCGGGATGGGACGTTACATGAATAGTCCAAGTATAAGCTCAAGAGAGAGTGATCCTTTCGTTGGCCCTCGTGTAAGCTCAATGGTAATGATAAGGGTCTCAACGTTTTTCCAAAGGATACCAACTGGTTTTACAAATATTGGTATTTATAGAGAAGTCAACCAGTTATTCGAGATAGTCCAGTGCCGTGGGTGCACCGAGGGGTCGGTGTCTCAAAATATTACCGTTCAACTACCCGACCGTTGAGCATTAAATGCACTTTCAATGGCACAATTTATATCTGACCGACAGGTCTGTGTTTACCGATGGGTCGACAGTCATGGCACCGACAGGTCGGTCCATACGAGAAACTCGGTCTAGGGTAACACCATGCTGACAGTGTTTCAAGTCCAGAAACTAGTCTTACCTAGAACAACCTGTCGCCCTTTATCGAGGTGTCGGTCCTGGCATTCTCGACCAGTCTGTATTACCGATATGTCTGTTCTCTCGAGAGTCCACCTAAGTTCTAAGTTCCAGAACTCATAAGTCTTTGTCGAAGAGTCGTTGACCACGAGGGGTTGTTTCAGCCTTTCACCGAGGGGTCGATGTGTAAGAGACTCTCGATCAGAGGCATACCCAGAATTGTAACACCCCGAGATCTTAAACCAGGAAATAAAGGAAATTCCCTCTTAAGAGTGAAATTAAAGGATGATTAATTTATTAAGATGAGTCAAGGTAAATGGGTTTGGAATGTAATTGAGTAGAGGATAAATTTAATTGGGTCAATGGCCCAATTAGGATCCAATAGATAGTGGATACGGTTAGAATATATTTAATTGGATCAATTAAGACCTGACGGGTCATGGATAGAGTTTGGATGAAGATAAGTGGATAAGTGTGATTTAATTGGGTCAAATGCCCAATTGGGACTCAATGGGTCAAGATGAATTGATGACTAGGGTTTGGTTTGAAAACAATTGGTAAATGTACTTAAATGGGCCAATTGCTAATTTGGGACCCAATGGGTCATTTATGAGCTGATTTTAAATAAATGGGTAGACTTAGGTTAATTGGGTCAATTACCCAATTAAAACCCAAATCCACCTCATCATGTGAGGTGGCAAATGATTAAATACAAATGAGGGCATGGTTGACTAAGCCATGATTGACTTGGTCAATCATGGGTGAACCCAAGTATTGAGTTGAATTATTTTGAGTTGGAAATGAATCCAAATTGAATTAAATTGAGTTGATTTTAAGTGAGTTAAATAGAGTTGAGTTGATGAATGAGTTCAAGTGGGATAAATAATGCCTGAGTTGGAAAGTGAATTCACATGAGTTGAGAATTTATTAATGTGAGTTCAAGTGCTTGAGGTGGAAAATGAGTTCATTTAAGTTGAGTTGAGTTGAATTGAAATGAGTGGAGTGGGAAGATGGAGGGTTTCCATCTCATGGTGGAAACCCAAGGGACACACGTTGGAGGTGAATGGATGCCATGGTGAAGACCAAGGGAGGCCTTGGTTGGTCAATAGTTAAGATGGGGGGGTTTCCATCTTGAATGCACAAGTTGGGAAGGTGGTGGGTTTCATCTCATGAGATGAAACCCATGGATACACGTTGGGGAGATGGAGGGTTTCCATCTCATGATGGAAACCCAAAGGGCACATGGTTGGGGAGTTTCATCTCATGGGATGAAACCCCAAAGGAAACATTAATGTGGGAGGTGAAAGGTGTTGGTTGTTACAAAGGGGCATAACCCAAGAGACACCACACCTTTGGCTGATTGGATCTTATTGGAACAAAGAAATTGTTCTCTCAAACTCTCCCTTGGCCGATCCTCTCACTAAGACAAGAAAGACATAGAGATTTCTATCTCAACTCCTCTCCCTCTCACTCTTGGAGCCGATCCCTCACAAGACAAGGAAAAGACTTAAGGTTTTCCATTCTCAAATCCTCTTCCTCTCTCAAACCTCTTCCTTAGCCGAACCACTCTTAGAATTTTCATCTTAATCAAGCACCACCCTTTGGCCGAAGATCAAGGAGGAAGAAAGGAAAGACTAAGGAACGAAAGAAGATCAAGGAGGAGAAAGAAAAGACCAAGGAACGAAAGAAGATCGGAGGAGTCGCGGAATCGGTAAGTGGTACTTGTCAAGATTTTATTAAGTAAAAAGAGATAAAGGGAACATTCCATATAAATTGGAAATGGTTGGCTAAAATGTTATGGGCCATGGATTCAAAATCCATCCAAGGAATAAGATGGAATGAAAGAACATTGGGTTCGGCCATGTTGTATGGCCGAACCACATGGATAATATTTGATGGATTTAGGTGTTGTTTTTATCAAGTTAAATGATTAACTTAAGTGATGGGATTAATAAATCAAGAATGGATGGTGTTGGACCCATGTTGTGTAAAATCAAACAAGGGTTAAAAAGGGGTCAAAACTAAAGAGTGAGGTTCCGCTATGTTGTATGGTTGAACCCCACAAGTGAGTTTTGGTGGACAGTGGACAGTGGACAGTGGGTAGTGGACAGCGAGTAACCTACTGATTTTATAAATGAAATATTTATATGATTTTCCAAATGGTTAGGTTAAATTGGAAGGATGAAGGGAATGGTTTAAATCAATTGGAATAATTAAATTGGTTATTTTATGGAATTAAATGGATCACCAAATTGACGTATGTATATGTTAAATGTAGTATGGTAACGGGATTTCACAAACGGTAAATGATCGGCTTGATGCGATCGATGATCGGTTTTTGGACGGAAATACAAGGACCCGATAATTGGACGTTAGTAGGATTCCTACCTTATTGAAAACCATGGAATATGTACATGTGGTTTTACTTGAATTATTTTGGTATCAAATGGTATGTCTTGATGATGGGATTTTAATGCTATGATATGTGTTATTACATAGCATGTTTGCACTTGCATCTCATACATGGCATGGGAGGGATCAAATGTAACTGGAGATCCACGCTCCATCGGGGCGTTGTCAAGACATTTGTGGGGGTACCTTGATGTGATTATCCATCGAGAAGGATGTATGATTGATTTGTAACCGGAAATCCACGCTCCGTCAGGGGCGTCCGTAAGGCATTCGTGGGGATACTTTGATGAGGATTTTCCATCAAGAGGATATTATGTGATTGTGATATGGGTGATGGGTGTGACTCATGACATATGACACCCATGGCATGGCATTGAATCAGCATGATTATGATCTCTATTATCATGCACTGTTTCTGGTTTTTATCTGTATAATTGGATCTCTATTATCATACACTGTTTTGGATACGATGTTTTATAAGTACGACATGATGTATTATATCTGTATTTTTATACTAATCCATGTGTTGACCCTACTCGGAGTACCTACTGGGTGCATTGTCTAATGCCCTACTTCTACTTTAGATGATGACACAGGAAATGGACGGAAAGAAGGATGCGATCGGAACCAACCTTAGGAGCTTGGACAATTTAGTTTCACTTTATTTAAGTTTATTCATGGACAATGTAATTTGAGTAGCTAGTAGTTGGGAATGTAATAGCTTAAACTATTTGCTATGGATTGAATGATGATTAATCTGGATTAAGTTAATTTATATTGATTGCCTTCCTTGCTAAGTAAATGTTGTAATCCGATGTTATTTCTGCAAGTCGTAGTATCGCGTGTGAAATGTTTTAGTGGACTTGTCCACGCACACGCATAGTTGGCCAGTTAAGGGTCGGGCTTTAGAAGCTCGAACTTAGCTCGCTTCGTGACATTCCCGCTCTCTCTCACTCTTTTAAATAAGAAAAAATAGACTCTGATTTTCGGCGAGTTAAAAAGGGCGGGGTGTTACAAGAATGACAGTTCAATGTTCTGGAACCTTTGTCAATCTGCCTGACCAGTCTTTGACCATGATGGGTTGATCCTTTCTCCACCGAGGGGTCGGTGAGAACGACTAGTCGAGTTGACAGTGAACTTAATTCATATTTCCACGTTCACTTCCAATTCATTGTCAAGCTTCCTCTCTAGATTATGATTTTACCATTTGTTTAGCTAAGCCTAAAAATGGTCCTCCTAAGGTGTGGGTACCACCTAAAGTCATCTATGGCCAAATACCTGTTTTGTGATTGCCATAATGATGAGCTTTAATATGGAGGAGAATGATCTTCAATTTTGATCATCTTGAGTCTTCAAGCTTCTAGCAAGTGCTTCTTCCCGAGTCATGGAATTGACAAACTTAGAGACTCGGCAAGCCAGGGCACTAACAATTTGTTTAAACCGAACCACTATACATAGAGTGTTCATATGGTACTTGACTTGTTTGTGTGATTGTTCGTATTGTTTGCACATCTATTGTTCACACAACACTTTGTATCTTGATTAATGTTGTTATTCCACTAAACATTTAACTGATTAATCAAGTATTTTGCAAAGAATCGAAAAATTGGATATAGTCCTATTCATCACCCCCTCAACACCCCCCCCACACACACACCCACCCCCACCCCACCCCACCCCACCCCATCTAGGACTTGATCTTGCTCTAGCACCCAGGAGCTTTCAATTGGTATCAGAGCCTCGTGTTTTTTATAAAGAATTTAATCCGAGTTGATCCTATTTCTAGAACAATGAATTTCGATGAAAGATAAACTATCTTTGGTTCTTCAATTTTTGCTTATTCAAACATTGCTTCATGGAAAGCAAAAGTGGAGAATTTGCTTGTTTTTTTTGATGAAAATGTAAAGGAATCTGTTGATAAGTTTACAAAAACTATGGAAGATTCTACCTCTTATAAGAAAATGGTTCTTGGAACTCCAGTAAAAATGAAAAAGAAGATCAATATGAAATTTTGTTAGATATGGAGTTTCCTGGAAGAGGCAAATCTTCAAATGCGTTTGTTGCCTCCATCACATCTGATCCAAAGGAATCCATCGGTGAAACAATCGATGATAATAATGTGGATGAGATTCAAGATTCCTACGAAGCCTTGTACCAAGAGAGTATGAATTTGGCTAAGAAACATCATAAAATGAGAAACAAAAATGTCAAACTCTCAAGCTAACTTGAAACTGAAAAATTTGAGAAAGAGTCTCTCTCAACAAAACTAAAAACTTCAAAATGATGAGATCATGTAGTTGAGAGAAAATGAAAAATCTCTTCAAAGAACAATAACCATATGTGAAAAGAATGTCAAAGAGATCTTGGAAATCAAGAGAAGCCTTGAATAAAATGTTCTAAGTTTGAACTCAGATTTGGAAAAATTTAAGAATCATAAAATTCAGTTTCAAGACAGATTTACTCAAGGTGAGGAAAAACTTCTTAATTTCGGAAAGAAGTATAAGGATAAAACTAGGCTTGGTTATAATGAAGAATCTGAAAATAAACCCAGGAATCCTATCATATTTGTCAATAGTAAATCTCCTTTTGTAACCCCCCGACCTGGAAGTGGGCCCAGGACTCTACTGTTTTTTTTTGTAAACTAATCTCAAAACATTTAACTGGGCTGGATCAAAAGGTAAGCCCAGAAATAAAAGCCACACATGTTCTCAATATATGGACTCAAACATAAGCCATAAACATACCCACATGCAAACACATATCATACAATCAAATATTTCCATAAACGAAATATTTCTTAATCAAATCAGAGTAGTTGCGATCACATAGCGGTTTATACATATTTCAACATAATAAGTACCACAAACGGTACTTTACAAAACAAATGGTTTCAAAGAACCAAAAGTTAACAATAAAGAAATTCCCATCTGTGGGTATTCCAAGAAGCCGCAACAGCTTAACCATCCTAAGCTTGATACCTCTTCCTCGGGTACTCTCCTGAAATGTGAGTTGTGTGAGCTAACTAGCCCAGTGAAAGAATATAATAATGCAGTTTATTGAACATCAGGTTAGCCAAAATCAAAATTATCAACATAATAGTTTTATCCTACAAAAATCTCAACATCATTTCATAACTACTGACATCCACCATAACACCTAGATACTACGCTGAGGCTATAAGTATTAAATCCCGACATGGTCAAAATACAATCCTTGTAAGTACATCTCCAACACACCCGAGGCTGGTACTGGCACAATCGAGGTCAGCAACTGACACACCTGGTCTAGTAGACATAAATCGACACGCCCGAGACCGGTAATAGTTCAGTAGCATAAGGGTACGTGGAAGTAGTTTCATCATCAACTATTAAAATCACAATATATGATAAACATCATAGATAACAATAAACACTCTTCACAATAGTGCATCAAGTATAGGAATATAAATGGGTTCATCAAATCTGATCCTTGAAACCACTCATTACACTAGATCCTCCTAACCTGATTTACTCCTACTGTAATGTTAAGTTTCCTCACCGAAAATGTGTGGTATCAAAGTATCTGTCAAACATGCAAACAAATATACAATCAATAATCAGTCAATATACATAGCATAAAAAGCAATACATACTCATAGTATTTCAAATCTTTCTATCCTGTTTTTCGAAAATCTCCAGGGGAAATGGAAATGAGTCTCCTATTTGGTTACTAACCATTTTAAGTTACAATAATCAGCAGTATATATAATAAGGTGCTCAGGCCACTTCTCATATTGTCTTCTGCACATGACCAGGTTGACGTATTGAGTTAGGCCTAGAGGTATATAAGGTGCTCAGGCCACTACTCTTATAGCGAGAGAGGCCTAGAGGTCACTAAGTGTCAGAACCCTTATTTTCTACCAAGCGGCGAAGGAAAATCGCTCAGGTACAGATAGCTATCGGGCTGAGTTAGCCACAAATAGAAAATATCGGCCTGGAAGTGAATACAATATAAATATATACACTATAATATCAAGGAAAGGGTTAGTATCACTTTTAAATTATAAAAAAGGGTTATAAACATCACATTAAAACCTAGGATCTAAAATATGCGAATCCTAATCTAAACCAAGATTTTCAAACTAAAACTGGGTTCCTCGGAACATGTCTCGAAACCAGGTACTGTGGCTTTGGACCTTCCGAGCCACTGCTTAAAAACTGGTCTACAGAACCTTCGGAACAAGGGTTCTGTCCTTTGGAACTTCCGAGGCTCAGGTCTCGGAAATTCCGAGGGTGCTTCCGAACAGAAGAATAGAAAACATGAATAACAGTTGGTCTAAGTGTGTCTCAGAACCCGCCGAGGGAAGCTCGGAACTTCCGAACAGTTCGGCTCTTCCGAACTGTCTCGGAACATCCTGGCAGCAGAGGCAGAAAGAAGGTTGGCCTCTGGACACTTCAGAACCTCGGACCGAAGTTCGAAACTTCAGAAGTGTCGACTTCAGAACTTCCGAAGCCCAACTCTCGAACCTTCCAAGAGTCGTCTTCTTCCTCTGTCTGTAGAAGTAGACAGTAACGGGCAGCGGCTTATGTGAAATACGAATCCAGAAACAGTGGGTTTTCTGGGTTCGTTTTTCACATCTAACATGTCAGATGGACTCCTTAGTGAATCCTCTTGACAAAAGGAATAAATTAAAACATTAACATTGATTTAAAACATCTGATTTTAATAGGAAATCCAGAGAAACACATGAAAATCCAAGTTTTCCTTAAAACTTCAAATCCATTTTAAACACTCAAAACTTGATCAATTTTACTTTTGTTTGATTCTAAACCGACTGGAATTTGAAAACGAACACAATGATTATCTTCGCTTAAGCTCATTGTTAGAAATTTCGAAACTTGTAAAATCTTCCTTTTTCAGGCTTACGGTGAAAATTTGAAAACAGAAAGGGAGAGTAAATTCTTTTCTTAATTGCTTTGATTTCTATCTGAGGTGAATCCAGCTGGGAAGTGAGGTAAGAATTTATAGACTTACCAGCTTGGCTAGGTGAAAGACACCTCACTAGCAGCCCACGGGCGTCTGCATGAGTCCAACTCTAGCCTCTGGCCACATAGGGGTGGTAACAGTAATTTTTTTTTTTTGTTGATAAGTCCTTCTATGGTGTTTGCAAATAAGTCCATTTTCATCTTAATTGAATTTTAACTAAAAACATGATTTAAATGACTTAATTAATTTAATCCAACTTAACAAAAATGTTGGATTTTATAAACTCTACTCATCATAAAATTTTGGAGATTTAAATTTCATTAAAAGCCATAGATTTAAAAAAAATTCATATTTTGGCACTATTTACTTAATTTAACTTGTATTTAATAAAAGGGTTTAAATCCTTTATTTTCAAGATTTGAAGAAATAAAATAGTGATTTATGAAAAGGTCTAAATCCATATATTTATCTCAAAATTTTCTCATTTTTAAAATCATTTAAAAATATTTATTTCTTCTCTTTTGGGGTCTTTTCGGATAGTTTTAAATAACATTTTCTGAAAATAATGTAATATTGTATTTATAAATTAAAATCCTTGATTAAGGAAATCAATATTACTCAATAATAATCAATTAATGACATAAATGGTAAAAATAATATTGATAAATGGTAAATTACCATTTTGCCCTTCTAACTAGACGAGTTGGATCATCGAACTTTCAAGCTCTAACTGGGCCTAACCTGGGCTTTTCATAAAGCCGTAACCGTAATCTTCAAGATTAACCTGTTAAAGTATGATTTATCATATTGATCACGCCTAATTCGGGTCATGGTATTGCATCCTACCACCTTTAAAGAAATTTCGTCCTGAAATTTAAAATAAAACTCGTACCTTTTATGCTGTAAACAGACTAGGGTACAACTTCCGCATTATTGAATCTGGTACCCACATCACGTGTTGTACATCACGATGTTGCCACAACACTTGTATTAGAGGAATAAACTTTCTTCAGAGTTCTTGAATCCGAGATCCATGTATCTCTACTGGTACTTCTTCAAATGTTAGATCTTTTGAGACATCAATGTCCTCGTAGCTTATCACATGCGACGGATCATGCTCGTATTTTTTGAACATAGACACATGAAATGTACTATGTACTATTTCCATAGTTTGAGGGAGGTCTAGCTGATAAGCTACTTCCCCTATTCTCTTCAAAATTTCAAAGGGCCTAACATATCGAGGTGATAGTTTTCCCTTGCGCTCAAACCTTTGTACTCCATGACGTGGTGCCACTCGTGAGAATACTCGGTCACCGACTGCAAATTCCAAAGGTCTTCGCCTTTTGTCAGCATAACTCTTTTGTCTGTTTTGGGTTGTCTTGAGATGTTGTCTTATCACTTCAACTTGTTCAGACGTTTCACACCCTAGATTCGATCCCAAAAGTGTTTTGTCTCCCTCTTCTGTCCAACAAAGAGGTGACTTGCAGGGTCTACCATACAAAGCTTCATATGGTGTCATCTGTATACTAGAGTGATAGCTATTGTTGTATACAAATTCAATCAATGCTAAGTGGTTTTCTTAACTTCCCTACATATCCATAACACATGCCCTTAGCATACCCTCCAAGGTTTGAATGATTCTTTCTGATTGACCATCCATCTGAGGGTGAAAAGTAGTGCTGAAGCATAGCTTAGTCCCCAATTTTTCCTGCAATCCCTGCCAAAATCTTGACACAAATCTAGGGTCTCTGTCAGATACAATAGATACAAGAAACTCCATGCAATCTGACTATCTCCTTTATATGCAATCTACTCAGAGTAGTCAAAGAATCATTCTTTTTTAATTGGTAGAAAATGCTCTGACTTTATTAATCAATCAACTATTACCCAACTAGTGTCGTTCTTCTTGGAAGACTTTGGGAACCCTGTCACAAAGTCCATGGTAATGTGCTCCCATTTCCATTTAGCCACTTCAAGAGGTTGTGTCTTTCCACCAGGTCGTTGATGTTCTGCCTTAACTTGTTGACATGTCAGACATTTAGATACGAAATCTGCTACCTCTCTTTTCATGCCTTTCCACCAAAACAGTCGCCGCAAGTCGTGATACATCTTTGTACCACCAGGATGTACTGCAAAACGAGAACGATGAAAGTGATCAAGTACCTTTCTTCTGCATTCGCCCGACTTTGGTACGAAAAGTCTGTTCTTGAACGTCAGACCTCTGTCAGCCTGGATCTTCCAATCCTCCAGGGTTGCTCCTCCTGAAAGCTAAGTCATCAACACTTTTTCTTCTGAAGCGTTCTGCTGTCCTTCCATCACCAATCCAATTATCTTGGGCTGTAGAACTAAATTGTGGATTCTTGCTGACCCGTTTCTCTCAATCAGTTCCAGATCATAATCAGATAAGACTTCCAACATCTTCCACTGCAAGGATGCCATACTAGCTACATTACCATGTGACTTCCTGCTTAAGGCGTCGGCCACTACGTTAGTTTTTCCCGGGTGGTAGGAGAGACTGAAATCGTAATCTCCTAGATATTCCATCCATGTCCGCTATCTCATATTCAGGTCCTTCTAAGTAAAAATATATTTAAGCCTATGGTGATCAGAAAACACATTGAATTTCTCACCATACAAGTAATGTCTCCACAATTTTAATGAGAAGAGAATGGCTGCTAACGCCAAATCATGAGTTGGATAATTTTGTTCATGTCCCTTTAGCTGTCTGGAACCATAAGCTACTACTTTTTCTTTCTGCATTAAGACACATCTCAAACCAAACTTAGATGCATCGCAGTATACATCATAACCTTGTCCTTGTTCGGGTATTATCAAAACAGGAGAAGTGGTCAATTTCTCCTTCAACACCTGAAATGTTTTTTCACAAGCATCGCTCCATTCGAACTTAACGTTCTTTCTTGTCAATCGGGTCATTGGTACCGCAGTCTGGGAAAAGTGTGGGATAAACTTTCTATAATATTAGGCTAATCCCAGAAACCTTCGAATCTCTAACACGTTCTTGGGACTTTCCCAGTTCTTTACTGTTTCTACCTTTGTTGGATCTACTGAGATCCCTTCTGTAGACACCACGTGCCCAAGGAACTGAACTTAAGTTAACCAAAATTCACACTTGTTCAGCTTAGCGTACAAATTGTGATCTCTAATGGTCTGAAGAATAATGCGAAGATGACTCTCATGTTCCTCCTCAGATGATGAATCAAGATATTGTCTATAAAGACTATCACAAATTCTCTTAGGTACAGCCGGAAAATGCGATTCATCAAGTCCATAAACATGGTTGGTGCGTTAGTCAACCCAAAAGGCATTACCAAAAACTCGTATATACCATACTGCGTCCTGAAAGCAGTTTTAGTAATATCTTTTTCTCGAATCCGCAACTGATGATAACCCGACCTCAGATCAATTTTGGAAAAACATTTCGATCCTCTTAATAGATCAAAAAGATCATCTATTATAGGTAATGGATACTTATTCTTGATAGTTACCTGTTTGAGTCGTCGGTAATCTATACACATTCTCATGGATCCATCTTTCTTTTTTCACAAAGAGAGCAGGTGCGCCACAAGGCAAATTGCTCTGACGAATAAAATCGAGTCTAAGAAGCTCATCTGCCTATGTAGCTAGCTCTATCTGTTTAGTTGGCTCCATCCGGTAAGGTGCCATGGAAATAGGAGATGTTCTTGGCTGTTGGTCGATGATAAACTCTATCTCTTGACGTGGAGGTAGCCCAGCTACTGGTCAGGAAACACATCCATAAACTCAAACACCACCCGAGGTGCAACAGACTCTACACCACATACATCTTCCCATCCCATGCTCGCCATCACACTACTAGGATACGCTCTAATGCCAGAGAAATTGACTCTCATCTTTTCATAGGGTATCAGCTTCTCCATAAACTTTTCATTGGTCGTGGAGACCCAAAAAATTCTCCTTTGAGAAAAGTCAATCAAAATTTTGTAAATTGACAACCAATCTATGCCAAGGATGATATCAAAGTCCGTCATTTCTAAAATCAGAAAGTCATAGGACAATTCTACACCGCAATGCATGACTTGCATTTTTTGTTTACCAAAGTTCTCTTTCCCAAGGGTGACACTACCATCAATGGGTTAGTTACTTCTACCGGTTGCAAATCCAATCTATCACAACAAGATCTAGAAATAAAGGAATGTGAAGCACCGGTATCAAAAAGTACTCGCGCCAAATGACTGAAAAGAGTAAGCGTACCTTCCATTATTGTATTCTCCATTGGCTCCTCCTTCTGAGTACCAATTGTGTAGAGTCTCCCCTGGGTGGTCTGAGGACATCCCTGTCCCCTCCCCTGTTTGTTCCACGGTGGTCCATTCCTAGGTGCCACCGAGCCTCTAGAGGTTTGTTGAGAACCTCTGCCAAAAGATGACTGTGTAACAGAATGAGATGGCCCCGTGCTTTGCCAAGGTACGGCTCTGCCAAGATAGGGGCAATCCCTAAGCATGTGCCCGGTCTGCTTGCAATGATAGCATGCCCTTTCCCTTCCTGTTGGGCAAGTTTTAGATGTATGCCCAGGCTAATTGTAGGAATAACACACTAGCTGTTGTGTGCCAAGCTGACTTGACTGTCCCGCAGCAAGTTGGCTCTTCTTGAAGAATGATCTCTTTTGGTTGAATTTGGCTCTTTTACTGGAGGAAGGTTTCTGGAAACTTTCGACGTTCCTATTGGTGGAGTCTACCGCCTCCACTTTCGAAGTCCGCTCAATAATCTCCTCCAAGGTGTTGAAAGTTAACCTGGCCACTTGTTGTGGGAAGGGTCGAAGTCCATTTTCAAAATATTGGATTTTCTTCGCCTCGTTCACTGCTATCCGGGGCACAAATTGCATCAGATCGCTGAATCTTATGGCATACTGTGCCACTATGTCAGAACCCTACTGGATATTGAGGAATTCCCTCATCCTTCCTTCCTGGACCATGTTAGGGAAATAATGGGCAAGGAAGGTTGATGAAAACTCCTCCCAAGTCATAGGTTCGTGATTTCAGCAATCCGTTGGAAAGCCTCCATCGCTGCGTGTATGGTTTCATTGGGTACGTCACGGGGTAGAGGACTCGTCCTCCTCCCTTGGCATTATTTCCGTTTGGTCCTGACATCTTCCTGTTATTTTTAATTATTACTTAATTATTTAAGATGAAGAGGCTATCAAGACAGATCATAAAAGTTGCACAATTTATTAACATACTCATAGACTTTATTTACATTTACATAGGTTTGTGGGGTTTGAAAACCCCTCATACAGCACACACACACTTAAAACATAACCAAAAACCCTTACAAAGTTTCCCTTCTTTCCCACCCTTTTCTACCACCTCCTGCCTAATTTTCCGTAGAAGATCCTACATCATCATTAAAATTGAAGAAGTTGTGAGGACATGTCTCTGACATGTGTCCTAACACTCCACAGGTTAGGCAGGGCACAATTCTCGATCCTCCGATGTAAGGACAATTAGCCCTTTCCCTCCTATGCTCGCAGTATCCGTAAACTAGGCATACCACATTAATAGGATAAGGGCAGTAGATGTAACAGTGGCCCTCCTGGTTGCAAAATTCACAAACATACACCATCATATCCTCCGTAGTCGGGGCAACTGGTGTATACTCCGGTGAGCCTATCTCTCCTTGAGATTCCTCTAAAGCCGGGACATCTCCCACATTCTCATTTGGTACAAAGGCTGGAACAACTCCAACGCTTGCGTTCAGTATTATTTCGACGTTCTTATTAGGTACAACTCCAACATTATAGTACGTTGGAGTTGCTGGTGGATGAAGCCAAACCTATTGGGTAGCTAGGAGTCCCCTTGTCCCATATCTCGGTATATTTAATGTTGCTTGACATATCTGTATCAGAAAATAGAAAATATCAATAACAACTGCAATTCTAATCCAAAAATAGGTTCTAACTATGCTATAACCCATCACTGTAACACCCCGCCCTTTTTCACTCACCGAAAATTAGAGTCTATTTTTTTTTTTTAAATAACAGAGTGAGAGAGAGCGGGAACGTCACGACGCGAGCTAAGTCTGAGCTTCCAAAGCCCGACCCTTAACTAGCCAACCATACATGTGCGTGGACCAAGTCCACTAAAAACGATTCACACATACTCAAGTTAAACATGCGGAATAATTCATAGATGTGGAAATATAATAGAATAATAATTCTATTCCATTTTAGATAGCAATGAGTCCATCACTTAACAATAATTATCTTAAGTTAAGATTGTAACACCCCGATATTTCAAGTTATTAATATATATGAAAATTACCCATTTAATGTGTGAATTTTAGATATGGATCTTAGATGGGTAAAGTGTTGGGTCATGGCCCAATTAAGACCCAATGGATTGTGGAATTGGTTTCAATAAAATTAAATGGGGCTTAAATAAATTAGTAATGTATTATGTCTATAATTAATTATTATGCGCATAAAGGGATTTGGATTAATTACAATGGCCGTGTGTGACATATCCATATCCATATCCATGGGATATGCGAATCCATGAGGATAAGTTGGAGTATCTCTAAAAAGGGTCCTTTGCCTTGATTATGTAACACCCCACCCCTTTTCACTCGTTTTTTCCTGGAAATTCAGAGTATATTTTTTTTTATAACAGAGTAGAGTGATAGAGCGCGGGACGTCATGACGCGAGCTAAGTCCGAACTTCCAAAGTTCGACCCTTAACTGACCAACCCTATGTATGCATGGACTCAATCCACTAAAATGGTTCACACATAGCAATATCAACTTGCGGAATAAATATCATAACCTGCGGAATCATAACATCAACTTGCGAAAACATAATAGAACCAAGTTCTATTCCATTCAGATATCAAAGTACGTCAAGTCCTTAATCATCATTCAAATACCATAATTATCAAATTTAACATCCATCCATCTAAGTTATTACATTCCGAAATCTAGCTACTCAAATACAAGTTCATGAGTAACTTTATTCAAAATAATTAACTAAATCATCCAAGCTCCTATGTCTGGCCGTCTTGCGTTCCTCGTTCCCCTGATTACCTGTGTCATCAACTAGGGTAGAAGTAGGGCGTTAGAACAACGCGCCCAGTAGGTATTCCAGTTACGGCTAACACATGGTTAGTACAAAACATATATAATAATATCTTAATGTCAAACTCATATAAATCCATGCCATGCAATGATGACAAATGCAATGAGTCCCACCCATCACATGTACATAAATGTACCCACCACATAGGTCTTCTAGATGCCCCGGCGGAATGTGGACCCTCCAGTTTCTTCCTGATGGAAAAACACATCAAGGTAGACCACATATGTTTTTCGGACGCCCCGACGGAGTGTGGACCCTACGGTTACCAAATCCTTCACCCCATGCCATGCATGAGATGCCAATGAAACACATGCTATTTTATAACATAAACATAGCATTGAAAATCATATTTATAACACATGTTATTTCCTCATATAAAGATAGCATTTAAAATCACAATTTAAATCATAGCCTTTGTAGCATAAATTCATCAAAAATAAGATAAGACACAATGTACATAAACCCATGGTTTCAAAGAGGTGGAATCCTACCAAAGACCGTTACGTGTCTTTGCTTCTTTTGTCTGGTAACCGCTCACGATCGTAAACGCCGTGTGAGATCCCGTTACCTTATAACACAATAATTAATCATAATCAAGTCCCACTTGATTTTCAAGGTTCTAAGTCCATAAACAAAACCCCATGGGGTTCGACCATACACCATGGCCGAAACCCATGGTATACCATTTTTGTCCATAATTACAATAATGCCATTGTTCATAACCATAGCCCTTTTTCTTGATTAGGTTCCAAATAATCCATTCGTACTTCTCTTAATCCAAAACACATAGTCCCATAAATAATTCATGGGTTCGGCCATGGTCAATATTTTCACAAAATTACAAAATTGCCATTGATTCCCTCATTCATTTAAATTTACCATAACTAGAACTTATAAAATTTCTTAACCAAATCAGGTCATCAAATACACCTCATGGGGTTCGGCCATACATCATGGCCGAACCCATGATTCTCCACTTTGGCATGTAATTACATTTTTGCCATTACCTTCATCATCAAACCATAACATACATTTGTATCCTTCACTTTATTTACAAAACACAAGCCTAACCCACAATTTTGATTCATGCAGTTCGGCCATACACCTGGCCGAACCCATGATATCTTTGTTTCCAATCTTATCTCCACTTTCTATATTTGGAAGGTTTCCAAATTAATCTTCCACCTTTCCATAATTGGAAAGTTTCCATAAATAATCTCTACCTACCAATATTAGATAGTTTCCATAAATAAACTCCACCTTTTTATAATTGGAAGGTTTCCAAATTAATCTTCCATGGTCTATAATTAGATACTTTCTAATTTCAATGTCCACCTTCCAAGAATAGAAACTTTCCATAAATACCACTTCTTAATTTGGCAACCTCCTTCCTTAATTAAAAGCTTTCTAATTTAGCCAACTCCTTCCATAATTGGAAGCTTTCCAAACTTACCAACAAAATGCATTTACCAATCCAAAACAACCCCATGGGGTTCGGCCATACACCATGGCCGAACCCTATGGTTCATGATCTTGATTAGTTAATCCCTTGAAAAGCTACATATCAATAACATTAACCTCTTATTAAATTTAACCGATTATCATCCATTATAATCAATTAAAAACATAAATATAATTGATGGGATACGGCCATACACCATGGCCGAACCTCACCCCTTTCTTTCCCATTCTTTTGATCCAATCAACTTAGCCATAAAACAATCATGGTTCGACCATGCCATGGCCGACCCACATCCCTAACCATATCTCCATTTAAAATCCTCTTAAGACATAAGCATAAATCCATGATCTTCATGTTTGAAAACCCCATGAACTTATTAATAACTTCCATGGTTTTCATTCTTAATAACCCAATGAAATAAACCATATCTTCCTTTAATCAATCATGGGGTTCGGCCATTCACCATGGCCGAACCCTATGGTTCTTTTCTTTCCATTTAAAAATTATCAAATCATCATCCAAACTTCTTCCATGGGGTTCGGCCAAACAACATGGCCGAACCCTATGGTTATTTTTATTTCAAAACAATTTTATCAAATAAAAATACTAACCGTTTCCGATTTCTTGTTCTTCCAATCCTTCTCCTTTCTTCTTAATTTTTCCAAGCCAAATAAACCTTTTGCTGGCTGCCTTCTTTTTCTCCTTGCTCTTTGGCTAGAATGAGAGATTGAGAGAGATAGAGAGAGCGAGTTCGAATAGGGTGTAAAACCGTGAGCCTCCCTATGTCTCCCCTTTTATCACTTCCTTTTGATCCAAAATTAGAAGGAGCTAAGATACACTATGCCCCATTGCCGTGTACCCTCTTATCTAGATTAGATAGTGCCGTGAGCCCCTCCTTCTTTCCAATTAATCCCATAATAGAAAGTACCATGCGCCCCTTATTTGTAATAGCCCGAATTTTCGAATCAATATATATTTGGCATTTATTGATTTTAATTTGAATTTTGACATGATGGAATACCAAATGGATCAAAAGTTGGGACAAGGGTCCAAGAATGGTCCAATGGGCCATGGATTGGATGAAATCCATTTAATGGGTCAATGAGGACTAATCGGGTCAAGGATGGTCAAATTGGGCCCAATACTCATTTGGGACCCAATGGACCCAATTGAGGTAAGCCTAAGGTAAGGAGGGAATTTAATTGGGCCATGGGCCCAATGTCTACCCAATAAACCATGAATTGGAATTAATAAAATTAATGGGTCAATGGTAAGTAATTCGGTCAAGATAGTCAATTTGGGTCAAACGGCCATATGGGACCCAATGGGCCAAAGTAGGTAAACCCTAAAATAAATGGGAAAGACAAAATATAATTGGGCCATGGACCCAATGGTGATCCAATTAAGATAAATTAAATAGATTAGATAATTATAAAACTATCTAAGTTAAGATGTATCAAGATTAAGTAATATGGCCAAATGGGGCCCACCTCCACCTCACCTATTGAGGTGGCGTGTGGACCAAGGTAAAGGTGGGGCCAACCATCATGGTTGACTTGGTCAACCATGGATAAATTGAGAGGACTAATGTGGATTAAAGTGAATTAAATTGATTAAAATTATTGTAAAATTATCTAAGTTAAGATTAATGGAATTAAAGTGACATGGCCAAGTGGGGCCCACCCCCACCTCACCAAGTGAGGTGGCGGGTGGGGTAGGTATAGGTGGGGGCCGTCCACCATGGTTGACTTGGTCAACCATGGGTGGATTTCTTAAATAGATAAATTGTATGAAATTAAATTGGATGGAAATTAATTAACCTAAGTGAGGACTTAACTTAATTAGTTTGGTTGGTTAATTAGGGTCAACATAGACAAGTCAAAGAGGACAAGGGAGCCATGCTTGGTGGTTGGGTCTCAACCACCACCACCAAAGTCAAGCTAGCCCATGCTTGGTTGGTGAGGCCATAATGGAGGGGTATGGTCCAAGTAAGACCAAGGAATGAGATGGGTTTTCCATCTCATCCCTCTCATTTCTCTCTCTCCCTCTTCACCTCTCTCAAAAACCGTCCCATGCATTGGAGAAAAGAAAAAAAGAAGAAAACTTAGAAGAAGAAGAGAAGAAAAGAGAAAGAGAGAGCAAGCCTTGGTCCACCCCTTCAAGATCAAAGGCTAAGATCTTGTCTTACATCACCTTCCCCTCTCCCTCTCTCAATCTAACCCCATCTACCATAGCCGATCCAAGCATATTTCACCATTGATCAAGCACATCTAGCCGATCAAACAAGGAGAGGAAGAAGAAAGGAGGCCAAGGAAGTCGGCGGGAGCGACAAAGACCGGAGGAGTCGTCGGATAGTAAGTATGTTCTAAATAAGAAATTTAATTTTTAGGGTTTTAAGTTTTGGAATCCATTTCCTTGGATTGGATGGTGGCCAAACCATCATAGGCTTTGAATTTAAAAATCCATCCAATGGTAGGATAAGGAATGGATAAAATGGAGGAATGGATTAAGTAATGGATTAGGGATGTTAAGTATTTAAAATAATTGTTATGGATTTGTGAGGAAACTTTGGGCCATAGGGTTCGGCCATGTAGCATGGCCGAACCCCATGGTGGCAAATTAAATGATGGATGATGGAAGTATGGAAAAATATGGAGAAAAGGTTAGGTTTCCTAAATGCAAAGTAATTGATGATTTTATTAAGGTTAGAAGGTTTAAAATGTTGGAGAATGATTTATGATAATTAGTTTCAAGTGATTTAAAATAGGTGATTTTAAATAGGGTTTAAGGGCATAGAATGGAATGAATGGATGACCATAGAGTTCGGCCATGTAGCATGGTCGAACCCCATGGTAAATAATGGGTAATTTATTAAGATTATAAGGTTTAAAGATAATGGAGAAAAATGATAGATTTAAATGGATTTATTGAGTATAGAATGTGATGTTTAAATGGGATGAAAATGGTGATGTAAATAGATGATTTAATTCAAATGGGGTATGATGTTTTAAAGAAATCATGGACTATAGGGTTCGGCCATACAAGGTGGCCGAACCCCATGGTTAGTGATTTTTAAATGGAATTTTAGCAAAGAAAACCATGGACTAACATTGAGGAAATAATGGCCTCATATGGCTCCAATGAAGGGAACCATGAACCATGGGTTCGGCCATGGTGTATGGCCGAACCCTATGGTGACATTTTAGGACTTTTATGAATAGAAAATGATGGAGAAGAATGATTAAATTTAAATGGATATATGGGACATGTAATGTTTAAAATGGGATGAAAAACAAGGTTTTAAATGAATGATTTAAATTTCATTGGAGATTGGATTAAAGGGAGTAAAATGGACCCAAGAAAATGGAGATAGGGTACCATGGGTTCGGCCATGGTGTATGGCCGAACCCATGATCCCTTTGTGGGACACCTTTAGGGCCAAATGTGAAAGGACATATGGGGATTAAATGTTTTTCAAAATTAAACAATAGGTGGCTGATTTTGGATATGTTATGGAATTATAAATGGGTCTAAGTTATGGATGAAATTTAGACTTAAAATAGACATAAGTGGGTGAATGATTAATCATAGAGGAGAGAGTGGCAAAATGGTAATTATTAGCCACTTTGAAGAACCATGGGTTTGGCCATGGTACATGGCCGAACCCTATGTGGATTAGACATGAAATCGAATGCATTATGAATGATTAACTGGAACAGATAGTTGCTGCGTTTAGGTTCGCAAATTAGGGTATTAAAATGGCCAAAGAAATTGGATTTATGTATGTGTTTTAACCAATGGATAATGGTCTAACTTAAGGACCGATTTTTGATAAACTTGTAATATACTTAAGGATCATTGAATGGATCTAGGGTTATGATCAGTTAGGAACTTAATCATGGATAACGTATGGACTAATTCGGTAAATGTAATAAGGTATCGGACGTCGCAAACGGTACGTGATCGGCGACTGGATTATCAAACGGAAAACGTAACGGAACACTACGTGGTATTCGGTAGGATTCCTACCTCTTTGTAAGCCGTGGATATGTGATGTTTATTTTAATCTATTTTGATGATTATGGGACTTGTATTATGATGAGTTTTAATTTATGAATTATATGATGGTGTTATGGATTATATTTTACATTATGCATTATATGGCTATGTATGGTATATTAAATTTATGGTTTATCTATATACTACATAGCATAATGCACGTACATCTCATGCATGGCATGGGTGGGAAAATAATGAAACCGGAGTCCATGCTCCATCGGGGCGACCGAGAATCAGACATGGGGATAGCCTGAGGGCTATAACCGGAGTCCATGCTCCGTCGGGGCGACCGAGAAGCAAACATGGGGACAATACATTGTATGATCATACGGATGATGGGTGGGACACATGACATAGGCAACCATGGCATAGCATACATTACATGCTTATTTTGTTATATTTTATTGTATCGGTATGCGTGTTATCACTAATCCATGTGCTAGCCCTACTCGGAGTCCTACTGGGCGCGTTGACTAACGCCCTACTTCTACCCTAGCTGATGACACAGGGGATGGCGGAAGTGGTGGACATGAAGCACAGTCTTAGTTTATTTACGTTTACGTTTTGGAGATGTAATTTTAAAGTAACTTAGCTTGTTGGGTTGTATAAATTTACATTTCTTGCGATGGTTTGGACGTTACTTATGGACAATTACATTTGGTGATATAAATATGATCATAGGGGCATTTTGATAATTTAATGTTGTATCTTCCCTTCTATCAAAAAAACCGGTAGGATAGACTCTATTATCATGTTCTGCAATGATTATAATCCGCGAGCTTACTTCCTACGCGTGAACCATTCTCGTGGACTTAGTTACGCGCACGCGTGGGGTTGGCCAGTTAAGGGTCGGGCTTTAGAAGCTCGGACTTAACTCGCGTCGTGGCGTCCGCGCCCTCTCTCACTCTTCTATTTCAAAAAAAAAAAAAAAAATAGACTCTGATTTTCGGAAAGCGGGTGAAAAAGGGCCAGGCGTTACATTATTTATTTTTTGGCCATTGCCGACCTTGGCTTCCCATTCCATGCGCATAACATATAGATATTCATATCTATCATTCAACCATGCACATTTATTTTTATTCTTAGATACTTCTTTATTTAATTTTAGACAATTTCTTGGATATGCAAATCCTAAATATTTTCTCAAAATATTCTAGCATATCACATAGATATGCATATCACTTATGTGCATAAACTTGGATTTAATAATTAAAATTCGGCCATGCACTATCCCATACACGGCCATACAATCTTTAAATATCTTCTCAAGATATTGTAGCATATTATTTAATTTTAGTCCCATTTAATTTTCATTGGAACCAATCCCACAATTCGTTGGGTCCTAATTGGGTCATAGCCCAATTCTTTATCCATATAAGATCCAAGACTAATATTCACAATTTAAAAGAATAATTTTCATATAAATAATTAACTGAAAATCCGAGGTGTTACAGATTAAGAGTGAAACTAGAAGATGTCTAAATTAGATAGGATACCTTTCCTTGTTAGGAGAGATGCTCTAAAGGGGAGTCCTTTCCTAGTTAAAAACGGCATACATAAAATAAGCAAGGGGCGCATGGCAATTGCTAAATTTAAGGGTCGACAACTTCTAATATTAGACCGATTGGAAGTACTATAGAAGAGGGGTAGCAAGACACAAGGGGCGCACGACATTCATAATTCAAGAGAAGGAAAGGGCAGCAGAGCAAAGGAAAGAACAATAACAATTGCAAATCTTATGCACACGGTTGAAATCATACTTGTTATTTCAGCACCTTCTAAGATAGACCGTGTCGAAGTTGTATAAAAGAAAGACATAGAGGGGCGTACGGCACATCCAAATCAGCAAGGTCTTGACGTTGAGTGTGCTCTTGGCAAGAAGGTGTTCTCAGCTTTGTGAAAGACCAAGAAAGAAGAGAAATATTGGAAGAGCAAGAACAACCGAAGGAAAACCGAAGGAGTAGCGGAACCTGTTAGTATTTGATAATTTTGTTTTTAAAAAAAAATAAGGAACCATAGGGTTCGGCCATGGTGTATGGCCGAACCCCATGGAGAGACATGGTTTAATTTATGGGTTTTTTTGAAGGATGAACTCCATGGAAAAATATGTAGATGGATTTAATATGGTAAATGATAAAATGGAAGATCAAGGATTAATAATTGTAAAAGAGAACATTATGAACCATAACCCTGTGGAGATGTATTGGTATTGTTAATGGATTTTAATTGATTAAAATGGAAGATGGTATTAAATTAGAAAGTTTCTAATTATGGAAGGAACCTTGAATTATGGATTCAAGTATGGAAGTTAATGAAAATGGAAAGTTAGACATCATAGGGTTCGGCTACGGTGCTTGGCCGAACCCCATGAATCAATTATGTATGGATCATTCTTGGACTTAGGGTCTATTTATCGTAGATTTAAATGAATGGAGTGGAATGAATGGCAATATTGTAATTTAAATGGAGAAGAACTATGGACCATGGGTTCGACCATGTGGCATGGCCGAACCCCATGAAAAATTATTTGGTGGACTTGGGATTTTTATGTCACGGTTAAAGGATTGGTTATGGAATGTTAGCCATGAATGGCAATATTGTAATATAGGCTAAAAATCAAAGATCATGGGTTCGGCCATGGTGTATGGCCGAACCCCATGAGGAATGTTTCGGTTATGGTGAAGGTAATGGCAATTTGGTAATATCGGCTAAAAATGAAAGGTCATGGGTTCGGCCATGGTGTATGGCCGAACCCCATGAACTTGTTAATGGGCCATTTGTGGGCCTTTGTATAATGTAAATGAATGGTTTACCAAACCAAGGGATGAAAGTTGAAAATAATGGAATGATAGCCATGGATGGCAATATTGTAAATAAACAAAATTAATGGACCATGGGTTCGGCCATGGTGTATGGCCGAACCTCATGGGGATTGTTTTGATGGACTTAGGGTTCATGTATGTTGGATTAAATAAAATGGAAGTGATTAAATGTTTAACTTAGGGGTTATTGATTAATAAACCAAAGAAGGAAACTAAAACAAAAGGGGTGAGGTTCGGCCATGGTGTATGGCCGAACCCCACAAGTTGGTTTATGGACTTGGTCATTATTGTAAATCAAGTGGGACTTGGTTTTAATTGATTGTTATATTATAAGGTAACGGGACCTCACAAGGTGTGTACGATCGTGAGCGGTTACCGGACGAAAGACGGAAGGACACCTTAGTGGTTTTTGGTAGGATTCCACCTCTTTAAACCCATGGGTTTAATGTACAATGTTTTATCTTATTTTTGATGAAATTATGTTGTAAAGGAATATGTTTCAAATTGTGATTTTTAATGCTATGTTTATATGATAAAATAACATGTGTGGAATATGTTTCAATTTGTGATTTTAATGCTATATTTATACGATAAAATAGCATGTGTTTCATTGGCATCTCATGCATGGCATGGGGTGAAGGATATGTATCCGGAGGGGCCACATTCCGTCGGGGCGTCCGAAAAACTTATGTGGGATACCTTGATGTGCTTTTCCATCAGGAAGAAACCGGAGGGTCCACACTCCGTCGGGGCTCTCAAAAAACCTATGTAGGGGTACTTAAATGTACATGTGATGGGTGGGACTCATTGCATTTGACATTATGACATGGCATGGTTTATATGGTTTTTGACATTATGATATTATTATATATGTTTTGTACTAACCATGTGTTAGCCCTAATTGGAATACCTACTGGGCGCGTTGTTCTAACGCCTTACTTCTACCCTAGTAGATAATACAGGAAACAAGGGGAACGATGAACGCGAAACAAGCCAGGCATAGGAGCTTGGATGATTTTAGTTTATATTTTGATTAAGTTACTTATGGACTTGTATTTGAGTAACTAGATTTTGGACATATGATAACTTAGATGATTTGCTATGATTGGATGTTTATTTGGATAATTGAGTTAACTTTAATTATGATTACAGACTTGACGTACTTTGCTATCTGAAATGGAATAGAACTAGGTTCTATTATAATTTCGCAAATTATGATGTTATTCGGCATGTTGATATTGTTATGTGTGAACCGTTTTAATGGACTTAGTCCATTCACACATAGGGTTGGCCAGTTAAGGGTGGACTTTAGAAAGTCAGACTTATCTCGCGTCGTGACGTCCCTCTCTCTATCACTCTTTGTTTATAAAAAAAAAAAAATAAACTCTGATTTTCGGAAAGCAGAAAAGAGTGAAAAAAGGTGGGGCGTTACAAAGATATCCAAAATTAACATTCCAAACCATAGCAAATAATCTAAGTTATTAAAGTTCCAAATGCTAGCTACTCAAATTACATTTTCCATGAGCAACTTAAATAAAATGAAACTAAAACATCCAAGCTCCTAAGATTGGCTCCGATCTCGTTCCTCGTTCTGTCCATTCCCTCTGTCATCAATTAAAGTAGAAGTAGGGCATTAGACAACGCGCCCAGTAGGTACTCCGAATAGGGTCAACACATGGGTTAGTACCAAATATCACAGAGATAACATAATATCAAAACCATGTAAAACAATGCCATGCCATGGTTGTTATATGCAATGAGTCCCACCCATCACATAGCATCCTCTTGATGGAAAAATCCTCATCAAGGTACCCCCACGAATGCCTTACGGACACCCCGACGGAGCGTGGATCTCCGGTTACAACTCAATCATACATCCCTCTCGATGGATAATGCAAATCGAGGTACCCTCACGAATGCCTTACGGACGACTCGACGGAGCGTGGGTCTCTGGTTACATTTCATCCCTCCCATGCCATGCATGAGATGCAAATGCCAACAAGCTATGTAATATTACAAATTATAGCATGAAAATCCCATATTTGATACCAAAATAATTCAAGTAAAACATTGCATATACACATAATCCATGGTTTTCAATTAAGGTAGGAATCCTACCAATGACCAACTAATGTGTCCTTGCGTTTTCGTCCGAAAACCTCTCACCGATCGTACACCCCTTGTGAAGTCCCGTTACCTTATTACATGTCAATAAGTCAAACCAACGTTCCATTTAACTTCCAACCGTACTTAAGTCCACAAAAACACCTTAGTGGGGTTCGGCCATACAACATGGCCGAACCTCACTCACTTGGTTGTGGGTCCCTTTTTTGATTCATTAACCAATCATACATGAGTTAGTCATTTAGCATTAATAAAACCTAAGTCCACAAAAACTTCTCCATGGGGTTCGGCCATACACCATGGCCGAACCCATGGTCCATCATTTTAATCATATTTCTATCTTAGCCATCATTCTACCCATAGCTAATCACTTAGCTTATTTACATATGACTTAAGTCCCAAAAATGATCCACACATGATTCATTAATTATAACATAAAACCCTAATAGATTCCTTCATTCCTTGCTTAATCATTCATTTATCTACTCATGCATAAATCTCTAAATGACCCATTAAAAATGGTCCGTGTACGGCCGAACCCATGATGTCTCATTTCCCATCTTTTCCTTTAAATGATTTACAATCTTAGGTCCATAAACAAAGTCCCTCCATGGGGGTTTTAATCGTACACTTAGATTCATCATTTAAAACCCAAGGATCCATAATAAATCCATTAATATTTCTCCATGGGGTTCGGCCATGTTGGTCCTTGGTTGTTCCTTGTTTCCTCATTTCAAGTTTATCATTTACAACATGTAAACCTTATTTAAAATCACTAACATATTTGCATGATTTTCATCCTTAAAACCCTTTAATCATCAATAATCTCCCTCCATACATCCATTTTAACCCTTTTAAAATCCTTAATACCCTTCCATGGGGTTCGGCCATACAACATGGCCGAACCTTATGGTTCATCATTTTTTTTTAAACATCGTACATCCAAGATTTAATCCTTTGATGGGGTTCGGCCATACATCATGGCCGAATCTCGTCTAACCCTTCCTTTGTCCTTAATGGTTGATGCATATCAACCTTAGGGGTTGGCCATGCAAGGCCAACCTGTAGCGACCCGACCCGATTTTTCGGAGTTTTAGGGTCTTGGTAGAAGTGGGGTGAGTGTGGGCCCTGTGGTGGGTCCTGGTTTACCCGATTTTGAGTTTGGAATCTCAGAGGGCAATTTGGTAATTTTGAATTATTGAATTTTCTTTCATAATTAAAAATTTGAAATCACACATTTTTCCCTGACATTTGTCGTTTGACTTCTTCGAGCTTTTTAAAATATTTTGAAAATTGGAGATTTTTATATTAAAAAAAAAAGGGGAAAAAACCCTAAACCTAACCCCCTCCCTTTAAAATCTCACTTCGGCAGCACTGTAGCGCATAGCTACAGTGCCGCTGCAACATCTCTTTCTCTCCTTCCCCTCTCTTCTCTTCCCTTTTGCTGAAAACCCTAAATCCGTCGCCGCCGCCGCACGTCATCTTTCTCACCCTCTCCATCGCCGCTGCACTTTGCTCTTCTTTTCTCCTCCCTCAAGGCACCGCTGCCGTCTCTCTCTCTCTCTCTCTCTCTCTCCTTTTCTCGACCTATCCCCTCCCTATCCGGTTCTCCTTCTCCTTGCTGCGAATCGCCCCATTTCGTCACCGTGCAGATCTGGCCGGACCTCCAGCCGTCGGTTTTCTAATTTTCTCAGCCACCTCGAGCTTCGCCGCCGCCGCCGCCATCCTTCACTCTCTCTTTCTCTTCCTCTCTTCCCCATCTAGAAACCCTAATCCCCAAACCCTTGCCCCTTTCTCAGGCCCGACAGACCTTGTTCAATCTGACCCAAGCCCAGTTCGAGTTGAGCCCAGCCTCGAGGCCCACTCTCGCCTTCTCGGCCCTATCCATTAACTCGGCCCAGCCCAGGCCCGATCCAATAGCTCGGCCGGGCCCAAGCCCAGTACTGGGCCTGGCCCAAGCCCATTACAAGTCCTCTTCCAGCTTGTTTTGGAGTTCATTTCTGGAGTGTTTCTTGATCTTCTTCAGCTCGTTCCAGCCCATGCGTCGCTTCCTTCAATCCTCTGACCCGTTTTCATCGCTCGAATTTCGAAAGCACACACAGGTGAGGGAACTCATCATCGCTTTTAGCATGCATCTATGCATCTTACTTCTATATCAAATGTGCTGGTACGGAATACGGCGAATGGGGGTCATCGGCGTTATGAGCCACTCGGCAAGGGAAGTGTTGATACCATTATGTGGCGGGCCCCCATCTGGGTGTACTCGTATCCGATGCCCGCAGAGGCATATATGAATTGATTAATTGATGTCATAATTGATTGATTGTGTGGCGACATGATCAGAGTTTATTTTGGTTGATGATATGTTAAGATGTCAGCATGTGAATATGTGATATGTGGTGGTATATGTTTGATCATGGTGTGATGTAATCTGGTGATAAAATGCCATATGACTATATGATGATTAGTTTGGACTGCTAGACATTGCAACATGCTTGGATGTTAACATGCCAACTCGTGATAGATAATGATATATATGCATCTGATTATTATACGATGAACTATGTTAATAGTATGTGTACCGGTATTTGTGCATGCATATAGCTGGCATATGTGGGATACCGGTGGGGCATGGATACTAGTCCACATCAGGATATAAAGACTCCCCCTAGCTTGTCGGGTAGTTAGGGTGCGGATGTTATGTGGGACCGCACAGTGTACGCGTGGTTGGGATTCAGACTCCCTTGTGATTGGAAATGGGTAGTCGTAACCCTTACGTGGATCAAATGGTCGGTTCGTCTTGTATTTACCGGATGTACCTATGAGAGAGGCGTGATCTGACTTAGAGAACAAGGTGCCTTGGAGTCCCAGATAAGGACCAATTGGAAAGTAATTATGTTAACCTTAGATAGGCCATCAGGCTGAATATTGGTTCACCCAAGGTAACCTTAGAAGCCCCTTGCGGTTTCGATACCCTAATGTGTGACGGGTGAGGTGATCCCTAGATGACCGAGTAGGCTAAGGAGGTGCTCGCCTAGGTCGAGGGATGGTACGGCGAGGAACAACTCCCGCCAGTATGCCTTGTGGTCCTTGGATGACCGAGTAGGTTGAGGAGGTGCTCGCCTAGGTCAAGGGACGGAGCGGTGAGGGATAGCTCCCGCTGGCATAGTTTGTGATTCCTGGGTGACCGAGTAGGCTGAGGAGGTGCTCGCCTAGGTCAAGGGATGGTGCGGTGAGGAACAGATCCCGCCAGTATGCTTTGTGGCCCCTGGATGACCGAGTAGGCTGAGGAGGTACTCGCCTAGGTCGAGGGATAGAGCGGTGAAGGACAGCTCCCGCTGGCAGAGTTGTGATCCCTAGATGACCGAGTAGGCTAAGGAGGTGCTCTCCTATGTCGATGGACGATGCAGTGAGCGACAACTCTCGCTAGTATGGTTTGTGATTCCCTGGATGACCGAGTAGGCTGAGGAGGTGCTCGCCTAGGTCGAGGGACGATGCGGTGAGGGACCTCTCCTGCTGGTATGGTTTGTGATTCCCTGGATGACCGAGTAGGCTGAGGAGGTGCTCGCCTAGGTCGAGGGACGATGCGGTGAGGGACAGCTCTCGCTGGTATGGTTTGTGATTCCCCGGATGACCGAGTAGGCTGAGGATGTGCTCGCCTGCTCATTTATCGATGGATGGTGCGATGTGATGTGATGAGATATTCCAGGCTAGGACACCTGTATGGTGGGGGCAGCCTGTGGTGCGATGTGGTAGTGTGTTTACCCGCGGTTATGGTATTGGGGTTCATCGTTGAGACTTGTGTTGTGGGTGTTGACTCACCAGGAATTTATGGGCACCTAACGAGTGAGTTCGGCCAGCTCACTCGGTAGAAGACCTATAGAATTCTGTGAGAGGTGGATACATCAGTCGTGTGGAGACCAGCATATAGGGTCCAAGGTTATGGGTTTGACTATAAAGACTCTAGTGCCTGGTTGATGAGACCATAGATGAGTTTGGTTGGCAGTTCGTTGAGGATTGGTGAGGTGGTTACTCCCGTGTGATAATCAGTTTGGGACTCTAGTGAGTCCGATTCTTGGGTTGGTCGTGGTATGTGTGCGGGTTGTCATGAGAGGGTCATAGGTCTAGTTGAGGACTAGAGACCCTGATCTGGCTGAGGATCAGTCTGCGTAACCGTGGATGAGTGGACTATTGCGGTTGGGCACATAAGGGAGTTGCATTCGGCTGGTTAGAGGATGTCCTAGAGGCCTAGCTGACATGAGCCCATGTGCTAGGGGTAGGGCACACGTTTGTATGGTTATGCATTTAGACATCTTAGACGTTGATATGTCCATATGATTATATGCAGTGTATGCTTGATGACTTATGATGCATGTGTTCCCTCACTGGGCATGTAGAGCTCACCCCGTTTGCCTCACAGGTACGTCATCGAAGGAGGGTTGGCAGGACCCTCAGTTAGACGTTGGGTGTAGAGTTGCAGTTTTGCACTTTGTTAGGGTCCCATCTTGTAATTGAGGACCTTCTGATGTATTTGAATTATGTGTACTTTTCATTGAGTTGGATAAATGTAATAATGAAGTGATGCTATAATTAATAATTATGATCGATGCTCACGGTTTTTGGTTTATTGGTGGATTGCTAGGGTTAGTGTTGGTTGTGGGAGCAGCGTCTCCCATTTAAAAAAAAAAAAAAAGTATGTCCGAAATTGTATTGGATTGGTTTTAGGAGTTTGTATCAGTTTTAACGTGCCCGTCGCGGGACGGGTCGTTACAATTGGTATCAGAGCACGGTTCAACTCTCAGACTGTGCATGGGTCAGAGATGTGTGAGATAATGACCAGAGGTTAAGTTCATCCCCTGTGTGATAGGGTAGATGGAACCTATTTCCATGGTGGTGTTTTGACTTCCCTAAGTTGTTGTGGTAAGTCTGATCGGGTGGCCTTTGTGCTTGGTCAAATTTTCATTTTGTGGATTGAGTACTTGTTAGAGTAGGGGAAACCATACTGAGGATGGTAACCCCGAGACCTTAGAGATTCCCCGACCCGTGATAGAGACTTTGGAGAACCAAGTGTTGGTGAGCAGATTGTTTATCTTTGTAACGCCCGCCCCTTTTCACCGAAATATCAGAGTCTATTTTTTTTTTTTTAATAAAAGTGACAAAGGGCGCGGACGTCACGACGCGAGTTAAGTCCGAGCTTCTAAAGCCCAGCCCTTAACTGGCCAACCCTACGTGTGCGTGGAATGAAGTCCATGGAGAATGTTTCACACGTAGAAGTAAGCATCGGGGAACATTTAAACTAATTGCGGAAATTATAAAAGAGCCTAACCTACAAATTCTTAGATAGCAGGGAAGTTACATTCATTCAATCACCAAACATCCTTAAAACCATAATGTCCAAAATATAGTAAGTAATCTCAATTATTACATTTCCGACAAATTAAACTACATCAAATACACATTTCTCAAAATAACATAAATAAAATAATTAGTCCGCCTTCCAAAGCTCCTAAGCTTGGCTCCCGTCTCGTCCTTCTGCTCCGGCATTTCCTGCGTCATCAGCTAGGGTAGAAGTAGGGCGTTAGACCACGCGCCCAGTAGGACTCCGAGTAGGGCTAACACATGGATTAGTGATAACAAAGCAGATAGATAATACATAACGAAAAGCCATAGAATGAATGTCATGCCATGGGTGTCTGTGTTATGAATCCCACCCATCATCCTTACTATCCCGATGCCATATCCCCCTTGACGGTAAGGCCTCGTCAAGGCGTAACCACAAATACAATATTCCCCTTGATGGAAGAATCATCATCAAGGTATATCAATAAATACAACATCCCCCTTGACGGTAAGGCCTCGTCAAGGTACAATAATACATATGTGAAATGTCCCCATGCTTGTTTATCGGTCGCCCCGACGGAGCATGGACTCCGGTTTCATTTCATCCTTCCCCTGTCATATGCCTCCCATGCCATGCATGAGATGTAGATGCCATTTGCCATGTAATATATGAAATTCAATAGTAATAAAACCCATCTTAAAACAATTACAAGATTACCAACTAAATCCAAGGGAAAACATCCCACAATATTTAATCCAAAACCCATCATAAGCGATCACATAATTTCCAAAATAATTTAGAGTAAAACATCACATGATACATAATCCATAACATATCTTAAAGACAACCACATGATTTCCAAACTAGATTAAAGAAAACATCACCCAAATCCATGGCTTACAAAAAGGTAGGAATCCTACCGAATACCGACTCGCGTCCTTTTTCGTTTTCCGTTCGATAAACCCGGTTGCCGATCGCGCACCGCCTGCGATGTCCAGTACCTTATTACACATTCATCATTAGTCCATGTTTTAACCATTTCTAAGCCCATATGAAAAACCGGTGACTATTTAGGTTTTGTGGGTCCCATATCATTTATTAAACCTTTTAATCCCATAAGTCTTAAAATTCGGCCACCCTAGGCTTTATCAATCACTTATAAGGTTATTACATTAGATCCCCTAAGTCCATGATCAATTTCCATGGAATTCTTGAATTTGGCCACTAATTACGGTTTTGCCACTACCCCTTTTACATAAACAATTACTCATTCATTCATGCCTTTCTAAGCCCAAAATTGATCCACAACTTAGGTCCATTAATGATCCGTAACCATGTTACAAGATCATTAAAAATCAACCCTTAACTTAGCCTCATTTCCATTGATTTAACACATGCATAATTCCAAATTTGGCCTATAACATGACCTAACATTGGGTCATGGGTTCATTAAAAATCAGCCCTTTCTACTTAACCAAACACCCATTTTTTCTTTGGCCTATTTACACATTTGCACCCATCACAAGCCCTTCCATGAAGAGGTTTACATCATACAATTTAAATCATCACTTGATACATTTTTGAGTCCATTAATGACCCCTTTAATCATGACCTATTCCCCATTAATTTAAACACACACATAAGTCCAACTATGAGGGATTTTAACTCATACATTTAAATCATCCTTCCTTAATCATCATGAAATACATTTTGGTCCATTAGTTTAACCATAACTCCCATTTATTTTTTTCATGGTTCCAAAACACCAAATTCATCCCAATGTCCCCATTGAAATCACTTAGCCACCTTCCATGATTTCCTTAACTAAAAACCCCTTAAAATTTACAAACCTTTGACCCCTTTTAAGCCTTCAATTTATTAGTACATTATTCCATACCTTCCATCCTTCCAAACCCATTTAAATTTACAAACACATAACCCTAAAACCTCCATTAAAGATCCTTAATTACTTACACTTAACCATTAAAATCTTAAAACCTAAATCATCCTCCATGGCTTCCATTATTTATAAACCCTAATAATTCACTTAAACACCTACCATTTTTGAGGTCATTACCATTATTCACATCTCCCATGCATTTCTTCATTTAAACCCCTTTAAAATTATCACCACATTTAATCATTAAAACCCCAAAATTCCAAATCATTCTTCCATGATTTTAAACCTAAAAATCCCATTACAATTCCTTTCCAATTCCACATAATTCCATGCTTAATAACTTAATTACATTACATTCCTTAATCCATTTATTTTTCCTTAAACTAACCCTAATTTATCCATTAGGGTTTTGTCCACTTTCCATCCTTCAATTGATGGATTTGAAATCAAAGGCATAAAATCATTTGGATACCATTAAATTTACAAATTGAATCCCAAATCTTAAACCCTAAAAAAATCCAAAATTTCTTGTTTAAAAAAAAATACTTACAATCCGATGCCTCCTCCGACTTCCGCCACTCCCGTCGGACTCCTTGGCCTCCTTTCTCCTTCCTCTTGATCTTTGGTAGGCCAAGATGGTTGATCAATGGTGAAACCCTCCTAACTTAGGATTGGCCATAGTAGGGCTTAATTTGAGAGAGAGAGAGAGAGAGGAGAGGATGGAGATGAGAAAATAGGATTCTATAGTTTGATCATAAAGGGATGGCCAAACTTACAACTTCCTCCTCTCTTTTCTTCCAAGCTTTTCTTCTTCTTCTTCCTTAATTTTTCTACTTCTCTTTCCCTAGAGATGAGGGACGGTGGTGTGGGAGAGATGGAGTAAGTAAAATTGAGAATGGGATAAGATGGAAACCCATCTTATCCCAAGGTAGCTTACTTTACACTTTAACATAAATTTCCCACCAACCAAGCCTAAGATATTTTTCATGCTTTTTTGACCCAACCAACACTAGCCAACGTTTTTTTCATGTTTGAAATGGATTGTTTGGTCTTCCCATTTGACCATTCTTTTAACTTAGCTTAATTAACTAATTAATTAATTGAATCATTAGGTTAAGTTAATTAATTCCCACTTTAACTTAATCCCATCTACTTAAATTTGCCTTCATACATACACCCATGGTTGACCAATTCAACCATGGTGGCCGGCCCCACCAATCATTGGCCTACACGCCACCTCACTTGATGAGGTGGAGGTGGGTCCCACTTGGCCACACCACCTTGGTTTAATTTTTAACTTAACTTAGGTGATTTAATTTCATTGAATACCCTCTAAATGGATCACCATTGGGCCCATGGCCCAATTACATTTCCATCTAGCCCATTTACCTTAGAGCTCAACTACTTTGACCCATCGGGTCCCAAATGGGTATGTGACCCAATTTGACCATTCTTGACCCATTTAACCCTCATTGCTCCTTTAAATGAATTTAAATCAACTCCATAGTCCATTGGGCCATACTTGGGCCTTTGTCCAAATTTTTTGGCCCATTTACTCTTTACTTCACCAATTTTCCAATTTCCATCACTAAAATAACTTATATCCACTTTTTTTTTTATTAATTTAAAAATTCCGGGCCCTTACAATCTTCGCATTCAATGTGCGTATGCTGAAGATCCGAAGTATTGTGCTAGCGGGAAGTAAGAGTATTTGACCAAGGTACAACTTCAGTGCAGTAATCTGAGTGTGGCAGCAACACCCTGTATGGGTTGATACATCTTACCGGTGCAAATGATGTGATAGTGCCCATTTGTTTTTGGTTTTGAAACTCGACCTGATTCAGATACGTAGCTCCCTCGATGACTTTGAGCTTCGTCGTGGTTTGAGTTTGGGAGTATATGTGGTGGAGACGCCTTGTTTGTCACGTCCCCGTTGGAGTGATTGGCGAATATTGTGCAGGATTATATGTATCGTATTATAGCTAGAGACGGATCTCTTAACCGTCGCTGGCATTCTATTTAGAGGTAGTGATTTTCCTTCAGCCAGGGTGTTGAGGGATCTGATCACCGTGTGGCTTGTCAGTCAGTTTGAGTTGAGAGGGCACTGGGATGACAGGCATTGGGATGATACCGACAGGGGTGTTGGACATAGAGACTAGACTTGTGGGCTAAAGTCGGTGAGACCTTTTTGCCTAGGTATTTCACCAGGGGACACACCGACTTTGTTGGCCTAGAAGAAGGATGACTCAATGAGATTTTGTACCTGTGGTCGACGACTGAACAAAATTAAATAGTAGGATGAGGTTCTTCTACTGGAGATTGACGACTTGTTGAGACAGCTGAGAGAGTCCCTGTTGCTTCTTGAGGATGTGTTTTATCGGATGCGAGTTTTGATCCCATAAATGTAGCTGCCTGGCAATGTGGTTTCGACAGGTAGTGCGACAGGCTTGTTAGAATGAAGCAGAGATCGCGTCTGGCAGTATATTCAGATTACTCCAGGTGGCAGTGCTTACAGTTAGATTCGTCAGAGAGAATGATCAGTTCTTGATACAATGGCAGTGATGCAGTTTTCTTAAGTGGAGGCAGACGACCACTATAGTGATAGTCGTACCGGAGGCAGAGAAGGGCCGCAGGTGTGCAGTTTATTATGATGTTTCTGGTGATGATAAGGGTTGTGTGCTGATATGGGATGGTTAATTGGTGGCTCTGATTCGAGACGACTTGATGTTGATGAGTATAACTTTTCACTAATAGCTCGGGATGGACGTTGATGGTGTTTTGCTTGGATTGGAGATATCCATTGTTGAGAAATGTTCTAAGTATCCCCCATCACCGTGGTTTTGAGCATTTGTTTGTTTAGGAAGGATTGAGCATGAAGCGGACGTGATGGATGAAGTTCATGGAGTGATTGTTGATCATGTGCGGAGACTATAGCGGCCAGTCTATGCAACACGGTAATTCAGTCAGTTTTGAGTGGCGGAACCCTGGAGAATCAACATTCAAGTGCAGAGACAGTAAGACTATGGGGTTTTGTGAGGTGTGGTGGTGGATCAGACATCTAGACTGTGAGACCTGGTGGCGACTTGACTCTCCCTAGCAGGTTGGTGGTAGTTCAGTTTGAGCGGTGCCGTGTGGAGACACTTCGACTCCTTCATCATGGGTTAGTGGCTGATAGATTGGCAGAACTCACCCATCTCCTTAGGGTGAGGATTGACCGACTTCTTGAAGCGTTTGGACTGATTTACGTTGCGCAGAGGGTTAGTCTATGCGAGATGCTGAGACGACAGTATCAGATCGAGATTTAAGTTCTACCCATCAGATCAGGCAGTGTTATAGAGAGAGTTGTATGCTCAATCGTGTTTTAGCTCAGCGGACTATCTGTGGATAGACATCCGTCCACGACAGACCCTGCAGATTTCAGAGGACATGTCTTATGTTTTACACCCTGAATTATGAGGCGAGTTATGGAGATTGCTGGTTGTTCATAGAACTCGAGTACGACAGCATTGACAGATTGGCATTTTGGTAGTTCTGTGCGAGGTACCGATGACTGACTGAATAGAATTCCCCCGTGTTGGGTGAAGACCTTGATGCAGTTCTGTGGAATCATGTATGGTTAGAAGGACTTTTGAGCAGATGAGATTGGTTAGGTGGAAGTCGTTAGCTTCGATGGTGGTGCAGACCATTGTCCAAGTTGTTCAACAGTTCATGGTGCTTCATGGTAAGGTTGTTTCCTTGGGTCAGGTGTTGTGGCATCATTTCGTTGTGGAAAGACCAATGTGAGAGTAAGTTTCAGCTATCCAGAAGAAGTTTTACTTTGGTTCTTTCTTGCGGATTTCGAGCCTTAGGTGAATTTCGAGGACGAAATTCCTTAAAGGAGGTAGTGTTGTAGCGACCCGACCCGATTTTTTGGAGTTTTAGGGTCTTGATAACAGTGGGGTGAGTGTGGGCCCTGTGGTGGGTCCTGGTTTGCTAGATTTTGAGTTCAGAAACTCAGAGGGCAATTTGGCAATTTTGAATTATTGAATTTTCTTTCATAATTAAAAGTTTGAAAATCACACGTTTTTCCCCGACGTTTGTCGTTTGACTTCTTCGAGCTTTTTAAAATATTTTGAAAATTGGAGATTTCTATATTAAAAAAAAATGGGGGAAAAAACCCTAAACCTAAACCCCCTCCCTTTAAAATCTCGCTTCGACAGGACTGTAGCGCATAGCTACAGTGCCGCCGCAACATCTCTTTCTCTCCTTCCTCTCTCTTCTCTTCCCTTTTGTTGAAAACCCTAAATCTGTCGCCGCCGCCACACCTCATCTTTCTCACCTTCTCCATCGCCGCCGCACTTTGCTCTTCTTTTCTCCTCCCTCAAGGCACCGCCTCCGTCTCTCTATCTCTCTCTCTTTCTCCTTCTCTCGACCTCTCCCCTCCCTATCCGGTTCTCCTTCTCCTTGCTACGAATCGCCCCCCTTTCGCCACCGTACAGATCTGGCCGGACCTCCAACAGTCGGTTTTCTCAGTTTCTCAGCCACCTTGAGCTTCGCCGCCACCGTCGCCGCCACCGTCCTTCACTCTCTCTTTCTCTTCCTCTCTTCCCTATCTAGAAACCCTAATCCCCAAACCCTTGCCCTTTTCTCAGGCCCGGCAGATCTTGTTCAATCCGACCCAAGCCCAGTTAGAGTTGAGCCTAGCCTCGAGGGCCCAACTCGCCTTCCAGGCCCGTTACAAGTCCTCTTCCAGCTTGTTTTGGAGTTCATTTCTGGAGTGTTTCTTGATCTTCTTCAGCTCGTTCCAGCCCGTGCATCGCTTCCTTCAATCCTCCAACCCGTTTTCATCGCTCGAATTTGAAAAGCACACACAGGTGAGGGAACTCATCATCGCTTTTAGCATGCATCTATGCATCTTACTTCTCTATCAAATGTGCGGGTACGGAATACAGCGAATGGGGGTCATCGGCGTTATGAGCCACTCGGCAAGGGAACTGTTGATACCATTATGTGGCGAGCCCCCATCCGGGTGTCTTCGTATCCGATGCCCGCAGAGGCATATATGAATTGATTAATTGATGTCATAATTGATTGATTGTGTGGCAACATGATCAGAGTTTATTTTGGTTGATGATATGTTAAGATGTCAGCATGTGAATATGTGATATGTGGTGGTATATGTTTGATCATGGTGTGATGTAATCTGGTGATAAAATGCCATATGACTATATGACGATTAGTTTGGACTGCTAGACATTGCAACATGCTTGGATGTTAACATGCCAACTCGTGATAGATAATCTGATTATTATACAATGAACTATGTTAATAGTATGTGTAGCGGTATTTGTGCATGCATATAGCTAGCATATGTGGGATGCCGGTGGGGCATGGGTACTAGGCCACATCAGGATCTAGAGACTCCCCCTAGTTTGTCGGGTAGTTAGGGTGCGGATGTTAAGTGGGACTGCACAGTGGACGCGTGGTTGGGATTCAGACTCTCTTGTGATTGGAAATGGGTAGTCGTAACCCTTGCGTGGATCAAATGGTCGGTTCGTCTTGTATTTACCGGACGTACCTATGAGAGAGGCATGATCTGACTTAGAGAACAAGGTGCCTTGGAGTCCTAGATAAGGACTAATTGGGAAGTAATTATGTTAACCTTAGATAGGCCATCAGGCTGAATGTTGGTTCACACAAGGTAACCTTAGAAGCCCCTTGCGGTTCCGATACCCGAATGTGTGACGGGTGAGGTGATCCCTAGATGACCGAGTAGGCTGAGGAGGTACTCGCCTAGGTCGAGGGATGGTGAGGTGAGGAACAACTCCCGCCAGTATGCCTTGTGGTCCCTGGATGACCGAGTAGGTTGAGGAGGTGCTCGCCTAGGTCAAGGGACGGAGCGGTGAGGGATAACTCCTGCTGGCATAGTTTGTGATCCCTGGGTGACCGAGTAGGCTGAGGAGGTGCTCGCCTAGGTCAAGGGATGGTGCAGTGAGGAACAGATCCCGCCAGTATGCTTTGTGACCCCTGGATGACCGAGTAGGCTGAGGAGGTGCTTGCCTAGGTCGAGGGACGGAGCGGTGAGGGACAGCTCCAACTGGCAGAGTTGTGATCCCTAGATGACTGAGTAGGCTGAGGAGGTACTCGCCTATGTCGAGGGACGATGCGGTGAGGGACAACTCCCGCTAGTATGGTTTGTGATTCCCTGGATGACCGAGTAGGCTGAGGAGGTGCTCGCCTAGGTCGAGGGACGATGCGGTGAGGGACCGCTCCCGCTGGTATGGTTTGTGATTCCATGGATGACCGAGTAGGCTGAGGAGGTGCTCGCCTAGGTCGAGGGACGATGCGGTGAGGGACAGCTCCTGCTGGTATGGTTTGTGATTCCCCGGATGACCGAGTAGGCTGAGGATGTGCTCGCCCACGCATTTATCGACGGATGGTACGATGTGATGTGATGAGATATTCCAGGCTAGGACACCTGTATGGTGGGGACAACCTGTGGTGCGATGTGGTAGTGTGTTTACCCGCGGTTATGGTATTGGGGTTCATCGTTGAGACTTGTGTTGTGGGTGTTGACTCACCAGGAATTTATGGGTGCCTAACGAGTGAGTTCGGCCAGCTCACTCGGTTGAAGACCTATAGAATTCTGTGAGAGGTGGATACATCAGTCGTGTGGAGACCAGCATATAGGGTCCAAGGTTATGGGTTTGACTATTGAGACTCTGGTGCCTGGTTGATGAGACCATAGATGAGTTTGGTTGGCAGTTCGTTGAGGATTGGTGAGGTGGTTACTCCCGTGTGGTAATCAGTTTGGGACTCTAGTGAGTTCGACTCTTGGGTTGGTCGTGGTATGTTTGCGGGTTGTCATGAGAGGGTCACAGGTCTAGTTGAGGACTAGAGACCCCGATCTGATTGAGGATCAATCTGCGTAACCGTGGATGGGTGGACTGTTACGGTTGGGCACATAAGGGAGTTGCATTCGGTTGGCTAGAGGATGTCCTAGAGGCCTGGCTGACGTGGGCCCATGTGCTAGGGTAGGGCACAGTTTGTATGGTTATGCATATAGACATCTTAAACATTGATATGTCCATACGATTATGTGCAGTGTATGCTTGATGACTTATGATGCATGTGTTCCCTCACTGGGCATGTAGAGCTCACCCCCCTTGCCTCACAGGTACTTCATCGAGGGAGGGTTGGCGGGACCCTCAGTTGGACGTTGGGCGTAGAGTTACAGTTTAGCACTTTGTCAGGGTCCCATCTTGTAATTGAGGACCTTCTGATGTATTTGAATTATGTGTACTTTTCATTGAGTTGGATAAATGTAATAATGAAGTGATGCTATAATTAGTAATTATGATCGATGCTCACGGTTTTTGTTTTATTGGTGGATTACTAGGGTTAGTGTGGGTTGTGGGAGCAGCGTCTCCCATTTAAAAAAAAAAAAAGTATGTCCAAAATTGTATTGGATTGATTTTAGGAGTTCGTATCAATTTTAACGTGCCCGTAGCGGGACGGGTCGTTACACAACCCATGATCTTTGATCATAATACCTTATCTTATACATGCATGAGATCTTTTCCATATATACGTAACAATTAGGGTTCGGCCATGCAAGGGCCGAACCATGATCCTTTGACCATTCTTTTCCATGCTTAAGGCGTATATACGTAGTGTCCTTAGTAATCATCATTTTCATAACCTAATACCTTATCTTAGACATGCATGAGATCTTTTCCATATATAAGTAAAAATTAGGGTTCTGCCATGCAAGGCCGAACCAGGATCCTTTGACATTATTTTCCATGCTTAAGCCGTATATATGTAGTGTCCTTAGTAATCATCATTTTCATAACCTATCTTACTTAATAAATTCTCATCAAGTACTTACCGATTCAGCGACTCCTCCGGTTTCTTTTGTTCCAACTTGCTCCTCCGCTGTTTTCCTTCCTTAGTCTTTCTTCTTTCTTCCTCCTTGATCTTTGGCCGAGTGTGAGCTTGAGAGGTCTTGAGATAAAAACCCAAAGAGAGGGTTCGGCCAAAGAGTGTAGGTTTGAGAGAGGGTCGGCCTTGAGTGAGAAGGAGAGAAACTTGAGATGGAAAATGTAATGCCCCGCCCTCTCCAAGAAATCAGAGTCTATTTTTTTTTTTTTAAATAATAATAGAATAACACCGGAAGAGAGTGGGGCGTTACAGTTGGTATCAGAGCGAAACGGGAAGTTGAATCATCGAAGTAAGATTAAGATGGTTTCATGTCTCACTGACAGATAAGAATCCCAACTGACCGACTCTTCGGAGTCCGCTGACTGGGGGTCGGATTAATTTACTTCGAGTGACTCAGACTGAACAATCAATCTGAGAACGACAATGAAAGATAGCAAAGTAAAGTTCAGTCATCATAACTGGACATATCAAACATAGCAAAGTAGGATGCACTCCCCTGATATCCCCACACTGAGAAACAAACAACAGGAATTTAGAGATTTTCTCAGAAACAAAAGAAAACAAAGTGTGATGATTTGGCAATATCCCCAAACTGAGAAGTGATACATAATACTTAGGGAGGTTTTCCCCGAGAACAGCAGGATTTCCCCAAATTGAGAAATGATACTCGATATTTAGGAAATTTTCTCAAAAACAAAGAAATACAAAGAGTGCTCATTTGGCAATTTTCCCAAACAAGAGATATTACGTGATACATAGGAAAACTCCCTAAAACAAGAAATACAAGATGATGATCAGGGAATTTCCCAAGTATGTGAACATAGATTCTGACGTGAAATTAAGTCGATCAATGGGTCGATGACGACAATTGGTGGGTATATCGACCCCACGATAGATACAATAGTTCCATGGTGAAGGTGACGAGGTCACTTGATTACATTGAGACGTGGTATGGGTGCGTCCCTCACGTGATGTGGATGATTGAGATGTGGTATGGGTGCGTCCCTCACATGGTATTGATGAGATAAGAATATAGACTTCATGAGTATGGTTTAAAGTAGCTATGAGAGTATGGGAACCTTGATACGAAATACGGAGACTTGGTCCCGTAGGGCTACCGTTGAGGAGTGGGTCCCTCGCATGCTATGCATTGGAGGGCGCTCTCACGGCTATTTGGTACACTAGATGTGCGGGAATGCGCAGAGCTAGGTACTAATTTTACCCCGTGGGGGTGGTACCAGTCTCATCAGACGCGGATCGACCGCCTTAGAGCTTGACTGAATCACCTATGAGGTGAAGGGATGCAGGGTGAGGTAGATCGGATCACGTTGGACGTGGGTCTTCTGCTTGGTAAGTCATGAGCCCTAAGTCTTGCTAAGGGTTGAGGTATATTTGTGACTTGATATGGTTGCCACAGTCTTATAGTGATTCATTTGAATGTTGTTCCTACGGATATTAATTGTGGATAGATGGTACTCATGGACAGATTGATACCAAGGATGGATTGTTACAATGAATGGATTATACCCATAGGTGGGTTATATTCATGGATGGTTATTAACTATGGATAGACGATACTCACTGATAGATGAAATGCTCAAGAATGAATTATTTTCCATGAATGGATTATACCCATAGGAGGGTTATATTCATGGATGATTATTAGACAGGGATAAATGATATATTGACCTAATGATTGGGGCATGTTTCGATTTACATCCCACGTTTTAAGAAAAGGGTGTTGGTCGTATTACGACTTGCATCACCAGAAAAGTTGGTATTGAGAGGTACTCAATATCGTAGAAGTTTTGGAACAAAAGTTGTTAGTCACATAGTGACATATGTGCAAATGAAGATCTGTAAAATTTTGGAGACGTATTTAACGGGAAAGATGAGTCTAGTGAAACTTGAATGGGAAGCTATGGGTGACTGTTGAGTTAGACTGATCACCTGACTCTGTAGTTAGCCGATGGAATTCCAGGAGAGTGCAACTAGAAACCTAGTTAAAATGGAATCAGAAAAAGCTTTGAGCATAGGCTCGCATTGACAGACTGCCTCACACAGAGAGTAGATGAAAGAACATATTGAGCAGGTACGTATGGAAAATACTATGAGAGCAGGTAAAGTGAAACATAGTAGATTGATCTATGTGAGATCACAAATGGCTCACGAGAAAAAGATATAACATGAGACAGAACAAAAGGTGTTACGGAACCGAGCGATTCAATTTGTCAAGGTGGTGTGGACCGACATGGTAATGAAGAAATCACTTGGGAACTTGAAATCGGAAGTAAGAATAGTACACTCTGAGATATTTATGTAATCGTTTAGAACCCTACTTCGCTCGATTTTCGGGACGAAAATTTTAAAAAGAGGGTTATATTGTAATACCCCGATTTCTCAAAGATATGAATATTTACAAAAATGCCCCTGGATTGGTAAATTTAATAATTATGATGTTAAATAAGGAAATAGTGGGGCCCATTGCTCAAACTAAGACCCTATGAGCACATTATAAATGTCAAATTTGATTGAATGGATAATGTACATCAATTTGGGTCAATATGGGTAATTGGGTCAAATGACCCAATTGGACCCAACGGGTCATAATGGACTTATTAGACCATTGGGTGAGCCCAAATTTAATGGAGTTAAGCTGAATTGATTAGAAATTAAATGAAGCATAAATGGGTAGGCTTGATGTACATGTGAAAACCACCTACAAATGGTTAAATCAGCCCCTAAATGGGTCATGTTGTTAAAACGGGTCAAGGAGCTAAATGGGGACCCAATAGGTTGGGTTGACCAAGTTGACCATGGCTGATCGTGTGGGCCCTCAATTGAGCTCAAGTACGAGTTAGTTCAGCTCGAGTTGGGACTGAATTGGATTGGGTTTTAATTAAGAAATGAGTTGACTCAAATATGATGCATTAAGTATGTTGAGTTGGGTGAGTTGAGTTGGAATAAAAAGGGCCATGAATCAAGTGAGTCAAGAGGATATGGAAAGGTGTTTTAATCTCACACAACACTTAGGCAAATCAATCCCAGCCGTTGGAGTGAAAGGGTGCCTTGGCAAAGCCAAGGGACACCAAGGATGGGCAGCATCATCTCATCTCATGAGATGCATGGGCTGAATTGAATGGGTGCAACGGTTGGTACCAAGGGGTGCCTTGGATGGAACCCAATGTCCCTTTGGTTTTATCAAGGATTAATGAGGAGAGATGAGGGAGTTTAAGCTGATTAACAAAAGGGAAGAAACACCAACACTTGGCCGATTACACCTTGAAAAGTTTGGTTTCCATCTCTCCCTCTTCCCCTCTCAAGAACACCACTTCTTGGCCGAACCAGTTGCTGTGTTTCACCATAAGATCAAGCACCATTTCGGCAAGGGATTAAGGAAGAAGGAAAGAAAGGAAGCAAGGGGGAAGAAATAAGGAAATTGGTAAGTTTTTACATAAGTGTTTAGTTAAATAAAGGTGTAGAATGGAGTATGATTTGGCCATTGCTTGGCCGAATCCATCAAGGTTTATGTAACGCCGGCCCTTTTCACCGAAATATCAGAGTCTATTTTCTTTCTTTTTTATAAAAGTGACAAAGGGCGCGGACGTCATGACGCGAGTTAAGTCCGAGCTTCTAAAGCCTGGCCCTTAACTGGCCAACCCTACGGGTGCGTGGAATGGAGTCCACAGAGAATACTTCACCCGTAGAAGAAAACTCACGGAAAGTTACATTAAATGTGGAAAGACATTACAGACTATCCTACCAATTTTTCTTTCTAGATAGCAAAGAAGATTTCATCATTTAATTACCAAAATGCCATAACATCACACGTCTACCACAAAATCCAAAACATAGCAATAAGTCTAAAATGTTATATTTTCGACAAGCTAAACTATTTCAAATTACATTATCCAACATAAACATTAGTAAACTATCTAGCACGCCTTTCCAAGCTCCTCAGCTTGGCTCCCGTCCCGTCCTTCTGCTCCTGTATTTCCTGCGCCATCAGCTAGGGTAGAAGTAGGGTGTTAGACAACGCGCCCAGTAGGACTCCGAGTAGGGCTAACACATGGATTAGTAATAACATGGGTGTCTGTGTTATGAGTCCCACCCATCATCCTTACTATCCCGATGCCATATCCCCCTTGACGGTAAGGCCTCGTCAAGGTGTAACCACAAATACAATATCCCCCTTGATGGAAGAACCATCATCAAGGTATAGCAATAAATACAACATCCCCCTTGACGGTAAGGCCTCGTCAAGGTGTGACCACCAATACAATATCCCCCTTGATGGAAGAACCATCATCAAGGTATAACAATAAATACAACATTCCCCTTGATGGAAAAACCATCATCAAGGTATAATAATCCATACATCATCCCTGATGAGTCAAACACATCATAATGTCCCCATGCCTGTTTATCGGTCGCCCCGACAGAGCATGGACTCCGGTTTCATTTCATCCTTCACATGCCATATCCCTCCCATGTCATGCATGAGATGTAGATGCCATATGCCATGTAATGAATATGATAACCAACCATGGCATTTAAAAATTCCATCAATAAAACATATAACTTGATTATTAAAAGTAGATCAAGCAAAGCCTCAATACACACATCATAGACTTAAAACCCATTTTAAACCAATCATATGCTTACCAGAATAAATCAAGTAAAAACCCCTACATAATACATAATTCAAAACCAATCTTAAAACAAACCATATAATTTCCAAAATAATTTAAAGAAACCATCACTCAATCCATGGCTTACAAAAAGGTTAGAATCCTACCGAATACCGACTAGCGTTCTTTCTTCCATTTCCATCCGACAGACCCGGTAGCCGATCACGCACTGCTTGCGATGTCCTGTACCTTATTATACATATCAATTAGTCCATGTTTCTAACTATTTCCAAGCCCATTAATCATTTCCAAGTCCACATGAATAATCGGCCACCATTTAGGTTTTGTGGGTCCCATTTAATCCATTAAATATTTTAATCATATGGGTCTAAAAACCAGCCACCCTAGGCTTTATTAATCACTCATAAGGTTGTTACTTAGAGTCCCTAAGTCCATGACCACCTCCCATGGGTTTCTTCATTTTGGCCATTAATTACGGTTTTGCCACTACCTCTTCTCCATTGTTAATCACTCATTCATCCATGCCTAATTAAGTCCATAATTGATCCATACACTTAAGTGCATTAGTGACCCTTTAATCATGCCATAATATCATTAAAACAACCCTTTTTCTTAACTTAACCTACATTAATTAGCCACATACATAAACCCTTTCTTAGCCCATGAAAATGACTTATTATTGAATCATCATTCTTAGGCACATTCTTGGGTCCATAATTGACCCATCACCCATATCACAAGATCACTTACATCAGCCATTTAATTTTAACCTAAAGTCCATTCATTTCAATATATACACACACATTAGTCTTAGTCCTTAATTGGTTCACAAAAGGGGTCCATTGATGTCTCATTAAGCATAACATAACAACACTAGAAATTAGCCATTTAAACACTCTAATCCTCATTCATTTCTCACATACATCATACCAAAATTTATCCAAAAGTTTACCCACAAATGGATCATGGGTTCTATTAAAATCAGCCCCTTTAATTCAACCTAATCCCCATTTTTCCTTGGGTCTTTTTCACCACATTTAGATCCATAATAAGCCCTCCCATGAGGAGGTTTACATCATACAATTTAAATCATCAATTTTGATCATCACTTGATACATTTTTGAGTCCATTAATGACCCCTTTAATCATGACCTATTCTCCATTAATTTAAACACACACATAAGTCCAACTATGAGGGATGTTAACTCATACATTTAAATCATCCTTCCTTAATCATCATGAAATACATTTTGGTCCATTAGTTTAACCATAACTCCCATTTATTTTTTTCATGGTTCCAAAACACCAAATTCATCCCAATCTCCCATTGAAATCACTTAGCCACCTTCCATGATTTCTTTCAAATAAAACCCCTTAAAATTTACAAACCTTTGACCCCTTTTAAGCCTCCAATTTATTAGTACATTATTCCATACCTTCCATCTTTCCAAACCCATTTAAATTTACAAACACATAACCCTAAAAACTCCATTAAAGATCCTTAATTACCTACACTTAACCATTAAAATCTTAAAACCCTAAATCATCCTCCATGGCTTCCATTATTTATAAACCCTAATAATTCACTTAAACACCTACCATTTTTGAGGTCATTACCATCATTCACATCTCCCATGCATTTCCTCATTTAAACCCCTTTAAAATTATCACCACATTTAATCATTAAAACCCCAAAATTCCAAATCATTCTTCCATGATTTTAAACCTAAAAATCCCATTACAATTCCTTTCTAATTCCACATAATTCCATGCTTAATAACTTAACTACATTACGTTCCTTAATCCATTTATTTTTCCTTAAACTAACCCTAATTTATCCATTAGGGTTTTGTCCACTTTCCATCCTTCAAATTGATGGATTTGAAATCCAAGGCATAAAATCATTTGGCCACCATTAATTTTACAAAATGAATCCCAAATCTTAAACCCTAAAAATCCAAAATTTCTTGTTTAAGAAAAATACTTACAATCTGACGCCTCCTCCGACTTCTGCCACTCCCGTCGGACTCCTTGGCCTCCTTTCTCCTTCCTCTTGATCTTTGGTAGGCCAAGATGCTTGATCAATGGTGAAACCCTCCTAACTTAGGATTGGCCATAGTAGGGCTTGATTTGAGAGAGAGAGGAGAGGATGGACATGAGGAAGAAGATGGTAGATCTTGACCTTGGAATGGTGGACCATGCTTGCACTTCTTCTCTTCTTTCTTCTTTTCTTCTCTTCCTTTCTTAATTTTCTTCTTCTTTTCTTGGAGTATGGGGGACGGCCATGAAAGATCAAGAGTGGGAGAGAATGAAATGAGGATGGGATAAGATGAAAACCCATCTTATCCCCTTGGTTGCTTATGTCACACTTTATCATAACTTTCCCACCAACCCTAAGATATTTATCATGCTTTTTCTTTTTCTTTTTTAACCCAACTACCTTAACCAACATTTTTCTTTTTCATGTTTTGCAATGGGTAGTTTTGGTCTCCCCTCTTTGACCACCTTTTTGATTAAATTAATTAATTACTTAATTAATTAAACCATTCCTTAGGTTAATTTAATTTCCATTTAATTTAATTCCACTTAAATTTCTTCCATGAAATCCACCCATAGTTGACCAAGTCAACCATGGTGGCCGGCCCCACTAAACCTTGGGTCCACACGCCACCTCACTTGATGAGATGGAGGTGGGTCCCATTGGACCATATCACCTTGGTCAACTTCAAATTAACTTAGGTGATTTGAACTCATTCAATTCATTTCAATTGGACCACCATTGGGCCCATGGCCCAATTACATTTATCCATACCCATTTATCTTAGGGCTTACATTATCTTAATCCATTGGGTCCCAAGTGGGTATTGGGCCCCATTTGACCATCCTTGGCCCAATTGGCCATCATCGACCACTTAAATGATTTTAAAATCCAATCCATGGTTTATTGGGCCAAACTTGGGCCTTTGTCCAAATTTTGGCCCATTTACCATTTATTCCATTAGATTTCCAATTTCCACCATTAAAACAAACAATAACCACACATATTTTAGTTTATAAATTCCGGGCCATTACATTAATCATTATTGACAAATTAAATGAATTTCATCCAACCCATGGTCCATTGGACCATACTTGGGCCTTTGCCCAAATTTTGATTCACTTAACATTTATTCCATTAAAATTCTCAATTTCCATCATTAAAGTAAATAATAACCACAGATATATTGCTTCACAAATTCCGGGTCATTACAATACAATCCTCTTTTGAAATTTTCGTCCCGAAAATTCAAGTGAAGTAGGGGTTCCAATCATCTCATACAAAAAGCTCCGGATGAGCGGCACTCATCTCTGACTCAAGTTCCCAGGTGGTTTCCTCATTGCCACGTCATTCCCATACCACCTTGCTCTGCGTTGTAGTCTCCGTAACCAACTCCGGTCCAATCAGCGCAGGCTCACCGGCCTCTGTCCAACACACTGGCGATCTACACGGCCTATAATATAAGGCCTCAAATGGAGCCATCTGGAGGTTTGCCTAGTAACTGCTATTGTAGGAGAACTCCACCAATGGCAAATGATCCTCCCATCTACCCTTGAAATCCAGTGTACATGCTCTTAATATATCCTCCAATATCCGTATTGTCCTCTCCGATTGTCCATCAATCTGTGGGTGGAATGCTGTGCTAATCAACACGTCGGTCCCCATAGCCGACTGCATGCTCTGCCATACTCTGCTAGTGAATCGGCCATCTCTGTCGGACACAATAGTCCGGGGTACACCATGTAGTCTGATAATATTTCGGATGTACCGCCGACCCATATTGTATCGTTGCCCTTGATGACCTTAGTAGCCCTGTTACAAAGTCCATGGCTACATGTTCCCATCTCCACTCTGGCACTGGTAAGGTTTTGAGTAACCCGGTGGCTCCTGATGCCCCACCTTAACCTGCTGACAAGTTAGTGCAGCGAGTAACAAACTCTGCCACATTTCTCTTGAGCCCATGCCACCATTAGTGCCTCTTAAGATCCTTGCACATCTTGGTGCTGTCCGGATGGGTAGAGAGCTTGGTTTGGTGTGTCTCCACCAACAACTCCCTTTTGCAGCTCTTAGGCACATCCGTCCTGCCTCGGAATACAAGACCCTATCCCGGTCTTAATTCCTATTCCGATACCGCCTCGCCTGTTGATATCTCGGTCCATATCTCCTCCATTTCTGGGTCTATTCGCTGTTCCCGTTCAATCGTGTCAAGTATCTCTTAATTACATCAACACCACTCATATCAACCTATGAGTTTCATTCTTGCGGAATTTACTCTGTCTCGTGTTATCTCCTTTTTCTTATGAATCCATTTGCGTTCTTATGTAGATTAACGTATTCTATTTCACTTTTACCCGCTACCAAGACATTTCCCATACATATTCATCCAACACGTTCTTTCGTCTATTCTCTGTGTGAGGTAGCCTGCCAGTACGAGCCTATGCTCAAGTCCTTTGCTGATTCCATTTCAACTAGGTTTCTAGCTGCACTCTCCTGGAACTCCATCGGCTAACTACAGAGTCAGCTAGCTAGACTAACTCGGCAGTCGCCCATAGCTTCCCATTCGAGTTTCACTAGACTCCTATCTTTCCATTAACTACCTCTCCAAAACTTAACACCTCTTCATTTGCACATAAGTCACTATGTGACTAACCCTTTTGTTCATAACCTCCACGATACCAATACCCGGCATCAATCCAAACCACCATGGGAACCCTCATCCATGGTTAATAACCATCCATGAATATAACCCTCCTATGGGTATAATCCATTCATGGGCATAACTAATTCCTTCGTAGGACTATTCTGTCTATCATAGAGCTAACAGGTCTAACATACGACCCATGTGTCGACTACGAAATCAAATGTCTATCATAATGCTAATATTCGGCATCAATCCATGACGATCTACAAACTCCTAATCTTTAGAATTATTCATCAGCCCCACTTAGGTTTCCAACCAAACGCATTGGCATATCACCGCCTCTTCATGCATACTACATATTCACAATTCACAACACTTTATCAACTCATCATCATATACATAATCTATAACACATCCTTGTTCCTCAATAACTATTCATTGCATAGAATCAATTATCAAAGCAATATCAAAGGCAAAGGAACTACTGACTATTGCCATTCCTTGAATCGCAGAGTGATCCACTACTGCTGGAGGAGCTAAGGTATATAGCCATCCAGATCCTGTAGGGTTAGGCGTCCGTCCCGCCTGGTTGTATGCCCTGGTTCCTCGTGAATGAGTTGATCTGGCTGGAGGGCGGAAGGAACCCTTGGAATGAGAGGGTCTGCTGGCTGTGGACATTCCCTCTTGAAATGGCCTTGCTGGTCACAATGGAAACAGGTGCCCTCACCTCGGGGGACCTGAGAGACTGATGCTGATGGGGAGGGCTGGTTGGGACGAAAGCCCCCTGTTGACCCAGTGGAAGGTGAGGGTCTCCCAAAGTTAGGTTGGAACTTCTTGTTGGGACCAAAAACACTTCCCCCACTCTGAGCTCGGCGGTTGTCCACAAACCTCACAGTTTCGACCATCTCCTGCTCCGCTATAGTGGCTCGCTGACCACCTCTGCCAGTGTAGGTGCCTTGAAGATGGTCACTTTGGCCCTAATGCTCTGTCGAAGGCCCCGCTCAAGCTTACGAGCCCTTCGATACTCAGTATCCACCATAGATAAGGCATAACAGGACAGACAGAAGAACTCCTGACGGTACTCTGCCACCGTCATGGTGCCTTGCACTAAAGATAGGAACGCTTGGGTGTGGCGCTCCTTCTCTTCCTCGGGAAAGTAGTGGTCCAAAAACATAGCTGAGAACTGATCCCATGTCATTGCAGTCCTTTCCCCTTCCGGAATGAGCGCTCGCTGTTGCTCTATCACCTCCCACCATTTACCGGCATCATCAATCAGTTGTGATGTAGCCAGCAATATATTTTTTTCATGACTCGAGATCTTTAGTAAGGTCAGGTCTGAGTAATTTTTTTCAACCAGTTTTCTGCTCCGACAGGCCCTTCTTTCCCTTTGAAGTAAGGGGGTACTGCTGCTGGAAATCCCTGACCATCCTCCGGTCATTGGCCTCGCTGGTGGTCACAATTCCGTTCATGTGCTGTTGAAGAACAGAAGTGACCACCATTTGAACCAAGTTTTGAAGCTCGGGAGGCACCACGGGTATGTTCACGCTATTTTGTTCCTCGTCCTGATGAGGTTGTTACACCTCCTCGTCATCCCCATGTGGGTTTTGTCGGGTCCTTCTCCTTGGAGGCATTTTCCTAAGTCATTGAAAAACATCATTGACTTAGTTTCATTATAAAGTTTATGTTTTTCACATTTTGGGGAAATTACCAAATAAACACTCTTTGTATTTCTTTGTTGTTGGGGAAACTTCCTATGTATCAAGTGTTTGTTTCTAAATTTGGGGATATTGGGGGAATATCTCCTAATTTGCTATGTTTGATAAATCCAATTTATAATGAATGTCCTTCCTTTGCTATCATTCCTTTTTCGTCAAGTGTTGCTCTTAGATTGAATGTTTCAATCTAAGTCTAACGAAGTAAATTAATCCGGCCCCCGTGCAGTGGACTCCGAAGAGTCGGTCAGTTGGGATTCTTATTTGTCAGTGAGACATGATATCGTCTTAATCTTACTTCGAAAGATTCATTCTTCCGGTTTCGCTCTGATACCAACTGTAACATGCCACCCTTTTTCACTCTCCAAAAATCGGAGTCTATTTTTTTTTTTTTAAATAACAGAGTGAGAGAGAGCAGGAACGTCACGACGCGAGCTAAGTCGGAGCTTCCAAAGCCCGACCCTTAACTGGCCAACCATACGTGTGCGTGGACCAAGTCCACTAAAAACGATTCACACGTACTCAAGTTAAACATGCGGAATAATTCATAGATGCAGAAATATAATAGAATAATAATTTTATTCCATTTCAGATAGCAAGGACTCCATCACTTAACAATAATTATCTTAAGTTGAGATATTCAAAATTAACATTCCAAACCATACCAAATAATCTAAGTTATTACAGTTCCAAATGCTAGCCATTCAAACTACATTGTCCATGAGCAACTTAAATAAAATGAAACTAAAACATCCAAGCTCCTAAGCTTGGCTCCTATCTCGTTCGTCGTTCCGTCCATTCCCTTTGTCATCAATTAAAGTAGAAGTAGGGCGTTAGACAATGCGCCCAGGAGGTACTCCGAATAGGGTCAACACATGGGTTAGTACCAAATATCACAGAGATAACATCATATCAAAACCATGTAAAATAATGCTATGCCATGGTTGTCATATGCAATGAGTCCCACCCATCACATAGTATCCTCTTGATGGAAAACTCATCAAGGTACCCCCATGAATGCCTTACAGACGCCCCGACGGGGCATGGATCTCCAGTTACAACTCAATCATACATCCATCTCGATGGATAATGCAAATCGAGGTATCCTCATGAATACCTTACGGATGTCCCGACGGAGCGTGGGTCTCCGGTTATATTTCATCCCTCCCATGCCATGCTTGAGATGCAAATGCCAACATGCTAAATATTACAAATTATAGCATGAAAATCCCATATTATTTGATACCAAAATAATTCAAGTAAAACATTGCATATACACATAATCCATGGTTTTCAATTAAGGTAGGAATCCTACCAATGACCAACTAATGTGTCCTTGCGTTTTCGTCTGAAAACCTCTCACCGATCGTACACCGCTTGTGAAGGTCCGTTACCTTATTACATGTCAATAAGTCAAACCAACGTTCCATTTAACTTCCAACCGTACTTAAGTCCACAAAAACACCTTAGTGGGGTTCGACCATACAACATGGCCGAACCTCACTCACTTGGTTGTGGGTCCCTCTTTTGATTCATTAACCAATCATACATGAGTTAGTCATTTACCATTAATAAAACCTAAGTCCACAAAAACTTCTCCATGGGGTTCGGCCATACACCATGGCCGAACCCATGGTCCATCATTTTAATCATATTTCTATCTTAGCCATCATTCTACCCATAGCTAATCACTTAGCTTATTTACATATGACTTAAGTCCCAAAAATGATCCACACATGATTCATTAATTATAACATAAAACCCTAATAGATTCCTTCATTCCTTGCTTAATCATTCATTTATCTACTCATGCATAAATCTCTAAATGACCCATTAAAAATGGTCCGTGTACGGCCGAACCCATGATGTCTCATTTCCCATCTTTTCCTTTAAATGATTTACAATCTTAGGTCCATAAACAAAGTCCCTCCATGGGGGTTTTAATCGTACACTTAGATTCATCATTTAAAACCCAAGGATCCATAATAAATCCATTAATATTTCTCCATGGGGTTCGGCCATACAACATGGCCGAACCCATGGTCCTTGGTTGTTCCTTATTTCCTCATTTCAAGTTTATCATTTACAACATGTAAACCTTATTTAAAATCACTAACATATTTGCATGATTTTCATCCTTAAAACCCTTTAATCATCAATAATCTCCCTCCATACATCCATTTTAACCCTTTTAAAATCCTTAATACCCTTCCATGGGGTTCGGCTATACAACATGGCCGAACCTTATGGTTCATTATTTTCTTTTAAACATCGTACATCCAAAATTTAATCCTTTGATGGGGTTTGGCCATACATCATGGCCGAATCTCATCTAACCCTTCATTTGTCCTTAATGGTCCATGCATATCAACCTTAGGGTTTGGCCATGCAAGGCCAACCCATGATCTTTGATCATAATACCTTATCTTAGACATGCATGAGATCTTTTCCATATATACGTAACAATTAGGGTTCGGCCATGCAAGGGCCGAACCATGATCCTTTGACCATTCTTTTCCATGCTTAAGGCGTATATACGTAGTGTCCTTAGTAATCATCATTTTCATAACCTAATACCTTATCTTAGACATGCATGAGATCTTTTCCATATATACGTAACAATTAGGGTTCGGCCATGCAAGGGCCGAACCATGATCCTTTGACCATTATTTTCCATGCTTAAGCCGTATATACGTAGTGTCCTTAGTAATCATCATTTTCATAACCTGTCTTACTTAATAAAATCTCATCAAGTACTTACCAATTCTGCGACTCCTCCGATTTCTTTTGTTCCGACTTGCTCCTCCACTCTTTTCCTTCCTTAGTCTTTCTTCTTTCTTCCTCCTTGATCTTTGGCCGAGTGTGAGCTTAAGAGGTCTTGAGATGAAAACCCAAAGAGAGGGTTCGGCCAAAGAGTGTAGGTTTGAGAGAGGGTCGGCCTTGACTGAGAGGGAGAGAAACTTGAGATGGAAAATACTCTAACTGTTTCTTGTCTTGAGAGGGGGATCGGCCAAGAGAGAGAGGGAGAGAGTGAGATGAATGTTCAAGCCCTTAGTCTTTTCTTTTCAATGAGGGTCGGCCTTGAGTGGTGTCTTTTGGTTTATGCCCCTTTGTGACCACTATGCCTCTTCACCTCCCTCATTAATATTTACTTTGGGGGTTTCATCCCATGAGATGAAACTCCCAACCGTGTGCCCCTTGAGTGTCCATCTCACCCTCCATCTTCCCAACGTGTAGCATTGGATATCCTTGTGTAACAACCAAAAACTCTTCACCTCCTCATTAATGATCCCTTTGGAGTTTCATCCCATGAGATGAAACTCCCATCTCCCCAATGTGTGTACCCCTTGGGTTTAGTCTTATGAGATGTAACTCTCCATCTACTCTTCCTAACTCACTTAAGATGAAAGTCTCATTAACTTCCTATTCAACTCACCTTAACTCACATACTTTTATTTCTTTTAAACTCAAGATTGTACTCATTCATCAACTCAAATTCTTGATTCCATTTTCAATTTAATTCAGCCACACTTTAATTAAGCTTGAACTCATTTGGTGGTCAACCAAGTCAACCATGACCCATTGGGTCCCAATTGGGTATTTGACCGAATTGACAACCTTGACCCAATTAAATAAATCTTACCCGTTTATTTCAATTGAACCTTAACCATAATCCATTGGGTCTTAATTGGGCAATTAACCCAATTCCTTACCCTTCTAAGGTCCATCTCCATTAATTCACAAATTGAATGGCAATTTCCATATATATTCATAAATTGAAAATCGGGGGTGCTACAATCACAGTCCTAGAGTTTGAGCTAAGGCTCTGATACCAAGCTGTAACGCCCCGACCCGGAAGTGGGCCTAGAACGCTACTGATTTTTTTTTGTAAACTAATCTCAAAGACTTCTAATTGGACTGGATCAAAAGTTAGGCCCAGAAATAAAAGCCACACATGTTCTCAACATAAGGACTCAAACATAAGACATAAACCTACCCACATGCAAACACATATCATACAATCAAATATTTCCATAAACGAAATATTTTTTAATCAAATCAGAGTAACTGCGGTCACATAACGGTTTATACATATTTCAACATAATAAGTACCACAAGCGGTACTTTACAAAACAAATGGTTTCAAAGAACCAAAAGTTAACAATAAAGAAATTCCCATCCGTGGGAATTCCAAGGAGCCACAACAACTTAACCATCCTAAGCTTGATGCGGAGGTTCCTCCTCCTCGGGCCCATCTCCTGAAATGTGAGTTATGTGAGCTAAGTAATCTAGTGAAAGAACATAACAATGCAGTTTATTGAACATCAAGTTAGCCAAAAAAAAATTTATCAACATAATAGTTTTATCCTGCCAAAATTTCAACATCATTTCATAACTGCTGACATCCACCATAACACCTAGACATTACGCTGAGACTATAAGTATTAAGTCCCAACATAGTCAAAATACAATCCTTGCAAGTACATCTCCGATATACCCGAGGCCGGTAATGACACACCCGAGATCAGCAACTGACACATCCGAGATCAGTAACTGACACATCTGGGCCAGTAGACGTAAACTGACGCGCATGAGGCTGGCAATAGTTCAGTAGTTTAAGGGTACGTGGAAACAGTTTCATCATCAACTCATAAGTATTAAAATGACAATATATGATAAACATCATAGATAACAATAAACACTCTTCACAATAATGCATCAAGTCTAGTCATATAAGTGGGTTCATCAAATCTAATCCTTGAAACCACTCATTGCACTAGATCCTCTTAACCTAATTTACTCCTACTGCAATGTTAAGTCTCCTCACCGAAAATGTGTGGTATCGAAGTATCTGTCAAACATGAAAACAGATATACAATCAATAATCAGTCAATATACATAGCATACAAACAATACATACTCATAGTATTTCAAATCTTTCTATCCTGTTTTTCGAAAATCTCTAGGGGAAATGGAAATGGAAATGAGTCTCCTATTTGGTTAGTAACCATTTTAAGTTACAATAATCAGCAGTATATATAATAGGGTGCTCAGGCCACTTCTCATATTGTCTTTTGGACATAACCAAGTTGACGTATTGAGTTAGGCCTAGAGGTGTATGTAACATCCCTGATATTTCAATGCAATAATATATTGGATTTTGACTATTTAAATTGTTTAATTTATTGAATTTAAGATTTATGGATGAAGTGGATTTTAAATGGGTAAGAATTGGGTCAATAGCCCCAATTATGACCCAACGGGTCATGGATAGAGTTTGAATGAAAAATAAGGGGTAAGTATAATTAAATGGGTCAATTACCCAATTGGGACCAATGGGTCAAAGTGAATGGATTTTGGGAAGTAAATGGGTAAGGGATTAATTTAATTGCGTCATGTACCCAATTAGAACCCAAGACATGGGATCCACATCATCAAGTGAGGTGGCTAGTGGTCTAAGGTAACATGCATGGTCGGCTACCATGGTTGACTTGGTCAACCATGGGTGAGTTCAAATGGGGTGAGTTGAATTATATTGAGTTGGAAATTAAAATTACTCGAGTTATATGGAAATGAGTTCAAGGAAATTAAGTGAGTCAAAGTGAATTGGGATTGAGTTGAATGGGAAAGACCAAGCCCCAAGTGTAAGCCATGTGTCTCCTTGGTTGGGACACATGGGAAAGACCAAGCCCAAAGTGTAAGCCATGTGTCTCCTTAGTTGGGACACATGGGAAAGACCAAGCCCCAAGTGTAAGCCATGTGTCTCCTTGGTTGGGACACATGAGAAAGACCAAGCCCAAGTGTAAGCCATGTGTCTCTTTGGTTGGGACACATGGGAAAGACCAAGCCCCAAGTGTAAGCCATGTGTCTCATTAGTTGGGACATATGGGAAAGACCAAGCCCCAAGGTAAGCCATGTGTCTCCTTGGTTGGGACACATGGGAAAAACCAAGCCCCAAGTGTAAGCCATGTGTCTCTTTGGTTGGGACACATGGGAAAGACAAAGCCCCAAGTGTAAGCCATGTGTCTCCTTGGTTAACCAAGGGACACATAGGAAAGACCACACCTTAATGTGGGTGGTTGGGAGGTTAGGGCTACCAAAACCCATAGGGCCGATCCTCTCTTGGAGACAAAAAGAAGATAGAGTTTCATCTCATCCTCTCCCTCCCTCTTGAGCAAAAGAATCCTATCTCTCATCTCTCTCCCTCTCTCTACACCCTTGGCCGATCCTCTCCTTTGGAAGAAAAGAAAGAAAGTTTTCCATCTCATTCTCTCTCTCTCTCTCTCTCTCTCTCTCAACCTACACACCTTGGCCGATCCTTCCATAGAGACTTCCATCTCATTTCCTCCTTCTCTCAATCAACACCTTGGCCGAATGCTCCATTGAAGATCAAGGAGGCTTTCAATCTCTCTCCCTTCTATTTCGGCTCTAGACTTGGAGAAAGAACAAGGACTACGGAAGGAGAAGGACGAAGGAGCAAGATCTGACCTAAAGAAATGGAGGAGACGTGGAATAGGTATGTAATGTTTAACGAGGATTTATTGGTTAAAAGAAGATAAGGGAAAATATGGTTTCGGCTATGGAATGGTCGAAACCATGGGGTCCCATATTTGATGGTTAGGATTGGCTAAACCGTTGCAAACCATAAAGGTGGATATCCATTTGAAGATGGAATATGTTTTGGAATAAATGATCAAAGAGTCGGTATCCATTCAAGGAATGGGTAGGTGTTGAGAACCAACAACCAAGGGATGGAATGAAGAAATATGGATGATGTTTAAAATGTTTTTAAAGAATAAGGAAACAAATTTTAAGAGGAAGGGTTAAATCTTACATCACACAAATGAGGACTGATTTCGGGTTTCGACCATCCGCAGACGGGTAACAAACGTAACATGGTGCTGTTTGCGGACGGGAGATATGCATGTAGGACGGGTCACTGTCTGTAGGACGGGTTTCTGTCGTCCACAGAATGGGCTGCTGACGGGTACCCGACTGATTCTAAAAGTAATGTTTTTGTATGATTTTCCTTCTCCAATTGGTTAAGTTTAAATGGAAGGATGTACGGAATGATTTAAATTAATTGGATAAGTAATTTGATTATTTTATATGATGGAATTAATTTAAGGTAACGGGATTTCACAAATGGGTGTACGATCGGCTTTGGTGTGATCGGTGATCTATATCTTCACGAAAACATCAAGGATACAATACTTGGACGTGGGTAGGATTCCTACCTTGTTGAGACACTTGGATTATGTACATGTAATGGTTTTTATTTCCATATTTAATGATCTATTTTGGGTATCAAAATGCTTGTGTTTTATGAATGGAATTTCAATGCTATCATGTAATTTCATATGAAATAGCATGGTTGCACTCACATCTCATGCATGACATGGGAGGGAACATATGAGAGGAGTCCACGCTCCATTCGGAGTATCCGATATACTTCACAGCATTGTTTTACCTATTTTTGATGATCATGTAATATGATATATATATATATATATATATATATATGCATGTTTTATATGCTAACATGTGGTAGCCCTGATTCGGGAACCTACTAGGCGCGTTGATCTAACGCCCTAATTCTATCCTCAGAGGAGAATGCAGGTACAAGTAAAGGAAAAGGAAAGGTCGTTGACCGGGAGGGGAGCCAAGCCTAAGCGCTTGAATGATGGACTGGACTTCTTTATATTACTGTCCTTCGAACTATATTTTGTTGAATATGTAATAAGTCACTACTTGCTATGGTTTGATTAGGTTAATAACTTTGGATGGTTGATTTATGATAATTAGTGTTTGAGACTGTAACTTGCTATCTAGTCTTTCTATTCCGCAGTTAATCTAGGTTATTCCGCATGTTGATGTTAGTTCCATGTATGACTCATTATCATGGTCTAGTTCATGTACACATGGGTGGCCAGTTAAGGTTCAGACTTGAGTAGTCTGAACTTAACTCGCGTCGTGACGCCGCCCGCTCTCTTTCGATGTTTTATTATTACTTTTAAAAAAAAAAATTAGACTCTGAAATTCTCGGAGAGGGCGGGGCGCTACACCATGAACCTCATGGAGGGACTTATTTTAAATCTAAATGTGGTAAATAGACCTAAGAAAATAATGGGAAATTGGGATGGACTAAGTATTTTGGAACCATGGAAAACAAATGGGGAATGTAGCTAAGTTGATGGACTCAAAATATATTTAATGTTGATCAAAAGGAGTGATTTAAATGCATAATGTAAAACCTCGTCATGGGAGGGCTTGTTATAGATCTAAATGTGGTGAAAAAGACCCAAGGAAAAATGGGGTTTAGGTTAAATTTAAAGGGGCTAATTTTATTGAAACCCATGACCCATTTGTGGGTCAATTTATGGGTTAGATTTGGTATTATACATGTGAGTAATGAATGGGGATTAGGGTGAATCAAGTGGCTAATTTGTGATGATGTTATGGCTAAGGAGTCATTAAGGGATCCAAGTCTATGGATCAATTGATGGGCTAAGTATGGGTTACATATGTGTTGAATGAATAAAGGTTAAGTTAATTAAATGGTTGATTTTAATGATCATATGACATGGTTGATGGGTCATTAACGGACTTGAGTTATGGATCATTAATGGGTCTAAGTTGTGGATCAATTATGAACCATAATGTACATGGATAAATGAGTGACTAGTCATGGAAAAGAGGTAGTGGCAAAACCGTAAATATGGGCCAAGATAAAGAAACCCATGGAAGATGATCATGGACTTAGGGACTCTAAGTAATAATCGTGTGTGTGATAAATGAAGCCTAGGGTGGCTGGTTTGTAGACTTGTGTGATTAAAATGTTTAATGGACTAAATGGGACCCACAAAACCTAGTTAGTGAGGTTCGGTCATGATGTATGGCCGAACCCCACTAAGGCATACATTAGGGACTTAATCATGGATAAAACATGGACTAATTATTAATGTATAATAAGGTACCAGACATCGCAGGCGGTACAAGATCGACGACCGGGTTTATCGAAAGGAAAACGAAAAAGGACGGTAGTCGGTATTTGGTAGGATTCCTACCTTTTTGTAAGCCATGGATTAAGTATTATGTGATGGTTTCCCTTTAATTGATTTTGGAAATCATGTGAATGTTTTAAGATGGGTTTTGGATTAAGTATTATGTGATGTTTTCCTTTAATTTATTTTGGAAATCATGTGAATGTTTTAAGAGGGGTTTTGGATTAAGTATTATGTGATGGTTTCCCTTTGATTTATTTGGTAATCATGTGATTGTTTTAAGAGGGGTTTTATGACTATGATTTACATATATTACATGGCATATGTCATCTACATCTCATACATGGCATGGGAGGGATATGACAGGGGAAGGATGAAATGAAACCGGAGTCCATGCTCCGTCGGGGCGACCGATAAACAGACATGGGGATATTTTGATGTGTTTGATTTATCAGGGATGTTGTATGTAATTATGATACCTTGATGATGGTTCTTCCATCAAGGGGGATGATGTGTGACTGTTTATATCTTGACGACGCATTGCCGTCAAGGGGGATAATTTGTGATTGGTCATATCTTGACGAGGTTTTTCCGTCAAGGGGGATGATTTGTGATTGTTTATATCTTGACGAGGTTTTCCTGTCCAGGGGGATGATTTGTGATTGTTTTATATCTTGACGAGGTTTTGCCGTCAAGGGGGATGATTTGTGATTGTTTATATCTGGACGAGGTTTTGCCGTCTAGGGGGATGATTTGTGATTGTTTTATATCCTGACGAGGTTTTACCGTCAAGGGAGATGATTTGTGATTGTTTATATCTTGACGAGGTTTTGCCATCAACGGGGATATGACAGCATGATGGTATGGATGATGGGTGGGATTCATAACACAGACACCCATGGCATAACATTCATTTTACGGTTTTTCGTTATAATATTATCTATATGCTTTGTTATCACTAATCCATGTGTTAGCCCTACTCGGAGTCCTACTGGGCACGTTGTCTAACGCCCTACTTCTACCCTAGCTGATGACGTAGGAGATGGTGCAGAGGAAGGGCGCGACGGAAGCCAAGCTTAGGAGCTTGGGGAGGCGGCTACTTAATTTATTTAAATTTGTTTTGGAAATGTATTTGAGTAGCCTAGTTTGTCGAAAATGTAATATTTTAGATTACTTGCTATATTTTGGTTTTTATTTTGGACATTGTGACGTTGAGATATTTTAGTAATTAAATGAATGTTCTTCCCTGCTATCTAAAATTTGTAGGTTAGTCTCTATTGTCATTTCGCATTTAATTTAATATTCCTCGAGCTTACTTCTACGTGTGAATCATTCTCGTGGACTTCGTTCCACGCACACGTAGGGTTGGCCAGTTAAGGGCCGAGCTTTAGAAGCTCGGACTTAACTCGCTTCGTGACATCCGCGCCCTTTGTCACTTTTTATTTCAAAAAAAAAAATAGACTCTGATTTTTGGTGAAAAGGGGCGGGCGTTACACAAACAATATGTTGCAATTATGGGATTTTCATGCTATGTTTTGTAATATTCTAAAGCATGTTGGCATTTGCATCTCATGCATGGCATGGGAGGGATAAAATGTTACCGGAGACCCACGCTCCGTCGGGGCGTCTGTAAGTCATGAGGGGTATTTTAACCGGGTACCCACACTCCGTCGGGGCGTCCATAAAGCACTAGTGGGGGATACCTTGAAGAGGAGAATTCCATCAAGAGGATACTATGTATGATACCTTGATGTTGAGAATCCCATCAAGAGGATACTATGTATGAAGACCTTGATGATGAGCATTCCATCAAGAGGATACTATGAGTTTGTGATGGGTGGGACTCATTGCATATGGTAGCATGGCATGGCATTGAATCGACATGATTATGATCTTTATTATCATGCAAGGTTTCTAGTTTTTTTCTGTATGATTGGACCTCTATTATCATACACTGTTTTGGATATGATGTTTTACAAGTATGATATGGTATATTATATCTGGATTTTATATACTAACCCATGTGTTAGCCCTATTGGAATACCTACTGGGCGCGTTGTCTAACGCCCTACTTCTACCCTAGTTGATGACACATGAAGGGAACGGAGCGAGGATGTGATTGGAGCCAAGCTTAGGAGCTTGGATGATTAAGTTTTATTTTGTTTAAGTTATTCATGGACTATGTATTTGAATAGCTAGCATTCGGAATTGTAATAACGTAGGTTTATTTGTTATGGATTGGATGGTTAATGTTTGGATATTTAAGCTATGATAATTATGATTAAGTGTTGGACTACTTTAACATCTAAAAATGGAATAGAATTGTTATTCTATTATTATTCCGCATGATTTATTCCTCATGTTTGACTTGATGTACATGTGAACCATTTTAGTGGACTTGGTCCACACACACATATGGTTGGCCAGTTAAGGATCGGGCATTGGAAGCTCGGACTTAGCTCGCGTCGTGACGTCCCACTCTTTATCACTTTTAAAAAAAAATAGACTGTAATTTTCAGAAAGTAGAGTGAAAAAGGGCGGGGTGTTACATATCCCGTTTCAAAAAAAAAAAATTGACCTGACATCCGTCCTTTGTGACTTTAGAGATGTTTCATAAATAACGCGCCTGTAGCTGGATGAGGAGTTGTAGTTGGTATCAGATCACGGTTCTACTTCCAAACTGTGCATGGGTCAGAGGTAGATGTGATGTTGACTAGATATTAGGTTCATCCCTTGTATGATAGGGTAGATGGAGCTGGGTTATGGGGTGGTGCGTAGCCATCCTTGGTGTGTGTGGTGTGCTTGATGCTTTATCTCTCGGTTAGCATACTTGAGACGTGTCTTGTAGCGGATTCTCGCTCTATGAGACTCCCCAGGGATTGTTTCGTGGGTGAGTCAATGGTGAGATTGATCACTCATTTGAGTGGGTGGACCACCGTAGCATGGTCAAGGGAGCTACAGGATACATATCTCTAGGTTTGGAATGTTGTTGGTCTTACTCCCTAGAGTAATTAGAGGTGTTCCGCGATAAGACCCACAATTAGGAAGAGTCCTCACCTTTGAGGTGCGTTGGTGGTATTTTTCAGAGTGGCTTGAGTACCGTGATGGAGTCACAGGGGCTTCAGGATGTGATTGAGGTAGGATTGTTCGAGGGTCCAATGTTGTCAGGAGAATACTGCAATGTGTGTCTACCTCCTAGATCAGTAGGAGACTCGTGTTTAGAGTGCGAGGCCACCTTATGTGGGCCTCGCTTGTGACTATATAGTGTGGAGATAGACTCTTAGACTCATTGAAAATTTATGGGCCTCAACCGAGTGAGTCAGGCCAGCTAACTCTGTAGATGGCCGATGGAATTCCATGAGGGGTAGATGGGCTTGGTATGTTTGAGTTGTTAGTTAGGCACGTGTTGGGGTTTGGATTGTGGCAAGTGCTTGGGGGCCGAGCCAGTGGCTGTATTTCTGATTCTTGGACTCCCTCGGGTCCTGTGTTATGGCTAGAGGTAGTTGTGACATTGCTAGGAGCTTTTTGGGTCAGACTAGTAGGTTGACCGCTGAGGCTCCAGTGGGCCCGGTGTACTAGCCGATTTCGATGAGTGCTTGAGTTGGAAGCTCAGTACTTGAGCAGTGCACATGGGTGCTCCGTGGCCCTTGACCCTTGCAGCGTTTGATTCTTGTGTTTCCCACTATTTTCGCCTTAAGTTTCACTGGTTGTGGACAGAATTGGCAGATCGTGTGTTTTGACCCTTGGAGTGAGCGTTGGAGATCGACTTGTGAGTTTTGGAGATGTCAGAGTTCGACTTCATCTTGGGGATGGATTGGTTGTCCCCCCTTCAGGTTGCCTTGGACTGTTGTTGTAGGTGGGTGACTTGTATGCTCCTCGCGGGGAATGCATTCGTCAAGCGGCTTACAGCTTATCGTCTGAGTGTGGAGGAGTTGTGCAGCCTGGTGACTAGCTTGAGTCAAGGGAGAGTTTTGAGTTGGCAGATGTCAAGGTGACTCGCGTGGTTAGAGGATTTCTGGAGAAGTTCATTCGATTGTTACCACGTCAGGAAATAGAGATTGTTGTGGATTTGCTTCTCTAGTGCGGCACCTATTCTTATTACTTATTGTCGGGTGGCACCAGTAGAGGGGTTGGAGTTGGAGAGTTCACTCAGTGAGTTGGAGTCTGTTGCCTACAATTGACCCAGCGCCCTCCTTAGATCGCACTGGCTTATTGAGTAAGAAAAGGATGGCTCCATTAGTTAATGCGTTAGTTGCCGGCAGATGAGTAAGAGTCCCTGTGAAAAGCAAGTATCTGTTGTAGAGGATTGGTGACCTATTTGATCAATTGAGAAATTTTCGGTATACGATAGATCTATGTTCAGGCTATCATCAGGTAGGCGTGCGCGAGTACTATATTGAGAAGACAACTGTCCACACTCGCTTTGGGCACTTGGAGTTTATGGTGGTGCCATTTGGGATGATTAATGCCTCGACGACATTCATGATTCTAATGAATAAGATCTTCAGACCATATCTAGATCGGTTTGCAGGGGTGTTCATTGACAATATTTTGATATAATCAGCATCAGAGGGAGGAACTTGAGCAACAACTTAGGATTGTACTTTAGGTTTTGAGGGATCATCAGTTTTATGTGAAGTACAACGAGTGTGAGTTTTTGTTTGCCAGAAGTTCAGTTTCTGGAGTTTGTGGTGTCAACTGACAGCATGGTCATGGACCGAACCAAGGTTGAGGCCTTTCTGAGTAGGGAGCAACCGCGGGGTGTGACAGAGACCCGTAACTTTTTGGGTCTCGTGGGTTACAATCGGTTGTTCATCAAGGATTTCTCCAAGATTTCCTCCCCATGAAAATGTTGACCCGCGAGAATGTGCCATATATCTGGGACGAAGCTTGTGAGACAGCCTCTCGGAGGCTGAAGAGAGTCTGACTTCCGTTTCGGTGTGGATAGTACTAGAGAGAGTTCGTGTCCTTGCGATCTTCTGTGATGGTTTACATTGTATTTTGATGCATGATGGGGGAGTGATAGCTTATAGTTGGAGACAACTTAAGATCCATGACCAGAATTATCTTACATATGACTTGGAATTGGTGGTTATGGTATACGCATTCAAGATTTGGAAGCCTTACTTGCATGGTGAGAGATTCAAGATTTTCTCAGATTAGTATAACTTCAAATTTTGTTCGTACAGCAGGAGCTGAACATGAGGCTGAGAAGGTGGATGGAGTGCCTTGGTAACTATGGCCTCGTGTTATTCTACCATTCCGGTAATGCGACTAGAATTGCAGACGCCTTGAGTCGCAGGGCAAGAGGAACCTCGTTCGGTTGATCAGAGGAGATGGAGCATTTAGATTTTGCATCATAGTTGTTCCAGCCAAGAATTTATGGTAGAGTTTTGAGAGCTCAACAGACGGGTGAGGGTGCATCATGTTGAGAGTTATTATGGCCAGTGGCGGTGGACCCTTTGGATGGGCTGTGAGATGAGATGGAGGTTTGATTTTTCTTGGGCAGACTGTATGTACTTATATAAAGGCAGTGCCGCGAAAAGGTATTACTACACTTCCATCACTCGAGATTTGTTATGCATTTGGGATGTGGAAGGTTGTGTCCTGATTTACTTCAGCAATTCTGGTGGACAAACATAAAGAGGTCAGTGGCTGAGTCTGTGACCCGTTGCTTGACTTGCCATCAGGTCAAGATGGAGTATATGAGAACCAGTGGTAGATTGTGGTCTTTTCCGATCCCCGAGTGGAAGTGGGATCATATTACTATAGATTTCATACTTGGGTTGCCGAAGTCACCTCGAAGACATGACGTAGTGTGGGTCATAGTGGATCGATTGACTGAGTCAGCCCATTTTATTGGTATGAGGACGACTAATTCTCTAGAGACTTTGATCAGCTATATTTGGCAGAGGTCGTTAGTCTGTATGGTGTGCCTATGTCTTTTAATTCAAATCGAGACCCGAGACTTGTTTCTTAGTTCCAATGGAGCTTGCAGAAAGGGTTGGACACACAATTATGTTTCAGTACAGTGTTCCATCTTCAAACAGATAGTCAGTCGGAGTGGACTGTTCAGATCTTGGAGGATAAACTCCGAGCTTGTGTTTTGGATCATCACAGTTGTTTGGAGACTTAGTTACACTTGGTTGAGTTCCTCTACAACAATAGCTACCAGGCCAGTATCAAGGTGGCTCCGTTTGGGGCCTTGTAGGTCAGACCGTGAAGATTGCCCTTGTGTGGGCCGAGAGAAGTGGTACAGTGATGTAGGACTGGATGTAGTTAGGGAGACTACTGAGGTTGTGAGAATGCCCAGACAGATGCTGCTAACTGCCCATAGTCGACAAGAGGGCTTTCCTGCCGTCGGAGGAGGGACTAGTACAGATTGAGGATTCGAGGTAGCAAAGGATTTTTGGCAAGATGATACGCTTGGTTTCGATGGTTTGGCAGTGCAATGGTAGAGAGTCTTCTACTTGGGATAACGAGGCAACGATGCGGATGCAGTTTCTAGTCTTGTTTGAGACTTGAGGTATAAGTTTAGTTTAAATTTCGAGGACGGAATCCCTCAAAGGGGGTAGTGTTGTAATGACCCGAACCAATTTTTCGGGGTCTTAGAGAGTTTTGTGAATCTTCGAGTTGTTTTTGGTGTTTTGGTGGAAGTGAAGATTGTTTGGCTCTGTGGTGGGCCCTAGTTTGCTCGATTTCGAGCTTGGGGACTCAAAGGGTATTTTAGTAATTTTGGTTTTTAATCTATTTTTATTCAAAATATTGGAAAATCACACTTTGAGTATTATCTTAAAATTATTTTATAAATAATGTGTTCTTTTTTTTTTTTCATCATGTTTTATTCCCTTTGAATAGAAATTAATTTTGAAGACCTTGATTTTAACTTATTTCAAAAAAAAAAAAACCCTAAACCCTTGCTTGCGGCACTATGCGCCACAAACCGCCTCTCCTTTCTCTCTTAATCGCAAATCTATCTCTCTCTCACTCGTCTTTCCTTCTTTCTCTCATCAGATCCCTCTCCTTTCTCTCTTACTCCAAAACCCTAAGAGACCTTCTCCTTGCAGCAGTAGCCGCATCCCTCAACCCCCTTTTCACGGTTCACTCTCCCTCTTTCTCTTACTCGTTTTCTTCTTCTCTTTTCCCACTGAGATAACCCTTCCATCTCTTCCTCTTCTCATTGTCTCGCCCAGCGCCTCCCGCCGTCGAGTTCCTGTAACACCCCAAATTTTCATTTCATAAATATATTGGATTTGTCTACTTAAATTACAAATTGATTGAATTTAAGATTAAATAGTTGGAATGGCCTTAGATGGGTAAGGAATTGGGTCAATTACCCAATTAAGACCCAATGGATCATGGGTAATTTTGAACTTAAATTAATTGGGTAAAGTCTAATTAAACGGGTCGATTACCCAATTGGGACCCAATGGGTCATAGATGAACTGATTTTAAAGTAAATGGGTAAGGTTAAATTAATTGAGTCAGCTACCCAATTAAGATTCAATGCATAAATCCACCTCATCAAGTGAGGTGGCATGCATGTGAGGTGGCATTGCCATGTGGCATGCATGGAAGCCAACTAGGCAAGGTGCCACATCATCAAATGATATGGCTAAGATGGGATCCACGTGTCATGTACATGCATGGTCGGCTAAGTCATGGTTGACTCGGTCAACCATGAATGAGTTCAATTGAGAGAGTTCAAACAGAAACAAGTAATTGAGTTAAGTTATTAGTTGAGTTGAGTGGGAAGATGGAGAGTTTCCATCTTAAGGTAAACTCGATGGAAGTCAAAGAGATATCTTGGTTTTAGCCAAGGGTCTCTTTGGTTAAGCCAAGGGACACCTTGATTAGACAAAACATAAATGAGGGAAGATGGAAAGGCATGGGCTGTTACAAAGAGACACTAAACAAGGGGCACACCCCACCCCTTGGCCGATCACTCTCTCTTTTGGAACAAAGAGATTTCTCTCCTCTTCTTCTCTGTCTCTCACTCCACCTACACCTCTAGACTTAGAGAATTCATGAAGAACAAAGGAAAAAGAACGCTTAAGGAAGAAAGGACAGACCTAAAGAAAAAGAAGGAGACGGGAAAAGAATGTATGTTTTGAGTTTGATAACATAGGATTAAAATTAAGGGTGAACCATAGTTCTGGCCATGGTGTGGCCGAACCTATGGGTTCCATATTTGGTTGAAAGGGCTGGCCAAAATATATTAAGGCCAAAGATTGGAAATCCATTTGAGAAATGGATATGTGTCGAAAACCAACAACCAAAGGATTGAATTCAGAATTATATTTTAATGGTACAAAGGTTGGAATGAATAATGGAAAAGACTCTAACTTTGGCTAGAAGGTAGAGTAAACTCACTGAGAGTGATATGAATGTTATTATCTATGATTAAAAGTGATAAAGAATGGATTCCATGAGGAAGGGTCAAGCCAAATAAACAAACAAAAGAGACTGACAAACAGTCAGTCAACTGAATCTAGGATTCAGTTGACTGAACTAGTATTGGCCGAAACAAAAAGGAGTTTCTGGGAGTTTCAGCCGACTGAATCTTGTGATTCAGTCGACTAACATGGACTGGATTAAATATATGGGATTTATTGGTGGTTCAGCTGATTGAATTTAGGATTCAATCGACTGAACATAGATGTAACGAATAAGTAAAAGGATCTGGCGTGTTTCAGCCGACTGAATATATACTTCTCAAACACGTAAATTGTTGGTTGATGATTCAGCAGACTGAATCCTTGATTCAACGAACTGAATCTATACTGGCCCGAAGACATAGATAATGTGATCCAAAGTCAGTCGACTGAATCTAGGATTCAGTCGACTGAATGTGGATTGACCAAGAATACTGAGGGTTTGACTCATAGTCAGCCAACTGAATCTATGGTTTAGCTGACTGAAAATTTACGAGTGAAGGTTAAACAGTTCCGAGTTGGGTTTTAGCAGACTGAATATTGCATTTAGTCGACTGAAAGTCTACGGGTAGGGCAGAGAACTGTAGCTGGGTGTAATTCAATCGACTGAATTGAAAAGTTTAGATTTTTAATAAATTTCCAGAAACTTCAGTTTATCTGGAAGGATGTAAGGGATGATAGAAATTAAATGGACAATCAAATTGACATATGTATGTGATTGAGTTCATTAAGGTAAAGAGATTTCGTAAAAGGGTTTGCGTTTAGTTTCGGCGTGATCATTGAACGTTATCCTCACAAAAACAACAAGGATATTATACTGGATGTTGGTAGGATTCCTACCATATTGAGACACTGGATTCTATATACGTTACTGGCTTTTATTCCCAAACATGTTGGTGTACTTTGGTTAAACAAATAGTTATGTTTTATGAACTGGATTTTAATGATATTTGACATAAAATGGCATACTTGCATTCATTATCTCATGCATGGCATGGGAGGGAGTACATGGGACAGCAAACCAAGTTATAAGCTATCCGGACATGACTTTGGGGCTTAAGACTAGTTTGTACGAAGCTATGTGAACTATTGTTATGTTGGCCTTGTCCGGGATTGCTAGAAATGGGTACAGCGTAGTCTGAGCCAAAGAGCTCTTGGGTAAACAGTCCCGAAACCCTGTGCAGAGGGAGGAGTCCACGCTCCATCGGTAATTCCGATTGACATACGTGGAGAGTTATAACAGTGACCTGGTGGTGCCGTCACAAAACACTACGGACGTAAATGGCCAAGCGAACACCTTGATATGGCTGTATTTTATCAAGCAAACTATTTGTATGATGTGATTGGATATGGAGATTGGGTGAGAGATTGGTACATGACACCCATGATATAACACATACATTAGCATGATTTTGATATGAGTATCATGCGTTATTTTAGTACTATGAGATGTTTTACAGTTTTGATATGTGGTACTTATCTTGGTTTTATATTGATCCTATGTGTACATAACCCTATTTGGAATTCCTACTCGGCGCGTTGAGTAACGCCCTACTTCTACCCTATAGATGATGGAACAGGAAATGACAAGGACATGGGATACGATGGGAGCCAAGCTTAGGAGATTGGGCAGATTCATTCTTATATTACTTAGCTTGATTTTGGAATGATGTATTGAGATAACTGATGTTTTGGGATTGTAATAACTTAGATTTATTTTGCTATGGTTTGATGATATTTTGGATATTTAAGTTTCAGTTAATTAAATAGTGGTTGGCTTCCTTGTTTATTAATGACATGGATATGGATAGTATTTTTATTCATATAATAATTCCGCAAGTATTCTTTAGCGTGTGAAGTATTTAAGTGGACTTAATCCACGCACATATAAAGGTGGCTAGTTAAGGGTTGGGTTTTGGTGGTCGAACTTAACTCGCGTCATGAAGTTCCCGCTCTTTCTCACTCATTTATAAAAAAAAGAATATACTCTGATTTTTCGACAAGTGAAAAAGGGCGGGGCATTACAGTTGGTATCAGAACGAAACCGGAAGTGTTGAGTCTCGTAAAGTAAGATTAATACGGTATCATGTCTCACTGACAAGATAAGAATCTCAACTGACCGACTCTTCGGAGTCTGCTGCACTGGGGCCGGATTAATTTACTTTGTTGAGAATCAGACTGTAAGCATTCAAACTGAGAACAACACTTGATGAGATGAATAATAGCAAGGGAAGGACAATAACTATAATTATGGATTTATCAAACATAGCGAAATAGGACATATTTATCCAAAACAAGAAACATCATGATTTCCCCAAAATGAGAAACAATATGTGATACATAGGAAAATTCCCCAAAAAAAGAAATACAAGATGATGATTAGGCAATTTCCCCAACTATGTAAACATAAATTTTATGAGAAAACTAAGTCAAGCAATGTTTCAATGACTTAGGAAAATGCCTCCAAGAAGAAGAAATACCAGACAAAACCGGCATCAGGAGGAAGACGGACAAAACCCACACCAGAAAGAGGTACAGAACCCACACCAAGAAGAGGGACAGAATAGTGTGAGCATTTCTAAAGTACCTCTTGAGTTGCAGAGCCTAGTACAAGCAGTAGTCACTTCCGTTCTACAGCAACATCAAAACAACAATGGAGGCGCAACCTCAAATGAATTGTAGGATCGAAATATGGTCAGGGACTTCCAACAGCAGCGTCCCCCTTATTTCAAAGGGAAAGAGGGACCCGCAGGAGCGGAGAACTAGATTGAGAATATTACCAAGATTTTGAAGCTACTCAAAATCACTAGTGATGAGAACAGGATACTGCTGGCTACTTCATAATTGGTGGACGATGCCGGCAAATGGTGGAGAGTTATAGAACGTCAACAAGGACAAATTCCAGCAGGGGAAAAGGCGGAGATGACATGGGACCAGTTCGCTGGAATGCTTCTAGATCATTATTTTTCACAGGAGGAGAAGGAACGCCAGACACAAGCGTTCATATCTCTGGTCCAGGGCACCATGACGGTTGCAGACTATTCTCAGGAGTTTCTTCGTCTGTCATGTTATGCTTTGTACATGGTAGACACAGAATACAAAAAGGCTAGGAAGTTTGAACGAGGCCTGCGGCCTAACCTAAGAGCCAAAGTCACCATCTTCAAGTCAGCTACTTTGGCAGAAGTACTTAGTCGGGCTAGCATAGCCGAACAAGATTTGGCAGAGATAGTCAGGTTTGTGGATAACCGAAGAGGTCAAAGCGGGGGAAATACCTTTCTCCCGAACAAAAGATTTAGACCCAACTTTGGGAGACCCTCACCTTCTACTGGGTCCACTAGAGGTTTTCGTCCCAATCAGCCCTCCATGTCAGGACCAGTCTCTCAGATTCCTTGAGGTGTTAGCATCTGTTTCCAGTGTGGTTAGCAGGGCATTTCAAGAGGAGTGTCCACAGAACAATAGACCTCCTCACTCTAGGGGTTCCTTCCGTCCTCCAACTAGACCAGCTCAATGATAAGCACCCAAAGCACATAATCTGAAAAGACGGGCAGCTATTCCGACAGGATCTGGACGGCTATATACCTTGGTTCCTCCTCCGGAGACAGTGGATCATTAGGTGATTCAAAGGTACGGCAGTAGTTGGTAGTTCATATGCCTTTGCATTATTTGATTCAGGAGCATCCCACTCCTTTATATCTGCTACCTTCATATCTGCTACTGGTACTCTAGTACAACAATTGTCCACTGCACTTACTATTGTATCCCCTATTGGAGACACATCACTGGGTCTGATCTGTACATCCGTAGACATTGAACTTGCTGGGTTCATATTTAAATTCAACTATCTGGTACTCGAGATGACAGAATACGACATTATTTTTGGCATAGATTGGTTGGCTAACTTCCAGGCCAGCATTGACTGTCAACTCCACAAAGTGATATTTTGGCCACCCGAGGGAAAACGATATGTGGTACATGCCGACAGACAAAGCATTCCTATGACCAGAAGATTGCATGAAAAAATGAATCATCTAGTACTGAACAACATCAGACTAGACAAGGCGTTGATGGTTGAACTACCTGCGGTAGTAAAAGACTACGCAGAAGTATTTCCGACAGAACTCCCTAGTTTACCTCCAAAAAGGGAGATTGACTTTGAGATCAAGCTATATCCTGGCAATGCTTCTCTATCATTGCCACATTATCGGATGGCCCCAGCAGAAATGTCTGAACCGAAGAAACAAATTGATGAGTTGCTCAGACTATGATGCATCCGGAATAAAACTTCATCCTGGAGAGCACCGGTATTATTTGTGAAGAAGAAGGATGGCACTCTTCGGATGTGTGGATTACAGGAAACTGAATCAACTGACGATCAGGAACAAGTACCCTCTACCAGAATTGATGATTTATTTGATCAACTCAGAGGTTCCAGCCATTTCTCCAAGATTGATCTGATGTCAGGCTACCATTAAATCCGCATCAGGGATGAGGACATAAAGAAGATGGCTTTCAGAACTCGGTATGGACTGTATGAATATGTGGTCATGCCGTTTGGACTCACCAATACACCGACCGTGTTCATGGATCTGATGAACAAAATCTTTCGTCCTTATTTGGACAAATTTGTAACTGTTTTCATTGATGATATTCTGATTTATTCCATCAGTAGGGAAGAGCATGCTGAACATCTAAGGATAGTCTTGGACACTCTGAAGAAGAATCAGTTATACGCCAAAGCAAGCAAGTGCGAGTTCTGGCTATCTGAAGTCAACTTCTTAGGACATGTCATATCAGCAGAAAGAATAGTCATGGACTCGGCTAAAGTGACAAGTGGTTAGAGACTGGAAAGCTCTGAAGAATGTGACCAAAATCCGTAGCTTTCAGGGACTAGCTGGCTACTATCGGAAGTTTATCATGAACTTCTCCAAAATTGCAGTTCCACTCACCCGACTCACTCAGAAAGGAGTCAAATTTGAATGGTCGGATGTATGCAATCGAAGATTTGAGGATCTGAAATAGAAGTTTATGACTGCTCCTATTCTGATTTTGCCGGAAAGAGGCAAGGGATATGAAGTATACTGTGATGCTTCAGGAGAACGACTTGGGTGCTCTCTCACTCAAAGTCATCATATAGTGGCATACGGTTCAAGGCAACTGAAAATTCATGAACGCCACTATCCCACCCATGATCTGGAATTAGCTGCAGTGGCCTTCGCTCTCAAAAGCTGGAGATGCTATCTTTATGGTGAAAAATTTGAAGTATTTTCTGACCATAAGAGTTTGAAGTATCTGTTTGATCAAAAGGAACTCAATATGAGACAACGCAGATGGATGGAATATTTGCAAGATTATGAGTTTGCACTACGATATCATCCTGGCAAGGTGAACAAAGTGGCAAATGCCCTCAGTCGCATGTCACATGCAACAGTGGCCAGTTTGATTATGAAAGAATGGGAAATATTGACAACATCCGGGAATTCAATCTGTACATCAAGGACCGTGGGAGTATGTATAATATGATGGTACGGTCCAACATGGTTTCCAAGATTGAGCAAGAACAGCAGACAGTTCCGGAAGTGGAGGAAATATAGGCTAAGATGTCTACTAGTGAGGTCGTACTAGAATGGGAATTATGACTTGTATAAGGTCTCTTATTTCGAGGCAGGACATATGTGCCTCAAAGTTGCAGAAGAGAGTTGTTGATCGAAACTCATCAAACAAAACTCTCTATTCATCCGGGTAGCACCAAAATGTACCATGACCTGAAATGACATTACTGGTGGCATGGACTCAACAGAGATGTAGTGGATTTTGTCTCTCACTGCCTTACTTGTCAGCAAGTCAAGACAAAACATCAGAAGACGCCAGGATTGCTCAAACCTCTACCAGTGCCCGAATGGAAATGTGAACATATTCCATGGACTTTGTGACAGGATTGCCAAGGTCTTCAAAGGGTAATGACGCAATCTGGGTTGTAGTGGACCGTCTAACCAAGTCTGCACATTTCCTTCCAATCAAGATGACAGACTAGTTTGAGACTTTGGGACGGCGGTATATCAAGGACATCATCAGGCTACATCGTATACCCAGGACTATTGTGTCCAACAGAGATGGTAAAATCACTGGCAGAGTGTGGCAGAGCATGCAGTCGGCTATGGGAACCAGTTTATTAATCAGCACAGCTTTCCATCCACAAACCGAGGACAGTCGGAACGCACAATACAAACGTTGGAGTACATGCTGAGAGCTTGTATGCTAGACTTCAAGGTTGGTTGGGAAGATCATCTACCACTGGTTGAGTTCTCTTGCAACAACAGTTATCAGGCAAACCTCAAGATGACTCCATATGAGGCATTGTATGGTAGACCCTGTAGATCACCAGTGTGTTGGACAGAGGCCGGTGAGCTTGCACTTATTGGACCTGATCTGGTTGCAGAGATCACGGAACAGATCAAGGTGATACGACAACATCTACTCACTACACAGAGTCTTCAGAAGAGCTACGCTGACAAGAGAAGGAGATTCCTTTAGTTTGAAGTGGGAGAATTAGTGTTCTTGAAAGTCTCACCACGAAAGGGACACATGAGATTTGGAAAGAAAAGGAAGTTGTCACCCAGATTTGTGGGACACTTTCCAATCCATGAGAGGGTGGGGGAAGTGGCCTATCGTCTGATACTCCCTCCACAATTGTCATGACCACACAATGTGTTTCATGTTTCTATGTTGAGGAAGTACAATCCTGACCCATCGTACGTACTGAATGTGCAAGACATAGAAGTGTAAAGCGACGTATCTTACGTCGAAAGGCATGTTAGAGTGATTGAGACAGAACAAAGGGTGTTATGGAACCAAGCAATTCAGTTCGTCAAGGTGATGTGGGACCGACTTGGTAACAAGGAAGCCACCAGGGAACTTGAATAAGAAATGAGAGCAGCTCATCCTGAACTTTTTGTATAAGTTGTGTGAAACCCTACTTCGCTCGATTTTCAGGACAAAAATTTCAAAAAAGGGTAATATTGTAACATCCCGGATTTTCATTTCATAAATATATTGGATTTGTCTATTTAAATTACAAATTGATTGAATTTAAGATTAAATAATTGGAATGGACCTTAGATGGGTAAGGAATTGGGTCAATTATCCAATTAAGACCCAATGTATCATGGGTAAGTTTGATTTTAAATTAATTGGGTAAAGTCTAATTAAACGGGTCGATTACCCAATTGGGACCCAATGGCTCATAGATGAACTGATTTTAAAGTAAATGGGTAAGGTTAAATTAATTGAGTCAGCTACCCAATTAAGATTCAATGCATAAATCCACCTCATCAATTGAGGTGGCATGCATGTGAGGTGGCATTGCCATGTGGCATGTATAGAAGCCAACTAGGCAAGGTGCCACATCATCAAATGATATGGCTAAGATGGGATCCAAGAGTCATGTACATGCATGGTCGGCTAAGTCATGGTTGACTCAGTCAACCATGAGTGAGTTCAATTGAGTGAGTTCAAATGGAAACAAGTAATTGAGTTAAGCTATTAGTTGAGTTGAGTGGGAAGATGGAAAGTTTCCATCTTAAGGTAAACTCGATGGAAGTCAAAGGGATATCTTGGTTTTAGCCAAGGGTCTCCTTGGTTAAGCCAAGGGATACCTTGATTAAACAAAACATAAATGAGAGAATATGGAAAGGCATGGGCTGTTACAAAGAGACACCAACCAAGGGGCACACCCCACCCCTTGCCCGATCACTCTCTCTTTTGGAACAAAGAGATTTATCTCCTCTTCTTCTCTATCTCTCACTCCACCTACACCTCTAGACTTAGAGAATTTGTGAAGAACAAAGGAAGAAGAAGGCTTAAGGAAGAAAGGACAGACCTAAAGAAAAAGGAGACGGGAAAAGAATGTATGTTTTGAGTTTAATAACATATGATTAAGATTAAGGGTGAACCATAGTTTTGGCCCTGGTGTGGCCGAACCTATGGGTTTCATATTTGGTTGAAAGGGTTGACCAAAATGTATTAAGGCCAAAGATTAAGGGTGAACCATAGTTTTAGCCAAGGGTCTCCTTGGTAATTCCGATTAACATACGTCAAGAGGTATAACAGTGACCTGGTGGTGCCGTCACAAAACATTACGGACGTAAATGCCCAAGGGAACACCTTGATATGGCTGTATTTTATCAAGCAAACCATTTGTATGATGTGATTGGATATGGAGATTGGGCGAGAGATCATTGGCATATGACACCCAGGCATGACACATACATTAGCATGATTTTGATATAAGTATCACGCGCTGTTTTAGTACTATGAAATGTTTTACAGTTTTGATATAATGTACTTATCTTGATTTTATATTGATCCTATGTGTACATAACCCTATTTGGAATTCCTACTCGGCACGTTGACTAACGCCCTTCTTCTACCCTATAGATGATGGAACAGGAAATGACAAGGACATGGGATACGATGGGAGCCAAGCTTAGGAGATTGGGCAGATTCATTCTTATATTACTTAGCTTGATTTTGGAATGATGTATTGAGATAACTGATATTTTGGGATTGTAATAACTTAGATTTATTTTGCTATGGTTTGATGATATTTTGGATATTTAAGTTTCAGCTAATTAAATGGTGATTGGCTTCCTTGCTTATTAATGACATGGATATGGATAGTATTTTTATTCCTATAATAATTCCGCAAGTATTCTTTAGCGTGTGAAGTGTTTAAGTGGACTTAATCCACGCACAGGTAAAGGTGGCCAGTTAAGTGTCGGGTTTTGGAACTCAGACTTAACTCGCGTCGTGACGTTCCCACTCTTTTTCACTCATTTATGAATAAAGTTATACTTTGATTTTTCGACGAGTGAAAAAGGGCGGGCATTATAGTTCCAGCCCTTTCGTCGTCGCAATCAATTCGGGCACACAATTTTTTTTACCTCTTTAGTTTTCCTGTGATCTTCTTCATTTTCCTCTCTTAGCCTTTCCCCCTCTTCCCTCGATTTTCAACGATTTTACTTGGTTTTCGTCAATTTTCCCTGATTTTCTTACATTTTCATCGATTTTCCTTGTTTTTCCCATATTTTTCCTGGTTTTCTCTTTCTCATCTTAAACTCAGCTGCACGACCCAGTTGACTTGATCGAGTTTCCGCTTCGATTCATTCAGACTCCTGGGTTTGACCTAGCCTTTGGACTTGGATCGAATCTAGTCCAACTAGGCCAGGCCCAAACTTGACCTTGTCCTTCTTTGGATCCGACCCTTTCGCTCGGCACAGCCAGGCCCAGACCTGGTTCGGTCGAACCAGTTTTGACCCAGTCCTGTTCTAGCAGGGCCAACTCCTCGGCTCAACCCAATCTTGGGCCCATTCCTTGACTCGGCCAGCCAGTCTAGGCCCAACCCGTTTCAGGTCCGGCCCGTTTCAGGTCTGACTCTTTTTTCAGAGTCTGTTACAGGTCTAGCCCATTTTTCAGGGCCCGTTTTTTTGTCCAGCCCATTTTTCTGGGCCCATTTCAAGTTCGACCCGTTTTAGGACTGGCCCATTTTTCAGAGCTCGTTTCAGGTCTGCCCATTTTTCAAGGCCCGTTTCAGGTCCAACCCATTTTTAGATCCCATATCAGGCCTGACCCAGTTCAGCCCATTTCGGGCCCAGCCCATTTTTGGCCCGTTTTCAATCCGGTCTTATTTTAGCTCTTTTTACCTTATTTACTTATTCGTTCTTCATTGTTTCAACTAACTGAGCTCCCTTCAACCCTTCAAGCCGCTTGCTCACTTCGGATTTTCGACTCCACACACACTGTGAGGGGACTTATCACCGTTTTAGCTAGCATTCGCATCTATTTAACCCTTAACCCTGGACTTGGAGTGACTTGAATGGGGCCCTTTGTTTATTAAGCCTGTCAGTAAGGGAACTGTTGAATGAATCCGTGGCAAGGGACCCATTCGGGTGTGCTCATGTCAATTATATGCGATTAATGAGAAATTTTGATCAGACGAATGGATACTGAACATGATGTTGAAACTTTGGTAACATAGTGTGTATTTAAGTATAACATGTGAATCAATTTGTGAAAAGAGTTAGATATGTGTTGGACATCGAATATAATACTTGGAACTTAATGATAACATGTTCTGTGTTTATTTATAACATGTGATAAATTTATGCTGAGAAATAGATACGTGTTGGATATTGAATATGATACTTGGAAGGTGTTGATGATAGATTGCGTGCTCACGCATAAGATGTAAATGTAATCACATGTTGGACATGGAGATGCATATTTTAAGTAACTCGTTATATGTGATTGATTTACATGATGGAGTATGATACTGATTTTGGATAACGAAATTGAAATGTGTTTATATGTTACGTACGATCATGATAACATGTGCAGGTAGGAGAGGTAACCTGCAACAGACAACGTGATGTTGGGTGTCGTAATGGAGGAACCATTTATATGTGTATATGGTTATGATAATGTGATGATGTTGGTTGTTGGGAGGACTTCCCCGTTATGCTCCGGCGGTTGATACCCCCATAGGAGATGCGGATCTCCCCGTTGCGTTCCGGAGGTTGAGGTGTCTGCCCTTGAGTTTGGCTTCCTCGTTATGCTCCAGCGGTTGAGACCCCCATAGGGGATGCTAGTTTCCCCGTTGCATTCCGGCAGTTGAGGCAGTTGTATATTGTATGGTATCACGTTTGTATTGGTAAGGGAGACCGGAGTTGTTGGAGAGCCATTGTGAGTTATGGAGGTGATGTCCCGGACTAGTCAGTGGGACCATTGGTTAATAGCATATTTGAGTACTCATGTACATAGACATTCTTTCTATTACGATGTTTACTCTATTTCATACATGTGTTATCTGATATGTTGATGACATCTGATATGTTTTATCCCTTCACTGGGCTGGTTAGCTCACCCCTTACATTTCAGATACCCCGATCGTGGTGGGACCGGATCAGTAGTAGTTAAACATTTATGTTCATGTTTATGTTTTAAATTTGAGAGACTCTAGTTTGCATGGAATTATTATTACATGCTTGTTTGGCTGATTGACATTATGGACTTGTGGTTTGTGAGTGGGAGGTTGTTACCCTGTTTCCAAAAAAGAGAAAATTAGACCCGATATCCGTTCTTTGCGAGTTTTAAGATGTTTTAGCGATAACGCGCCCATAGCGAGACGGGGCGTTACTACAACTCTAGAGGTCTAGAAGTTGCAATCATATTTATATGTTTGTGAGCGTCCCTCACTTGTTTTCCTTTTGGGCAATAACCACATATGGATTTCTCAGATCGGTTTACTTTGGGCAACCCCTTTATATGATCACATAATTTGGACCAACCTCCAAAGTTTACATGTCCAAGTCTTTGGTGCCATAGTTCAGCTTCACTTAATTTGGACATGAAGCAATAGTGTTTGATAGGAGTGGATGCACTATCCAAGACATAACAACCATTAGAAGTAAGAATCACATTTAGAATGACATCATCTTCTTTAGAATAAACTTGACAATTTTTTTTTTTTGAAGGTAACTTGATTATCTTTTGCACACATTTGAGATATACTTTACAAGTTATGTTTTAGGCGATCCACAAGATATACATCATTAATCACAACAGAAGTTGTAATATTTAAGGAACCTTTACCAATAATATTTGCCATGTTCCCATCACCAAACACAACTGATCCACCCTTGAAATCAACCAAATCTAACATATAGGAACTGTTTCCAGTCATATATCGAGAGCATCCATTATCCAAGTACCATTTGGATAATCTTTCAACATTTTGAGGAGTATAAATCATGAAGGTTTTAGCTTTAGGAACCCACTGATTTGAGGAAGAAGAATTTGTACCCTTTCTATGAACATTTGGGCCAAATTTTTTATGTCTTCTTTTGAACATTTCCAAACCTTGGGTTCCTCAATTCCTTTAATATGTTATTCAGTTTTTTTGTTTAGGAATTTATAATTTTGGTTTCCTCCTCTCCTTTGTCTTTCATGATATTTGGATTGATTGACCAAGGATTGTTCTCTCAAATGTTTCTTTCTAAGGAGGCTCTCAAATCTGAAGCGCTCAATCTTTCCACAATAATAACACAGTTTATTTGAGAGCAAAGGTGCAATACCTTGACCCGAATTAGGCGTGATTAATATGATAAATCATACTTTAACTGATTAATCTTGAAGATTACGGTTAGTGCTTTACGAAAAGCCCAGGTTAGGTCCTGTCAGAGCTTGAAAGCTCGATGATCCAACTCGTCTAGTTGGAAGGGCAAAATGGTAATTCACCATTTATCAATATTATTTTTATTATTTATGTAATTACCTGGTTATTGTTGAGTAATATTGATTTCCTTAATCAAGTATTTTAATTTATAAATACAATATTACATTATTTTTAGAAAATATTATTTAAAACTACACAAAAAGACCCCGAAAGAGAAGAAATAAATTTTTTTAAACGATTTTAGAAATGAGAAAATTTTGAGATAAATATATGATTTTAGACCTTTTCATAACTCACTATTTTATTTCTTCAAATCTTGAAAATAAAGGTTTTAAACCCATTTATTAAATACAAATTAAATTAAGTAAATAGTGTCAAAATATGAATTTTGTTTAAATCTATGGTTTTTAATGAAATTTAAATCTCCAAAATTTTATGATGAGTAGAGTTTATAAAACCCAACATTTTTGTTAAGTTGGATTAAATTAATTAAGTTATTTAAATTATGCTTTTAGTTAAAATTCAATTAAAATGAAAATGAACTTATTTGCAAACACCATAGAAGGACTTATCTGCAAACAAAATTTGCTGTTACCACCCCTACGTGGCTAGAGGCTGGCCTCGGACTCATGCAGACACCCGTGGGCTGCCGGTGAGGTGTCTTTCACCTAGGCAAGCTGGTAAGTCTATAAATTCTACCTCACTTCCCAACTGGATTCACCTCAGATAAAAATTAAAGCAATTAAGAAAAAATTTACTCTCCCTCTCTGTTTTCAAATTTTCACCGTAAGCTTGAAGGAAGAAGATTTTACAAGTTTCAGAATTTCTAACAATGAGCTTAAGAGAAGGTAATCATTGTGTTGGTTTTCAAATTCCAGTCGGTTTAGAATCAAACAGAAGTAAAATTGATCAAGTTTTGAGTGTTTAAAATGGATTTGAAGTTTTAAGGAAAACTTGGATTTTCATGTGTTTCTCTAGATTTCTTCTTAAAATCAGATGTTTTAAATCAGTGTTAATGTTTTAATTTATTCCCTTAGTCAAGAGGACTCACCAAGGAATCCATCTGACCTGTTAGATGTGAAAAACGAACCCAGAAAACCCACTGTTTCTGGATTCATATTTCACTTAAGCCGCTGCCCGTTATTGTCTACTGCTGTAGACAAAAGAGAGAATACGAATCTCGGAAGGTCCGAGAGTTGGGCTTCGGAAGTTCTGAAGCTGACACTTCGGAAGTTCCGAACTTCGATCCGGGGTTCCGAAGTGTCCAGAGGCCAACCTTCTTTCTGCCTCTGCTGCTGGGATGTTCAGAGACGGTTCGGAAGTTCTGAGCTTCCCTCGGCAGGTTCTGAGACACACTTAGACCAACTGTTATTCATGTTTTCTATTCTTCTATTCGGAAGCACCCTCGGAAGTTCCGAGACCTGAGCCTCAGAAGTTCCGAAGGGCAGAACCCTTGTTCCGAAGGTTCTGTAGACCAGTTTTTAAGCAGTAGCTCGGAAGGTTCGAAGCCACAGTACCTAGTTCTGAGACATGTTCTGAGGAACCCAATTTTGGCTTGAAAATCTTGGTTTAGATTAGGATTTGTATATTTTAGATCCTAGGTTTTAATGTGATGTTTATACCCCCTTTTTAAAATTTAAAATTGATGCTAACCCCTTTCCTTGATATTATAGTGTATATATTTATATTTTATTCACTTCCAGGCTGATACTCTCTATCTGTGGCTGACTCAACCCGATAGCTATCTATAGCTGAGCGATTTTCCTTCGCCGCTCGGTAGAAAATAAGGGTTCGGGCACTGAGTGACCTCTAGGCCTAACTCGCTATAAGAGTAGTGGCCTACGCACTTTATACTATAAACACCCCGCCATTTTTCACTCGCCGAAAATCAGAGTCTATCTTTTTTTTGAAATAAAGAGTAAGAGAGAACGGGACGCCACGACGCGAGCTAAGTCCGAGCTTCCAAAGCCCGGCCCTTAACTGGCCAATCATACGTGTGCGTGGACCGAGTCCACTAAAACAGTTCACACGCTTAAGGTTATACTTGTGGAAATAAACATATTGCGGAATTAATATTTGATTACATAAACCAACCATAACCTTTACTTAGCAAGGAAGTCAATCACCCAAAACTTAACTGAACTTAATATCCGAAGGTAACGTCAAACCGTAGCAGAATAATATGTAAGTTATTACAATCCCAAAATGCGATTAACTCAATATACACTGTCCAAAACTAAAACTTAAAAATAAGCAATAAGCTGCCCAAGCACCTAAACTTGGCTCCTTTCGCGTCCATCGTCCGTCCCGTTCCCTGTATCATCATCTAAGGTAGAAGTAGGGCGTTATTCAACGCGCCCAGTATGTATTCCGAATAGGGGCAAACACCTGGAATTAGTATAAAAATCAGAATAGATACATAATATCAAATCATGCTAAATCAATGCCATGCCATGGGTGTCATATGCCATGATTTCCCGCCCATCAACCATATATCAAAGCACATAGATAATCCTCTTGATGAACAAGCCACATTCAGGTATTCATTGTCATGACTCCCCACATATGCCTTATCGGTCCCACCGAACGGAGCGTAGACTGCTCTTTCATTTCAAACATCATATAACATTTCTCAATCGAAATTAGTGCGGATCCCTCCCCACATTTGTTTATCGGATACTCCGAATGGAGCGTGGACTCCTCTCATATATTCCCTCCCATGCCATGCATGAGATGTGAGTGCAAACATGCTATTTCATATGAAATTACATAACAGCATTGAAATTCCATTCATAAAACACACGCATTTTGATACCCGAAATAGATCATTAAATATGGAAATAAAAACCATTACATGTACAGAATCCAAGTGTTTCAACAAGGTAGGAATCCTACCCACGTCCAAGTATTGTATCCTTGATGTTTTCGTGAAGATAAATATCACCGATCATGCCAAAGCCAATTGTACACCCGTTTGTGAAATCATGTTAACTTAAATTAATTCCATCATATAAAATAGTCAAATTACTTATCCAATTAATTTTAATCATTTCGTACATCCATCCATTTAAACTTAACCAATTGGAGAAGGAAAATCATACAAAAACATTACTTTTAGAATCAGTCGGGTACCCGTCCGTAGCCCATCTTGCTGTAACACCCCGCCCTTTTCACTCTAATATTCAAAGTTTATTTTTTTTTCAATATAATAATCATGTGATCGGGGCGGAGTGTCACGACGCGAGTTAAGTTCGGATCTCTAAATCCGACCCTTAACTGGCCAAGTCCATGTGCGTATGAACTAAGTCCATAAAATTGATCCGCACATGGTACATATATAACTTGCGGAATTAACTTAGTCTTAATCTAACTGAGGTTATAATAGAACCTATGACTATTCCAATTTTCCATTCTTAGACAGCAAAGTACATAATCTTATTCTCCAAAATTACTAAATAATATTAATCTACCATTCAATCCAACCATCCAAAATAAACCAATCCACAACATCTACTTATCTACTTATTACATGCCAACAAATCTAGTTACCTAATTACATTGTCCAAATAATTCAAATAACACATCCATGAATACCCCACTCAAGTCCATTCAAAATCATTCAAACCGTCCAAGTTTCCGTGCTTGGTCCCCTTCTTGATCCTCAATCTTTGACTTTCCTGCGTCATCCACTAAGGATATAGATAGGGCGTTAGATCAACGCACCCAGTAGTGTTTCCGAATAGGGCTACCACATGGTTAGTCAAAAACATGCAGATAGTATAATAATAATACATGTGAGACAAAATTCCATGAAAACATGCTATGTATGAAATGGACATGTAATGAGTCCCACCCATCATAGCCATCACTTGACGGGATTCTCATCGTCAAGGTAACCCACAGTGGTCTTTCGGACGCCCCGACGGAGTGTGGCCTCCGGATTCCTCCTGATGGGATTCTCATCATCAGGATACCCCACAGTGGTCTTTCGGACGCCCTGACAGAGTGTGGCCTCCGGTTATAACACCATCATCCCATGCCATGCATGAGATGTCTATGCAACATGTCATTTAGAAACATAACTTTACAATCATATAAGTTATCGAAATCAACATAAAACAGCATATGAAATTGTGGTTACAATAAAGGTAGGAAACCTACACTAGATTTCTTTGTTCGACCCTTCCTTTGAACCGTCTTCCGATCACGGCTTGTACACCGTTCTAGAAATCCAAATACCCTATGTATATAGCAGCAAGTTAATCATTTGACCATATGATTCTAATTTGATCTAAATCCCAAAAATCCACTTTGTGGGGTTCGGCCATACCCCATGGCCGAACCTCACCCATTTAAAACTTTGGTCTCTTTTATTTTACTCCATACACATTCAAACAACCAAATCCTCCAAATAAACCTTGGTAGGGTTCGGCCATAATACATGGCCGAACCTTACCACCTTAGGTTTTGGCTCATAAGTCCATTCTTTTGATCATTTCATCTTTTCATCCATATTTACGATAACGCCACTATACTTACCCTTTGTTTAATTTTGTTTAACCAAAGTCCATACCCAAACCACCTTGGTGGGGTTCGGCCATACACATGGCCGAACCTCACCACTTAGTTTTTGATCTTTTAAATCTTTCATTAACCCCTCTCCAATTACATACAAATTAGTATTAAGTCCATCAAATGAACCTTTAGTGGGGTTCGGCCATACTTCATGGCCGAACCTCACTAAACTGGTTTTTGTTCCTTCTTTCCAACCTTTATCATGGTTGATCAAATTAATAATAAACCCATAACTAAGCATAGGTGTTTCTTGAAACAAAAAGCATAAAATAAATCATAGTTTCCCATATGATTTTAAACCCAAATCTATCCTCAAAACAGTCCATGGGGTTCGGCCATACACATGGCCGAACCCTATGGTTCTCTTAATGAAAACCCACCAATATTTATCTATGATATTAATCAGCAAATTAACATAAGATAAACATGGTTCAGTCATGTCATATCTACTCCACAACAGTAAGCTTAATTCCATATAAAAATCTTTTAAAAGCCCCACTTCAAAATATGGATTTTTGACTTTCAAACACCATAGAATTCACCAATTTTCTCATGGGGTTCGGCCATCCAAAGGGCCGAACCCTATGGTCCATATTTTTCCACTTTTAAACATCACATTCCTATATTTAAACCATTGATGGATCTGGCCATACAATGGCCAGATCTCATTTTCTTAACCAATCTATTAAACAAGGGTTCAAAATGCACTTACGAATATTAAACAAGGGTTCAAAATGCACTTACGAATACCGCGTCTCCTTCGGTTCTTTTGACTCCTTTCTTGACCCTTTATTTCCTTGACCTCTCCTTCTCTCTTACTGTTCTTTGGGCTGAGACTGATCTTGTTGCAAGCTCCTTGAGATAATTCAGCTAGATGACAAGGATTTGAGAGAGAGAGAGAAAGAATTTTGGCTTTGGATGGGAAACCTTGATGCCAACTCCTTTGCTCAATGTATGCTTTTATCTTGGTGAAATAAATCAATCAAGGGCTGATTTCATATTAGTAACCAGCTACTGTTCTTGATCTTAGAGAGGTGATAACAGTCCAAGGAAGAGAGAGATAGATATAGAGAGTAAAATGAGCCCTCTATGTTTAATCAAAACTAGCCCAAGGGATGGTGTCTCCAAGTGTCAACCTTTGTAACTCCCCTTTGCATTCAACATAAACCTTTATGCTGACTTAGGGGTTTCATCCTTGGGATGAAACTCCTAAGACTTCAACGGTTCAGCCAAGGTAAGTCAACCCTTGTGTAACTTCCATCCTTTTGATGCTCATCAACGCCAAAGTGGGGGTTTCATTTTTTTGACATGAAACTCTTCCATGCTCCAACGTCCCTATGCATATCTTTGTGATTGTTTGCATTCTCTCCATTATTCATCTCTCATTATCCTTGCATGTGGGAGTTTCCTTTTGAAACAAAACCTCCCATAAGCTCCAACGTTTTTTTGTTTGAAATGGGTACTCCATAACAGCCACCTTTCATCAACCACTTGTGTTTGTAACCCTCAAACGGTCATCCCATTCATCTCTTTTTTTGTAGGAGTTACATGCATGGGATAACAATCCCATGCAACTCCAACGTGTTTCCTACTTGAATTTGAAATATAACTTTCACCCAAGTAACTCCCATGTAACTCCATTTCATTTATTACTTAGATGGGAGTTACATGCAAGTAGAACCTCCCATGCAGCCAACGTTTTTATTGTTTTTAACACTTGGAATTACAAATACTCCACTCACATTTAACTCATCACTTTACTCAACTCAACCTTTTAATGCAACTCTATATTTAATCCCACTCCAACATTTAATCTAACTCAACTAATAAATTCAACTCCATCATTTACTTCAACTCAAACAAACTCAAATATTTAATAAACTCAAACCAATTAAGCTTTGAGCTCACTCATGATTAATCATGCTCATTTCGACCCATTGGGTCCCATTTGTCCATTTTGACCCATTTAACAAAATTTGACCCAAATATGATTCTTGACCCATTTAAGTTCATCTTATCCATTTATTTGTTTTGTAATTAAAACTACTAACCATTGGGTCTTATTTGGACCATTGACCCATTTAAATTCAACTCAAATATATCACAATAGCAATTCCGTAAATATGAATAAATTCATATAAATTGATAACTTTGAAATTCCAGGGTGTTACACTTGCGGACGACAGAAACCCGTCCTACATGCATATCTCCCATCCGCAAACAACACCATGTTGTGTTTGTTACCCGTCCGTGGACGGTCGAAACCCGAAATCAGTCCTCATTTGTTTGATTTTAGACTTAACCCTTCCTCTTAAAATTTGTTTCCTTATTCTTTAAAAACATTTTAAACATCCATATTTCTTCATTCCATCCCTTGGTTGTTGGTCCTCAACACCTACCCATTCATTGAATGGATACCAACTCTTTGATCATTTATTCCAAAACATAATCTATCTTCAAATGGATATCCACCTTCATGGCTTGCAATGGTTTCCAATCCTAACCATCAAATATGGGACCCCATGGTTTCGGCCATTCCATAGCCGAAACCATGTTTTCCCTTATCTTCTTTTAACCAATAAATCCTAGTTAAACATTACATACCTATTTTGCGTCTCCTCCGCTTCTTTAGATCTGATCTTGCTCCTTCGTCCTTTTCCTTCCTTAGTCATTGTTCTTCCTCCAAGTCTAGAGCCGAAATAGGAGGGAAAGAGATTGAAAGCCTCCTTGATCTTCAATGGAGCATTCGGCCAAGGTGTTGATTGAGAGAGGGAGGAAATGAGATGGAAGTCTCTATGGAAGGTTTGGCCAAGGTGTGTAGGTTGAGAGAGAGAGAGAGAAGAATGAGATGGAAAACTTTCTATCTTTTCTTCCAAAGGTGAGGATCGGCCAAGGGTGTAAAGAGAGGGGGAGAGAGAGAATGAGATGGAAAACTATCTATCTTTTCTTCCAAAGGAGAGGATCGGCCAAGGGTGTAGAGAGAGGGAAAGAGATGAGAGATAGGATTCTTTTGCTCAAGAGGGAGGGAGAGGATGAGATGAAACTCTATCTTTTTTTTTTGTCTCCAAGAGAGGATTGGCCCTATGGGTTTTGGTAGCCCTAACCTCCCGACCACCCACATTAAGGTGTGGTCTTTCCCATGTGTCCCTTGGTTAACCAAGGAGACACATGGCTTACACTTGGGGCTTTGTCTTTCCCATGTGTCCCAACCAAGGAGACACATGGCTTACACTTGGGGCTTGGTCTTTCCCATGTGTCCCAACCAAGGAGAGACATGGCTTACCTTGGGGCTTGGTCTTTCCCTTGTGTCCCAACCAAGGAGACACATGGCTTACACTTGGGTTGGTCTTTCCCATGTGTCCCAACCAAGGAGACACATGGCTTACACTTGGGCTTGATCTTTCCCATTTGTCCCAACCAAGGAGACACATGGCTTACACTTGGGGCTTGGTCTTTCCCATGTGTCCCAACCAAGGAGACACATGGCTTACACTTGGGGCTTGGTCTTTCCCATGTATCCCAACCAAGGAGACACATGGCTTACACTTGGGGCTTGGTCTTTCCCATGTGTCCCAACCAAGGAGACACATGTAATACCCTAGACTTTTCAATATATCATTATTTACGAAAATGCCATTGGATTTATGAATTGAAGGGTTGTGATCGTAGATGAGAAAAATGGGGGGCCCATTGTTCAATTAAGCCTCAATGGCTATGGGTTATGTGTTGGAAATTAAATAAATGGGTAATGTATACCCAAGTGGGTCCAGAATTTTAAATGGGTCATAATTTGATAATTGGGTCAAAGGACCCAAATGGGACCCAATGGGTCGTGGATGACATGATTAATCATTGAGTAAGCTCAAAGCTAATTTGGGTTAAGTTTAATTTAATGTTTGAGTGGGATTGAGATAAATTAAATGATGTAGATTAGTTGAGTTGAATTTATGGGTTGAGTTGCATTAAAATGAATGAGCTGAGTTGGGTGAGTTAAATAAATGAGTTGGATGGAATATTTATTTCAAAAGAGTGAGGTGTGAAGAGGAAAGGTGTTTGGGTGGTTTCAAATTCAAATAATATCCCACGTTGGTAGCATGGGGGTTTACTTCATGGATGAAACACCTAGTCAAGGAATAAATGGAGTTGCCGTTTTGGGAGTAGATTTGGTGAGAGGTAGTATTTCACATTCAAGGGTGATGCACGTGGAATACATGGGAGTGTTATTTCATGCTTGTAACTCCAAAGATGGAGAATGAATGGAGTTGCTGTTTTGTGGAGTTACAAAAGGGGTTTTGACTTTTCAAATTCAAAATCCTAAGACTACACGTTGGAGGAGGGAGGAAAGGTTTCATCTCAAGATGAAACCCCCATGTGAGATGATAATGAGAGGAGGAGGAAAAGGGGAGGTTACACAATGCAAACCATAGGAGACGTTGGATACTTAGGGAGTTTCATTTCATAATGAAACCCCCGAGTAACATAAAGGATTTTGGGTTAAGGCAATGGGAGTTACACAAGGGTTTAATAAAAAACCATCACTTTGGCCGACAACCACATTTGGAACAAAGATTTGGATCTCCAACTCTCTCTCTCCTTCTCTCTCTCCCTCTCTCTCTTTCTCTCTTAGACGTTACTCATCTTTCAAGACCTAAGGCATTGGCTGATTGTCTTTCATATCAATCAGTCCTTGGCTGATCATCTTTCCAAGTCCAAGTACACATAGAGCAAAGGAGTTTAGCACCAAGGTTTAAGACCAAATTTCTATCTCTCTCTCTCAAATCCATATCACCTGGCTGAAGTATTCCAAGGAGGTTGCAGCAAGGTTAATCTCAATTAGGAGAACAAGAAGGAAGAGGGAAGGCTAAGGATCTAAAAGGAGTCAAAGAACCGAAGGAGTCGAGGTGTTGGTAAGTGCACTATGAACCTTTGTAAATAAGTTGGTTAAGGGAATATGATCTGGCCATTGTATGGCCGAATCTACCAAGGGATTAGATCAAGGATTATATTGTTTAAAAATGGTAAAATATGGACCATAGGGTTCAGCCCCTTTGGATGGCCGAACCCCATGGAAAAACTTGGTGATTTTTATGGTGTTTGAGAGATAAAATCCATATTATGTAATGAAGGTTTTAAAGGATTTAAAATGGAGATAAGCTTACTGTTTTGGAGTAGCTATGGCATGGCTGAATCATGTTAATGTTATGGCTAATTTGCTGATTAAAACCATGGACAAATGTTGGAGGGATTACACCAAGGAAACCATAGGGTTCGGCCATGTGGGCCTAACCCCATGGACTACTTTTGATGGATAATTGGATTAAGTTTATGATGGAAATTATGTAATAATTATATGCTTTGATTTAAGATTAATATATGTTTGTCTATGGACTTAGTATAGGTATATAATCAGCCATCATGGATGATGGAAAGAGGAGCAAAAACCAGTTTGGTGAGGTTCGGCCATGTAGTATGGCCGAACCCCACTAATGGTGATTGATGGACTTAGTGGTTAATTTATATGGATGAATGAAGGATTTAAAAAGGACCAAATTAAGATGGTGAGGTTTGGCCATGTGGTATGGCCGAACCCCACTAAGATGGTTTTATTTTAGGCGATGGAAGTTAGCAAAATTAAGCATTGGTTAGACCAATGGCAAAACTGTAAATACAAGATAAATTGTAAATGTGAATGGATTGATCAAAGGACTTGTAAAGAGGGGTCCAAAATCAAAGTGGTAAGGTTCAGCCATGTTGTATGGCCGAACCCTACCAAAGTATGTTTGAGGTGTGAGGAGGTTTAATATGATTAAATGAAAAGAGAGACCAAATTTAGATGGGTGAGGTTCGGCCATGGGGTATGGCCGAACCCCACAAAGTGGATTTTTGGGACTTAGACTAAGTTGGAATCACAGGGATGAATGTTTAACTTGCTGTTATGTAAATAAGGTATTGGGATTGCTAGAACGGTGTACAAGTCGTGAACGGGAGACGGTTCAAAAGAAGGGTCAAACTAAGTAACATTGTGTAGGTTTCCTACCTTTTTGTAACCACATATGATATTTGTTGTTTTATGTTGAGTTTGATAAGTTATTTGAATGTAAAGTTATATTTACAAATGGCATGTTTGCATAGACATCTCATGCATGGCATGGGATGACGGTGTTGTAACCGGAGGCCACACTCCGTCAGGGCGTCCGAAAGACCACTGTGGGGTACCTTGATGATGAGAATCCCATTAAGAGGAATCCGGAGGCCACACTCTGTCGGAGTGTCCGAAAGACCACTGTGGGGGTACCTTGACGATGAGAATCCCATCAAGAGGAAGCTATGTATATCTGTGATGGGTGGGACTCATTACATGTGCATTACATAGCATTGTTTTTATGAGATTTTGATGAACATGTATTATTATATTATTTGCATGTCCTGGATACTAACCTTGTGGTAGCCCTAATCGGAAACACTACTGGGCGCGTTGATCTATCGCCCTATCTCTATCCTTAGTGGATGACGTAGGAAAGGGGAAGAGCGAGGATCGAGAAGGTAACCAAGCATAGGAGCTTGGGCATCATGAATGGATTTTGAATGGATTTGAATGGACTTTGAATGGACTGTTTATGGACTTTTATTTAAGTTATTTGGACAATGTAATTTGTTAATTAGATGTTCTTAGCATGTAATAATTTAGTTAATTATGGTTTGGTAGGATTTGGATGGTTTAGAATGAATGCATACATTAAGGTTATTTTGGTAATTTTGGACTATTATGTACTTTGCTATCTAAAGATATAAAATGGAGTAGTCTTAGGATGTATTATAACCCGCAGTTAGATTAAGACTAAGTTTATTCCGTAAGTTGTATTTGTACCATGTGCGGATCAGTTTTTATGGACTTAGTCCATACGTACATGGGCTTGGCCAGTTAATGTAACGCCCGCCCCATTTTCACCGAAATCAGAGTCTAATTTTTTTTTTGAAATAAAAGTGACAACGGGCGCGGACGTCATGACGCGAGTTAAATCCGAGCTTCTAAAGCCCGGCCCTTAACTGGCCAACCCTACGCATGCGCGAAACGAAGTCCACGAGAACGGTTCACGCGTAGGAAGTAAACTCGCGGAATATAATTACATGCGGAACATTATAATAGAAACTATCCTACCAGTTTTACATAGCAAGGAAGTACGGCGCTTAAATTACTAGAATACCCCTTTGTTCATAATTATATCTCAAAATGATAACGTCCATAGTACAGTCCAAACCATAGCAAGAAACAGTAATTATTACAATCCGACAAGCTAAGCTACTTAAATTACATTTCCAAAATAAAACTTAAATAAAACTAAGTAGCAGCTTTCCCAAGCTCCTAAGCTTGGCTCCCGACACGTCCACCGTTTCCGCCGTCTCCTGCGTCATCAGCTAGGGTAGAAGTAGGGCGTTAGACAACGCGCCCAGTAGGACTCCGAGTAGGGCTAGCACATGGATTAGTGATAACAAGCATACCGATAACAATATAATAGAACCATAAAATGAATGCCATGCCATGGGTGCCTATGTCATGTGTCCCACCCATCATCCATAACATCATACAATGTCATATCCCCCTTGACGGCAATGCCTCGTTAAGGTGTCCCCATGTTTGCTTCTCGGTCGCCTCGACGGAGCATGGACTCCGGTTATAGCATATCAAGCTATCCCCATGTCTATTTCTCGGTCGTCCCGACGGAGCATGGACTCCGGTTATAGCGCATCAGGCTATCCCCATGTTTGCTTCTCAATCACCCCGACGGAGCATGGACTCTAGTTTCATTATTTTCCAGTCCATGTCATGCATGAGATGTAAGTGCATTATGCTATGTAATATATATAATTCATAATTCATAGCATTAAAATATAATCCATAGCATTAAAACCCATCTTAAAATAAATCATATAATTACCGAAATAAATCATGGAAACCATCACATACACATAATGTAACACCCCGCCCTTTTCACTCTAATTTTCAGAGTTTTTTTTTTTTTTTTTAATATAATAACAATCAACAAGTGATCGGGGCGGAATGTCACGACGCGAGTTAAGTTCGGATCTCTAAATCCGACCCTTAACTGACCAAGCCCATGTGCGTATGAACTAAGTCCATAAAACTGATCCGCACATGGTACATATATAACTAGCGGAATTAATTTAGTCTAAATCTAACTGAGGTTATAATAGATCCTATGACTAATCCAACTTTCCATTCTTAGATAGCAAAGTACCTTATTTATTCTCCATAAACAACATATATTATTCTTAAATCAAAGCATATAAATAATACCTAATGTCCATCATAAACTTAACCCAATTATTCCACAAAACAGTCCATGGATTTTCATGGTTTCCATGGGGTTCACAACATGAAAACCAACATCATTTTACATGGGGTTTGGCCCTCTATGGTGGCTGAACCCAATGATTATGTTTATTGTTTTTAAACCTTAATTAATCATGTAATAACAGTATATTAAAATCAGGTTTTTACCCTTCAAACAACCATCCTAAAATTAGCCCAATTTCATAGGGTTCGGCCATGCTTATTGGCCGAACACCATGAAATTAATTTTGAACCTTTAACCCTTTATCTTGGGTCTGAAACCAGCACCCAAATCCATGTTTTTAACCATTCTAAAACATGTATTTACATCTTAAATAATAACCCAAAACAGTCCACCAACTTCATGGTTTATACGTTTCAAATACATCAAAACCAAACCATTATTTGCATGGGGTTCGGCCCTCCAACGTTTGTATTGTTCTTTCCAATTGTCCATCGGTCTGTGGATGGAATGTTGTTGACTGTAACACCCCGCCCTTTTCACTCTAATTTTCAGAGTTTAATTTTTTTTTTTTAATATAATAACAATCAACAAGTGATCAGGGCGGAATGTCACGACGCGAGTTAAGTTCGGATCTCTAAATCCGACCCTTAACTGGCCAAGCCCATGTGCGTATGAACTAAGTCCATAAAACTGATCCGCACATGGTACATATATAACTAGCGGAATTAATTTAGTCTAAATCTAACTGAGGTTATAATAGATCCTATGACTAATCCAACTTTCCATTCTTAGATAGCAAAGTACCTTATTTATTCTCCATAATTATTATATAACCTTAGTCTACTATTCATTCCAAACCATTCAAATAAATCCAACCATAGCATCTACTTAACTACTTATTACATGCCAACATCTAATTAACAAATTACATCTGTCCTCCAACAACATTTGAACGGAGGGGGAAACACGAGCGAAAATAATGACCGAAACATGGTCAGAGATTTTCAGCAACAGCGCCTACCTCAATGGCTCAATCAAGACCCAAAGGATGGTAGTTTGTTTACAAAACAAATAAATGGATAAGATGAATTTAAACGGGTCAAGAATCATATTTGGGTCAAATTTGATAAATGGGTCAAAATGGCTAGATGGGACCCAATGGGTCGTGAATGGCATGATTAACCATGGATTGAGTTCAAGCTTAGTTAATTTAAGTTTATGATGGACATTAGGTATTATTTATATGCTTTGATTTAAGAATAATATATGTTGTTTATGGAGTTAGTATGGGTAAGTAATCAGCCAACATGAATGATGGAAATTGAGGATAAAAATCACATTGGTGAGGTTCGGCCATGTGTATGGCCGAACCCCACTAATGGTAATTGTGGGACTTAATGGTTAGTTTATATGAAGATATGGAAGGTTTAAGAAGGATCAAATTAAGTGGTAAGGTTCAGCCGTGTGTATGGCCGAACCCCACTAAAGATGGTTTTATGTTAGGTGATGGAAGTTAGCTAATTTAAAGCAAAGGTTGGTCTCAATGGCACAATCGTAATTATGGCTGAAATGATCAAAAATAAAATGATCATATGATGGGATAAATGGGCTAAAACCAAAGTGGTAAGGTTCAGCCATAATGTATGGCCGAACCCTACCAAGGTTCATTTAGAAGTTTGGGTAATTAGATAGGTTTTAATTAAATAAATGAATGACCAAAGTTTTAATGGATGAGGTTCGGCTATGGCTTTGGCCGAACCCCACTAGGTGGTTCTTGGAACATTAAGCTTTGCTGGAAATTAGGTGGATAAATGATTAACTTGCTGCCATGTACATAGGGTATTCGAATTTTTAGAACGATGAGCAAGCCGTGATCGGAAGACGGTCCAAAGGAAGGGTCGAACAAAGTAAACTATTGTAGGTTTCCTACCTTGTTGTAACCACATAATTTATTTGTTGTTTTATGTTTATTTGAATAAGTTATTTGAATCAAATGATATATTTACAAATGGCATGTTTGCATAGACATCTCATGCATGGCATGGGATGATGGTGTAGTAACCGGAGGCCACACTCCGTCGGGGCGTCCGAAAGACCACTGTGGGTTACCTTGACGATGAGAATCCCGTCAAGTGATGTCTATGTTGAATGGTGATGGGTGGGACTCATTACATGTTCATTTCATACATAGCATGTTTTTATTGAATTTTGTTACACATGTACTATCATTATATTATTTGTATGTTTGACTAACCAAGTGGTAGCCCTATTCGGAAACACTACTGGGCGCGTTGATCTAACGCCCTATCTATATCCTTAGTGGATGATGCAGGAAAAGGAAAGAACGTGGTTGGAGAAGAGGACCAAGTACGGAAACTTGGGCGGTTTGAATGATTGGAATGGACTATGAATGGATTATTTATGGACTTGTTATTTGATCTATTTGGACAATGTAATTTGTTAATTAGATGTTGGCATGTAATAAGTAGTTAAGTAGATGCTATGGTTGGATTTATTTGAATGGTTTGGAATGAATAGTAGACTAAGGTTATATAATAATTATGGAGAATAAATAAGGTACTTTGCTATCTAAGAATGGAAAGTTGGATTAGTCATAGGATCTATTATAACCTCAGTTAGATTTAGACTAAATTAATTCCACTAGTTATATATGTACCATGTGCGGATCAGTTTTATGGACTTAGTTCATACGCACATGGGCTTGGCCAGTTAAGGGTCGGATTTAGAGATCCGAACTTAACTCGCGTCGTGACATTCCGCCCCGATCACTTGTTGATTGTTATTATATTAAAAAAAAAAAAAAAAATAAACTCTGAAAATTAGAGTGAAAAGGGCGGGGTGTTACACATAATCCACGGCTTACAAAAAGGTAGGAATCCTACCGAATACCGACTAGCGTTCTTTTTCGTTTCCGTCCGATAAATCCGGTCGCCAATCGCGTACCGTTTGCGATGTCCCAATACCTTATTATACATTTACCAAATTAGTCCATATTTTATCCATGGTTAAGTCCCTAACTGATCACAAACTTAGATCAATTAATGATCCCTAACCATGTTACAAGATTATCAAAATCAGCCCTTAACTTAGCCTCATTTCCATTGATTTAAACACATGCATAATTCCAAATTTTAGCCCTTTAAACATTCTAATTTTGTGAACCTAAAATGCAGCAACCCTAAGCTTCATTTAATCACTCATACGGTCATCTTAATGCACCCAAGTCCATGTCCAACCTACATGGGTTCGGCCATGTACCATGGCCGAACCCATGGTTCTTC